>CM053573.1:80373912-80663912 GCA_028646485.1 Cryptoprocta ferox
ATAAAACTCCCCTATGACCCAGCAATAGCAGTGCTGGGGATTTACCCAAGGGATACAGAAATGCATAGGGGCACATGTACCCCAATGTTCATAGCGGCACTTTCAACAATAGCCAAATCATGGAAAGAGCCTAAATGTCCATCAACGGATGACTGTATTAGAAAGATGTGGTTCATCTATACAATGGAATACTACATGGCAATGAGAAAGAATGAAATCTGGCCATTCGTAGCAAAGTGGATGGACCTTGAGGGTGTCATGCTAAGTGAAATAAGTCAGGCGGAGAAGGACAGATACCATATGTTTGCACTCATAGGTCTAACAGGAGAAACCCAACAGAGGACCATGGGGAGGGGAAGGAGGAAAAAGATTTAGGGAGAGGCAGGGAGACAAAACATGAGAGAGACTTGAATACTGAAAGCAAACTGAGGGGGGAAGGGGAAAGGGGAAAGGTAATGGGGCGTGATGGTCTTGGTGGAGGTCACTTGTGGGGAAGAGCACTGGGTGCTATATGGAAACCAACCTTACAATAAACTATAAAGTTAAAAAAAATCAAAAAAAAAAAAGGATAACCTGTTTCTTAATTTGGTTACATGTCTACTAACTGACTTGTATTAGTAAAAATTACGAAAATAAGGCCAGGTCACAGGATTTTTAAAGCTAATGGGAATACTGACATACACAAAGACCACACAATAATAAAGAACAGAGTTGAGAGAACGTTCCCCCATTAGTACTACACCCATCAGTGTCATCCTCACATCCGCCAGCCTTTGCCTGGACCAGAAGACCACAGACAGGTAAGAGTTACAGGTAATCAGCCATCATCTTATCCAAGATGATCGTACAGTGTCCAAAGGTCCTCACAGCTTTAAACTCTAGCACTCTGAAAATTTATAATTCTTTAGGTTAAAAGGCTGATTTCTAAGAAGGTTTTGCAGCATTTGTGTGAAAGGAACTGTCTCAGTCTGCTCAGGCTACTGTAACAGAATACTATAAATAGGGTGGCGTATAAACAACAAGTTTTGGGGGTTTTTTTCTCACAGTTTGGGAGGCCGGAAGTCCAAGATCAAGGTGCCAGTATGGAGTTCTGGTGTGGACCCCTCTTCTTGGTTGCAGACAGCTGATTTCTCATTGTGTCCGCACATGGCAGAAGCAGAGCAACACGGCGCTCTGGGATGGCTTTCGAAAGGGCACTATCCCATTCGTGGGGGTTTGACCCTCATGATCTAATCACCTCCCAAAGGCCCCACCTTCTAATACCATCACACTGGGGGTTAGCATTTCAACGTACAAATTTAGGGGCTGGGGACACAAACATTCACTCCATTGAACAAACAACCCTCCTCTTTGTATGTTCCTCATCTTCACCACAAGAGATACCATGTGTCCAGCAAAGATGACCAGTGTCCTAGATGGCTTTCTAGATAAACAGTAGAACAGAGAATGCTGATATTTAGGCCAACTAAAAGCAATTGTTGGAAGCAAGACCTTACAAACCAACAACCATGAATATTTTTCTATCTAGTCCATAAAAATACACATATATGTCCAAAAATTAATGAATAAGGAAGGTTATTAAAGCATAGTTTATACCACCCCCAAATTACCTACAGGTTTTTTACTAGGGGACTGATGAAAAACATTCTTAGCAATGCTCGTCAGCCATCAAAAGGATAGTAATATTCCAGAGATGTGTCTGAGAGATTGCTAAAAACAATCTGAAGAGTATGACCCATTTGTTTATAGGTACAACCGTGTGTGTTTGTATGTGTGCACAGGTGGTGACAAAGGAGAGATCTAGCGTGACGCACAAATTGCTCTCAGTGTTATCACCCCTCCTCCTTAAGGGGGGTAGAAGGAATGGAAAGGGACAATGGCATTAAGGGGCTTTTCCTTTATTTTTTACCTCCATATACTTATAGAAGCTTTTGTCTATCATTTACTTGTACAAATATTTAATGACAAGTATGTACTACTCTTACAATTAGTTCATCAAGTGCCATTTGATGAGTCACTACGACACTTCCTGTTCATGAGGAAAGAAGTTGTGGGCACCAAGGAAGCTCTCGTTTTCCCCAGGGACATGGGCCAGAGATTTCTACAAGTGCAGTCAGGTCAGCACCCCAGTGCTTGGTGATTAAAACATGCTTCTGAGCTGCCATTGACCATATAATCTAGCTCTCAACGGGATTCAAATATATCACAGCTTGACTCAATTCCATTTTATAGGATATAATTTCACCCCAAGCCAGGACTCCAGGCCCTCTAGACAACAGATCTGAGAGGCTGTGCCATGAGGCAGATGGAATTAATGCACTGGAATTAGTGGGAGACGAGAAAGTCTTTTTTCAAGCACATATTGATTTTGAATGACAAAATACCTCCCCCTAGAAAATAATCTAAACCGTAGCATGGTACACAGTGGAAATTCTCTCTAAAATGTTCATTCAGAAAACTCAGGCTGAACGCCTCACCAAGGCCTGGAGAAGTCTGTCTCCTGGAATGTGAACCCACTACCGTGGCTCCAAGTGTAGAATCAGCAATGGTCAACTACTAAGGAATAAGCCGCTGGTGTGGTGTGCTCCCAGGCGATACAAATCCACCAGCCCTTAATCTCAATTTTGAAACCCAAAAAGGCTCTAAAATGGAAACTTTTTAAATAATTCATTTGCCCCCAAAAGTAACCAGACCGAATTCAAGTCGTAAAAAAACCTGATGTGAACTGATAGAAGCTATTTATAGTCTTTAATTTACATATTGTAATATTCAGTATGTTTAAAATATTAATATATCCTATTATGAAACAGTAGTTATCCTGACTCCCTAGAGAAATTATATTCATTCAGAATATTCAGTATACTATCTTCCAAGAAAAATTTTTTGAACTCTTTACTTAAAAATATATCTGGCTGTAAGAGTTTCAAATAAGGAATGAAGACCTATAAGCTCTGATCAATGAGACTTTGAAAGAAATGAGACTGAAGTTTTCCCAATAATCAAGAGCAATATAGTTCTTGAACACACACACACACAAAGAACCTTGTTAAGAGCTAACACATAATAGCCTCATTACCCAGAGAAATAAAATGAGTTTCAAGGAATAAAGAGAAGCAAGTGGAAATACGCCATATCAAAACAGCTTATAATAGGAAATGACTTTACTTACTGCTTGGTACTGAGAGATATTGTCCTACATTTGTTAAATGTTGTAACACAGAAAATATTATATTCATGATATAGGAAATAAATACAATTTCCTCAAAGGAAACCTATCCTGATCCTGCTAAATGAATATGATCTTACATTTTCTCTCGGGAAACATTGTAAGGAGTCCGTAATAAAGGCCAGGGTAGTTGATTCTGTAGATATACAATGTAGCCGAATTGTAAAAACTACTGTGAAACAGTAACAAAGACCTATTCTGTAGGTTTAACTACATGGACCCATCAATTTCAGTCAAGAAAAGGCAAATAGAAAACATTAGTTTAATTTAGTCTTTGAAATAATTTATAAAATCACCTTATATTTATAAAACTTCTAGAAGAAAACATAAGAGAAAATCTTTGTGAGCTTGAGGTAAGCAGATTTCTTAGCGATGATACCCAAAGCATCATCCATAATAGAAAACATTTAAAAACTTCAGCTCATCAAAATTAAATACTTCTGTTCTTCAAAAATCACCACTAAAGAAATGAAATGAAAAGATAAGCCAGGGATTATGGAAAAAAAATATTTATAAGTGTGCCTGGGTGGCTCAGTCGGTTAAGTGTCTGACTTCAGCCCAGATCATGATCTCACGGCTCGTGAGTTCAAGCCTCGCGTCAGGCTCTGTGCTGACAGCTCAGAGCCTGGAGTCTGCTTCGGATTCTGTATCTTTCTCTCTGCCCCTCCCTCTCTTTCTCTCTCTCTCTCTCCCCACCCCCTCTCTAAAATGAATAAACATTTAAAAAATATATAAAATAAGAAAAAAATTATAAATCATATGCCTATATATAAATCAAATATATATAAATACATATATATAGTTTGTATTCAGAATATATAAAGAATTCCTTCAATAATATAAGGCAAATAGCCCAGTAAAAAATGAACACAAGATTTGATTAAGCACTTTATCATATAATATATACGACTGGCTAAGAAGCACATGAAAAGATGGCCAAAATCATCAGTTAATAGGAAAATGGAAACAAAAATAACAATGAGATACCATTATAAGACCAGTAGAATAATTACAATAAAAAAAAGTTGACAATACAAAGTGTTAGTGAGGATGTGAAGAAACTGGAACCCTCATACATTGCTGGTAAGAGTATAAAATGAAACAACCATTTTAGAAGATAAGTTTTTAAAAAAAAGTTAAATGTATACTTATCATAAAACCCAGTAATTCCACTCATAGGTATTTACCCAAGAGAAATAAAAATATATGTCTATGCAAAAACTTGTACACAAAAGTTCATAGTATCATTATATGCATTGCATCATTATAGGCAAAAACTGAAAATAGTCCTACACTGCAAACAATACAAATGAATAAACAAAATGTATATCTATGTACCAGAGCACTACTCGGCAGTAATTAATGTATCCAACAACATGGCTGAAACTCAAACACATTTTGTTAAGAAGCCAGACACAAAAGACTATATATTGTGGTTCCAGTTATATGAGATTTCTAGGTAAGGCAAAACTTCAGAGATGAAAATCATCATCAGTTGTTGAGTTGTTGCCTAGAGCTGGGGTAGGTGTGGTAATTAAACTCAAAGAGGTAGAGAAGGGAACTTCAGGGTGTAATGGAATGCCCTAAGACTAATGGCACAAGTGTGCAAATGTATTACAAATCACCAAACTGTTAAAGTCACTTACTTTGTTCATATTTGATGCTATCTCCTTTGGAAGGCACTTAGACCAAGAATGGATGGGTTGAAGTGATCGTAGGCAGCACTATATTACTGAGTGGCCACAACTGAGTTGGTACCTAAATGTCATTCTGCACTCACTCCAGCAGTGTTTACTATAGAAAACTCGAAATAGGTGCACCTGGGTGGCTCAGTCAGTCAAACGTCCCACTTCAGCTCAGGTCATGATCTGTGGGTCTGTGGGTTCGAGTTCTGCATCCGGCTCTGTGCTGACAGCTCAGAGCCTGTAGCCTCTTCAGATTCTGTGTCTCCCTCTCTCTCTGCCTCTCCCCAATCATGCTCTGTCTCTCTCCATTTCTCAAAAATTAATAAATGTTAAAAAAACATTTTTTAAAAAAGATGAAAAAACTATAACTAATGTTTATCAACAGAGCAATGGTTAAACAAGATAAAACATCCATATTATGAAAGACCATGCAGATGTAGCTATAAAAAAAATGAAAAGATCCCCAAGATATGCTGTTAAGAGGAGGGAAAAAAAGAAAGCAAAGTCATAGGGACATAGGGACAGTAACGAGTAGTATAATTTACATCTGATACACACACACACACCCCCATATATATTAGACTTCATTAAGCTTCCTTCTAGGGAAGATTAATACAATGAAGGCAGAAGTGGACTTTTATTTTTTAATATGTTCTTCTGTAATATTCTAATTTTTTCACAAAACATGTACCACTTTTGCCATTTAAAAACACAGTTTAAATGTACTTGCTAGCCCTTGACTAAATATCACTTCTCATCAATACCTGCTTCTGGGAAAACCATATTTTCCTTAAAAGGAGATTAAATTACTGTGAATTGTGTTGGGAAAAAAACATGTAATAGAATTGTCTATCAGCCAGCATTTTGATATCCTGGTAACTTACTAGTAATAAAAATAATTACAATAATAGTCTTTATACACATAGTTTTCTACTATGACAGCCCTATGACCTAATGTTGCCACCCTTATTTTGGACAGGAGTCTGAAGCTCAAGAGGTCAGGAACTGCCCAAGACCACCCAAGTAGGCAGAGTGGGAGTGAGGTCTATAACTTAAAACCTGGTATTTTTATTCAGCTGCCTGCCTCCTCAAGGATGATGATATATACATAATGGTAACCCTGAGGCACTCTACAGGATCCTAAAGGACTTATGAATCATTAAAGATAGATTTAATTATATTTAGTATAGTTTGGGTTTTACGCATACTTTATTGTGTCATAATCCCTGAAAAGGTATTCAGCCACGTATAGCACACACCATCACTCTTGTTTAGAATACGTGATTAACCAGAATGCCTCTGGCACAGCTGAAACATCAAGAACATGATTTAAGTCTTTACTTTCCTCTGAAAGAGAAGATACCTCTCTGCCCTACCTCCCCACGACCTTTACCTCAGAAAGCCCTGAGTTCTCTCTTCCCCAAAGGCAAAGTCAGCCCAACCTTCCAACAGAGGGGGGCAGAAGGGTCAGGAGGAGACAGCCTGAATCACTGCCAGCAGAGGCCTAGGGTGTGACAGCCTTGAGGGTCTCTTCCCAGCTCTCCTCCTATAGCTCAGGCTCTGGTGAAAAGCTCCTGGCCACCACACCCTCACTCTGGCTGGGCATTCCCACAGCCTATACATGGGAACACTCACAAACAAAAGGAAGTGGGTGAGCAAGTGAAAGTGTATCTGAGCTCAGGCTGAACGCCTGTTGCCATATTGCATTTGCCTATAAATTTGGAAGCGGGCTTCTTCATTGCACCAGACAACCCCAACAAGAGGAATGTAATTTGGGGATTGATCTGCTCAGCTAACTCAGGTTAAAACAGACTGGGGTTTTAAATGTGGCAACAAGAGCTAAAGCTCTAAGGCTGGGAACCGGGTAGCCCATGCGGAAAATAAGGCAGAACTATGTATAAGAGCCCATTTTGGAACCAAACAAGTAGCCCACCGTGGACTCTAGTTGGATGATATGAAAGAAGCTACTTTATAGATGAGGAATTGAGGCATAGAGAGCTTTTTAATCTCTATGCCTCAACTTCCTTTTATAAAGTCAAGATAGGGGTATTGCATAACCTACCTTAATAGTATGATTAAAGATTAATCTACATAAAGTCCCCAGTACCATTCCTGGAGTACAGTGGATGCTTACTAAAAGCTAATATTCCTATCAAACTCTCATTCTGGTTTTGCCACAAAACTGAGAACACATAGTAGATGATTCTTCAAGATGCTTCTAGGTCTAACACTTTATGGTTTATTATTAAAATTAGCAAGCTGGCAGCGTAACTTGATTATCATGACAAGTCCACAGGATTCCCTAGCTAAGGACTTCATTTCAGGAAGTTATCTTGGAACCATTTCCAGATCTCCAAGACACCACTGTTTCTGCTGCCCAAGGAGCACTAGAGGAGATCCCAGATTGCCTCCTTAGTAAGTCATAACCCAGGTGCCGGGCCAGGTATCCTCTGCAGAAGACATTAACCACAGCAATGAAATGAAAAAACACAATTCCTACCCCCTACATTATTTCTTCTTAAAGGTTTTTCTTAATCCTCCATTGATAAAAATAACACATGCTCTTTGTGGTTTGGGAAGTGCAAAAAACCAAAGAAGGAAGCTATCAACTATAATCTCACATGCAGCTATAAATACCTCAGTTTACTTCAGATCTTTTATCTATACATATTCTTCTGTATGTAAGTGAACTCATTACTGTATGTTAAACTGCCTGTTTCACTTAACATTTTAACAACAACCTGTCCCCCAACCAGTGGCCAAACTTGAAGCCTGTAGCTCTAGGCTCTGTGCCCTGGCAAACATCCATTTCACTCAGCCCATCTCCTAAGCCTTAAGGATAAAAGATTTCCAGATAAATCAGTAGTCACCCTTCTTAAACTACTTGAACCCCATGATTTTCAGAGTCCAAGGCTATTCCCAGGACACAGTTCTCTTTTAGCTCTTAATGACCTCCTTGGGGGAAGGAAGGGAGTATAGAAGGGAAAATTCCCCTCTGCCCCTGGGGTTCTGCATCTGACTTTCAGGCAATGGGTATAAAAGGCTGAAGAGGTATAAAGTGGGGGTAGGGGGAGGGGAATTATGTACATGGAGAAGCTGGAACAGAAAAGCAAAGATCCTCCTAATACCTACCGTCTGTGTGGTGGCCACATGAAATGAGTCAGGGCCCATTCAATAATATTCACCTGATGTCCAAGTCATAGGCCATACATACCTCTGAAAGCCTTGACCTCATAAAGACACACCCCTCAGGCTAGATGATCACAGGACAATGTACTCTGAGGTTTCTGTGGACTGTAAAAAAAAAGAAAGAAAGAAAAAGAGAGAGAGGTGAGAAAAGGAAGGAGGAGAGGGAGGAAGGAAGGAAGGAAGGAAGGAAGGAAGGAAGGAAGGAAGGAAGGAAGGAAGGAGGAAAGAAGGAAGGAAGGAAGAAGGAAAGAAGGAAGGAAGGAAGGAAGGAAAAAAAGGAGGAAGGGAGGAAGGGAGGGAGGGAAGAAGAAAGGAAGGATGGATTAAACTATCCTAAAACAGAATATGAAATAAATTTACATAACTTAAAGTTTAATATTGGCAATATCTTTGGTAAACCTGTGGATGGAAACCCCAGAAGCCTGTTTGGGGCTAATCTTTAGTCAGGAATGACAGAGTTGGGATGGTGGCAATGCTATTTTTATTTTTTAAAAAATAATACCAAAGAATCATCTTTCCTTTCAAATATGACATCTTGGTCCAAACATGAAGTCAAAACTCACAAATACCCAACTGTCAAGCATCTGATATTTGGTTGCTAAAACTCCAGATTCAGAAGCATAGCCAAGAAGGGGGTCCTATTGGAAGTCAGGGGTTTGCAATAGGAGGTAGGCTTTTAAGCACCTGCCACTTCAAGGACACTGAGAGGTTGGCAAAGAATCAGTGAGTTCATGTTGCACTGAGAGCCGGCCTGGATCATTCAAGGAGAAAAACTTCCAGCGCAGCACAGTGTGGTCACCTAGGCCAGTTGCCTGGGAACAGATGTCAAGCCATATACCTGACCCCTTACTTTTCACATGGCCCTTGCTAGACTTGGACAAAGTGCAATGATGGTATTGAGAGAAAATTATTTTTATTATTTTCATTTTATTCGCTTTTCTCCTGGGTTGAGCAAAAAAGTAGAATTAGGCAGCCTAGAATATTTAATTCTCTAATGCATGTTGTACTGATCCTCATTTTCCAGCAGGGCTAGGTCAGGGATAAACACCTATCTGAAAATTCTCATAATCTTGTAATTAGTTTGCATCTTGCATTTTATAGGAGCCTCATACACCAATATAGAGCCAAAAGCAGACCAGAGTAAAGGTATTCATCTCAGGTTATAAAATGTGCACTCACATGAATTATACAAATAGGCACATTGACAAAATCCATTAACTACATAGTGTCTTATAACCTTGGGTATAGTTTATTCCTTTTAAGGATATAACTTCATACCACATACAACTCTTACCCTAAATTGTTAGACTTGCCTTTCAACTTCAATTTTCAATTTATTGTTGATTGCCTTTTGGTTTTCTTTCTTCTCTGAGGCCCACGATAATCCTTCTAAGCGGTGGCCATCTTGGAGGATGGTAACCAGGTAGCTGTTATGGGGACAGGGGTTTCTGTATGAGTCTCCTCAGTTAGTCAGGGCCCCTCATAATGACTTCTAGAAAGCTGAAGAAGACACTAAAAAACCCAAAGTAAGCATAATGATTATAATAGGTGGGATATTGAAGGCGCCCCAAATCGCTCACAGAATCAGGGTACATCTCAGCTCCTAAGACAGTTTCTTGCCCCCCATTTTCTCCCTCCAACTACCTAAATGTTGTCTCTGGTTTTCTATTAATGCTTCTCTAATCCCCTTCTAAATGACTTCCCAGAAATACCTTCTTTCTTTGGATCGCTAGTGCTCTTACTATTGATACTATTTTATAATGTCACTGCCCTATGGTGTTGGTCATTATGTCCCATTCTTTCACATAGGTTATTCTCTCTTCAAAATTAAGAACTTCCTCTTAATTCCAGAAAATTCCCACATCCTTCAGAGCAGTGGCTTATAACGTGAAGATTGGTACCAACTCAAAGCCTCATGAGGGAGTACTGACCCACTCCTGAACTCCAGTGACCTTGCTTTATCTGTTCTCACCCCTGCCTTTATTTCTTCATCACCAGCCACCTAATCTCCAATCCTAACACCTCTCTCTATCTAACATGGAAATATTGTCCCTTCTAGTGCCCAACTCTTTCAAGTGGCTAGAATCCCAAATGATATTTGTTTTGTTTTGTTCTTCAGTTTTATTTCATAATCCTCTCATTCACAAGGCACAGAGCCCTCTCAGGTATGGTGTCCAGGTGGGTTTAAATGCTTATCCTTGGCGGATACAGGTGTGCTGTTTCAAAGGGACACATGAACCCCAATGTTTATAGCAGCATTATCAACAATAGCCAAAGTATGGAAAGAGCCCAAATGGCCATTGACAGATGAATGGATAAAGAAGATGTGGTATATATATAGTGGTATATATATACAATGGAGTATTACTCAGTAATCAAAAAGAATGAAATCTTGCCATTTGCAACTATGTGGTTGGAACTAGAGGGTATCATGCTAAGTGAAATTAGTCAGTCAGAGAAAGACAAATATATGACTTCACTCATATGAGGACTTTAAGATACAAAACAGATGAACATAAGGGAAGCAAAAATAATATAAAAACAGGGTGGGGGACAAAAACATAAGAGACTCTTAAATATGGAGAACAAACAGAGGGTTACTGGAGGAGTCGTGGGAAGGGGGATGGGCTAAATGGGTAAAGAGCATTAAGGAATCTACTCCAGAAATCATTGTTGTGCTTTATGCTAACCAACTTGGATGTAAATTTTTTTAATTAATTTAAAAAAAAGAAACTAATGCCTACACAAAACAAAACAAAAAATAAATAAGTAAGTAAATGCTTGTCCTTGGAAATACCACATCTTTCCAGTGACAAGCCCTGCTGCTGAGTCTAGTCTATCATGCAAAATGCCTTACTTTAGATGATTTTTCTCTCAGGAATGTGAGATTCATCAGCAGTGCCCAGCCTAGTCTATCAGTTACAACTGTCAGGGTCTGAATCTCAACTGCCCAGAACACTTAAATTCTTTCCCAGGGTGCTCCTGGGCACCAAGCCAATCAGATGATGAGATGTCAGTTTTGTCACCCATGCATTCTATGGCGGTTAGGAGGGTCTTCCCCTTACAGCACAGGCAGGAACCTTGAGGGGAAGGGGCTTACTCCTCAGGTCAGTGAGTTAGGATCTGGGTGCTGACATATTCCAAACTTTCCAACCAGGAAATGGAGAAATTCCAGGGAAATTAGAGCAGGCCGGTTTTCAGTGAGGACTCTGAAACTCATATTGTACAGAGCAGTACTTGGCAGAACACTTTTTGTTTAAGTTTATTTATTTATTTTGAAAGAGAGAGTGTGTGAGCACGAACAGGGGAGGGGCAGAGAGAGGGAGAGAGAGAATCCCAAGCACTGTCAGCACAGAGCCAGACACAGGGCTCGGACTCACAAACTGCGAGATCATGACCGGAGCTGAAATCCAGAGTCCCACGCTTAACTGACTGAGGCACCCAGGCACTGCCAGAGCACTTTTTTAATAAAGAGGTTTGCTTCTTTTAAAATTTTTGGTTTAATACTAGAGAGCTTTGTTGAAAAGGCGCATTGACCAATTCCTATTAGCAATCTTGCTTTCTTTTAATGTCTATCCTTGGAAGACAGTGTCAACTCTAACAACGTATGTGCATGTGTGGTCACCCACCCTTCACAGTTTGCCTTGAACAGCTTGGTTTCTCTCCCCAAGCCCCACCCCTCCCGATGGACTACAAGTTCTAACAATAACCAGTCTCCCATATATTATTAGTGAATAATTCCTTCTTGGTGGCTTTATAAAACATTTTTAAAAGAATCTGTATTGTTCTGCTTGACTCTTTTGAGATTCCTAGTATTTCATTACGTCAGGGTAGTCTTTGTTTCCCCAAGGTAAAACACACACAGGCACACATGCGCACACACACACACACACACACACAAAACAGAAACCCACATATTACTGGCCTTTTTATTTAGCTGTCACAATACCACCAGTGGGAGAGTCACTATGTGGAGGAAACAATAGTAACATGGATCACTTCACATTAAAAAGTGGTATCTAATTATTGTTTTTAAGGGCAGTTAATGAGTGGTACTTGTAGGTGATTGAACACATTTGGGTTTGGAAGACCAATGGGGTGAGAAGCAAACCTCTTTACTCAGTAACAGTGTAGGGGGAGAGAGATTTTGAGTACCGCATCTGCTTCAAGAGTCCCATCCCACCCCACCCACGGGCTTTCTCATGGGGTTTAACAATGGGCTGAAGATGTCTGGGAAGCCACCCAGCCAATAGAGCCCGTTCACGAAGAGCATCCTGAGTTTGCTTGTATCATTGCAGGTTCAGCTCAGCAGCCACTAAGAACAAAAAAGCGAGTATATTTGAAGCTGGTGATGCTGAATGGAAGGGCCCTGAAAAGGTCAAAGCTCAGGAGCCCCTACTCTATATCATGTACCAGATATTGAGGACACAAAGATAAATAATAACCCTCCTGGCCCTCAAGGAATTCCACCTTGCAGCCAAGATAGACCCATAGTCACTGCTATAGACTGAATGTTTGGGTCCTCCAAAATTCAAATATTAAATCCTGACCCCTAGTATGATGGTATTAGGAGGTAGAGCATTTGGAAGGTGATGAGGTCATAAGGGCAGAACCCTTATGAATGGGATTAGTGCCCTTATAAAAGAAGCCCAAGAATTAAGAAATGCACTTATCATGATGAGCACTGGGTGATGCATGGAAGGGTTGAATCACTATATTGTACACATGGAACTAATATAACACTGTATGTTAACTAACTAGAATCAAAATAAAAACTTAAAAAAAGAAAGAAAGAAAGAAAGAAAGAAAGAAAGAGGCCCAGAGAACGCCCTTCCACCTTGTGAGGATTCAATGAGAAATCTGCAACCCTCCCTAGACATGCTGCCACCCTGATCTTGAAATTGCAGCTCCCAGAACTGTAAGAAATAAATGTTTGCTGCTTATAAGCCACACAGTCTGTGGTATTCTGTTATAGCAGCTTAAATGGACTAAAACATACACTTAACAAAAAAGGCACAGTGATGTGTTAAAATAGAGATATGAACAAAGCATTATGGGAGAACAAAGATGAGAATGACTAATTCTGGCCAGTTTAGAGACACTGAAGGGGAAGGAAATAAAGGCTCCATGGAGGAAGGGTCATCTGAGCTGGGCTTTCAAAGAGAAGCAAGTTTGGCAGGTAAAGTCTGGACCCTCTAGCAGAGGAAATACAACAAAATAGCAAGGGGTCATTAAAGTGTGTAAGCAACAGAGACAAATTGGCAAAGCACTTTCAACCCGACATGCACAGTAACAACGTGTTCATGCCTTCTCGAAGAGGTCCCTTTTTTTAATAGTTTAAGTTTCTATAAAGATAATGCATGTTAAACACCTTTCCCTGATTCAGCCAGAACTTGAAAATCAAATCAGGGGCGCCTGAGTGGCTCAGTCGGTGAAGCAGCCAACTTCAGCTCAGATTATGATTTCACAGTTTGTGGGTTCGAGCCCTGCATCGGGCTCTGTGCTGACAGCTCTGAGCCTGGAGCCTGCTTCAGATTTTGTGTCTCCCTCTCTCTCTGCCCCTCCCCCACTCATGCTCTGTTTCTCTCTGTCTCAATAATAAATAAAAACATTAAAAAAAAAAGAAAAGAAAATCAAATCAAAATTTTCCTGTTACCCAACTCTACGACCTAAGTCTTTTGTTCAATTTATGAACACCAATTTAAAGAGCAACTTTGGGAAACTTGAAAGATAAGGTGAAAAGAAAGCAGTTCCCAAAACAAGTGATGCTTTCTCATTGGAATCCACTATTGAGCAGAACCCCTCAGCCACTGTTTCATTTACTCTCCCTGCATAGTCCTAAACACTGAGGTTAGAAAAATGAATTAGAGGGGTTCCTGGGTGGCTCCATTGGTTAAGCATCCAACTTCCGCTCGGGTCATGATCTCACAGTTCACGAGTTCGAGCCCCGCATTAGGTTCTGTGCTGACCACTCAGAGCTTGGAGCCTGCTTTTTTAAATGTTTAAAAAAATAAAGATGAATTAGATATGGTCTTCTAGGAGCCCACAAATCAGTGAGCAAAAATAAAATGGCTGAAAAGCAAAACATGGGTTTGCTTTGGTGATACTGAGGAGCCAGAGCTGGTTAATGACAATGCTTTTGCCAGTCTGAAGCAAAATAAGAAATCTTCTCAACTTTATCCTTCATATTGTCAACTCATCCTTTGCAATTGCTACATGCCATCTCACTGCACAAGCCCGCAATTCTAGGGTGACACTCATCAGAGACCATGTCTTAATTTTCATAAAAGGAAATGCACTTGATTTTTTAAAATTTTTTTAACGTTTATTCATTTTTGAGAGACAGAGAGAGAGCATGAACAAAGGAGAGCAGAGAGAGAGGGAGACACAGAATCTGAAGCAGACTTTAGGCTCTGAGCTGTCAGCGCAGAGACCAATACAGGGCTTGAACCCATGAACCATGAGATCATGACCTGAGCTGAAGTCTGTCACTCAACTAACTGAACCACCCAGGTGCCCAGTACTTGATTTTTTTTTACAATGAAATGTCATTCCTTTGGTGATACAGCAGTAGATGGTAGGTAGGTTATTTAAATGCCTTTACTCTCAATTCATTTTAACTTTTTTAATGTTTATTAATTTTTGAGAGACAGAGAGTGTGAGCAAGGGGAGGGGCAGAGAGAGAAACACAGAAACTGAAATAGACTCCAGGCTCTGAGCTGTCAGCACAGAGCTTGACACCGGGCTCGAACCCAAGAACCATGAGATCATGACCTGAGCCGAAGTCAGTTGCTCAACCGACTCAACCACCCATGTGCCCCAGTATTTAATTTCTTTTTATATTGAAATTTCATTCCTTTGGTGATACAGTAGTAGATGATCGTTAGGTTATTTAAATGCCTTTACTCATGTCAATTCGATACTGGTCCCAAAAAAATATTGTACCAGTTCTTTAAGAACAAAAAGTATGAAAACTTTCAAGCTACACCATACCAAACAAAATGATTCACTGATTATTTTTTAATGTGTTTGCTAATTGTTTAGGAAATATTTAAATTCAGTCATCAAAGGAGATCCTTATTGAATGCAGATTTAACAGACTAGGAATTAATTATTAACAGGCTAGAAATAAAAACTGCAAACCAAGGTTTAAAACACGGATTATGGTACCTATAAAGAGGGGGGAAAACAGCAGATTACAAAACACCGTATTTAGATATGTGTCTAATATGTATTTTTCATATAATATTCTATCTATATATATCCATGGAGGAAAAGAACTGGATGGAGAATGTTTATATCCCAAGACATAGAATTATAGAAAGGTTTTTTTTCTTTTTACCTATCTGCATTTTATAATTTTCCTATGATGAACCTATATTGCTCTTAAAAATTATTTATTTTCAAAGAAAAAGAAATATGTGTTGATTTCTTAAGAAGGCACTATAAACTATCAAGATTTTTTTAATTAAAATTTTAACCTGCTAATTTCTCTCTCAAGTTTCTGTGCTAAAGAAATAGTAACCAAGATTAAAACGTGTTGAATGATGCAGTCAGCGTGGACTTAGTGAGCATCCACTATGTGTCAGGTACTGCCTGGGGTATGGATACTCCAATAATGCACAAGGCCAGTCCTCAGGGAACTCAAGATCAGTGGTCCCTCATCTCTAACAGGAACACCTAGAGAGACCAACCCTTTTTTTTTTATCGCAAATTGGGGAGGGGCAGAGGACACAGATTCCAAAGCAGGCTCTGAGCAGACAGGCTGACAGCAGCAAGCCTGATGTGGGGCTCGAACTCATGAACCACTAGCTCATGACCTGAGCCAGTCAGATGCTCAACTGACTGAGCCACTCATGTACCTGGCACCAACCTTTTTATTTAACCCCCTTAAAAACCACCTCCCCCCACCGCAACGCCCCATAAGCCTACTGCTCAGGATCCCCAGGGTGGAAGACAGAAAGCTCCAGTTTAAAAGTTACCCAGGTAATTCTAATGTTGTCAGCCTGGAATCAACCTCAGAGAACCACTAGTGAGATGGTTTGTTGTCATTTCTTGACAATCCTGAAAAACTGTAAAACAAGTAATGGTTCAATAATAAAAAAAATGTTTTAATGATGTAAGAATAGTTTATATAATGAAATTTTAGACATTCAAAATCCTGTTTTCAATTACTATTTAAGATTTGGGGAAATTCTCATAATAAAATTTACTTGAAAAAAACAGGTTAGAAAGTTTTATATTTATTATATTCATTTATTCATTCATTTACATTACATAAAATATATTTAGACAGGAAAAACAATAATTAAAGTTTGGGAGAAAATTGGCCAAAACAGTAACACTGATATCTATTATCTTACAGTGACATATTTTTATTTTCTATCTTCTATTCTTAACTTCCCTGAGTTTTTCCAAATTCTCTATAAAATGAATGTGTATTGTTCTAATAACCAAAAAAAAATCATCTTTTGAAATAACAACCAGCCAGGAATTATCATTCCTCCCTAATCACCAAACTCTTAGAAAGCAATCTACTGTGGCACAGAAATACAGGCCTCTGTGTCTAGTGTGGGCCTTGACTACCTGCAATTTTTTGGTTTTTGGGAGCCAGGACTTTATGAAATAAGCTGATGATCCTCATTTTACAGAGAAAGAGATAAAGCCTCAGAAAACTCCATTCATTTGTTAATCAGAAAATTCTTACAAAGCTCATTAGCCAGGCATTCAAGTGTGACCAGGTTTCAGCCTCTCCCCATCAGAATTCTGGGGACTAGTGATTCGTCATTCAAGAATTCGCTCAAAGCTAGAAAGTGGCAGAGCCAAGATGTGAATCCAGGTCCTTCTGGCTTCAAACTCAGACTCTTTTGCTGGAGCACAAGGCCCCCTTAGCAGGCACACAAGGATACAGCCACACTGTTCAGATAATAATTCCATTTTGTACTGATAGTTGCAGGATAACCTAGTAGTGAAATGTTCAGGCTCTGGTGTCAAAATACCTGAATTCAAGTCTCTGCTGTACTATTCACTGACTAAAGGCAAATTACTTCACCCAGAGTTGATGTCCCATCACATCAGGCTGTCCTGGAGAGACACCATCAGACTCATGCCTCCTACCCCCATCTGAGTCTGCTGGACATGGTGGCTGGGCTGTCAGTCTAGTCCCTGAGCCCTGATATGGGTCACAAGGTATTTTAAGGATTGTACTGCCCAGATATATTAGGGATAGTTAGATATTCAGAGGCTGGGAATCCCCAAACAAAAACAGCCACTAGTCCTTTGAAATCTTGTAGTCAAATATCAATCAAAACTTGCAATGCAAGGTCCTAAATTGAAAACTGTTATATTATAATAAAGTAGCCTCAGTCAGCTTTACAACAAAGGGCCGCAGTCTTTAATTACAGTAGAAGACAGTCTTGTGACCAAAGAAAGCAAAATTAATTAATTTTAATTAATTAATTAATTAAAAGGTGGTTTTTGTCTGAAAAGGCTTTGGTCTCATATGGGAGTCATTCATATCCCCTACTAAGACATATATGTTTGTCTTTTCTAAAGCCCCATGCACATGGTAGGTATACAATATATGCTAGTAATTGATTTATCAAGTAAAAGATGAGTTTTATTGGAAAAGGAAAGCAAAATTGACACCTTTGACCCAATAATTCTATTTGTAGAAATTTCAGCTAAAAATACATTCACACTTGTGGGAGGAGTGGGGGAAGGAATAGAAAGTGTTTCACTATAATAGAAAAAAAGAGAGACAGCCTCACCATCCATCAACAGAGGGAAGAGTAAATGAATTAATGATAACTCCACACTAATGCAGCCACTAAAAAATGCAGAGGCTGAGGGCACCTGGGTAGCTCAGTTGATTAAGTATCCTACTTCAGCTCCCGTCATGATCTCGCAGTTTGTGAGCTGGAGCCCCACATCAACCTCTCTGCTGTCAATGTAGAACCTGCTTCGGATCCTCTGTCTACCTTTCTCCCTGCCCCTACCCTGCTCTCATATGCTTTTTCTCTCAAAAATAGACATTTTTTAAAAAATGCAAAGGCTCAAATATGCACTGACTTGGAAAACTCTCCAACACATATTTCAAAGTAAAAAAAAAGCAAATTTCAAAACAGGTAGACATATTTCTATTTATGTTTATTTTTTTAAACCTTTGAAGAATTTATATTTGTATGTAAAAATAGTGAAAGGAAATTCAAATGACACAGAGCAAACTTCTAACAGTAGTCACTTACCTCTAAGAGGGGAAAGACAGAGTGCATGATTGTGTTTGACAGGAGGGCTGGAAGGGGTCAGGATAGAAGTATTCCTTGAATCTTTTACAATAACACTGTATTTACGTATTACCTGTATAATTAAAAAAAAAAACAGAACAGACTGTCAAAGGAGGGGGGATAAATAATTTAAATTTTGTTAGAGGTAATTGTTTTAGAAATGATGCAGTCAAAAACATATTTGCCAAAGTCTGGCCTGGCCACCAGATTAAAGAAATTAATTATTTCAGGTCTCTTATTTGCCTCTCTCTCTCTCTCTCTCTCTCTCTCTCTCTCTCTGTGTGTGTGTGTGTGTGTGTGTGGTTTAAAGGTTCCTTTCCTTTAGCTCATTGTGTTTACACTGCCACTTCAAGCTGCCTTATCTGAGAATAAATTCCTTTGCTAATGTGTTTTTAAAAATTAGAAAGTTTCCTTACTTAAAAGGCACCAATCAACGGGATTGACTTTGCCAACAAGTGTGCTGAGCAACATCTGATTTGGGTGGAATGGCAGGTCCAGGAAGTGAAAAATTAGCATCGAATGGCATTTCAGAACGTGACAGTAGTCACTTAACAGATTTGCCTTTATCTTTCCAAAGGAGAGCCTTTTAGGATAGAAGTTGCCTAATTGTTTCAGGACATCCAGGTGAAGCCAGGCTGTGTTCACCTGCTCTCGTCCTCATTGTTCCCTTGAAGGCTTACCTGCCCGCACCTCTGCCGTTTACCTGCAGCAGCTTTAGAGAGCCGGCCCTGGGGGCTGTTTCTCGGAGCCAGCGTGCTGCATCATGCTCAGAGACCCTAAAGAGGCTTTGTGGTATCATAACTTTCAGACAGACAAGCTGCTAACATAAACAGGAGGCAAGAGCAACGCCAGGCCACACACCTAAAAGACACCTCCATTTCAACCATTAGAGCATGTCAGATGGTTTAAGATTGATTGAAATACATAGTCTCATGCCGCCTGAAGTCCCACTCTCCATTCCTAAATGGGTTTTTTTCTTTTCCCACATCTTCAAAAACACCAGTAATCAGAATCAACAGTCTCAGAGATCTCCAAAGTTCAGGGGCAACAGCAAAGCTCCCAGACTAGGAATGGTGCAGGACATTAAGGAGAAAATATGCCACCCACCGAAAAACATTCAGCTGGTTCACAGAATATCGAATAATAAAGATCAGGAAATGTGTTCCAGATAGCAAGAGACATAGCAATATCCATTATCAAAAGGATTTGAGCAGTCTTTTGTAGAGGCTAGTTTTACAAAGAGTCTTCATCTGTCAGATAGGTTCTAAACATTGAAATATGAGTTTGAGTCCAAAATTCAGGAAGAGCTTAGTGATATACACGATGGAGATATATGGCTGTGTCTCCAGTGGAAGAGAAGATTGATAATTATCTAGATAAATTGGATTTGGAAATCTGAGTAAGGTAGTCTTACTGGTTAACAGACTTCTACTAACTCTAGATCTGCTTTTAAATCTGTGTCTTGGAGCAGATTTCTCAGTGAGTGATTATTTGCTCAATTGTGTGCTATCTGAAATAAACACAAGCACAGAGGAAAGGGAGTGTACTTTGCTTCTCCTCTGCTGGGATCTTTTCAGGGCAAAGAGATGTCAGATCAGAAGACTATTTGGCACGGAGCCCCTTCTACTTTCCCCTCTCCCCTAAATAGAAGTCTCTATACAGTACTTCTTGACAAAACTTGGGGCCGACCCTCCCAATATTCCTTCTGCAAAAAATGCTAAGAGAACATGCTAGTCTCTTCCTGTAACAATTCTTACATTAAACCTCCATTTTAAGAGTAAGATCTGGAATGAAACTGGGAACATGAATATGAGAACACTGGGCTATTAGATTTCCATTTTGGTCTGTTTCTGGCTTGATTTGATTAAAGTCCACTCTGACTATACATCCAATGTCTTACTTTCTCATTCTTCCACCACTATTTAATCCTTAATTTCCTCTACTGCTGGAATGCTTCATGCTGAATGATTGGATTAAACTCCAGCCCTTCAGGATGTACCTAAGTCAGCGTGGTGGTCCAAGACTCCTTTAATTGATAAGTGGCTTTTCCACATTTATCGATAGTAAATGTTTCCTCCTCCTTATTTTCTTTAGTTAATACAAGCTGTTTTCAAAGAAGACAGAATTTTACAGAAGAGGGGCTATCCCTTTTTCAGGGAAGGAGATGCTGGGAGCACACCACTTACATGCACCTTTTTTTTTTTCCTCTTCTGTTCAAAACAAACATTGCATTTATTCTTTGTCTCCAGCTTTCATGGACTTTTTGTCTTTTCCCTCCTTCAGATCTGTGTATGCTCACAACACCTGTCTCTCTGGAAAGCACATATCCCGTTTCTTTAGCTCACCAGAAGTAGACATATATATTATTTCCCTGAGGGTTAGAGAAAGCTATCAGAACTTGGCAACATATAAAGTAAATACCCACTAATTGCAATACATTCATTTAAATCAGGTCTTTATCCTCCTTAGGCATTGTAGTAGGTGGCTTCCTTTGAAGTCTTGTTGAATTTGTCCAAAATTACCTTGCCCGAGGCAGACGGCTGTTTGGAACATTTGTTCTGAACCGATCCCCAAAGCAGTAAATCTTAGCGTTGGTAACGGCTCACATGCCACAAAGAGGAAATGTCCTGGGTAGGGCATGGATCCAGGCTTAGATCCCCCATTATATACAAAGAAAAGAAAGAGAAAGGGAGAGATAACTGCACAACTCTCAGGGATATAATGCTATTGTACAACTCTGATGATGTTATAAGCCACAAACCCTGTACATTATTGAAATACATAACCAAAAGCCTACCAGTGAATGTCTTTCCTCTTCTCTCTGCAGCATCCATGCATTCATGCCTCTCTCATTTTAAAATAATCTTGCTAGTGTTATTTGTTTGTTTGCTTACTTGCTTTAAATGCAAGTAGTTTATACCCCTTCATTATTTTAAACTCAACCTGGGAATTTCATTGTACCCGTATGAGAGAATCATGCTCTGTGGGCATGAAGATACCATATCTGGCATAGATTCTCATCATCCTCACAAAGGCACTGATAATCTGATGCAAACAATCACACTCTGAGATCCTTAGATTTATTCAAGGCTTTGTTTAGGCTGTGTCACATACTTCTACCATGTACATAAAACAGTTTTCAGCCAATTATATCAGAAACTGCTCAGCAGTACGCAAAGAAGCTTATCTGAACTTAGAGCAAATGACTCCCTAGTTAATTGTCATGGATACATCCTTAAGTGATGGCCTTCTGGAATAAGGGTAGAATCTAAATCAGGTTGTGAAACATTTACACATTACATGATTTAAGTGCCATATAAAAGCACATCATGGGACATATTGGGTAATGATAACTCATTGGGATAATCTCCAAGGATATCCCCATTTTGGGGTGATGGGGAATGAAACAGAGTGAACAATAGTTATGAACCTCATCAAAATATCAAGCCAAAGGAGTTAACTATGTTTTATTAAAATGAGGGAGGAAAACCAGAAGGAAGGTGACAGGGGAAACAATAAACAGGTGACTATTCTCAATAAAAAGGAGGAAATTCCCAAGATGATAGTGAAGCAAAATGGTAAAGGATGGGCTGAAAGTTGTGTGGTAGGCCAGGAGACTTACCCAACCAGATTAGAACAGGCAGCAGACTCTGGGAGAAAGACTCAGAGATGAACTTGATGGAATACTGGACGTGCTTAAGTACACTGAGAAAAGATTTAGACAATTAGGGAGTGTGAGAATATACCAAGTGTTAAATACCTAGAAAAAGTAAGCAAAGTAAAAAAATAAGTAAGTAAAATAGAATAATGAGAAAAACCTCAAAGAATACAAAAAGCTATGAAAGATGCTATAAAACGAAGTAAGGGATATTTTTACCTACTTCTATGGTGTGATCTCCATAATATGTTGTTATGTGCTTCCATTTCCCTAAAATACCCATTTGATTATATTAAAATAAAACAAAGGGAGGGGCAGACAGGTGGTAAGGAGCAAAAATTAAAAAATTAAAAAATTAAACAGCGGAAAAGCAAATCATAAAATAAAAAAATTTTAAAGGTTACTTATAGGGCAGGAGACATAATAGCTAAACATTTTTGAATAAATATTGTTTTATGGATTTAAATTTGGAACCAAGTTACTATTTTACATAATTATTAAACAAATTTAAAATGCAATCTCTGAAAAACCAAAAGTAAGGTAAAACAGATGAATCTTACTGTGTGGCCAGCTGATGGCCTAGCCTCACAGAGAGGAACTAATTCAAATGACTTTTACAACAGCTATCTGACCATATGTTCTTAGTAGGAAATACTCTAACACTAATTCTGTTTTCGGTAATTATATTAGTAGTAGCAGTGTTGGTATTGTTATTGTGAGACTGTTATATAATTATGTTATAAGAACAGAATTTCCAGTGTGAATAAGAAGAGATAAATATATAAGATCAATGAGGTTAAGTAAAACTTCTGAATGTGAATTGAAAATATAGGTCCTTTTTTTCCAATTGCATAGAATGTCTTTTTCCATACTTTCCTTTTCATTCTGCCATGTCTTTAGGTCGGAAATAAGTCTCTTGTAGGTAGCATATAGATGGGTCTTGTTTTTTTATCTTATCAGCCACCCTATGTCTTTTGATTAGAGCATTTAGACCATTTACATTTAAAGTAATTATTGATAGAAAATATCAGTATGAAGTCATGTGTATTTTACCATGTAAATAAATATATATTATACAAATACACACACACACACACACACACACACACACACACACATGCACACACGCACATTTCCTAAATTTGCTCACTAAAAATGCCTAGAAAAAGCAACCAACCCTGTAGCAATAAACACCACTAGTGTCCAGACATCTTCTCTAAACACCATTTCCCAGTAAAACAGACCAGTGCTCTTTGGAGAGAAGTCCAATTCCAGGTGTGGGGTAGGAAATGTACAAGATGATCCCGGAATATTCTGCACACCAGAAAAGAAAGAAACGATCAAAGATTACTGAGGTTATATCAAAAGGATGTGGGAGCCAACTTGAAGAGGCTTCCACTGGCTTAAGAAAAGATAATTTGAGAATCAATAAAGATAATAACTACAATAGACAGAAACATCAAATATGATGTTAGCACAGTTCCATAAATGGAGTAATTATTAGAGTAATTATGCAGGAGCTCATTTACTGATCTCTCTCTCTCTCTCTTGAATTTCTGTGATGCCCACTGACTATAAAATAATATACTTTATTTTATTTTCAGTATAGCCTAACTTTGCAAGCCTTTTAGAAATTACTTATATATTAAAAATAAAATCAATAAATACATATGGTAAAAAAAATCAAAATATACCAAAACGTATAAATAAAAGTAATTCTTTCCTTATTCACACATTTCTGACCTCCTATAATTATCCCCAATCACCCAAAAAGTAACTATCATATTTCTCATAGAACATTAAGAAAAAGTAATAAGCATATTCATTATTTATAGACATCCTTTTCTTTAAAAAAAAAAAAAGGCACAGGTAAGCTAATTCTATACCATTATTCTACTTTTTTTAATCTCAGAAATAGATCTTGAGGTTCTTTATATACTAATACAGAGCTACCTAATTTTTTTAATGGGTACACAGTATCCCATTCATTGTATGCCTGTCCCATAATTTATTTATCAATTGCCACACTAATGAATAGCTAGCCTTATTCCAGTTTTATTCTATTTGATATTACTATTTAACTCTATGCATATTTATATCTTATTTGATTATGAACCCTTCATTAGGGCATGAAGCGTATGGTATGTTTTTCTACATCAGACACTGTAAATACTAAAATATAATGTGTGCAAAGTCTCCTTGAAAAATGCCCACAGCCAGTTGGGTACTGCAAATTTCCACAGTTTGACTTTTGAGGACAGTGAATAGATGCTAATAATTCACCATTGTTCCTAGGGTAAGTGAGAAGCTCTTTACAAGACTAAAGACCATTTAACACTTTATAAATCAGAGCTAACACTTGAAATTAAACTCAGAGGGAAGAAACAGTCACCATAGTGAAGGAGGGCATAAGCTACTTTGTGCCCTGAAGATTTGGGTTGATTTTGTCCTTATGGATCTTGTTTCTCCCTAGGACCATTAGATTTTGTTTGAAGGTGGGAGGTAACATTGTGATTGAGCAGCACTCCATGTACCAACAACAAGGCAACTGTAGGCTCCCATGTTTTCCTCTTCTACATCATTGGAGAGTATCACTACAGTAGGTTTAAGGGCTTAGTCAACCCTTAGCAACAACTAAATCCAATGAAGAGTATATGTCAGAGGTTCGTACTCCCTGGCATATTAAAGGCTAATTCCCAGCACATTAAGGAAGTAAATAATGCAACAGATTAAAATTTAAGAATAAAATTATTTTATCAGATAAAACAGACTCTGCTTTTTTCCTAATTTTGAAGTAAAGGGAAAAATCATTAAAGGTCAATTCAGAGGTCTTTAAAATTATATTTTTAAATAATAGGAAATATCGGTATCCAATTCTGCGGTCATTTGTGAGATTATTTCTTTGAAATTTAAGTGGAGCTCCCTTCACACTCACTCATGCTCACACACACACAAACAAGCATGCACACACAGGTGTGAGAAGCCCAATCACTCCAGGATTAGCTGTTCCTCAGAAAGCTCAGTAATGATCTGAAATCCGAAGCCCTACTTGAACTTTTCTACTAATTCAGTAATTACTGCTGTGCCTGAAATTGGCCCCTTTCCTGCAATTACTCAACATGCACTTTCAGTCAAAGAGGTTAACACCTGAATTTAGATTCTAATTAGCACCTAAGGTAGAATTTTTTGTTTAAAGCTTATTAAAATAGGGACTTTTCCCAGCATAAGATTTCACTGGTGTATACAGGTAAACACATGGTTTATGGATCAGTCTGTTTCTGCTTATCATAAAAGCAACAGAAGATAGAGGTGAAACCAAGATCAACATACCATCATTTAAGATACTACCCTCCAAATAAATCAAATTCAACTGCTATCTGGAGGTGTCAAGTTGGACAGAACCTTGATACAGCCAAAGACCACTGTTTCCAAATCCCCATTTAAATAAATGATTTATCTCAAAGAAAGATGTAAAGAGACGGAGATAAAAATCAATTAATAGCAGTGTCATTGGCTTTCAGGGCTCTCTCTATTTCCTTCTGCCAGCTTTTCTAAGTACTAACATTTAAAAGGTAGCAGTAGCAAAAACTCAGAATTACGTGGGGGCAGGTGGTCGTGAATTCCTCAGGCAGCAATTAGTGTGAGTCTAACTTCAACCACCAGTGTGTCTTCAAGTTAACTAAGTATCCTCTGCCACATCCCTGTGGCTGTCCAGTTATTGCTTGGACACCTCCAGACATGTGAAATTTATGTTCCTACTTCCTAAGGCAGCTCTTTTTCTTACCAGGCACCCCTGAAAACATGGAATCCATAAATGATAGCTTATAAGAATACTGGGTATGAGGCATTCTCATGATCCAGGTGACTCATAATGAGCTTTCAATATATACTACTGTTTAGCAATTTCTCTCCTACCTTGTACTTATACGATTGACATTTTTAAATCTAAGTTCAAGAACTTATCTTTATCTCTTTTGAATGTTCCTCTACTTCCTCTACTTCCGTTCAGCTTCTTGTTCAACCAGTCAAGATGATTCGGGTTGGCTGTGCTTTCTGGTTTTTTGTTATCTACAAATACAAGCATCTTTCTCTGTTCCCATTCAAGGATAAACTTGAAGATATTTACAGGGTCACTCAGCATCAAACTTAACTCAGCTAACATGGTATTTCTGTATAGAAATGAAATTATTGTGCCTTGTCAGCTATTCTGAGAGCCATGTCATATTCAGAGCCAAATCAAGTACAAGTGAAAGAATGCTTGTGTCTTCAAAAACAAAGCAGGAGGGTCAAGGGGTAAGAAGTGGTAACACCACTTGTATTAGTTTCCTAGGGCCACCATAACAAAATAGCTTTAAAAACAAAAAAGAAAACGAGAAATGTATTTCCTCACAATTTCGGAGGCTAGAAGTCTGAGACCAAAGCGTCAGCGGGGTTGGTTTCCTGTGAACCATTTCTCCTTGTCTTGTAGATGGTCTTCTCCCTTTGTCTTCCCATGGTCTTTCCTTTGTACATGTATGTATCATAATCTCCTGTTTTTATAAGGACATCAGTCATGTTGGATTAGGGCCACCCTAATGACCTCATTTTAACTTAATTATCTTTTTAAATTTTACCTCTTCAAATACTATCACATTCTGAGGATTAGGGCTTCAACATATGAATTTTGAAGAAACACAGTTCAGCCCATAACACTTAAGAGACATTTCCCTTCATATTCTGAGTTATAGTTCGCCTCTGCTCCTTCAACATCAGTTTCTGTAAATGCTCATATTAAATCTCACTAAATTTGCAATCTTATTTATTTAGTGCTTATGTCTATTCACATTTATTTTTAGGGCCTCATGTCAGTACTTCAGAATCTGCCTTCAAAAGGATAGAAGCCTAAATATGTTTAACTTCTTGAATGTTGCAGATACTTGATGAAAGGTGCCCTTTGCTGATGGACTTATTTACTGCAATAGCTTCTACTTTAATCCAAACTTTAATGAATACAAATATGTACACATACATAGATTTATGAAGTTACAGCATATTTATTTATATTCCTGCCACTATAGTGAATCTTTCTTAGACAGAATATGATATGAATATGGAGGTAGCTGGCCTCAGTTATTTTGAGCCAGATGTCACCAAGGAAATTTGGTTAGTTGAACTCCAGTGAGGTCAATTATGTGTCACGGACTGGACTTTGACTCAACTATTTATCTCCTTTAAACGTGTCTCATCACAGTAGAAGCCTATATTATACCCAAAAAAAGCTCAAAGCCCATAGAAGTAAGATGGTAGGAATATCTTATGATAATGGATGTTAGCCACATTCAGTCACTAATATGCCTTCTGTGTCCCCAAATTCTTATAATCTAGAAATCATTAGCATGCAATAGATACTTGTAAGTATGTGGAACTTAAGACACTTAACAGAAGACCATGGGGGAAGGGAAGGGGAAAAATATAGTTACAATCAAAGAGGGAGGGAGGGAGTTTGTATATATACAAACTATAAGAGACTCGTAAATATAGAGAACAAACTGAGGATTGAAGGGGGGGAGGAGAGGGGGAAATGGGTGATGGGCATTGAGGAGGGAACTTGTTGGGATGAGCACTGGGTGTTGTATGTAAGCACACTGTACACACCGTATGTTAGCCAATTTGACAATAAATTATATTTTAAAAAAATAAAAATAAATGTTTGGTAGAATTCTCCTGGAAAAAAATTTTTTAAGTTAAAAATTAAAAAAAACACTAGTATAATTCCCTTTTGACTGTACCGTGAGCTAGAATGTTGCTCTAGAGTCACAGTATACCTGCAAGCACTTAAACAAAAACTCTTCCCGTGATGTAAAATTACTTCAGTTATGCCGTGTAATCAAGATAATAATATATCAAATAAAGCAAAAATCTGGCCTGAAGACAGCTGCTAGACTCAAGAATTAACTAGACTGCTAAACTTAATTCAACAAGTGACTAAAAGATGTATGTTCCCTGCCCCCCCTCCCCAGTATGCTCAGTTACTCCATCCAACTTCCAAAGGGCTGACCATGGATAAGACTAGGCCACATGGAATCCAACTACCCCTAACAGTTAATGCATCAGTAACAAAGGAGGGAAAAGCTAAGTAAAAGATAACATGAACGGTGGCATGTTATTTTTAATAGCACCCATTTGTTCTGTAAAATAAGAAAACTTTACAGCACATTCTCTCTAGACCCTGGAAAATAAAAGAATTCATGTAAAATAAAATAAATCCCTTTAAAAATGTTTTGCTGGGGGGGTCTGGTTGGCTGAGTGAGTTGAGTGTCTGACTCTTGGTTTCGGCTCAGGTCATGATCTCCTGGTTTCGTGAATTTGAGCCCAGCGCCAGGCTCTGCGCTGGCAGTGTGGAGCCTGTCTGGGATTCCCTCTTTCTCCCTTTCTCTCTGCCCTTCCCCCACTTGTGCTGTCTCTGTCTGAAAATAAATAAATAAACTTAAGAAAAGAAATGTTTCTCTCATTTTCCCCAATACCAGAATAGAAGTTTTATCCAGATCTTCAGTTAATCCTACCCCGAGGAAATAGCACAGCGATGCAGGACATGGACTCTGGTGCTAACCCACCTGAATGAAATTCTAGCCCTTCTACTTGCTCACTATTAGCATCAGAAAGTGACCTCCGCCTCACCATCCTTACCTGTAACATGAATATTATATTAGCACCTACTGCTTAAGACTGTGGGAGATTAATTGAAGTAAGCACTGAGGGCAAGGCCCAGCTTGTAAGAAGTACTCTAGAAATCTTTGCCATTATTATTTTTGGTTAATAGCATTAAAATCACAAAAATCTTTGGCTATTATTTTCTTTATTTATATGTGAGAAAATTGAGACTTGCCCAAGGTCAACAAACTTCTAAAAACTGGAATTGAGATTTCTGCCTCACTCCTGCTTCTGCTGTAACTTCTGCTATAAATGTAATCTTGTATGGAAATTGCTTGTCTCCCAATGGTCAAGGGCACATAGCAGTGGGGAGTCAGTCAGAATGTCCTTAAGAGACTTTAGTCATTAAACAACTCTTTTCTCATGCTAATGAGTGTGGCAAATTCAGGCATAGTTTGGGCAAACACCTGAAGTGGGGCCAGGCAGGACACCAAGTGGTGGGTAGAGACATGGGGCAGTTCCTGAAGTCAGGGCATCAGTGGCATTGTGATTCTGAGCCATCTGTCCATAACAGCAGGATGCCAGCAAGTGACAAGTTAGGTTAGGGCAGTGGTCTTTGAGGGCAGAGGCCTTGTCTTCTCCAACTTTGTGACAGGCCCAATAGAGCATAATAAATACTCAATAATAACTGTTTGTTAAATTGAGTTGTCTTGAACTAAATTGAATTGGCCAGCCATCCTCACTTGTATTGCTTAAGAAGCATAAAAGGCCCCACCCCTGCCCTCACATCCCCACATGCCAAAATAATTCATTTATTCATTTGTTCATCAGATATTAATTGAGTGCTTTCCATTGGAATACTCGATAATAAGCAAGACAGACAGGGTCCTGCTATCATGGAGCTTAGAGTCTGATGATGGAGGAAATGGATAATTAAGCAAGTAATTATACACAGTTCAATGACTGTTCTGAGAGGGAAGCATGAGGTGCCACAGGAGCACATGGCAGGGAGACCTAAATGCAGTGGGGGAGCGAGGGGGGGGGCATGGTGGCAGGGTGTCACAGGGGACAGGGGCCATAGAGAGGAGGCTGGAGGACTAACCAGGGCCTTGTAGGTCTTGATAAGGAGTTTGGGTTCTTGCATGTGACAATAGGTAGGATCTTTTATGCTCTTAAATATTTTTAAGCTGTAGAGTGATATGTTCTAACTTGCATTTTAAAAAGATCAGTCCAGCTCCATTATGGAGAATGGATTGGACAAGAACAGTCGGGAAGGGGAAGGTTGTGCTGCTGCCATAGTCAAGGCAAGAGATAGTGGTGGCCTAGGTTAGGGGAAGGAGAAAAATGGAAACATTGGAGATCTGTTTTGAAAGTGGAAGAAGGGTATGGAAGTTGAGAGCTGAGATGAGCTGAGAGTTTTGGCTGGGGAAAACAGGATGATTGTGGCTCTGTTCAGTGAAATGCAAAAAGAAGAGGAGTCCAGTTTGAATACGCTAACTTTGCAATGCCCCTGAGACATCAACGTTAGCAGTTGTTCTTAGGAATCTGAAGCCCGGGAGTAAAGATAAAGATACCACAAGCTGACGTGCAATGAACAATGAAGTGGTCAGCATATATGTGGCCATTGATTGAGTGAGACCAAAGTAAGACTAAGAAGTTAATACAGGGAAGGATATTGAGGTATACTATTATTTACATTTTGGAATCATGGGGCAAATTGTTAAAAATACAGGGCTCCACTCTATGAGTTTCAAATTTAGGAAGTCTGCCCTGAGACCTGAGAGTTTGCATTTTGCTGGATGTTTCTGATGCAGACAGGCTGTTGACCCCACCTTTAGAAAGGCTAATTTGGGGGCGCCTGGCTGGCTCAGTTGGCAGAGCATGCAACTCTTGATCTTAGGGTTGTGAGTTCAAGCCCCACATTGCATGTGGAGATTACTTAAAAATAAAATCTTTAAAAAACAAAAACAAAAACACTAATGTTACTGATGGGCATGGGGGAAAGAAACACAATGAAATCTAAGAAAGAGCAGCTAGAATAGAAAAAGTAGGACTAGAATACAGGTCCTGGAGACATAAGACAGCTTCAATAAGGGAAGAGTGGTCAGTCACACAGTTCTCTACACCAGCCTTTCCAAGATGGCCGACCCTAAACCGTACAGCGCTGAAGGTCCTTGTCAAAAGGGAAATGTGCTGTTACCTAAAATGAGTCACACATTTTTGGCCCCTACAGATTCGGTCTTTTATATAAAACCCTTGGGGCTGTATATGTTTCAGAATTCAGAATTTGGGAGATATCAGAAGATTGCTTATGCCATATATTATTTAACCCTCCAGGAGGGTCTGAGATACCATCTAACCATCAAATGCAAAAATATTTTTGCAGCAAAGTGTATAAATATTCACACTATGCAAAACAAAGAGTCTCACATCAGTTTAAGACAGGTGCTGACAAATGAACCTAAACTGGATCAGGTTTTACCTAAGCTGAGTTACCAAAAACATTTCAGATAACCTTTCTTGTAGTGCTTCATAATAACTCACAAGAGCCAACCCTCTCAATGCATACTTCTCCAAGTAAACATCAGCTCTTTTTCCAGACACAGTGCCCTGTGTATTGTAGTGTTTATACATTTCATCACCATTTGACATGGGTACAACTGTGCTACCACTTTATTAGGTTTCTGTCTTTTTATGTGTCACTGACAAAGTTTTTGAGTGTTGTCCCTTTAATCTCATTTTCTCATAAGGACTATGGTTTTTATTGCACAGTTATGCTGAACATGTATATTCTCAGAAATGCATACATCACATTAGAGCAGAACTGACTGTACCTCTAGCCTTCAACAGGATCTTAAAAGAAGGAGATACAGGGACTCCTGGTCGGCTCAGTTAATTAACTGTCTGACTCTTGATTTCAGCTCAGGTCATGATCTCCATGAGACTGAGCCCCACATCAGGCTCAATGCTGACAGCACAGAACCTGCTTGGGATTTTCTCTTTTTCTCTCACTGCCACTCTCCCACTCACATGTTTTCTCTTTCTCTCAAAATAAATAAATAAACTTGTTTAAAAAGAGAAATTCAGAATAAATAAATCTTATTGGGAAGAGGGTAAAAAAATAATCTTAAGGGTCAACTGTGATACCCTCACTCCTACTAAAAATGTATGTGACATATAATAGAAATAGAATAATAAGAAAAGCTAATGTGATCATCTCTGAGTAATGGGTGGAGAGCAATCATTGTCTTTATTCTTTATTGAATATTCCAGGTTTTGTGCAATTAGCATCTACTATTTTTATAGTCACAAATACATAAGTTGTTGGCTTTTATTTTTGTTTTATTATTTTCTTGCTTCTTTTGAAATCTGGATCCCAACCAAGCAATCTTGGCTTAGGGAAGAAATGACAGTTATGGCTCTGCTTTGAAAGTTACTGGATACTTGGGCTGGGAGTGGAAATGTACCAGAAAAATCAAGATTTTCCTTCTTCACAATTTTGCCTTGGGCTAGCTCAGCCCAACCCTTAACACTCAAGCGCATCTAGGCTCCCAAGGGGCTAGTTTCTGGTCTTCTTCTCAAGTAGATGAGAGCTGCCTACACTTCCTTTCCAGATCTACTGCCAACTGTTGAACCAATCGCTAAAAGGGTATTGTGTACGTCAAAACTGAATACCAATCTCCAGGTCTTAGATCCTATCCTCTTTCTTAGAAAATCCAGCCTTAATCCAGTTTGCATTTTTCTGCAAAAGCAGCTTATTCACTAATGGAACAGTCAGATTCTTCCACTTGTTCATTTGTTCACACAGAAAAAGCTGTCTGGGAGACCACCTGTATGAAAAAGGCAGTTGAATAAGGGTTGTTTTTTCTGAAAACAGATTTTCAAGGTAATTCTCAGGATTTCACACATGTCAAAGTCTCACTTCTCCATGTGATCACCTGTGGCCTCCACAAGGTAACCCCCTTGTATTCCGTGGCAGTCTCACCGAATGTAGGACCGAAATAAAATGTATATTAATATCTAAAGCTAGGAGGTTTCCTGTCCTCCTCCCCAACCTGACACACAGACACCAAAATTTCACACATTATCTAGACTTTCCCACTTCGAAATCTGCATTGGGCCTAGTTGTAAACTAGTTATTGAGATTTAACTCCCAATAATGTTTAGGGGAATTCGATCAAGCAAGGAACTACGAAATCATGCTGCAAAGACGAATTATGTTAGGTAATTTATAAACAAGAGTGATTTCTGCAAAGTAGCTAAAAGACTCCCTCCTCAGAAAGATTAAACTTTCAAAATTGCCAAATAATATTTAAGAGGCACCATTTGCTTTTACTTGATAATGTTTTATTTTGTCTCCTTTCCTACCCTGTCAATGTCTAATAGCGAAGCTGTAAATAAAAAGCGGTTTTATAACATAAATGACTTAGAATATGAAAGGCTTCCTAAAGGAAAAAAAAAGTCTGTTTTAAACAGAAAAAAATTCTTTCGCCAGCTTCTTTACCTAGGATGTCCCAAACTTAATTAAGTACTTGACCTATTACCACAAGCCATGTCCACATTATGGCAAGCCAAATTTTGGAGTTGAAATTAACTGCAGCACTTGGAAATAATTATGTATTGCTTTCTTTATATGGGAAGAAAGCCTGTCCAACAAAGTGTCTGAAAATGTCTCACAGCAATGAGTTCTAGTCCTCTAAGGAGATTAAAAGAAAACCCTTTATATGCAGATAGTTAAGAGCTCATATTTAAGTAACACAATCCTAATGGGGGATAGTGGTGAAGGAGAAAAAGTCAAGAGAGGTTCCTGATGTTGTAGATATAAGTATGGTATGCTAAGAAACTTTCATCCCCTGTCTTTCGTATGTTCTGCTTTTTCATGTGCCTATCAATTCAGCATGTGGCATGACACATTTAAGAATATTAAGTTAATTTTACTTTCTTTAGTCTAGTCTGTAGGGGTTATTGAGTTATTGTTTTGATTAAATTAGTTATTTCTTTCAAACAACTTCTGTAGCTAATCTGATTTTTCACTGAGTTAACCAATTTGGGTGGTTTTTATCCACTGGAACTGTAAGTGTAAGCACACTTGGCCACTGAGTAGGTAACCTTGACTCTGCCACTATGTCCCCAAGCCTATCTGGGGCTCATAGGAAGAATAAGAAAGTAGTCAAACCAATCCAGAGAACTTCCAGACTCCTGAGGAATGCTCGGGTCAGCCGTGATGAACCCTTGCTCATCTTTCTCCCAGTAGTGGAGAAATGATTCAGCAGCAATAAGATGATTCACCATTGTCTCACAAGCAATTATAAAACTACTGCTGTGTGGCTGCTGAAGTAAATTTCAAGTAGACCTAGACTCCATATTTTATTAATATAAGGCAAGGTCGGTTTTTAAGCCTCTTCTCATTGTCAAAAAGTATTCTAAAGTCCACCCATGATGGTCTCTTTTATCATGAAAGATGCAGCATTGTGGACACTCACTGGAACAGAGCCAGGGCATGAAAAGAAAATGAGGTGTGCTTTATATCGAGTGCCTACTCTGTGCCTCTGTGCCTACTGTGCACCCTGTTTTACAGATGAGGGAACTAGGGCCCAGGAATGCTCCATTTTGCCTGAAGTCACACAGCCTTAAGCTACAAATGCAGGATCCAAGGTGAAGAAAGTCTAGCTTAAAAGTGTTTCCGCTGCACTTTGGTGGATATCTTTATGGAAACTACCTTCATGAGCTAAATGAAGAGTGCTTCTCACCCAGGCTTCTTCCCCCTGCAGAAGGCCATGGTAAAATAGCCCCTTGCTGGGGACCCGGGCTCTGGTTGCAGGTAAATCCGTCATTTATTGATGTGTGACCTGGGACAAGTCACATAACCTCTCTGAACCTCAGGGCTTACATGTTTAAAAATATAGACCTTGACACTGCTTATGTCAAAGGGTATTCATTAGGTCCTGGTACATGTTAAGTATTCTGTAAGGGACCATTATTACTACCTATTATTGTCTTTCACTGATTTGACAGTGGCTCCAGAGATGTGGTATTTTTACCATGTGACTGCAGAGAGTTAACTCATCTCTTTCCTCCTCTTCCTCTCTGTCTCTCTTTCTGTCTCATTTCCTTTTATATCTTTATCATTCTTTCTTTGAAATTTTACATTTTTTTATTATACAAGATTTCAAACAAAAATATTAAAGAAAATAGAAACCCTCAAATATCCATCCCTGAGCTTGAACAATTATTAATGTGTAGCTAATCTTCTAAAGGTTAACCCTAAATTTTAAAAAATCCTCTTCAAGTACTTGTCATATAGGATCACTTGAGTTTCTCTTAATAAAATTTCAAAAATACCAGGAATTATTTTCAAATGTACAAATATGGCTCACAGTTCACTTCCCTTTAGCTGGTTTTAAAAATAAAAGTTTTTTTTTTTTTTTAAGCCCAGTCTTTTTGGAAGCCTGGTTTATAATATTGCATGGTGCAAAAATTTTACAAAAGATATATGATCCATCAAATTCTCAAACTCAGCATGGAATCAATGTGGATACATGAACTTGAGTAGGGCCTGAGATTTATAAAGTTCACAAATCCTCTAAGAAGTTTTTCCCCCGAACCTGGTCCAAGAGTTGGAATCTAAACAAAATACAAAGAAAATGAGTTAAACCAAGCTTTATCCCCCAATTAGAAGCATTCCCCAGAGCTCTATCATTGAAAATTGGGCTTTTCTCTTCAAATGCAGGCCTCCAAAGTCTACGTCGTTGGTGGAGAACCACTGAAGTTATTGCCAACCACATCTCCTGGTCTCTGAAAATGATTTCTGAGTAATGGCAAACTAATTATGTGATTACTAAACTCCCTTCATGTGCCATTAGTCATACGAAGCTGGAAAATATGCCTGTTTTCAAGGCAAATTGCTCATTTTGAATTGTGCCTCAAAATGTAGATTCTCATCTGTAGGTCTAAACTGAAAAATCCAAGCCAACTTTTCAATTAAAACTTCTAAACAGCCATCCTTAGCCAGGCCAGCCAATGGTCTGTGATGACTCGGGGAATCTTTTAAATGGAGACAGAAATGAAAAGACTGGAGTCTTCTGCATATTTTCTTCCTTCCCTGCAAATGCTTTAGGGGAATTCAAATCACAACCACTTTTCTTCCCATAACTCAGAAAACACAGCATAACTATTTTTTCCCCTGACAAATCCATGTTTCGCCAAACGTTTGGCTCCACTTGTCTGATAATGACAAGTGGCCTCATTTTCAAGTCCAGACACACAGGCCCATCCTCCCAATGCTGCTATTGCCCTAGAACTAGGAAGACTACTGCAGAGTTAGGAATGGGGCTGGTGAGAGTTTTATCCACAGCAGAAGAGGGGAAAACCACCCACATGTGGTGTAAGAAAAGAAACAGCACCCACACACACACCCAAAAACCAGGGGTGGGGAGAATGGAATACAGCTGTAAGAGCAGCAAGGGAGAAAGACTCCAAAACTTGCTCGATGAAGAAGAACTCCTTCAGGCACAAACCGCAAACCCATCCATTTTTGTAACCACAGTGCCTGGCACACAGTAGGAATGCAATGAATGTTTGGTAAATTCAATTTAATTGAAATGAGAAGAAACAGATTGACCCAATGTAGCTTGCAGTGTCTCTAAACATAATTAATTCTGGAGGTTCTCAAAATCATCTGAGAGTTGCTTGCAGGCTCAGTAATAATTTTCATCTAATGACAGCTCCTAAGACCAGATATGAATTTCATTAAAAGAGTCAGCATGCCAGCAGCTAGAATATGAGCAAAATGTTAAAGATCTGTATATCACCAGGGTCAGGGGACAGAACAGAATATAGGTTAATTATGCTCTATCAAGCTTTTGCTAGATGGAATTTGTTTCTGAGAACAGGAGCAGATCTGTTTCAGATCCGAATCACTGTGATAACAAGTAGCACTCTATGAGAGTACGTGCAGCAGGGCCTGCGCTGCCTGCTGGGATGCCCAGCTTGCCCAGTCCGGCCTCTACAAGCACACCCTGGGCTGTACAGCACAAATAGGTGCACGCAACAGGCCCACAAGAAACATCCGCCAAACTGAAATTAATTTGCTCCAGCTGGGCTTTGGTCCCCTTTAAAACAATTCTATGAGGCTGTCTCAGTTCTACAGTGACGTTTGCTGTTTGAAGTCCCAAATAACGCTCAAGTTTGATCTTGTTTCAGCACCAAACTTTTCATTCAGGTGTGGCCTCAGCAAAGCTGATAACAATTACGCACTTTCCCTGACCTTGTTCCAACTTTCCTGTAAACGGTACGGTATGAAAAAAAAAATGCAGAATGGTAACCTAATACCAACTTCAACTCTGGGTGGCTGCTAAGGTGCTCTATTGTGTCTCGAGGAATGCTTTCTGCTACCACTTTAATGGAGTCAAAGGAAAGGGTGTGACACTGTAGGTCTAAGAGACAAGACCGTGAATTGCATCTTCTTTTCATAAGCCGAAGAGGAGTGCCGTGCCAATAAACAGCTGGGCTTCCCATTGTCCCATGTCTACGTATCAGGAAGTTTTGGTAGCAGAGACAATGTGAAATGCTAGAGACAAAAATAATTACTTGAATCAGTACAAGTTGCCCTGGCTGTGTTGGTTTAAGATGCTCGATTAACTACTGTACCAAGTCAGAGCTTGATTTCTTTTGTTGTGTTTGCTTTCTTCCCAAGTGAACAAATAAAGTAAGTACAAGACCGAAAACCAGAGAGTACATAAACTAGGTAGGTGGGATTCAACGAGTTAAACCTTTAAGCTTCACAGAAAGCTAGACTTTGAGGGGGCCAAAAAATGGCTCACTGGACACTTAAACTCCACGCTTCTACCTCTGAGATGACAGCTAATTAAATACCTGTCTTTGTAATACCTTACATCAGGTACTCTGCATGAAAAACCATAGCCCGACATTGTTTAAATATAAGTTCTATATTCCCAAATGCTGTTTGGTGAACATATAATTCTTTCATAATAAAACATTAATTTAAGTTATGTTCAGTATTTGAAAAGTGACCCTTGAGCAAAGCTGTGTGTTACAGATGAAAAATCATTTGATTCGAATTGAGATGGATTTGGGTTCAAGTCTCAGCTCTGTCACCTCCTAGCTCTATGAAAGTAGAGAATTCCTTTACTTCTCCGACTGCAATGTCCTTCCCTGTAACATGGTGAGTTATAACACCTGCTCTTTCACAGAGTTGTGATGGGGATTAAAACTGTAAGAAGTGCGTGGCACACACTAGCCACTCAGCATGTGACAGCTATTGCTGTCATTAACTGAGAATGTAGGTTAATCATGTAAACTATTGCTAACATTAACTAAGAAACTTCCTCTGCCCCACAACTGCATAGAGAAGAAGCCAACACCACTTCTGCAAGGCTGCCTTCTGAAAAGAGAAGCTAATTCTATATGACCATATATTTTTAAAATGCTAATTGAGCAGCACTGTACTGATATGAAAGACTATTGTTGTAAAGTGTACAGTTGGGTGAAAGGGGCCGGGAGCTGGGAGTCAGGCGCTGTGGCAGCTGAGATGTGGTGGGATCTTAGACAAGGCTCCTAAACCTCAGTCTCCCCATCTCAGTCACTCTCAGATGATGACGCCATCCCGACCTACCCCATGCAGTGGTTGCAGGGATCAAATAAAAACCACACACACAAGAAAAAGCTTTGAAAGTTAAAAGATCTGTATTCACAGGTGATGGATGTTCTTATAATTCCATAGTTTGAAGTTATACGTATTAATATCTACTCGGGGTTCGGTTGTGCTTTTGAATCAAGATCTTCCTAACCACAGCCCCCAAACAAAACCAAGCAAAACAAAAAAGACCTTGATTGACTAAAAAAAAAAGATAAATTCCTGAAAACTAGCATGAGAATTCCTACTTCTATATACGCTTTTATAAAAGATTCCAGATAGTGACATGTACTGATTCTCCATAGGTTCCAGGAAAATTGCAAAAATATCACCAAATCTGTAAAAATCAAATAGGCAAGCAAGTATCACATTCAACAACAACCCTCTGGCTTTTCTAGAATCTTAACTAAAAGAACTCTTCATTTATTCAGCATACACAGAGTCCTTGTTTCATTTACTTATTTCTTATGAATGAATGAGTCAGAAATGGAAGGTCCTGGCAGACGGGGATCCTGGGACATGCCTTCACATATGGCTGGTGAGTAATTGATTTGAAATAATCACTGTAAATGACACACATTCATTGCTGGTGTCAGGTTCATTGTTACCAGCCTTTGGAAAGCAGTATGGTAAAATCTATTAAGAGCCATAAAAATGCCCATATATTTTCACCCAGTCATCACACCCCTGGGAATTTATTCTAAGAAAATAATTCATGTACAAAGATGTTCATGGCAGTTTCCTATGTAAAAGTGAAATCACTTATATGTTCAACTGTGGTTATGACAAAGAAACAATAATTATAAAGATAATGCAGCAACCCAGAATCATATTAACAACAAAATGTTAACTACAAGTGCAAAGTATATGATGGTATTCTAGCATGACTTCAAGTCTGTAAAATTTGGCATGTGGATAATGACCAGAAATAATATGCAAAAATAAAAAGGTATAAAGAAAACCAGATATATATTTTTTAAATCTTTTCCTAACTTTGCTATTTTTCACAATTTAAAGACATAAATATTGATTAAAATATTTTCATTTCAACAAGGCTATAAAGCTTTCAAAACAGTAGCATTATCTTATTTGATTTTCATGACAACCCTGGAGAGGTGATGAGGGCATATTTATCACCACTTGACGAATGAAGAAACTGAGGCTGAGAGACAGTCTTCTTGTCTATAGTCCCTCTTAGGAAGTGTCTGTCTCAGTGCTTGAACCAACTCTGCCTGATGCCCTTACTTCCATATCCTTTTGCTCAAGTGCCTGCTTTATACTCACCCCAAGGAGACCGGTTCCTCCAGCCTGGACTGATCAGGACTCTGGCTGATGTGCTTAACTCAACCCAGCCTTTGAGGTGCCCTGGTTTTCTTAAAGGTTCATTTTCCTAAACAGGTCCCTTCCTCTTCACATCTGGGCCCCACCTTTTCAACAAGAACTGAGCCCCCAATCTGCACAGATTTTTTTTTCTGTGGACCAAGAGCAATTTTGCGTGAAGTCAAAGCATTCTTTGATTTGGTTTTGGAGACCATCTTGTATCACACAACTATCACTACAAATATTGATTTAAACTCTGAAAAACAACAAACTTACCTATATCTACTCATAAATCTCATAAATGGGCTGAAAGCAATAGTGAGTCACCCAAAAAAAGGTAAAATGAACACATAAATTCCAGAATGAGCTTTACCCTCCAAATATCAGAGATTCTGGTAAAACCTGATCAGATCAGATACATCTCCAGCAGCAAGTAACAAGTGCTGCTGGCAGAGACTACACTTTCTTGAACAGCCAAAACGAAAATAACATTAAAATTTAATTTCTGCACATTCAGAATCTTGAGCTCTCCTCATGATCTAGTAGTGACCACTGACATGATTATGTCCTTGCAGAAACAAATTCAAAGGGGGAAAAAGAGGGGTACCTGCGGGGTTCAGTCAGTTGAGTGTCCGACTTCAGCTCAGGTCATGATCTCACGGTTCTTTTCGAACATTGGGCTTACTGCTGCCAGAGCAGAGCCCGCTTCAGATCTCCTTTCCCCCTCTCTCTCTGCCCTTTCCCCCGTTCATGCTTTCTCTCTCTCAAAAATAAATAAGCATTTTATAAAAAACAAAGGGGGAAAAAAACTGGAAGAAAAGGAACAGGGACATGGAGAAGAGAAAGATGGAAAGATGAAGAAATATAGTGCAACCAAATGAAATATGCCTAAAAGTTAATTTTATGGGAAAATGGCTGACAAATTATCAGCACTTTGACTTAGGAAACATTATCTGTAAAATACTCAGCGTATGGTAGTAGTTCAATAAATGGGAGCTGAGAGTGAGTTTCTCTTTATAGAAATATTCTAATAAATATATATGCTGTACACTGTGATAGTATAATAAATGAAGAAGGAATAATAGAATCCAAGTACCACCATTTTACAGCCACTAATGAATTAATGAATTAAATAAATTAAAGATTGTCAACAACTGCTAACTTCACAAAGGAGTCAGTCAATATGTACTCCTAATGAAAGACCAACACCACCTATGAAATAAATTTGTCAAAAGAAAAATCTAATCTGAATCCACTCAAGCGTCTAAACCCAAACACTACTTTATAAGAAATATAGACAGAAGATACAGGAATATCTTAAGTACACTACAGAGATACAATCCACAAAATCCAGACTGTAGAAAATGGTCTCGTTTCTTCAACAAATAAATTACATCACATAAAGAGAGAGAGAAAGAGAGAGACCTACAGATATCAACAAATCATAATGTGTGGCCTCATTTGGACACTGATTTAAATAAACTATAAAAACAATAGGAAATTGATGAGACAATTGCGAATTAAAATACTGACAAGGTATTTGATGATGCTAAAGAATTATTGTTAATTTTTTAAAATATGATAATAGTATTGTGTGTTTTTGTTAAGAGCCTTTATTTTTTAGAGACACATCCTTAACCATTTGTGAATTAAATGATATGATTCCTGGCATTGCTTCAAAATAATATGAGAAGTGGGGGATTGAGATGAAATAAGAGTGGTCTGAGTTGAAGTTGAGCGCTGATGGGTACGTGGGGGTTCATGACACTATTCGTTTGTATCTTTTTTAAAATCTCCCTGTGTTTAAGAGGGTTCTTTTAAATAAATACTGTCAATAAATGTTAGTTCTTCTTCTCTAATTAGTAAAGTAAAAGTTTAATATGATAGTGTGGGTTTTAAGAGAAAAGCTTACAGATGCATAGTTTTAAAAGATAACTTTGGTAGGCTGAAGAGTAGAGACCAATGAATGAAATAATGAATCCACTGTATTGATGATTGAATAAGCATCATGTTTTCAATCAGACAGATCTGGGTTCTTAGGCAAGTTTCAGGCCTAATGACTTAAGTTCTCTGAGCTTCAGTTTCCTCCTCTGCTAAAGGAAGGATAACCCGAGTCTGTGTGGCGATGAGACAAGCTATGTGAATTGCCTGGTCCACCATGGGCCATGAGTAGATGACAGCCTGCTTCTTCACAGAGGGAGGCCAAAGGCCCTGCAGACTCAAGCAAATAATGGAAAGACCGATGATGTCAGATTCATGATCACTTGGCCTTGAGGCACTAAGGAATCCTGCATTCGAGGTCTGTGGCTTATCTAAAACACCGATGCTCATTCATGAAATCTGAAGCCCAATTGTCCATTCACCTTCCTCAAGTCCATAGAGCAAAGAGTTGGGAAAGCTCATGGGCAAACCCAGAACATCTGTACACATGGAAATGGACCGGCACAACCTCAAACATTTGGGCTCGAATTTTTGCACCTTCAGATTTTATTGGCAAAAAATATTTGACTAAAACATTTCCCCTTCTATGATGAAGTCAGTTTCACCTTGACTTATGAAATCTCAAACCAGCACGCTCATGCCAGTACCCTGTCAATGTATCCATTACATTGGCATAATGCGGCATAGGTGGCAAATGAGCCATTAGTGCCAAGTTCCAATGTACTCAGGCCTAAAGGCTATGGCTATGTAGGGAAATTCCTGCATGTTTCCTATCATTTGATCTTTCCACAACTAGGCCACAAATTTTGTTCTTGTTAAATCAGTGCCATGTGTGAGGCCCAAGTGGGAAGCTCGAAGAACACCATGTAATTCATTTCTTTTCTTCAATTATAATATTATCATTATAACTTTTACCAAAGTAACATACATTCTCCGCATCTTAAAATTCTTAAAATTCAGGTACATAAAAAGAAGAAAATCAAATTTCCTGTCATCTTGCCACCCATAGGTAACTAATGCTAGCACTTTAACATCTTGAAATATACCTTCCAATTTTTCTCTATGGAGCTATCTTTTTCTCTTCTATAATTTTCCTCTTTTTCCCCCAAATGGGATACTATTATATCATAGTTTTATAATCGGGTTTTTTTTTTTTTTACATAATATATCTTGAAACTTTTCCATTACCTTCTGCATTATTTTTACTAGCTATGTACTATTCTATCAATGGCCATATTATAATTTATTTGGCAATCCCCTATATTAGATACTAGGATGCTTCCAATTGTTCACTAACATAATCTGATTCCTTAAAACAATAAAAAAAAATATTAGTGAGAGTTTGGGGAATTTCTGTTTTAGTCATTCCAGACCTAAACCTGTTATCCAAATAGACTAACTGCAACTAAGAAAGACTTATACCTAAAGTTCAAAACTTCTTTGAACTCTGGTGATTCCATTCATGTGCCTCAGAAGACCTGCACCTGTGCTACCACCTCCCCAGCTCGGCCAGAATTCCCAAGGCTAATGGTGCCATGCAATGGAGCAGGAAGCTTTGATTTTCCAGAATCCGGCACGAGAGTTGATCTTGGGGTTCAAGCAATGTCTTGTTTGCAAAGCCTGAGTCAGAACCTCCCCCACCCACTGACTGAAAAGCACTTTTACTCTAGCTTTGTTTCAAGTTTTGCCACAAAAATAAAAGGGACATGAGGGAGGGTAAGAGAAACCACCAAACTTCAGGCATCTTTTCATTTTCCATTGGGTGGCTGGTGCTGTACCTCCTTTTGCTTCTGGTGTTCTCAGCACCATTTCCCACCAGCCACTGGAGGTGCTCTGACTGTCACGCAATCCTAGACATCCACTGTTGTGCCCTAGATGGTTTTATCCAAAAGGAAATGCCTCTTGAACAAAAGCAGCAAACCAGGAAGTAACTATGAAAAGAAGTCAGACCCAGTGGGGGTAGAAAGTCATTCCCAGAATGCTGGCTTCTGCCAGTGTTGATTTTTCTGTACAAACAATATAAAGCACAAAACCTGGCAGCAAGGATTCTTTCTAAAGATGAGGGGAAAAATACGCACGTGTGTGTGTGTGTGTGTGTGTGTGTGTGTAAATATACACTCATTTCTTTACAAATATTTTGGAAACATGAGGCCCAAAGGAATGGCTAGAGTCTTATGGGGAAGAAAGAGAATAAGAAAGACCTAGAGACAGAGAGATAGAGAGGGCAGGTCACAAAAGGACAATTATCAAGGTGGGGGTAGAAAAAGACTGAGAGAATTCTCCTCTAAACCTGGATTATCTCTCTGCTTTTGAGTGTTTGCAATAAATACATTTTTTTCCTCCAAGCAAATTAGTTACCAAAAAATATCCTGCCTCCCAGCCCCTTGCTCTGCCTGACAGTACCTGTCAAAAAGATAAGATCTTTCAATGAATTAAAGAAGGTGAAAGGCCAATCCCTCCCAGGCATCTTACTGTGATTTACATCAGTATAATTATATCTTCTATTGCTCTGGGAAATTGACTATACCTACAGGGAAATGCTACTAGTACATAGGAAGTTTCTTTCTTAATTGCTATAGAATACAGACCTGCGACTTTATTTCGGGACCACTCTGACACTGTGCTTCTGAGGGGGGAGAGAGGCCCATAAACACAAAGATCTTTTTTCTTTATGAATAAAAACCTCAAAATAGAATTGGGATAGTACTAAAGAGAAAAGGAAATGAAACCAAAGGATTACTATTACTGTGGGTAATTATTTAATCGTGAATGTGCAAGTGTGCCTGTGTATGCACTTGCACACTCTGGCAGGGTGCTGTGTCTTTAATCTCACAAATCTTTCTATATGTTTTCTTTTCTTTTTTCTTTTATATATTTTTTATTATTTATTTATGAGAGAGAAAGAGACAAAGTGCAAGCAGGGAAGGGGCAGTGAGAGAGGGAGACACAGAATTCGAAGCAGGCTCCAGGCTCTGAGCTGTCAGCCCAGAGCCCGACGCAGGACTCAAATTCATGAACTGAGAGATCATAACCTGAGTGGAAGTCAGATGCTTAGCCAACTGAGCCACCCAGGAGCCCCTATATGTTTTACTTTCTTACACAAGTTTGCTTACCAAACAGATGGTTCTCTTGCAGTTGCTGTTTAAATCACATTTAATTTCACCCTCAGTGACTATCAGCATACATTTGAGGCATTGCTTCTTTGTGTCATCTTCACTTTTCTATTCTATGTGCCCTAGAGTGTCATTAATCACATGTGCATCACACACACATAGTACACAAAGATGTGGATATGTACCCATGAATACATGCTTATATACACATATAAAATATTTTTATTTAGCCAAAGGCATGACTATGTTTACCTTTCACTGAACGAGTGAACCAACTTTAATTATTAACTGGTTCATCCCAATTTAAACATTAATCTCATGTGACTATTAATTTTTTTTAAGTTTATTTACCTGTTTAAATAATCTCTATACCCATCGTGTAGGTCAAACTCTCCAAGAGTTGCATGGTCCTCCAACCAGGTACCCCAGATGTATTCATGTTAAAACATAGGCACATGCTACTTACTGCCTGGGATAAATTGAGTACTAAAAACAAGCAAACAAACAAAAAACAACACAAACCATAAATGTAATTAATACTAACTCAGCTGCCCCTCTTTTTTTTTTTTAATTTTTTAAAAATGTTTATTTATTTTTGAGAGAGAGAGTGCAAACAGAGTAAGGGCAGAGAGAGAGGGAGACACAGAATCCGAAGCAGGCTCCGGGCTCTGAGCTGTCAGCACAGAGCCTGATGTGGGACTCGAACTCACCAACTGTGAGATCATGACCTGAGCTTAACCGACTGAGCCACCAAGGTGCTCCCCTTTTTCTCACAAATGGTCCCATTTTATAAGACTGATCCCTAAAATTTAATTTCATAACCTGAGTTAGTTTAAGAACTGATCTGATGTGATTTGTCTACCTAAGCTAAATCAAATTACCAATTTAATTGCTGGTATATCTTCCGATCCAGATTATCTCTATGACATCATTTGATGGACTTTTTATTGACTTTTTTAAAAAATTCAGTAACCCTGAGCCTTAGACTTGGGAACTTTTTCAAAGTAAATTCCTAATCTGTCTCAGCTACAAATGCACTGCGGTGACTCTAAACTCACCCCCAATCTTTTGCCATCAAACATTATTTGATCTCTATGTTGTTTAAACCAGACATCACAAACTGTCTCAGGTTAATGCAAGGAGATAGCAATCTGGAATTTATGGGCTAAATTTCATTTGTCTTCTTCCAGGTTTATAACTAGAAGTCATCTTATTCAATCTGCTTATTTACAGGTCAGAAAATTGAGGTCTGAAGATGTCACAAAATGTGACCAATTTCAAAGGTAACATAATTGTAGAACCAGGACACACCTCAAGCCTCTTAAATCTCAAACGAATGCCTGCACTATCTTCTCTGATGGACTGTTTCACACATCAAGCTTTCTGTGGAAACTGATTAGAGTGTCACTCCTTACTTTTTAGCAACAGGTTTCTCACAGAAATTTCAGTGTCTCTTTATGGGAGATATACTCTGGCAGACTGTGCTTTCCAAAGATGGGTGCAATACTATCTCCCATACCATATGCTCGTCACCACGTATTAATGCTCCTCCCAGTAAGAGATGGGGTTTATGCTCCACTCCCTTAAATATGGGTTTTTATCTATTGTGGAAGTGATGCTAGGTAACTTCTGACACTAATCCTTAGTGGTGATATAGCTTCCCTCTGTTTCTTGTAGAATATTTGCCCCTGGGACCTAACTACCATGCTGTAAGGAAGCCCAGGCATCCAGAGAGGCGCCATGGTTATGTGCTGGCTAATAGACCCAGCTGAGTTCCCAGATGACAGCCAGCATCAACCACTAGAGGTATGAGTGAATGAACTTTCAGCAATTGATTCCTGCACCCTGCCATCAAGTCACCCCCATTTCTGGATTCATCTATTTCTGGCTGCCATTATAGCCTTTGCTGCTCACAGGGTATTGGTAAAGAGATTGGGAAGAAGCTGGAGTCCACGGTAAGGACAGTCCAACCTTTTCCCTACTCCTTCCTCATCCATTCCCGTGCTACTGGGGAAAGGGTCAGCAAAGCCCACTTGGGTTCCCCTCTTCTTCCTTCTCCAACCATTCGCTTATGCTTTTTCTTCTATAAGCTATCTTTTCTCTCCCAAAAGGCTCAGTTCAAAAGACCTCCCCTTCCAAAGTGATTCCCCTGAGCCCTTTACCTGGAATATCACCCATATGCACCAGCTATTGGTTGCAGACGATGCCCAGGGACGAATCACATTTGACAGGCTCCAAAGTCAGGGGGATTACTACTCTGCATTATGTGCATATTTTTTTTTTTATAAATGCTATTGTGGCCACGGTAGCTTTATTTGCTTCCATTATTGGCATATATTGAGGCAGCAACCTTAAACCCCAACATCTTTTTTCCTAATATGGACTTCTACCTCAGACTTGTATATAAATTCAGAAACTTCCCTCTGAGCTTCTTGACAGCGGGGATGCATCTTTCGATCTCCTTAGTGTATACTGAAGGGCCATGATAGCTACCTGATATTGCAAGCACTTCAGAGATCTCTATCTTGGGAGACTTTTCATCCCTGTCCAATATTCTAACTGATAAAATTATGTTGACTGTTTATATTTCATATTCTGCCAATTTCCCAAGCATATCTGCTATGATTTCACATAAATCATTTATTTTTATAAGCCCCAAATAGAATAAGTTCAGAAACAGAAATACAATGTTCTTTGATTTCAGTATTTTTTAATATACCCAGCAATACAATTATTTGGCTCAATTTTATTCCTATCAATCAAAATCATATTATGGTAGACATGTTTATAAATCTGGAATTGTTCCTGAATTGATTTATTTACTTATTAATTTACTCATTCATTCATAAACATTTGTTAGACACTTATATATGTCAGGCACTGTACTAAGTACTAGAAACAGAGAAATAAATAGAGCTGAGTATTTAAGAAACACTGGACAAAATCACTTGGCCAAGGAGTGCAGCTTTGTTTCTGCAAAAAATTGTAAACAATGTAAATGCCACCAATACAGAAATAGTTAAATAAGTTATAAATAAGTTATTACTAATTAATTATATTATATATATTAATTTTATATTATATTACTTATTATAATTAATTTGTTACTACTGTGCAGCACTAAAGAAAAAATGAAATACATTTATGATTCAATGTATAAGATTCTCCAAGACATTATACAATTTAAAAAAAAAGCAAGTTGCCAATAGATATGGCACAACACTACATAAATAATTTTTTTCTTAAAAATCTTATGTGTCTATGGGGCACTTGGGTGGCTCAGTCAGCTAATTGTCCAACTCTTGATTTCGGCTCCGGTCATGCATGATCTCATGGTTTGTGAGTTCAAGTCCCACATTGGGCTTTGAGCTGATAGTGTGGAGCCTGCTTGGGATTCTGTCTCCCTCTCTCTCTGTCCCTCCCCTGCTTGCTCTCTATCTCTCTCAAAATAAATACAAATAAACTTTAAAAAAATTTATGTTTCTAACTATAAGAATGAAATCTTGCCATTTGCCATGACATGGATGGAGCTAGAGAGTATTATGCTATGTGAAATAAGTCAGTCAGAGAAAGACAAATACTATATGTGGGATTTAGAAAACAAAACAAATGAGCAAAGGAAGAGAAGAGAGAGAGAGAGAAGCCAAGAAACAGACTTTAACTATTGAAAACAAACTAATGGCTACCAGAGGAAAGGGAAGGGAGATGGGTTGAATAGGGATGGGGATTAAGGAGAGCACTTGTCATGATGGGCACTGGGCCATGTATGGAATTGTTGAATCACTATATTGTACACATGAAACTAATATAACACTGTATGTTAACTATACTGAAACTAAAATTTTAAAAACCATAAAGAAGTACATGCTTCTATAGGTTTATATATTTATAAGCACATGGCGGGAAGGTCTAAAAGGACACATACCAAACTAATGACGGGGACACCTCAGTTGAAAGTTGTGATCCAGGAACCCATATCATTGTCTGTATTCTTTGGATATTTTAAAGAGAATTCTTTCATATAGTACTGGTATTGTTGTCAATGGATTTTTACAATTAATAAGTTTCTAAAAATAATTGCAATACAGTGTAAGTGCTAAAATAGACATATGAACAAGGTACTATGTGACCCAAAGGAAGGCAAAAATAATCTATTCCATAAAGTTTTCCATCCACCATAACTTTTTTGTTCCCAGAAATAAAACACTCTATCTCAAGTGTTCATTACCTAGATACCCAGAGACATAGACCAAAAAACTACTTTGGCAATTTATGACAGCTTTTAGAATCCTGGTTAATTTGCAGACATTAGAACCCAAATTATGAAGCGCTCAGGCTGATTAGCTATTCCTGCCAGCAGCAATCTGTGGTGTCAGCACTGTGAGCCTCATTCAATAGGTAAGGAAACAGGAAAAGGAACAATTAGTGTCTTGCCCATAATAACTCAATAGTCTGTGGCAGGAGCAGAATTTTAAATCCAAAGGACCCATTGGGATTGATCCTGTGTTCAAATCAAGAGTCAGATGGCAACAGATGCTGGTTTAGAAGCATCTCCCATCTTCAGGAAACACAAGGAAATATGGCTGACCCCACCCATTAGATTTCTTTACAGGGCAATGGAGCTCATGCCTATAAGGCAACCAGGGCATTTTGGTCTTTCATCCACAGCAAAGCCACAGAAAGAAGCAAGTTTCCAGGAACATTCTGAGCCTGATTCTCCAAGTTCACTCTTCTGCTACACATCAAACATAAACTCAGCCACCACACAGTGTGAACCTCTATGCCTTAGAGGGTCCCTTTATGTAACAGTGCAGCTGTCCTCACCTCAAGCTAGTAGATCCAATGATTTGAATAAATCTCCTAGCATCACTTCCATAATAAAGAAAAACGTCCATTTTATTCTTCACTTACTTCACAAGTAAAAAGTATCCAGAAACGTCTGTGCATGTGACATTTAAATTCATGGATAAAGCTGAAGCCCCTTTCACCCTCATTTATTCCCAACAGGTGAGTCAAGGGTGCATGCCGGCAAGATGTAAGGCTGAGTAACTTGGCATTTTTTTCTTCTCGATTTCACTGAGACCCTGTAATGTTATTTGATGCAGTTTTCTGTATTTAATTAATTTAACATTCCAGATTTTTAATTTGCATTTAATTTAACATTTCAGGTTTTTAATTTACCAGATATTGTTTATCAAATATTCATTTCAGAGACTTTCACCGTATATACAGTGCATACCCCTCTTTAATTAGTGTGTGGTAAATTAATTCTTCTATCCTTGCTCTTTCATCAGATATTGGATTAAGGAAGTTGCACTGTTTCAACACAGCACATAGACTCGTGTATTAAACCAAGATGGTAAATTTCCCCATGTATGTGCATTGCTAGTCTGCTTTCATGCTTAACCTGATAAAAACTGTTGTGGTTAAAACCAGAAATCTGTTATTATTTAAAACCCACTGTTTGGTTTGACAATGGAAGTGTTACATTTTGTATTCTCTCCAATTATCGGATCCAGTTTTGTTCTTATCTTACTCCTGGAGCTGTAACTCTTCAACACACACCCCCACCCCATCCTGAGCCTTCTTCCTCTGTCTCCCTTCATCCATGTTATCACCCTCTCCCTCCCTGGGGTACTTGTTAAAATGAGATTACACTTGTCAACACTCTCTGTTAACTTTTCTCAATGACTCAGACTGTCCCAGGTTACAAACTTCAGCTTCTCATCCCGAAGTTTTACAGCTTACTTCCCTCTTACTCCTCCCTATCTCCAGGCAAATAATAACCAGTCCCCAAAGTGATACTATATTCAAATTTTGTTGGAAGGGACCATTGTGGAAGGAAGGATCTTTTCTCTACTATTACACTGTAAGCTATTTGAGAACACATTTTCTTCGGTTCTGCACCCCAAAACAGCACCTTACCATACTCCCTTGTACAAATAGGCAAACGGTACATGTTTGTTGGATATGTGAATAGATGGATGGATAGGTGGGTGGTTGGGTGGATGGCTGCATGCATGTATAGAAAGATTTCAACTGTGGGCCTGTCACCAACCTAGTTCTTTAAACTGTGTTTTCTCATTTAAATGTTTCTCTTAATGAAGAAGTATGTCCATTTCACTTTTAGGACACCAAAACTCAAAGATGTGAGCTAAGTTTGCTCATGATCTCACAGCTAGCAAGGAGCTAAGCCCAAATCCGAACCCCAATACGTCTGATCCTTCTGTATAAATTGCACATGGGAAGGACTGACTACACAATTTGTGGGACTGCTATTCGCTGAATATGCCCTCCCCACATATCCATATGTCGAAATCCTAATCTCCAATGTGATGGCGCTAGAAGGTGGAAGTTTGGGGAGATAATTAGGTCATAAGGGCAGAGCCCTCATGAGTGGGATTGGTACCCTTATAAAAGAGGCCCCAGGGAAATTCCTCACAAGGAGGACACAACAAAAAGTCTGCAACCCATAAGAGGGCTCTAACCTGACCAAGCGGGCTCCCTGATCTCAGACTTCCCAGCCTCCAGAACTGTGAAAATAAGTTTCTGTTGTTTATAAGCCACCCAGTCTATGGTATTTTGTTACACCAGTCCAAACAGACTAAGACAGGGGCCCAGTGCAAAATTAAAACCCCTGTTTGAAATGTATTAATAATTTCAAGGCAGCAGAGCATTAAACCTAATGTGAGGCCCTTCTAATCGTGGGGTCTATGGGGCATCACAGGTCACACGCCCATGAAACCAGCTGGACCCACATCCCAGCTCTAGCTTCTCACTCCCAAGCTGTCCTCTGGGTTCCTATACTCAGAGACAGTGTCCCAGCCTAGCTGTCAGAGGCAGAAGCAGACCAGAAAATTTGAGCCTTGCCCAGATGCTTGTGGTAGGTTAGACATACCTAACTGGACTGGATGGACATGCCTAAATAGACTGGAAATGCCTTGAGGGCAAAGAACATCTCAAAATATGATTCTGGCACATTCTTTATGCCTATCAGCACCACCATCACCTCATTACCCTGATCAGGGATGGTGGGTGGGGACTGGGGAAATAGGGTACTTTGCTCTGCAATACCTCACTGACCAACCAACTAAAGCAAACTCTAAGGGTATCCTGCCCTTGCTTCTCTGATGAGACAGATTAAACATGGAGGCAGGTAAGGAAGAGCCAGATAGTAGAGGGGAACCATAAAGAGTACAGTGGTAACAGTCCAGCTTGTGAGCCTGAGAGCCAAAGCTGAGTGTGGCACCCCAGAAAGAATTCTTCTCTTTGAACTTCCATGAGCCAATCTCAGGGCCAGTCTGGTGTGAGCCAAATCTAAGGAGTCCTAGTGTGAAACTCAACACTTTATATGGCCACAGCTAAATGACTGCTCCTCCCCACCCCTATGACCTTCTTACGTGGCTACTATTCTTTTCAAAGGAAAGATAATGACGTTGATGGGCTTTTAAAGAAGTCCTTAAGACACCATTAGGTGACAGCCATCGATAAAATATCACAAAGCAGAGACAGGAAAGTCTTTGAAATCCTGTGGAATAGCACAAGATGGTATTGGCAACTCTGCTTGTGACCTAGGAAAGCGTGGTAAAAACCAACAAATGATGGGGCACCCGGCTGTCTCACTTGGCAGAGCAAGGGACTCTTGATCTCAGGGTTGTGAATTGGAGCCCCATATTGGGCACAGAGATTACCTAAAAAAAAAAAAAAAAAAAGGGAAAACCAGCACTGAGGGCATTCAAAATGAGAGCATGCACCAGGTTAAGGGCAAACACTTACTTACTCTTTAACTACTGAAAGCCAAGTTTTCATGTGTTTAAGGACAGGGCTCACATCTGTCTTGTCCCTTGAAGAATCCTTAGGGTCCAATGCAGGCACTCAATAAATACAGAAAGACAAAAGGAAAGAAAGATGTGGCTCAAGGGAACATAAAAGCCAAGTGCAGAAGGCTACACCTGCAGATTTCATTCCTTGGCCATTATTTCCAAAAATAGATGATGGCACTTGTATACATTCTTTGTCGAGTTGTGCTTTCATGGTTTATACCACATTTAACTTCATCGCTTAGGAACTTGGGGGCCATGGCTGTCACCAAAAGTCCAGAATTGGAGTGCAAGCACTTGATCTTCCCTTCATCATCTACTTCCAGCCACCAGAACAGCCACAGCATCCCTGGCAGTGCCCTGCTTGAGGGATAGCACCAGCGCCTCAGGCGGTGTTAGCCAGGAGACCTGACTGTCACTTGCTGGGAGACATTCTTTTTTAAATAAACTTTTCATTTTGGATTAATTTTAGATTTACAGAAAAATGACAAAGATAGTACAAAGAGTTCTCATTATGCTCTTCACCTAGTTCCCCATAACGTTAACATCTTGCATAACCGTGGTACATTTGTCAAAACTAAGACATTAACATTGGTATATGACTATTAACTAACATCCAGACATTATTCAGCTCTCACCAGCTTTTCCATTTAATGTTCTCGTTATTTAAAAAATAATGAATAAACTAATTTTGGGTACAGTTTTGGATTTACAGAAAAATTGAGCAGGTAACATAAGTCTGGTATACTAATCCCATCCCCACCGTGCACCACTAGCACACAGTTTTTCCTACTATTACCATCTTCCATGACTCTAGTACATTTATTAAAATAATGAGCCAATATCAATACATTAATTTTTTTACTTTTTTTTTTTACCTTTTTTTAACGTTTATTTATTTTTGAGAGAGAGAGACAGAGCGTGAGCAGGGGAGGGGCAGAGAGACGGAGACACAGACCCTGAGGCACGCTCCAGGCTCTGAGCTGTCTGCCCAGAGACTGACTCGGGGTTCAAACTCACGGACCATGAGATCATGACCTGAGCCGAAGTTGGATGCTTCGCTGACTGAGCCACCCAGACGCCTGTCGATACATAATTATTAATGAAAATTCATAGTCTGCATCAGGTTTACTCCTTGTGTTGTGCAGTTCTATGAGTTTTGACATATGCCTAATGACATGTATCCATATTACAGTATCATGCAGAGTAATTTCACTGCCCTAAAGATCCCCTCCCCTCTGTCCCCGAGAACCTCTGACAATGATTGATCTTTTTTACTGTCTCTTTATTTGTGCCTTTTCTGAAATCTCAACTGTTTGGAATCATACAGTATGTAGTCTTCAGATTGGCTTCTGTCACTCAGCAATATGGATTTTAAGATTCTTCCACGTCTACATGACTTGACTAACGAATGTCCTTTTTCTACCTCACGATCCAATTCAAGGTTATTGTGGAGGCACATTTAGTGTGGTGGCATTTTTTTTTAATTTAAGTATAATTGACATACAATATTATGTTGGTTTCCGGTGTACAACATAATGATTCAACATGTGTATACACTGCATGTGGTGACATTTTTAAAACTTCCCTTTCTATGACCAGAATTGTTTTCAAAGGAAGAGATCAGTGTTAATGTCCTTGGGTGATTTTTTTTTCTGCACTTAACATTATATTTATATCTGTAACAAATATTAATTGAGCTTTTATTATGTACCAGGCATTGTCTTAAGCAAGGAGTACACAGATTTGAACAAGCTTTAAAAGATCCTTGCTCGCATAGTATTTAAAAACCTTTCCTAAAATTATTATCAATGGCTACATACTGTTCCATTTTATCCATTTCTTTTGAAAGAGATCAGCTCTAAATTTTTCCTATTTTTAATAACACTGTGATAAATAACAAATCTTTGGCCATCATTCATTATGTCCTAAGAGACAATGTTAAAAGTTAAACAAAAAAAAAGCCCATTTTTTGAAGTATTTGTTGTATGGGGTCATATTCCCCACCAGAAAGGACATAGCTATTGACACTGCCTCCAGCCATTAAAGTTCTTATCTTAGCTTTACTATGACTGCTATCCCCCTCCCCTTACAATTTCCCCCTACTCTCTGTATAGCCCTTTAGCCCCTTTGTCCTCTTCCAATGCAAGTAGTCAGCCTCCAGTTCCAAGCTGGCCCCTTGGCTCTAGATTGCTTCTTGCCCTCTACTTCCCACCAAAAATGCTTCCTCTGTGTGTGTACTGCACACACATATCTCACTTCTGAATATCCATTCCATTGGGGGCCTGCACTCAACTTCCATAAGCCCAGGTTCCTTGCTGTAAAATTAGCACGCTCTCACGATGAAGGCTAATCTTTATGTAGGATTTGCATATTTACAACCATTAATGCTCCTGGATGACCAAGCTGTATTTCCAAGACCCCAGGAAGTGATGCTACATTATGAAATGTATGTAAACTGGGGGCAGTTTTTGGTGATTCATCTCAAAAAGCATTCTTTTTAACCGCCTAGTATTTCACCTTGTTCATATTACATGAGTACAGACCTAAGACATAGCCCCTCATTCTGAAAAGCACATTGTCTTTATCTGAATGAACATCATGATATGTACTAGAAATAATATGATCTTTGGATGTAGGCAGACCTATGTTTAAGAATCAGTGCAACGATTTGCTGTGTGACCTTGAACAAGTGACATAACCTCTTCAAGCCCAGATTCCTTATCTCTAAAATTGGGGCACTAGTAATAGCTAACCCTTAGAAAGAATTTACCATGTGCCAAACACTGTTGATTTGATCCTCAGTAAATCTAATGAAGTTAATTTAATTATTATTCTCATTTTACAGAGAAGCAAACTAAGGCAGAGACAGGATAAGTGACCTGTCCAAGGTCATGCAGCTAGTAAGAAGAAGCAAAGCTGGGATTCAAATCTGGGAAAACTGGCTCCAGAGTTTACATTCTTGACCTTACATACATATCTTCTTGCTGAATTACATGAGATAATTAAGAGGATTAAATTAAACCCCATATTAAGGATCTATTACATAGTATGCATGGCCCATAATAAACGTATACTCCCTTTTACCCACTCCTACTGTAACATTGTTATCTTCCTGGTTCTGGATGCTAAAATCTCAGCCAAACAGGTATAGTACAACCAGACCACTTCACCTATGGATCAGACACAAGGCAGCACATACAGGGAATTAAGACAAGTTTGGGATTCTTAGAGGGAGGCATGAGCAAAGAGAGGTAAGTCTGTTTTGATAGATGAGAGTAAGGCCATAGAGGATGCTGAGTGTCCATGAGAGGCAGTATAACGTAAGGTAAAGAATATGGGCTTCAGAATCTGCTGAGTTCGAATCCCAGCTCTGTCTATACTGTAGTCTGGAGAATTAGATGAGATATGGGAAAGCATGCTCACCACACCTTCTTTTCTTAAATTCATGCACACTCTTATTGAAGCACTACATTGTACACCTGAAACTAGTATCACACTGTATGTTAGCTACACTGGAATTAAAATTAAAAACTCAATAAATAGGGGTGCTTGGGTGGCTCAGTCAGTTATGCGTCCAACTCTTGGTTTCAACTCGGGTCACAATCTCATCGTTTGTGGGTTCAAGCCCTCATAGTGCAGAGACTCCCTGGATTCTCTCTCTCCCTTTCTCTGCCCCTCACATGCACTCTCTCTCTCAAAATAAATAAACTTTTTAAAAAAAAACTTCAATAAATAAATAAATAAAAATTCACAGACTCTTACATAACTGGACACTGTCCAGCAGCTCCAAAGAAATATAAGACTAACCTGAGAAAAAAGAGTCCCTGGCTAGGTTGGTTAAGCATGCCACTCTTGATCTCAGCTCAGGACATTATCTCACAGTTCACGCCTTGAGTCAGGTTGTGCACTGACAGCAGAGAGCCTGCATGGGATTCTCTCTGTCTCTCTCTCTCTCTTCCTTTCCGCCCCTCCCCATTCCCTTCTACCCCCGCTCCCGCCCCATATATAGCACTCAGCTCCCATGTCCTCTCAGGAGCTGGTTCTCTCTCTCTTAAAATAAGTAAATTTAAAAATTAAAAAAGAGACTAACCTTAGAATGAAAAGTTTAAAAAGGATGCAGTTCTATATTCAACTTAGTGAGCAAATGGATTGCATTTCAAGCTGCTGACAACAGCTTCCAGGAAGGTCTGCTGGAGCTAGAATATGGCAGAACTTTGGGGGTGGGGGAGTGGCAGTAAATGTGGTAGGTGATTATATGTCTGTCCCCCAAACAGTGTGCTTGTTCAGGCTTCACCAAAACCTGAATGAAATAACCATCAAGATTCTCAGCTACTTACTGTTCACACTCTACATTCACCAAGCAAGCTTCTGATTAATACCTAGATCCCCCAGAGAATGTCCAGGTAGAAGAAGCAGAAATATTCCTGGCATTAGAAGAAAAGATCTCCATTATAAATACATATAAATCAATCATATCAATTAGAAGCTATTACTGTTCAGAAGGTAGAAAAATTCTTTGTTTCTTTGATTCTAGTATCAGGAAAATTTTGGAAACCTCACCTTGAATCTCGGAGTGCCTAAGCACCTACTATGTGCCAGCCATGATCTCAGCACAGTGAGGAATTCAAAATTGAAATGACATAGTCCTTGCTGAAACAACTTAAAATCTGGTAGGGATAATGAAGCAAATACACCAAGAGCTAAAATAAGGCACAAGTTGAACAAAATGCTACCTCATTATCACCTTGAAAAACCCCCAAGGCCAAGTCTAGGCCTCCTAGTTCTATTCAACTTGAGGAGGTGATAATGAGGAGAAAATGTTCTTGCCCATTAAAGAGTTCTTAACATGGAGACCTAGGCTAGCTGCTAAATAAATGGTGGAATTTTACCTTTCAAGTTACATAGGTAATACCTGTTACCTTTCATGATACATACTTTACAAAGTCTATTTCTACAAAAGGAGGGAATAAAGAGAAATGCATACATAGGGGAACAGAAGCATAATTTATTTATAGATAAAGAAAGGACAAGAGGAGCTGATGGCAAAGGCCATTCGTCCGCACAGTGATAAATGAGTGAATCAACATGCAAACTCAGTGGCTGTCAAACCAAGCCAGTGCCAGTAGCGTGGCTGATGACAATGAGGGTCCATGCTAGCCCACACTGCACCCTGTACGTGGACCATACTCCCCAGAGACACAACATACTCCTCTATCTATTCCTGTAACATCTTACCCTGCCTTCTCAGCCCATATTCCAATAGTGTCTCTGCATTAAGTTTTTGCCGCCCTCCACTAATAGTATGTATTCCTTCCTCCTCTAACTTCTCATGTATGTTGTCTCATGGGCATTCCCTGAGACATGGGCATTTTCTTCTGCAGGTGGCTGTGAGGTAACAAAAAGAATATCAGAAATTGGGGCACCTGGGTGGCTCAGTAGGTTAAGCATCTGACTTCGTCTCAGGTCATAATCTCACAGTCTGTGGGTTCAAGCCCTACGTGGGGCTCTGTGCTGACAGCTCAGAGGCTGGAACCTGCTTCAGATTCTGTGTCTCCCTATCTCTCTGCTCCTCCCCCGCTGTCTGTCTGTCTGTCTCTCTCTCTCTCTCTCAAAAATATAACAAAACATTAAAATTTTTTAATTAAAAGAAAGAATATCAGAAATCGATTCAGAAAACCTGGGTTGGAATCTGGATCTTGCCACCAACTAACTGTAGAACTGTGGGAAAGTTAGTGCCACATTCCAGTGAATGGAGAAATGGAGAAGGCGTGTCCACGTCAAAGGGTGACTAGGAGATCTCAAGGAGATAGTCTAGGACAGAGGTGAGCCTCCTGAAAGCACTGCCCCAAACTGAACCTGGCAGGACCTCGGAAGGATGTGCACTTCATCAAAGATGGTTTCCAAAAGAAGAGTCCAGGTTGTAAAGAAGAGAAAGAGGGAGGTAAGTGGATAGATTCACAGAGGGAGTACTTACCCATGGTCTTCCAGCAGCAGGAGACACTCTAGAAGCAAAGTTAAAATAACCAATATCCCTTCTGTTTATGACTGTGGCCAGGAGGAATTACAGACCTGAGAAAAGTATAAGGAAATGTGTTCTTAAACTAAATCACATTTTAATTTGAATATAGAAGCGATAGAAACTCTATTTTTATTTTTATATTTTTATTTTCATTTTCATTTTCATTTTCACTTTCATTTTCATTTTCATGAGGGGGAGAGGGAGAGAGAGAATCCCAAACCGGCTCCACACTCAGGGCAGAGCTTGACGCAGGGCTCCATCTCACGACCCTGTGATCATGACCTGAGCTACAATCAAGAGTCAGACGCTCAAATGACTGAGCCACCTAGGTGCCCCAGAAACTCCACTTTAGATAAGAATAACCTCAACCTGGGTTCCAAGCAGAACCCTTACTTTGGTCTGTTCTGTGGACAAGATAATGGAGTCTTCCAGCTCAGTTCCATTAGTACAAAAAGTAGGCACTTACAGACCAGCAGTGACTGCCTGAAAGCAATCCAAAAGCTGAGGGCAGTGTAGTAGGAGAAAAATTGGACTAAGAATCAGGGCACCCAAGTTCCAATTTATTGTCATTAATGTTTGTGAAGTTGCCTTGGGAGTGTCCCTGGGTCTTTGTCTCTTGATTTCTCTAGTGAGACAGAGCTGTGAGTGCCCTCTCAGGCCCCTTCTGGCCCTGTGCTTAACAAATTAAGAACATTCAAGAGGTCAGTAAAGGGCCAAGATGAAAGCCATTCAGCTCACCGCCCCACCCTGAAGCTTTACGTTGTGAGTTCTCCATTCTACTCAAAGCATTCAGCAAACCCTGTGCTGGGTACTAAGGCTAGATTCAGGTCATCCAGGAGCTGAATGCCAATCAGGATGACCAAAAAAGAAAAACCAACAGCTAGAGAGTCAGAAAATACTAAACAGAAAGGAATTTATAGATTAACTGGTGCTAGCCCTTTCCTGTACAGAGGAAGAAACCAAGCATCTGAGGGGTCAGAAATTCTTTTCCCAAGAATGCACAGCTAGAGGAAGATACAAGAAGGGGAAGTGCGATGGAAGGAGCACTGGACGGGTGAGGTGGGGGTGGGGGGTTCTTGCTGCATGAGGAACCAACTGAACCCCCAGGGATCAGCGGCAGCCTCTTGCCAGGCCTCCGCCTCTCCTGGGGAATCCATGCAGCTCAACCACTGTTTCTTCCTCTCCAACCCTCTCTGTAGCTGTGGAGTTGAGCTGGCACCCAAGACTCCTGATCCCCTGCCCTGGGATTTTTCTGTCCTAACAGAAAGAAAAAAACAACAACAGAGTGCCAGGGAAGTGTTCCCTACCCCCTCCCCGCCCCTCCAGTTGCAATAATCCCGGGAAGACACGAGGAATGGTAAAAGCTGACTTGTCCTGGAGCCCATTAGTCCCCCCACCCCGGGAGACCCAGCTGAGAATATGTTTATTCTTTTCTCAAAATACCTTTTACCTGGGCATGGGAATACCTATATTCATTTATTCATCCAGAAATGTATAATTTTTAAGGGTAGGGAATAAAACTAATTGATAGTGTTCAAATGCAGAAGACAAAAGTAAATGTAGGCAGAGACTGTTTACAATAAATCTGATCAACCCTCAGCTTCGGAGTCCCTCCCTTTGCAGGAGCTCCTTCCAAGACCCTGAGGGTCCTGGCAATGGATTCGCGTGGTCATACAATTGTAAAATATTTGCAGAAGTGAGATATTTTTGCATTCTTTTTCTTTTCTTTTCTTTTTTTTTTTTTTTTAATTTTAGCGAGTGAGAGAAAACTGGGGAAAGGGGCTGAGAGAGAGAGAGAGAGGGAAAAAGAACCACAAGCAGGCTCCACACTCAGCTTGGAGCCGGACAAGGGGCTCCATCCGATGACTCTGCGATCGTGACCTGAGCCGAAATCAAGAGTCAGATGCTCAACTGACTAAGCCACCCAGGCGCCCCTGTGTTCTTTTTCTTAGAGATAAGCCTAGGCCCCCGTATCCAGGTGTATTCAGAGATTGAATTTCTTCTCTTCTTACCTCCTTTCCTTCTTTCTAGGACTGGAAGAAAGAAAAGTTTTTGTTTCTGCTTTAGTGGAAACAAATGTACAACTTAAGAGAAGATCGAGCCTGAAAAATTAAAAATGAGAGCCTATAAAGAACAAACCCTGAGTGAAACAGGGCAGGGCCCTTGAACGAGGTGGGTGGGAATTCTGTGTCAATGCAATAAAGTGTGCCGAAAATATATTGAGTTTAAAGCTCAGACTGCCTTGGGTCACAGTTGGTAAAGCATCTGACTTTGACTTTGGTCATAATCCCCCAGTTCATGGGTTCTGGCCCCACATTGGGCTTTAGATCCTCTGTCTCCCTCTCTCTCTGCCCCTCTCCTGCTCATGTAATCTCATTCATTCTCTCTCTCCCTCTCTCTCTCTCTCTCTCTCTCAAAAATAATAAACATTAAAAAATTAAAAGAAATTAAAAATTAAAAAAATAAAACTCAAACTGCCTTTCATCTCATCAATTTTAACCATTTTGATTGACTCAACACAATGTTGACAAATCAAAAATAAAAATTTGTCAAACAATCTGTTTGGCCAATTCTAAAAACAATAAAATAAAATAAAATAAAATAAAATAAAATAAAATAAAATAAAATAAATTCTAATTAGCTTGTCTGGTTCTCCCGATGAGTTAAGTCAAGTCAAAATAAAACCATTTGCTGACATGGTTACACATTTACTTCTAAATGAGATTTTTAAAGTTACTGCTTGGGGAAGCCCATAGAAGGATTCATTTAACTTTTAACGTTTTCTACCTTAGAACAGAAGGCCAATCTGAACTTCCAAACTTCATTAAATAGAACCTTCCAACCGGGGGGTTTTACTTTAGAGAGGGTGAAAAATTTTTTTTTACAGGAGGGACATTTTATTGTGTTCATTAGGTATGCCGCATAAATGCACTATACTTGTGACGAGTTTAGTTCCTCTAGAGACCCACATGTGTCTGATGAGGAAATGGGGTATGGAAAATTGTGAATTTTAAGGGCAATTGAATCATGTAGCTGTTACCAGATGTCTTTACCCGTTTCAACCCCAAATGTTACATATGGCTCCCCCGATTTCTAAGCTCTGCATTTAAAATAGAAATCTTTATGAAGGAACAGTAGGTATTTTTTTCTTTTTTGTCCTAAGAGAAAAAGAAAACTCAAATATTTATGGGTCACTAGTAAAGGCAAATGAGGACCATGAAGGTTCTTTTATGGATTTCATCCACAATGATATCCTAGGTATGGAAAATACTTGCTCCTTTTCTTTCTGGGACAGACAGTTGTCATTCCAGGTGGAAGAGGTCAGCCTAAAGACCGGACGATTCAGTATAACATCACTTTCCTCTCAAGATTCTAAAATGCAGTGTTTCCCAAACGTGGCAGATAAGAATTATCTGAGGCAGTTATGACAAGCAGATTTCAGGGACTTAGGTAGAGTCCAGGAATCTGTATTTTTAGCAAGCATCCCAGGTGATTCTTATCACCATCACAAAGTCAAGGCTCAGAATGGCTCCCAGAGTCATCACATTATTGGAATAAATACAGCAGCCACAGGAAAATGTACTTTAACCTGTACACAGCTGGGAAGCCGCTGGGATTCATGGCTTAGAATTTCATCTTCAAGCCAAGATGTTAAACATATCAATGAATGTGTGTTCCTTATTATCTCCCATAATGGTTTCCTTCTTCATGTCTTAGGGGAATGCCATATGCCCAGAGTTCCTGGCAGCAGAAAACCAAAATATTAACAGAATAAATTACTTCAAATTAGACATGTGCTGCTGAACTATTCTAAGATATTTGGAATATTAACGAACTTGGACCTGGCTAAGGATCATTAATAGCATTGTCCTCTGAACATATTCTTTGAATAAAAACCTTCAGAGTTTGCTTTCAGCTGCCCAAGTACTAGCATCTTCATCATCCTACAAAGAAAGCAAGGGGGTGGTTTTGCCAGCTCTTCAGAGCTTTCTCTGTGATACCTGTAGTCAGAAACAGCTCACCTTGGGGACAGTGCCAGCACCCACGGCTGCCTCCTCCCCTCGCCTGCCTGGGTGGTGCCAGTTCCAGCATGACCCAGACAGCTAAAGAATGTAAGCAAGGCAGAGGTGGCTCTTGTCTCCGCCTGGGGAAAGGAAAAGACCCACTTCCTCCTCTCTGGGGATGCCCTCCAACCAAGGAGAGCTGCCAAGACCCAAGGTCAAGCCTGTCACACACGTTCACAGTAGAAAGAATTAGGAATAAAATATAAAACCTATGAGAAAGTCCTCCCTAGTATCAGGGACTGGGCTCTCTCACATGCTGTGAATATGTCATGGTTCTGTTTCCTGAACGCAAATGTAATTCTTTTTGAGTCTTACTATTATTATTAATATATTATTGTTAATTTTTAGGAAGATAATACATTCACATGTTCGAAACAAACAATATATAGGGCAGAAAAAAATCTCACTTCCACCCTTGTCTTCCACCTGCCCAGTTCCTTGCTCCCGCCCAGATATTACCACTATATTTAGTTTTTCATACATTCTTCCAGAATTGAGGCAAAAACAAGCAAATGCACATGCATCTTCGTGTTTCCCCACTTTTTACGCAAAGGATAACATCCTAAGCCTACTATCTTGAAGCTGGCCTTTTTCTATCCAACAAATGCACCTTAGAACCCTTATCCAAACCAGTACAAAGAGAGCTTCTTCATTCATGTTTGTAGCTGCATAGTATTCCATAATAGGATGCACCAATTTGTAGTGAAACTATTTGTTATCAGTCTGTTTTCCTGACAGGGAAAAAACAGCTTTGTTTCAGACACCTGAAAGTTAAGTAAGCCCAGAGCCACCAAAAGAGTCAGTGAAGTTGTACATGCAGAATTTCTGGAGCTTCCAAGGAGGTGATTTAAGAAATATATCTGTTCCATGTAATTATGAAAGGTTATTTAATGTATCATGTGCTACAATAAGAGCAGCCAGAAAGCATCTGAGAAAAATTAGAAAAGAATTTGAACCCAAATCTGGATTAATTAAGGTAAAGAAGGGAAAAACAAGAGGCAGAAAACCAGCTTTGTTTCTGTAACTCGCTTTGAGCGTCGTCAGACTCCTCTCAGTTATTGGAGAGCCCAAGGCTTGTTCGAATAAGGACTCAAGTAGTCTAATTAGTTGGGAAGGGAAGAGACTGAGTAAAGGGAAGGCCAGAAGGAAGACAAGGAGGGCCAGGAGAGCAGTGTCCGGATGTTTTTATTCTCAGAGGCTAACCTGTTCCCTAAGAAGTGTTTTCACAGTCATATTTTCCTCTAGGCTGTGATTTTACAAAAGGAAATCTTTCGACTTACAACTCAGTGTCTTTGGCCACAACAGTATTTAAAGGTATGTCCCTTTGTCTTCCACCAAGCTTTGAACTGTTGAGTCATGTACACATTCATAATGTGTGTTTTCCTCTCAGAAGAAGGCAAAAAAAGAGGTTTCATCTCTGGGTAACAATTGATAAGTACATCAATAAGTACATTTCAAAGTCATTTTAAACCTCCAAATGAAAAGCTCCAAATATTTCTTAGAAATTGGGGTAACTTGGGGCGCCTGAGTGGCTCAGTCGGTTAAGCGTCCGACTTCAGCTCAGATCATGATACTGCAGTTTGTGGGTTCGAGCCCCGCATTGGGCTCTGTGCTGACAGCTCAGAGCCTGGAGCCTGCTTCAGATTCTGTGTCTCCTTCTCTCTCTGTCCCTCCCCCTTTCATGCTCTGTTTCTCTCTGTCTCAATAAAAAATAAACATAAAAATTTTTTTAAAAAAACAACAAAAAAAAAGAAGTTGGGGTAACTGAAATAGGATCCCCACCTTTGCACTGTAGTTGGCGTTCAGTGATGTAGGATGGTAACCAAAGCTCAACAAAATTAAAGGAGCTTTACTCAAACACGGATGATAATAATGTAAATGGGCACCACAGTCTGGAGGGCAGTTTGGCACTATATAGAGAAATCTTTAAAAAATAGTCACTAAATAAATAAATAAATGAATAAAATAATATTCACATTCTTAGACTCAGAAGTTGCATTTCTAAGAATCAATACTAAGCAAATTTTATACTTTCGCTGCAGGGATGAAAAACTATAGGAAACTGGATTTAGCAGGTGTTCTCAAATATTTTGATCTCAAGACCCCTTTATACTCTTAAAAATTATTGAGTACTCCACAGAGCTGTGGTTTCTGTGGGTTGTATTTATTAATACTTGCTATATTAGAAATGTAAGTGGAGAAATTGAACTAGGAACTCAAACAATCCCTCAAGGGCTTTTCCTCCAGATGTTCATTGCTACCTTAGTATGCAGCAGGAGTGTTTTACGAGTACTTCTCTCTCATCACATATCATATATTAATAGGACATGTACGCAAGGGTTGAAAATTAATAAAATTAATCATTTATTATTTTAAAAATTAGCTAAATGGTTATGTCAATAAATGATTTTGTTCTTTTATGATCTAATTCTTTTTTAGTTATAAAAAAGTATTAGTTGTCACTGCACTATGAAAAATCAGGGAATGAAAGCTACAAGACTTAAGGGAAAATGGGTTTGGGGCACGACGCTCAAAAACTTTATAAGTGATGCAGTAAAAAAACGGAAATTAATTTAAGAACAACAGCACAATCTTACACAAGCTCAATGTGCATTTTATAAATATGGTACACTACCTTGAAAAAGACCTGCAGTTTGCTGTGGAAGCCAGCATCTGCCCACCGGACAGGTTGCCAATGGGTTCCCAGGCCCATCACACTGTGTAGGGGAGGCACAAAGCAATAGATAAAGAGAGAGAGAGGGGGGCCTGGGTGGTTTAATCCGTTAACCATCTGACTCTTGATTTCAGCTCATGATCCCAGGGTTGTGAGATTGAGCCCTGCATAGGGTGGGCTCTGTGCTTGGAGGCTGCTTGGGATTCTCTCTCTCCCTCTCTCTCTGCCCCTCCCCCTGCTTGCTCATGTTCTTTCTCTCTCTCTCTCTCAAAATAAATAAACTTAAAAAAAAATTAAGATAAATTTAAAAAGAGAGAGAGAGAGAGAAAGGTGAAATAAGCAGAAAATGAGCAGAGAACAGAGAGGAACAATACAAAATAGGCTGAGAGGAAAGAGAAAAATTAAAGTTGCAGGGGTGGGAAGTGGGATGTTGCAGGCTGCAGTTATCGTGAAGTTGTGGAAGGAGAATTATCTGAATTAGGACAAAGAGTTGTATCGCCAGATGTTGGCAGCTGTGACTCCTGTCCTTGTGAGGGTGTGTGTGTGAATGCATACATGACCAGGTGCGATACTCTGTGTTCACCTGGTGTTTCTCCTATAAGAAATTGTGCGTCTTATTCAAGTTACTCCCTTGTGCAATTGTGTTGGAATAAATTTACATTTTCAAAACAAATGTTATACCAGAACTGACTTTATTTAGATGATCTTTATAAGTCTGGAAGTACACCATTTTGACATTAGTTCTGTCTTGGTGTAAGATTACAAGTGATTTCAATTGTCTTCTTTCCGCTAGTGTGTATTTGCTAAGTTTCCTTCAAGCCACATGTATCAATTTGTAATCAGAAACTGGAAGAAAAATGTTTTTAAATTTAAAAATCCAGCTAAAAGTTGTGAGCTGATTTTAAAAATCAGCTAAACACTATGATCTCTCCCTGAGCCAACCAACAATGTTAGTCATCACCTGATCTCTAAGAATCACCCCAGATCTCTAGTCTGCATCTTCTACATCAAAGAATCAGACATGATACTACGAGGCACCGGAGAACTTGTCTTGCCCAGCCTCCTGATTTTAAGAATCAGAGGCCTTAGGAGATGAAACGACCTGCCCAGGGTCACGTAATGGTTGGTGACAAAGCTGGAACAAAATCACAAAGTGCCCCAGCTTTCAATTTAGTTATTCTTTTCACTCCTCACTTGATTTTTTTTTAACGCAGTCACAGAGGTATTGAGGAATTGGGATTGATTTACACTTTACTGAATCAACAAATCATTTCATTCCAAAGAAATCTGTCAGCTAGGTGAAAAATAAAATCATGCCAACTTCTTGTTTCACACTGTATGGACAAAACAACCAGTAATTACATAGATGTTTCCCTTTCCAACTGGTTGCTTTGGTGTTAGGTTCTCATAGCCTCTGTGTTAGAAAAACCAAACGTGGGGGAGGTAGGAGGAAGAGGAAGGGAAATCTTGTCTAGAGGCAAATGAAACTCCTCAAAACCCTACTCCCCATATAAGTAACTTCATTTGGACATTAGATTTAACTGCATTTGCCTGTACCAGTCAATACTCTATAGACCACCTAGGAAAACAGGTCCATGGAGAAGTTAGCCTTGTGTGATATGGACACCAGGGATTCACAAATTCCATGCATTCAAGTTATCTTCAGTCAACAGTCTAACAGAAATGAAATAGGAAACACAGAGCACTTTTATGCCTCTTCAAAAAAGGAACTAAATTGTATCCCAATGACACCAAGGTGGTTTCATTTACCTGCCTTAAATCAATGATCTATCATCAACTATCGAAAATTTCAATTTGTTTGTAATACCCAGTTAATTCTTTCTACAACTCATGGAGCCAAAGCCTCAGTAACTACATCGGAGAGGAAGTATACTTTTTGAATTAGAAAGGATGGAAAAGCTGGCAGGGGCTGACATGGGGCGCTCTCAAGATCCTGATGGGAACTCAGGAGAGACGCTAGTTTCTGGTTTTCAACAATTAAGTAATTAGCTGCCTTTGGTGACCCTAATGACTCTTACAGACAAGATACCAGGCCAACAGGCTGCAACAATTCAGAGTGCAGAGCCAACGGGAAGGACACAGATTCCCAGTTTAGTCACCACCTTCTTGTTTTAGAAAGAAGGAAGTTGAATTATTTTTAAGAAGCCCAGGACTTGGCCGGTTTACTGAGGTGCACTCATTAATGTAATGCATACACAGGAAAACAGCCCAAAAGGGCATTTGCGGTGAGAAAATCTAAGCTTCCCAGCCTCACCGAAAGTCAGGCTGTCTGACAACTAAGGGCCCTGCTTTTCTCTCAAACACTATTTACCAATGCTTATATTTTTGTTTTGCTTTACTTTCTGGGTAATTTTATTTATGGTAATGTTCAGAAATGCTAATTTTGTGAACTTTAAATAAATACAAAATACTACTACTACTACTAATAATAATAATAAAGAAAATTAAGAATCCCACCACCTGTCAAAACATCACATTCTACACTTTAAATATATACAATTTTTATTTGTTGATTGCATGTCAGTAAAGATGGAAAAATTGAACAAATGCATATATAAATAATTCAATGACCAAGAGAACCCAAATTTTTTTTGCTGCGAATATATACCTTTATATAATTGAAACGCAACTTTATAAGGGTGCCTGGGTGGCTCAGTTGGTTAAGCATCCGACTCTTGATTTCAGCTCAGGTCATGATCTCACAGTTTATGAGTTCGAGCCCCATGTCAGGCTCCACATGAGCATGTAGCCTGCTTGGGATTCTCTCGCTCCCTCTCTCTCTCTCTCTGCCCCTCCCTGGCTTATGAACTTTCTCTCTCTCTCTCTCTCAAAAAAATAAATAAATGTTGAAAGAAAGAAAGAAAGAAAGAAAGAAAGAAAGAAAGAAAGAAAGAATTTCCACTTTGAATCATATGCTCATAATTTTCCCACAACATTTTTATTTAGAAACATTGTTTTAAATAATTATATAACATTTTATTATATGCATGGTATACTCTTAGTTCATTTTCTCATTTTTTCAGGATTAGAGATTCAGGATGGCTTCACATTTTCACTACCACAAGTACCTTAGAAACAAGCATATTTGAACATACACTGTTTGGCTATATTCTTATTTTTTTGTATAACAATAGCTTTATTAATTTAAATAAATCATCACAGAAACCCAATGAAGTAAGTACAAATTAGGAAATGTAGTGAAGTGAGTAATTTGATAAAGGTCACACAGTATGTAGAAAGCATGGATTTGAAACTAGACTGCCACTATGTCTTAGAAGGGCAAGCCATTTTTTGAGGAATTTTGGTAATGATTGCTAAGCTATTCAATTATCTCCAGGAAAGAACATACCAATTTATATTCCCTAAAGAACTGTCTGACTGAGATGTTATGATTCAAAGGCTTCCCTTTCTCAACTATACCCATGTTATGATATTTAAAAATAGAAAAATCTTTTTATGCCATCATGAAAGAAATGTCTGACATGTAGTACCAACCGCATAGTATTCATATACCTACTCAACACAAAACTGCCTATAACAACCTGCAACGGAGGAAAAAGGGACCTGCCAATACTCAAATTTAGGGAGATGCTACCATGCTATATGTGCATGCCATCACCTGGCTGGGTGCCAAACAATGGTTTTTCACTTTAAAATGCTGAATTAATGGACATAGGGTAAATATACTAAGTAATCTAAAGCACGTCCAAATAGCTATAAAAATTGAGTCTAAATGAGGGGCACCTAGGTGGCTCAGTCAGTTGAGTGTCTGACTCTTGATTTTTGGCTCAGGTCATGATCTCACAATTCATGGGATTGAGCCTCACATTGGGCTCTGAGCTGACAGCACAGAACCTGCTTGGGATTCTCTCTTTGCCCCTCCCTGGCTCAAGTGTGCACAGGCATTCTCTGTCTCTCTCTCTCTCTCTCTCTCTCTCTCAAAATAAACAAGTAAACTTTAAAAAGTAGAAAACAAATAAAAATAAAAATTGGGCCTAAACAATAAAAAGGATAAATAAATTGTACATTTATGCAATAAAATACCATACAGCAATAATAATCGAAATGTTATTAACATGATTTTGAGATGATAAACCTCAACACAAAAGTGCATACTGTGAAATTCCATTTATATAAGGTTTAAAAATAGGTAAAAATAGGGGCACCTGAGTGGCTCAGTCCATTGAGCATCCGAATCAGGTCATGATCCAAGGGTCATGGAATCAAGCCCTGCATCAGGCTCCGTGCTGAGCACGCAGCCTGCTTAAGATTCTCTCTCTCCCCTGCTTGCTTACACTCTCTCTACATATAAAATAAAAATGAAAAAAACAGGTAAAAATAATCTATGGTTTTGGAGGCAAGTTAACACTTTGTGGAGATTTAGAAAGGCTTTGATGACAGAGAGAACATAAGGTAGGCCTCTGAGGTGATGGTAATATCCTATTTTTGATCTAGATGCTATTTTTGAGAGAGTAGACCTGTTTGGGGAGAGTTCATTGAGCTCTGCACCCATGACATGTGCAGTTTTCTGACACATGTCATATTTCAACTTTGGGCCCAAGTCAAGATATATGCAGAAGTAAAGCAAATGATCACTTAAATAGACAAAGCCTCTTGAAGTAGAACTGAGGGTTGTCACCAATTTAGCAAAAACACACAACAAAATCTCATATGAAGAAAGCCAGTTGCTAAATTTTGGAGGGATGAATTAAAAGCAAAATTTTATTTGAATAGCTTTAACCTAAAGTGACTTCGAAGGGGGAGTTTTACTTGTTTTGAGAGAAAGAGTTTTAATTACAAATGCAATTTCTTTAATAGGTATAGAACTATTCATATTTTCTATTTCTTCTTGTACCAGTTTTAATAAGTGATCTCTTCTAAGGAATCTATCCATTTCATCTAACTTGTTGAATTTATTGACATTAAGTTGTCCTTAACATTCCTTTATTATCCTTTTATTATAGACATTATCCTTTTAATGTCTATATTTAAGACCTTTAGTAATGTCACACATTTTATTCCTGATATTGGTGATTTATCTTTTTTTCTTACTGACTCCAGCTAGAGTTTTGTCATTCATATAGATACTTTTCAAAGAAAATTTTTAATTTTCAAAGGAAGCATCATTGGTTTTTTTAGTATATTTCATTAATTTTTATTCTTATTTGTATAAATTAATATTTATAAATTTATTTAATTTAATAAATTACTAAATTAATTTTAGTACTAAATTTATATTAAATAAAACACTAAATTTAAAAGAAACAGAGGGTTTCCCGGGTGACTCAGTCGGTTAAACATCTGACTCTTGGTTTCTGCTCAGGTCATGATCTCATGGTTTTGTGGGTTCGAGCCCCACATCAGGCTCTGTGCTGACAGTACGGCATCCACTTGGGATTCTCTCTCTCTCCCTCTCTCTGCCCCTCCCCAGCGCATGCTATCTCTATCTCTCTCAAAATAAATAAATAAACTTAAATAAAATAAAATGAACAGAAATTGTCACACTTGGTTTAAAAAGCAAGATTCAATTATATGATGTCTGGAAAAAAAAACTCACTTTAAACACATAGAAGCAGATAGGTTTAAAGTAAGAGGGTGGAAAAGACAGAAAAGCATAAGAAAATGGGAATGTCTATATTAATATAGGACAGAGTAGATTTTAGAACAAGGAATATTATTAAGATAAGGAGAGACATTTCATAGTAGTAGAATATCAATTCGTTAAGAAAACATAACAATACTGAATATATAATGCACTTACAAGTAAAGTTTCAAAATTCATGAAGCAAAAACTTACACAGTAGAAAAGGAAAAACAAAGTCATATAATTGGCAATTTCAATGCTCCTGCCTTAATAGCTGATAGAACAAGTAGACAGGAAATTAGAAAGGATATAGAGGATTAAAATAATACTACCAAACAACTAGACCTATTCACATTTATAGAACACTCCCTTTAGCAGTAAAAAAAAATACTTCTTAGACATTTTTAGAATGTCTTCATGGAGGATAAAGACTATTGCATATTCGCAGCAGGAAAAACTACAGACCAGAATTTTTAAAAACAAAATACATATCTGGGTTGGAAACAGTGGTTTTCAAACTTGGCTATACATTAGAATCATCTGGGAAATGTTTAAAAATATGATGCCTAGGACACTCTCCAGAGCAATTTATCAGGATAGGGTAAAAGAGGTGGTGACTACACCAGCCTAACAGGGCTAATTCTGGGTAAATTGTTAGATAGTGAAGTTTCTCTTGGGAGGCTTCAATGTCCCCTTTTTCTTGCTCCACTCCTTTCAGTGAAGGCTTCTTCCCTCTCACTCCATCCCAACCCATTAGGAGATAAATGCCCTGAAGTGTTTTCCTATTCTGTCCACTTCAAAGCATCCTCTTGGAAAAGAATCATCTTTGTCATTTACTTCTTTATACAAATATGTGTCAAAATTCCTCACCTTAAGAATTAAACCTTATTATTATTTTTAATGTTTATTTATTTTGAGAGAGAGAGAGAGAGAGAGAGAGCATGCATGAGCCAGAGAGGGGCAGAGGGAGAGGGAGAGAAAGAATCCCAAATGGGTTCTACACTGTCAGCATAGAGCTCCACTCAGCATTTGATCTCACAAACCATGAGATCATGACCTGTGCCCAAATCAAGAGTTGGACACTTAACCAACTGAGCTACCCAGGTGCCCCAAGCCTTATTTTAAATCATTATCTTCAATTAAAAGAATTTCAACCATCTGCTGACAAATGGACTTAATATGAGAAAAAGTGTTTTGGGCTTCATGTTTTGCTTGCTTTTAGAAAACGCTTTTAAAGTGTATGAAAGTGATCAGATAGGTAACACCTACTTATAAAATTATAAAATTACAAAGTTAGAAAAATTCTAAGGTGGGGTGCCTGGCTGGCTCAGTCAGTAGAGCCTGTGACTCTTGATCTCAGGGCTGTGAGTTCGAGCCCCACGTTGGGTGTAGAGATTACTTTAAAATAAAATCTTAAAAAAAAAAAAAAGAAAGACTCTAAGCTGAAATCTCATTTATCTCATTATCTCCATACTCCATGGGTATAACACCACCCATCTAGGATGTGATTATCCAGCTTTTGCTTAAATAACTGTAAAGAAACTTCTTTCCTCATTCCAGTTTTAGTCAGGCTTAATTACAATAAAAATTTTCACTTCTTACATAATCATTGTAGATAATAATTTTGAAAATTATGGAGCAAAATAGAAATTGTTAATGATGTCTTATTAATTTTAAAAATAATGCATAAGAATATCTATTAAAAGCAAGGGGCACCTGGGTGGCTCAGTTGGTTGAGATCCAACTCTTGACTTTGGCTCAGGTCATGATCTCACAGTTCATGGGCTCGACCCCCATGTCAGGCTCTGCATTGACATGGCTCTGCAGAGCCTGCTTAGGATTCTCTCTCTCTCTCTCTCTCTCCCCCCACCCGCCATGCACACACTCACTCTCTCTCTCTCTCAAAATAAATAAACTAACTTAAAAAAATAATATTTATAGTAAGATGATTGAAGAGTTATAACTCCAACACCAAGTGTTATCTATTGGACAAAATGAGTTAACCTTGCTAGGCTTCAATTCACCCATCTGTAAAATAGGGATAATATTATCACATTTACAAGGTTGTTCAGACAAGCTTTAATGAGTTAATGTAAATAAAATTTGTGGAAAAATGCCTGGAACAATGTTAGCTGGTTTGATTATTATCGGTTGTGGCTTCTCAGAGAAGTATGATGAAAAAGACTCCAGCTCCTTCCAGGGGGCCACGAGTTAGGAGGATCGGCCATATTGTAGGAGAGCACAGGTGCCCATGACTGCCAACCACTTCTGAGCTATCCCATGGCGGCAACTCTACAAGGATGTATGCAAATTGACAAGTACCGGCAGAGAACAAGGTAACAGCTGAGGAATTAAAGGTAATCTAACTGGGGTGAATTTTTTTCCCTTTTTAAAACAATTTTTTATTGTGGTTACAATGTTGTAACTAAGGATTAAAATAAAGTAAAAATTTAAAAACCCACACTTATTTTGGGTTATAATTTCCATCCACAGTATCCATTGAGGTCCTCATCAGTCATATGAAATAAAGCTCTCTGCTATGGTTTGAATACTTGTATCACCCCCCCCAAAAAAGCTCTTATGTTGAAACCCCAACCCCAAAGATGCTGATATTAGTAGGTGGGGTGCTTAAATCATGAGGGTGGAGCCCTTGGGGGAGGGATTATTGTTTTATAAAAGAGGCTCCAGGGGTCACCTGGGTGGCTCAGTCAGTTAAGCCTCCAGCTTCAGCTCAGGTCTTGATCTCAAGGGTCATGAGATCTCGACCCACATGGGGCTCTCTGCTGTCACTGTAGAGCCCGCTTTGGGTCCTCTGTCTCCCTCTCTCTGCCCCAACCCTACTTATGTGCTCACACATGCGCCCACACACCCACACACTTGCTCTCCCTCTCTCAAAAAAATAAATAAACATTTAAAAAAAGAGGCTCCAGGAAGATCCCTAACCTCTTCTACTATATGAAGACCCAAAGAGAAGTCTGTGACCTGAAAGAGGGTCTCACAGGACCATGATGACACCATGATCCTAAACCTCCAGCCTCCAGAGCTCTGAGAAAGAAGTTTCTGTTATTTATAGCCACTCTGTGTGTGATGTTTTGTTACGGCAGCCCAAACAGATGAAGAAATTCTGCCTTGCTCAGAACACTTCACATCTGTTAATTCTCCTTTGTTTCTGCCATTTGGAGTGGAGTTTTCTAGGCAAAAGCTTCCTGCTTTTATGTTCCTAAATGTAATTTATTAGGATAAAAGTATTTACCATATTACTAATTATTCTTCAAATAAATTTTCACAGCTTCATACTGCATCATGATTTACTTCCACGCCCCTATTGTTGGACGTTTAATTTACTTCCATTTTTCACTCATAAATAAAATGCTAATGAACATCTTTGCTGATAAATTTGTGGGTTCATTTGTGACTATTCCCTCAAGATACTAGGCCACATGTCTGTAATGCCATGTTGTCAATACCCTGGATGACATCAGCATTTTGGACAACAGCCTGAACACACTGCTTATTCACATGGAGCTTCTGGTCAACCAAAAGAGCCCTCTTTTTCACATTTGTTACTGTTTAACCACATCTCCATCCCAGCCCAAAATATTTTGTTTTTAACCCATCATTCCAAGCCTGTCGAGATTATTTTTTTAAGTTTTTATTGCTTAGTTTGCAGAGTACAAGTTCAATGTAAGAAATATGCAAAAGAGGCACTCTCACAGATGTGTATTAAAAATATTTGCTTGCCCACAAGTCAAAAATTTTTTTTTGCAGAATTAACACCAGGCAGTTTTTAAACTTGTTTGGAACCCTCCCCCCCCAACCCCTATAGAATGATCCTCTGTGTTATGATACTTCCCTCCCCCACGTCCATTCCCTTCTCTGTCTCATAAAGACTCTCTTCAAGACACTCCAGAAGTCTGGGCTAGATCAGCCTCATCTGCTCCAGAACTTCCTGGCTTTCTCCCAAATCAGAAGATACACAGCCTTTTGGGGATGCTCAAAATGACCCCTCTTTTATGTCTATTCCCAATCCTTATTTCAGGTCTAACTGCCTCCTTAATGTGAAATCATCAGAGGAATGAGCTCTATTTCTGGCAATACGAATGGGGTGGACCCTATTAGGCAACTATTAATATCAGTGCAGTTCTGATTTCAGCAAATATTTATTGTGGGCTTACCACATGCACAGCTTCAAGTTTAGACACACTGATTCTCTGAAAACACAAAAAAGCTGTTTCCTCTAAAGAACTCAAAGTTCAGGGGATCTGCATTGAATGGGAAGATGAAGTAGAAACATTCCTCAGGGAAGAATTCACAAAGAAGGAAAACGTCGTCTAGGAAGCAAAGTATTACATTTTCAAAGGTAATGAACCTGTAAGAATAGCTTCATCCCACTCCTCTTGGCAGAGCTGATCACTCCTCTTTTGTACCAGAGTGTGCCGTGTCACTACCCCAAGTAGAGTAGGTATCTTACCTTGGGAATGGTGGGCATGTCTGTCTCCCGGACCAAACTCAATGCCCCAATTCCTTGCTGCATGCCTAGGACCAATGCAGTACCTGAACAAAGTAGGTGCTTAGCAAATGCTCACTGAAGATGCACGTGTTTAAATCTATACACAACTGTTGGGGCTCCTGGGTGGCTCAGTCACGTAAGTGTCCGACTTCGGGTCAGGTCACCATCTCATAGTTCATGGGTTTGAGCCCCACACCGGGTTCTGTGCTGACAGCCTGAAGCCTGTTTCAAATTCTGTGTCTCCCTCTCTCTCTGCCCCTCCCCCACTCACATTCTGACTCTCTTTTATGAATAAACATTAAAAAATAATTAATAAATCTATATACAGCTACCATAGGAAAAATGACTTTTGAAATAACACATACCCGCCACTTTAAAATCTGCCACTAACTTTTTAAAAATAGAAGTTAAGGATAGCTGGAAAGAGAACATGAAAATCATTTTAAAATTTGTGGCTAAACTGTCATTATCACTGTTTTACGACTTTCCGATCAGATGGATTTCCTAGCAAAGTATTGTATCCAAGCAGTGAAACCCATGGGAGTAAAAGGTAAATGCCAAGGAATCTGGGTGACATATTCACATCAGATTTCAGAAGGGAAAGAATAAAAGCTCGCAAGTGCTAATCTAACTCCAAACTGACAAAATAAAGACAAATTAATGCAGGCTTTCTAGAAAGTCTGAAGCTGAGTAAGCTATAATGCTTGAAAAAAATAAGTAAACAGTCCCTTCTTCTGGTCATTATCTTCTGAAGTGCACAAGACATTAAATAAACAGTCATATTATGTTCAAAATACTCCGAAGATGAAAAAGACTGTCAGCCAAGCATTTGCAGGAGATAATGGCAAAGAAAAGACAACATCGTAGAAGTAAGACATCCGGAAAATAAAATCATTGAGCAGGCTTTCAGAACTGACAGTTTCTGAAGGAGGCAGGTTTCTTCCTACCTAAATTTGTTTTAAAGAAAAAAAGCTTATGAAAAATCACTTTTTGTTGTTTATTTATTTATTTTGGTGTGTTAAGGGCTGAGGAGATTTGGGACCTGCAAGTCTAGCTCTCCCTCTTCCCCAGCAGGTGGAGAAACCAGAGCTGTAGGGACTTTTCAAAGTCAAGAGAAGGGCAAGGACTGGGGTCTCAGTCTAGAGCTCCTGGTCCAGTGGCCCAGATCACAACAAGAACATTGTCATCCCCTGAATTTGACTCAAGGGGCCATGCTCAAAAGGCTTAGGGAAAACTCCAGAGGCTTTTAAAAAACAAGACACAACAACAAGGAAATGCACTAGACTGGATCCTGTATTGGGGCAAAATCTGTAAAGGACATTATTGAAATGCTTTTTGAAATTTGAATATCAAAAATAGTATTTAATAAGCATTCAATTTCTTGAATTTATAACTACAGTGGTTATGTGAGAAAATGTCTTTTTTCATAGGAGATACATGCTGAGATATTTAGGCATAAAGAGGCAAAATGGCTGGAATTTGTTCTTGAATGGTCCAGAAAAAATACGTTTTTTAAAGTTTATTTATTTATTTTGAGACAGAGAAAGCACGAGAGATTGGGAGCACGAGGGGGTAAGGGCAGAGGGAGGGAAGGAGGAGAGAATCCCAAACAGGTTCCATGCTGTCAGCACAGAGCCCAATGTGGGGCTTGATCCCATGAACCATGAGATCATGACCTGTCATGACAAGAATCCAACACTCAACCAACTGAGCCACCCAAGCAGCCCTAATGGTTAGGAAAAAAAATACATTTTTTATTTAAAAAATTTTTAACGTTTATTTATTTATTTTTGAAAGAAAGCACAAGCAGGGACAGTCAGAAAGAGAGGGAGACACAGAATCCAGGCTCCAGGTTCTGAGCTGTCAGGGCAGAGCCCGACTCGGGGCTCGAACTCACGAACTGTGAGATCATGACCTGAGCCCAATTCAGACGCTAAACCTACTGAGCCACCCAGGTGCCCCAGAAATACATTTTTTAAAGAGAAAGAAAGAAAACAAATTTGGCAAAATATCGTCAATTAGTGAATCTGGGTAAGGGGTATACAGCAATTCTTCATACAACTTCTTATACCTCTTTTGTACATTGAAATTATTTCAAATTAAGAACTTTAAAAATTTTTGAAACCTAGATGTTCTGTATATTTATTCTAGGCCAGTGAGCAAAAATACTTCCAGGATCCCACCCTGACCAGGCCTACTCTGAAGGAGAAGGGACAAGTACTTCTTTGCACAGTTTGCAGGACCCAAAAATCCTCACCAGACAGAATGCTGAACCACTGTGTCAGCCAAGCCCTCCAGAATGAGTCAGGATCAACTAGAAATATGAGGGGCAGAGTGGGGAGGCAGCCAAGGTAGTGCTCTGCGACCAGACAGCATTAGAATCCTAGCTTTGCCTCCCACTGGCTTTGTGACTGAGGCAGGTTGCTTTACTTCTCTGCATCTCTGCATTCCCATCAAACAGTACCTACTTCACAGAGTGATGGTAAGGATTAAATTACATAGAGCATACAGATTTCTAAGCCTGGCACAAGATAAAAATTTTTAAAGCTTTATTTATTTTGAGAGAGAGAGAGAGAGAGAGAGAGAGAGAGAGAGAGAAAGCATCACAAGCCAAGGAGAGGCAGAGAGAAGGGGACAGAGAATCCCAAGCAGACTCTGCCCTGTCAGCAACCAGTCCAATGTGGGGCTTGAACTCACAGAACCGGGAGATTATGACATGAGCCGAAGTCGGATGCCCAACCTATGAGCCACCCAGGCGCCCCCACAAGATATATTTTCAAGGTGGAAATTGTTATGATTATGATCAGGTCTGAGTTTAAATGTACAGGCTGCCAGAAAACATCTCATTCACTCACTCCTTTGCTTCTTCACTCAGATCTGCAAACATTTCCTGGGGATGGGGCTAAACAGGAGGTTAGAGCCAGAGAGAGGACCTCAGAGCCTTAAGGAGCTTGGGTTTTCCTAAGAAACTTCTGAACAGTTGTAAGCTGAAGACAGATGAAAAAACAGATGAGAATTATAGGTAAGTTACTGTAGCTACAACCCATTCCTCCAAGATCATGGCTGTGGGTGGAACCCTGGCTGGAGGTGATGGTGATAGCACCTAGGCTAGATTCTGGAAGAATCTGGAGAGAGAAAAAAAGGATTTGGTACTTGCCTGAGGGTAGATTAGGAAAGGAAGGAGTCTAGCAAAATCTAGGTTTCTAGGTCATGAAGGCTATTTCATTGACTGGATGGTGGCCCCATTAACTGAAACTAGAAATTGCTGAATTTATCAGTCATGTGGGGTGGGGGCAGGTGCCCCTGGGTAGGAGGAAGGGATGGAGAGAAAATGGGGCAGAAGAGTATACTTCTAAGGAGGTTGAAAGTGATGTAAAGATAGGTTTCCCCTTCTCACTGTGGTATCCCAGTGTCAATTGGTGCTTAAAACACAATTGAACCTGAATGAATATGTATTGAATGAGTTCTTTGCTTTTTCCAAAGTCCTCCCCCAACTCTTAGATGTTTTTTTAATATACACATGCGACATGAAGGCAAGTTTATTATAAATGAAATAAGGGCCAGGTTGACAAATCAAACATTTTGAGAACCTGTAATCCTCCCACTAAGAACTATGTGAAGAAATAGCTGAGAACTAAAAAAATTTTAAGATGCGTACATTCTATGAGCCAGCAATTCCACTTCTAGAAACCTGTCCAACAACTATACTGGCATTTGTGAGCACGAGAGGAACATACAAAGTCTACCCATGTGGAATTAATAAATCAACTATGATACAACCTGCCTATGGGGTACAAATAGCTATTAAAAGAAGGAGGTAGTATGGGTAAATCTACCTGGGGAAGGGAAAAATCTCTTGAAATGTATTTCAAGACATAAGGAGGACAATGCCATCTATCATACTGCATTTTTGCTTTTTTTTTTTCTTAATTTTGTTTAATGTTTATTTTTAAGAGAGACAGAGACAGAGACAGAGACAGAGCACGGGCAGGGCAGGGACAGAGAGAAAAAAAAAACACAAAATCAGTAGGCTCCTGGCTCAGAGAGGTCAGCACAGAGCCCTGCACAATGCAAGGTTCGAACTCACAAACTGCACGATCATGACCTGGGACTGAAGTCAGATGCTTGACTGACTAAGCCACCCCAGTGGCCCTGCATTTCTGCTTTCTAAAACACTCCATGTGGGCGTGGGAGTGGAGACTACATTATGTATGTGTACATATGTGTGTGTGGTATACAGAAATGGAAAGATACACATTAAACTACTTACATCCCAGTGATGAGAGTAAAATGGAGAGATGAGGTTAGGAGGAGGATAAAAGGGAACCTATGTTCACATTCAAATATTCTGTTTTGTTTGAATTTCTTTTATAATAAACTTGCCTTCATGTCGCATGTGTATATTAAAAAAAATACCTAAGAGTTGGGGGAGGACTTTGGGAAATGCAAAGAACTCATTCAATACATATTCATTCAGGTTCAGTTCTGTTTGAAGCACTAATTGACACTGGGATACCACAGTGAGCAACAATAGCAGGAGTGCTTCCTTCATAGAGTTTATAGTCTAGCAGTGAAGACAGACCACTTAACATGTGATTGTAATAATGAATGACAACATGTTGGCCAAGAGTAAGCACTGGGTCCATATGAGGCACATAGGAGGCCAAGGAGAAATCAAGGATGGCTTTCCAGAGGGGGTGTCATTGCATTGAGACCTGGAAGATTAGCAGGAGTTAGGAGAAAATTTCCACGGTTGGATGGAGGCTGGAGAAGTGGGAGAGACAGAAATGAGAGAAGAGGCTGGAGGCTTAAGCATGCAAGTTTACAAAAGGGCATAGAATTTGCCATGCCATAGAGGGGCACCTGGGTGGCTCAGTCAGCTGGGCGTCTGACTTTGGCTCAGGTCATGATCTTGCACTCCGTGAGTTTGAGCCCGGCGTCGGTCTCTGTTGTGACAGCTCAGAGCCTGGACCCTGCTTCTGATTCTGTGTGTGTCTCTCTATGCCCCTCCCCCATTTATGCTCTGTCTCTCTCTACTTCAAAAATAAATAAACACCAAAAAAATTTTAATTTAAAAAATAAAATAAAGTATATTTGCCATGCCATAGAATTTGGATTTTATCGTTACCATGAGAACCACTGACAAGTTTCAAATGAGGCGGTGAATCGTCAGATTTGCCATTGCGAGTGATCACTTTGTCAGCAGCTATTCTCAGTTGTATACTCAGACACATGGATGGGATCAGCTGGAAAGAAAAGAGGAGAAAAGAAGATTCGGGCCTCCTGGTTTGCAAAAGAGACTGTAGAAGATCAAGTGTGGCTACGCTAGACTAGTTGAACTAATGCAGACCAGAGATGCAAGCAACAGAGGTGGCAAATAAGCAGTTCACAGTCTGATACAGAAGGCAAAGAGATAACCAATATATACAAATAATTGTATGGAATATTCAGGCGGGGTGATGTGAATGCTAGAGGTGAAGTCCAAACACTGCCCTGAAGCATGAAGGAAGGAGTAGCTGATCCCAGCTGGAGAGCAAAATGTCTCCAGGAAGAGGCGGTACTCTAAATAGGTGGTGAAGGATGCATAGGACTTTCATAAAGGCAAAAATACACGGTAACATGTTTTGTTAGAATTATGTGGACATAGGCTTAAAGACAGAAAAGTCAAGAAAGAAGGTCAGTGGTGAGTATGGGAAAGCGAGTTAAGAACAGACACTCATTATAACAATAGCTAACAGGAATGACACATGCGCCAAGCTCTGTCTTTCCCAGCACTTGGCACAAAACATACGTGCTTCCATGTCTGTTGTCCAAATCTTAGCTTGAGTGAATGTTCCATGGGGGATGGACCTGGTCAGTCTCATTTACCACTCTTCCTAAAAGCCTACCTCAGTTCCTGGCTACTGGTAAGTGCTCAGCAATGAGTGAATTCATAAATGAACAGGTAAATTTTGTGCATTTTGGATGGCACAAAATACTATTTAATAAATAGTAACTGTTATTCATAGTAATAGTTATTACCATCATCACGTATTGGAAAGAACTGAAAGAAAAATACCTGACCAGTTGGAGAGGCTGGCCAATTATCTTGTCTATAGTATCTTGTTTAAAATATATCGTTACTGGGGCATCTGGGTGGCTCAGTCGGTTGGGCATCCAACTTTGGCTCAGGTCATGAACTCATGATTGGGCCCTGTGCTGACAGCTCAGAGCCTGGGGCCTGCTTCAGATTCTGTGTCTCCCTCTCATTCTACCCCTCCCCCACTTGGTCTCTGTCTCTCTGTATCTCAAAAATAAATAAACTTTAAAAAAATTTTTCAATAAATAAAGAAAATATATCATTACTCCTCAAAGTTCATTGACTAAACCAAAAACTTAAATCTTTAGCAAGGCATTCAAGTCCTTCATTCTTTAATGCCAACCTAACTTTTAAGAAATTTAAGTTTTATTTACTGCAAGCTATTCTTCCCTCTTCCCTACCCCCAGAGTCAACAGTTTCCTTCTTCCTACTTCAGAGGCAAACTCAAATGCCTGGGGTTGGGGAGGGAAGGAGACAGATAATTAACATAAAGGTGTAAAATAAATAATAATAACAACATCCAGCATTTAGCCCATGCCCCATAACTATGCTAAGCAAATTACTCATTAACAACCTACAAGTAGGTATTATTCTTATTCCTATTTCCCAGGATGAGTAATTTACCCAAGATGGAACTTCCTATTTGAGGAGCTGGGACCTGAACTTGCTTCAGCTGTGATTAACCAGACCATGTTCCTTTGTTATCACTGCAGGGCTTCTATGAAAGACATTGAATCCAAAATTCAGATTCTATTCTGAAGTCAGTGATGGCCCAGGCTCTAGTTTGAGGGGAGGACCCTGACTATATTCAGGGATCAGCTCACAGTCACATTTTTCTTGAGCACGCGGTATGTTTAGGGTGACAAGGCAAGATAGAACTGGGAAGTTGGTTGGAACCTGATCCCAGGAAATTGTCCTTTACTTGCTAAGAAATGGAGACACAAAGAGACTCTGAGCATGGAAATGGCACAACTGGTTAAGTATTTATTAGGCAACTGGTCTAAGAAAGCACTGCTCTCTGTACTCAGTAGTTGTATACATCTAACCAAGGTTAGTCCTGCTTTCAGTGGGTTTCTGGTCAAGTGAGGGAGGTAGAGCACACACGCATTTAGACAAAGTGAGGAGAAGCTGGCAAGCCCAACCAGCCAAACAGAAAAGTGTCAAGTTCACACTAGCAGGCAGGAAGGTGAAGAGCTTGGAGGCCAGGAGCCGGAAGTGTCCAAAATTCAGTTCCCAATGTGCAGGCTCCTATCCCAGCAGTAAATATATACAAACTGAAGATAATGGAAGTCTTTATCACCTCCTTACCAGAAAATCTGCATTCCTATTCATATTACCTTATTCCTGAAACCAGAAATCTTGGGTTTGAAATATTCCCCTCAAACCAATCTAGATTTTTACATTAAATTAACCCTCACCACCTCAGGTCACTTCACTTGTTGGGACTCCCCCAGATTCCAGCTACTGTAGTGTAATTGTCTTTTGCAAAAGGTTAAAGAAAGATAAAACTTTGCCTAGGTATAAAACCCGGACAGGAAGAAATGGTCTTTTTTTTTTTTGATATAAGAAATCATGCTATAAGAAAAACATATGTTTAACTAGTTTTTGTTCACCTGATTACAAAAGTTCTAATGCAATGAACAAATAAAAACAGAGTACTACAGAGAATAAATCCTCCATAACCCCACCAGCCAAAGATAACCACTGTGAACAAGATGGTATGTATCACTTCTGATTTCTGACTAAGTTTTGATTGCTAGATGAGAGAGAGAGAGAACATTAATCCACGCATAAACATATCAGCAATGCATGCTGTTTTGCATCTTTTTATTACCAAGCAATACAGCTTTCACTAATTTTTAATGCCATATAGTATTCTAGTATATAAAAACCCTATTTTTCTTATCAAATCCCACATCTGTAATTATTTTCCTTCAATTATTTATTATTTATGTATTTACTTTGTATTACTATTACAAAAATACCATGTTTAACATGCTTGTGCATCTATGTTTGCACAACTGTGCTAATAATACTAATGTATAATTTCATTATTTTATTTTTTTAAGCAGGTTTTTTTTTTTTTGCTTCTTCCTTTACCTTCAGTCTCCTTTTTTTTTTTAATGTTTATTTATTTTATTTGGAAAGAGGGAAGGAGAGAGAGAGAGAGAGAGAGAATACCAAGCAGACTTGAGACAAGAGAGACAAGAGAGAATACCACGGAGCCCGATGTGGGGTTCCATCCCAAGGAGAGAGAGAGAGAGAGAGAGAATACCAAGCAGACTTGTCTCTTGAGACAAGAGAGAATACCACGGAGCCCGATGTGGGGTTCCATCTCACGACAGTGAGATCATGATCTGAGCTGAGATCATGACCTGAGCCAAAATCAAGAGTCTGAGGCTTAACCGACTAAGCCACCCAGGAGCCCCACTAATGTATAATTTTTTTCTTGTTTTTTAAATGTTTATTTTTGAGAGACAGAGAGAGCGTGCAAGCACCAGCAGGGGAGGGGTAGAGAGAGAGGAGGACAGAGGATCCAAAGCGGGCTCTGCATTGACAACAAACAACCCGAAGCGGAACATGAATTCTCAAACCGTGAGATCATGACCTGAACCCGAGTCGGAAGCTTAACCGACTGAGCCACCCAGGTGCCTCACTAATGTATAATTTCTTTAAAAAACTGCTCCAATAATCCATTTTCATTTGAATTGATATTGAAGTCACTCTAATTGGGTGAAAATGCCTACTTCTCCATCACCTCCCTATAGCAGGTAAGCCAAAAATTTTAAAAGAGCAACCTGTATATTATCCTAGGACGGGAAAACACACCACTACTTGCCCCTCTTATCCCCCAGGCAAAATAAAGACAGAAGCAGCATATTAACAGGTGCTATCTTGCAGCTTTATCATTTATAGTGCATCGAATCAGATTGTGGGGATATTAGATTCCAAATGAACCAGAGAATATTGATGAAGGCTTTTAGTTTTAGGCAGGAGACAAAAACCGCAAAAGGCTTTGATGGATTGGAGAAATAAATGCTTTTCTATGAGAAATGATGGCATTTGGAGAGATTAATTTGGAAATTTTCTAGTGTTCAGTTGGAAATTTTACAGTGCTTTAAAGACCTATCTTGGGGGCCACTACATAAAATACATTGTTATCAGACAGAATAAGTACTTTTGTGGTTTGGTAAAGCAATGCTAGAAACTCTGAAGGGCAGCTTTTGTCCGGGAAATCACACTTGCTTCTAACACAAGAGCTTGTGGCTGTGTGCCACCAACTCTCAACAGTCACATGGACACCTCCTGCACCTACAGGACCCAGAGCAGCAGAAACGAGGTTGCAGTGCATCGATCAATCCAGTCAAAAGGCCTGTGGGTGGGTGGTGGCTCAGACACTGGCTGGCTGTGCAGCCCTAGCTGAACAAGCCACTTAACAGAGCTAAACTTCTGTCCCCCCTCTTGCAAAGCGAAGGTATCCACAAGATGCTTTCCAAGATATTTTTCAACACTGAAAGCCGTCAGAGGATAGGACTGGCCCTGGTATGTTTATCAGGTTCCTGGGAGATTCTGATACTAACCAAAGTTCAAGAACCACTGAATTAGGGAAACGATGGGAGAATAGAGGTGTTTTGTGAAAACTTATAGCTATTGTAACAATTAGTGGGATGATACAGTAAAGTGTTGAGTTCTACTAAAATATCAGGATTTTTATCATAAGGCCTTGTTTACTTGATGACTTTACTTCTGGGAAAGGATACGTTCTCTTGTGGTTATGTCTTTGCCCATCAGTAGAAAATGTCTCCTGGGAAGGAAATCCGCCCCAGTAGACGGTTTGGTCACCTGGCCCTTGGTGATCACTCTTGGGTACTATTATTTTTCTTTAGGTATGGTGAAGGTCTCTTCACTGCTAAAAGTACTAATACCAACTCTTCCATTAGATATCTCACTTTAAAGATTTCAAAGAATTTGTGGATTTATTTTATTTGATTTCACATTTATTCAATGGGATAGCACGACAAACATCACTATATCCATTTGGAGCTGCTAACTGCCCAGGGTCTTCAAATGCCCTCCTACGCCCATTGAACTTAATGGACTATACATTCATTAAGGAGAAGGGATGATGTCTTTTTCACTGTTGTGTCCTAATCACCTGGAACAGACTTTCATAACAGAGTAGCTATTCATAAGGATCAAATGTAGATACTAAATTTTGCTACTCTTATTTCCTAAAGATGTTTTCTTTTGATCTGTGCAAGAACTATCGCTTGTTCATCTCCACCAGAACTTAAACTCCAAGAAGGCTGAGGTTTGTGTCTAGTCCTTTGATTGCTACATTCCAAATACCTAGAACACTGTCTGGCAAATATTAGATACTCAGTAATTTTTTTAAATAAACAAATATGTTTTTATCCATAATGCTTAACCTAGTGTCTGGACTAGAAATATGTTTACTAAGTGTGAAATAATACAAGGGGAAAAAAGGGGGGAGACTCTAAATATTAAGGTCAACAAAATCAGATGATCTCATCTATAATAGAGTAATTATTAAATAAACATCCAGTAGATAGACTATAATAAACAATCGATAAAATTACTATATGCTACTTGATTTTTGAGCATGCATATGTATTGATTTTATAAAAATCAACTTTAAAATTATATATATGCTTTTTCACAAGATCAGTGAAAAGAAGTTTTGTAATATGATTAGAACTAAGTAAAATAAAGTTTATGAATGTAAAAGACTAGAAAGCTTGATTATTTCAGGAAAAATGAGTCAATGGCTGATTTTAATGTTCTTTACTATCCATATTTGCTGAATTTTTATCCTACACATGCTTTACTTTTGTAATAAAGAGAAAAAGGAGAAAATGAAAAAAAAATAGATGGAAGGAAATACGTTAAAATTCTAACAATGGTTTAATGTGGTCATGAAGACATGGGTTATATTTTTTAATTATTTTTTCTACCTTTAAGTGTTTTTGAATTATTTGCATTACTTATTCAATGAAACAAAATTATTATCAGAAACTTGCAAGAATCTAATTTGCCATGCAGTCTGAGATATTCTCTGCAAAGTCAAATATTTGTCAGTAAGTTGAAGCACACACCAAGTGTCAAATTTTGAAAAGGAGACTTTCACAGGTTATCAGTAGAAGCCATAGTTGTGACTTCCCAGAAAAATCCCAGAAACTTTTAGCTATGGGCACCAAAATATGCCCAGAGTGCTCCTGGTGGGGTTGGGAAGTTGGGGTGGCGGCTGAGTCGGGAGCCACTGTGGAATCTTTAATATTCCCATAGAACTTCTATGGCAGGAATGATTGATGGATGATATATAATTAATTTCACTTGACAAGCATTAAGGAAAAATTTTCCTGAGCCACTGTAACCTGAGCTAATGAAACCCTATTTAACCAAGGGTGTGTATTTAGACTGGATCTTACCTTAGTGACTTAGCCATTAGTAGGAATTCATTGTTTACTTTTAGGATTCTTATCAGTACTTAGACTCTGTTTGCATGTGATTTTCACCTGATTGCTCAACATGCTCAGCATTATACGATTTGGGGATCCATGAAAACATTGCAAGATCCACAAAAAGCTAATCTCAACTATCTGATCTATTTAAAACTTTATGATTTTCTCTTCTCTTTCAGGATGCATTATGGTTTTCTCTGGAAAGATCCTGTAAACAAACAAGACACCTGTTTCAGGTCTTGTAAAATACCAGATTCTTCCATTTCCTCTAACGCCTTTGGAGATTCAGGCCATGTCATCATGCTTAAACATCCTGCCCCAATTATTTCTACATTCCACTGGGGCATAAACATGGAGAACGTTCCCTCGGGTTTGCTGCACATGAATCCCCCCTCTATAGAAAGTTCCAGGAAAAAAAAATGAGCTCTAAGTGTTCATAAGAAACATGTTGGGAGCCCAAAACTTGTTAACATGAGACAGGAGGCAGGAGATCTGAATTCTGCTTATACTTTGACCTGTCCATATGACCTTGGTCAAGTCACCTGATTTTAGGGACCTCCATTTCCTCATTTTACAAGGATAGGATTGAAGTTGATGACCTCTAAAGTCTGTTTCAGTTCTAAAACTCTGACTCAGAAGAAATCCCTTATGATGGTCAGTGGCAGAAGGTGGGAGTGGGGGAGCTGATGGACCCTACCTTCACAATAAGAGAAATGAGGACTCATGCAACATCAAAGTCTCAGGGGAAATGTGCGGAATTCCCATCCATTCCCACCTACTGTTGGAAAACTGAACAATGAGAGTGGACATTCAACAATCCTAAACACTGCTCCAAATAAAAGTCCTGATGCATCAGGTAAGTGGGCATTTGTCTTTCTCCTGGATGCTTGGAACTGTTTTTATTTCCATGGCAAAGAAACAAGCTCATATCTGTGCTATGGGGAAGTGTTCATGAATAATTAGGAGGCAGTGACAGCAGAACACCAAAAGGGTTGGTTCTGTGAGCCCTTGAGTTTGGCAGCCTTGAGAACCTTCCAAACAGAGAACTTACTCTAGGGCTGCTGTGATGTCATCCAGCCCCTGGGGCAGGCTACAAGCCCTAGCACTGATGCCTTCACTTATCCTCACACAAATGTCCCTGTCCTCTGCCAGGTGTGCTCACAAGGGGTGGCCCAGATCAGTGGGGGGGTGGGGGGGTGGGGGGGTGGAGGAAGGCACAGTCCAGGAGCAGCTTCCTCCTGGCTCCCTGCCCAGGAGCCACAGGACAGCCTGCTTTGCTCTCCAGGCTGAAGAGGGTTTTTTGATGTTTGCCTAACCCTCATCTCTACACATCCTACCCTTGGTGGGGGCCTACATCCCTCTCTCAGCCTACCTTGGGAACTCTGGCTCCCTACCTCTACACTCTACCACTGCTTTGGATATCTCAGAATTCAAAGGGAAGCATTAGAGTCAGGCCCGGTTTCCCTTACCCCTTCGTCCCTGCATCCGGTTCTATCTGCAGTGCAATACTGGGTCAGTGTTCCCAAAGCATCACTCAATGTCACTTGCCAGCTCAAAAATCCAGTGCCACCCTATTTCCTGGTAATCAAATACAAATTTCTCAGCCCAACCTTCAATGTTCTTTGTTACCAACCTTACCTCCACGTTCTCCCTAACATGTGCCAGGCACCCCAACTCAAATGGAAAATCTCCCCAAAGCAGCCCTGATTTATCCACCTGCACATTTTGCTCACTCTACACACACACACACACACACACACACACACACACACACACACCAGTTTTGCAGAGCTCACTCACCCTGCAAACTCCACCTTGAAGGACTTTTCTCTTGGGAAACCTACTTGACATCTCTCAGCTTAAAGTCTTCTGAACCCTCTTAACTTTCTGATTCACACCCATTTGGAAACATTCAGCATTTAGCTAGAAAACTGGCTAAACTCACAGTATGCTTTTTAAGGAACAAAGATTTACTAATAATGTCATCTGTTCTATCTCTGTACCTAGTAAGTTCTCAATGACTACTTAATGAACCAAGAGTAGAGATCAACCAGATACTGCAGACTAATTACATACCTCTGGGTTGCTAAGGTAAAAAGCAGTTGTGATACCAGAAGTTGGAATCCACAAGTTAGAAATGCATGCTTCTGCCTGTTAGAGGACAACTTCTTTCCAATGAAGAATAAACTTCTCCTTACAAATCAAGATGATATGGCTGAGACACTTTTTTGTCACAGACTCTTATTAAAAACTAAGAAAACCTTCTCCCCAAGGCATCTGGGTGGTTCAGTTGGTTAAGGATTCAACTTTTTTTTTAATGTTTTTTAAAATTTTTTAAATATTTATTTTTGAGAGAGACAGAGACAGAGCACGAGCAGGGGAGGGGCAGAGAGAAGAGGGAGACACAGAATCCGAAGCAGGCTTCAGGCTCTGAGCTGTCAGCACAGAGCCTGATATAGAGCTTGAACTCACGAACTGCAAGATCATGACCTGAGCCGAAGTCAGATACTTAAACTGATTGAGCCACCCAGGTGCCCCATAAACTTGTATATTTTTATTGAATCCACTGACCCTATTCCAATTTCTCAGTTGATATAATATTGTCCTTAATTTTATAGCATTGTTTTTTGTTCCTGTAGTGCAGGATCCTGTCTAGAGTCGAGTATTCTATTTAATTGTTATGTCTCTTTAGCCTCCTTTAATCTGTACCATTTCCACAAATTTTCTTTGTCTTTTTTTTTTTTAAATAAACTCTGCACCAAACATGGGACTTGAACTTATGCCCCCAAGATCAAGAGCTGCACACTCAGCTGACTGAGCCAGCCAGGCAGCCCTCTTTGTCTTTTTTTTAATATTAATATATGTTAAAAAGTAAAGATCCCTTCACTTTCTTTTTTTGAAAAATTAGATAGAATGTTTTTCATTTTGTGCTTTCTGAGGTTTCTTTGTGATTAGATTGAGGTTTTGCATTCTAGGCTTGTGAACTATGTAAGGGATGCTGTGTCCTTCACACAGTATGTCCTATTCCTCATTGGTGAGGTTCATTTTGATCACCCAGCAAAGGTGTTATGCAATTTTTCCACTATATATTTGCCATACTTTGTTCTCCCTTGCAACTGTGACAGTCTGTGACTTCAAATAGTCTCTTAAAGGAGACACTTTACAATGATGTAAAGACACTGCTCCTCATCTGATTTACTTGAGCACAATTTGAAGTCATTCACAGCCATCCGAAGGCCCTCGGCATACTCGGAGTTAGAAACCCTACTATGTGTTTGTTGTTTCTCTCTGGTAGGGGCAGTGCATTTGCAGTGCATCTATCACACACATTTCTCAGCACAGTGTGGACGCTGGAATCAGAAAAACCTCCCTTCTCGCCAGCTCTGAACTTTTCACCCAGGTTGATGTGAGGATTGAATAGAGTTACAAATAGGAAATTCCTGAGTCCTTGGCATATGGCCTATATCTAATGAATGTTAGTTCCCTTTTCCTCCTTTTGATTAAACAAATGCTATTGAGGTAGAGCCGCCTATTTCCAAGGATCCAAAGGAAAGTAATGCCTTGTCGGGACACTCAGCTTGTCTTTGCTGAGACCCAGATGCATGGGGCCTTGGGCAAATGTTTTAGCTTCTCTGTGTATCAGCTTCTATACCTGTACACAGGGATAACACCACCATCGAATGCATAGCACTGTGAGGGCTGCATAAGTTAACACATACAGAGGGCTTAGACACACAGTAGACACCATATAAATGTTAGCTCTCACGGATGGAATATAAGCTCCATGAAGGGAAGGGGTTTGCTCCCTGAACGACGCCCACTGCCAAAAAAGTGTCCTGCACGTAATCAGCAAACAATACCCCAAGAAATGCCTAACAAATCAGAAAGGACTTTGAATTCTCCAACTAATGTACAATTTCTTTCTGTCATTGCTGTCACCTGCAGCTGGCTGAGAGGACTAATTAGGATCAAACTCGTTGAGGCATACTTTGCTCCTATGGACTCCTGGCAGGCAGTTCCTCAGCTGGAGGCTTTGTTCTCTTATCACAGGGCAGGAAAGTAAAGGCCAGACGCAGGTGTGGCCAAGCAGGGCAGGCTGAACAGCCTGGCTGGCAGAAAAGCTCCCCCAGTCCTCACCACTAGCAGAAAGAGGGAAATAACCACAGGGTGCCCCTGCCTAGGGTGCTCTCACTTTCCCAAAGTAGTTTGAGCTCTGGTTTAACTACCTTCGTTGCAAAGTGGGGGTTCTCAAGCAGTAGGTTACACCAGGAGGTTGTAGGTTTTAGTGAATGTACATTGAAAACAAGCACTGTCTGCAGACTGAATAGTCAATGTATCTCTTCATCAGTGAGCTTGAAGGTAAAAACCAGGATTTCTGAAAGTGCTGTTTCCGACCTCTCATAAAAATTGCTGAAAATGCAGGTTCCAAGGCCTCACTTTCAAAGTGCTGTATCAGCATTGGCAAGGATGGATGGAGGGAGCAAAGGGAGAATGGGATGGGAGTGGAAAGATGAAGAAGCGGGGAACAAAGCAGGGATCTGACTTTTTTTTTTTAAGTTTTGTTTTTTTCCTCAGAGAGGGTGGTAGGGAGGGGAAGAGAGAGAGAGAATCCCAAGCAAGCTCCACACTGACAACACGGAGCCCCACGTGGCACTCAGACTCACAAACCATGAGATCATAACCTGGGTCAAAATCAAGAGTCAGATGCTTAATCGACTGAGCCACCCAGGCACCCCTGGCCTTTTTTTTTTTTAATGAACTTTATTTTTCAGACCAGTTTTAGATTTACAGCAAAGTTAAACCAAATGTACAAGACATTCCCAAATAACCCCTTTCCCCATATACTCACAACCTCTCCCACTGTTGAAGTCCCCCACCAGAGTGGTACAATTGTCACAATCCATTAACTTACCTTCTACGTTATTATCACCCAAAGTCTATAGTTATATCAGCGTTCACTCTTGATGTTGAGCATTCTATGGGTTTGGACAAACAAGTAATGAAATGTATTCACCATGGCATCCTACAGACAAGTTTCACTGCCCTAAAGGTCCTCTGTGCTCCACCTATCCCTTCCTCCCTCCCCTCTGACCTCTGACAACCACTAATCTTTTTGCCTCCGTAGTAGTACATTTCCAGAACGTCATATAGTTGGAATCATACAGTACGTAGTCTTTTCAGATTGGTTTCTTTCACTTCACAATATACATTTAAGATTCCTTCATGTTTTTTTCAGGACTTGATAGCTCATTTCTTTTTAGCACTGAATAAGATTCCATTGTCCAGATGTACCACTTTGTTTATCCATTCATCTACTAAAGAACTAAAGCAACCCATTCCAGTTTGGGCAATTATAAATAAAGCTACCATAAACATCCACGTATAGATTTTTGTGTGAACATAAGTTTTCAGCTCATTTGGGCAAACACCACGAAGTGTAACTACTAGATTGTATGGTAAAAGTATGTGTACTTCTGTAAGAAACTGTCAAACCGCCTTCCAAAATTGCTGTACCATTTTGCATTCCTATTCCTGATTCAGCAATGAATGAGAGTTCCTGTTGCTCCCCATCCTCACCAACATTTGGTGCTGTTAGTGTGTTTTGGATTTGGGCCATTCTATCTGTATATAGAGGTATTTCATTGTTTCAATTTGCAATTCCCTAATAACATATGATGTTGAACATCTTTTCATATGCTTACTTGCCATCTGCTTATTTTCTTTGGTGAGGTGTCTGTCTAGGTCTTTTGCCCATTTCATTTTCTTATTGTTAAGTTTTAAGAGTTCTTTGTATATTTTGCGTAAAAGTCCTTTATCAGATGTATTTTTGCAAATATTTTCTTCCAGTTTGTGGCTTGTCTTCTCATTCTCTTAAGAAATCTGCCCTTTTAACCAGCTCCTTCATGTGTACAATAAACTTTGAGGGTCACCATCACTTGAGGGGTGAAGAAGCCTTCCCTTCGGCCATCAAAGCATAACAGTGCAGTTTAATTTTGCTTATAAACCCAATCCTATAAATAACAAAAGTTACAAATGTATAATGAATGTAATTAAAATATGTATTTGTGAGTATCACAAAAATATCTTGAACACCTCGTCTCTAGTTTTATGAAAATGAGCAGAGCATTAGAAAAAGTCAGGAGACGTAGGTTCTAAAGGGAACTCTGCTACCACTCAGCTCTATGACCTTGGACAAGTCTCTGTCCATCTTAGTCCCCAGTTTCCTCAGGTATAAAATGAACAGGATGAGATAGATGAACTTTAAAGGTCCCTCTAGTCCTGTGGTTCCATCTTTTTCATCGAAGCCAAGACAAGAAGCATTTTTCTATCAATGAAATTTCTGAGTAAACATGGGTGGGTAACATATTAATAAGAAACGCCTTTGATTTGGCATCCCCTAGACTTTAGGTAACAATCTTCAGAGCCAAGATTTAATGCAGATTTGACTGATGCATAGATTAAACAAGGTGAGCGTCCCCACCAGCATGCCACTGTGGTCGGTAAAACAAACCCAGATTGATAATGGCTAAATTTAAATGAGAAAGTGTATGTGTACATATACACAATTACATATAGGGCAGAACATAGGAAATTTCAGACTCAACAGAGTTTGTGAATGCAAAGAGAGACAAAAATAGAAACCATCAAATAGCCAGATGGCTGAGCTTTCTATTTTTAAATATATCATGAGTTCTGTGGGAGTATGTCAATGAGTGGAACTAAGAAAAATGCAGTAACCTTGAATGTTTCTGTTTTTTAAACAAAACAATATCACACAGGGTGTCAAGTAGCAAAAGGAATTATATAATGAAATGAAAGAAGTGAATGCTTTTAAGTCCCTCAAGCCCAGACTTTAATATTACACCATGATTCAAAGCACTAATCAAACCTTCTTCATGCTTGAAGCTGTGAGTTATTTACAATGACTGTAATATTTCCAAGAAATACTTAAATTAGTAGGTGAAGTTACCTTTTCTCCCCCTCTCTCATATTTCCACACTCAACTTCTTTTCAACTGCCCTAATATAGTCATGGCATAGCCACAAAATGTGACAGAATAAACACATCTATGGGTCATCGATGAGCCGAACTTCGTGAAACATCTAAGAAAATGTGTTTGGAAAAGGATTGCACAGTTTAGAAGAATTTTAGAGTAACTCACGAATCGGCTAACCCAGTCAAAAGATTACTCACTTAAGAATGATATAATTACTTTCAGTTTGCTTAAAGCCAGGGAAAAGTTGACACAGTGATTAAAGGAAAATGGGTGAAAAAAATAGAGTTACATTATACCGACTAAATTCAGGCTGTTCCAAGGAGTAGGCCCAAGGCTTATTTGAGGAAAGATTATCTTGACAAATTGGATAAACATTTTCTGCATGACAGGACGCTGATGGAGAGTCTGTTCTGCAAGCACACCTGGTGGTGGTTTGCTTAGTGTTTGACCAAGGTGTTCAGCTCGCCGGAGTTCTCCCAGGGGCTTTGTTTACCATTTGGCAGGTAGAGGCAGAGCCAGGGTAGGCCTTGGTAACGGTTGTTGGGCTCTGCAGATGTCTTACCCCACCCCGGCCCCACCCCCACCTCCCCATTTGAGCTAAAACAACTCTTGGCTAGACCAGTCCACAAAAGCTAACACCAGACTTTAACAAACAGTTCATGCTTAAGGAGGCCTGCAGTCTAATATCCCTGAGGCAAATAAAAATGGCAAATGCAAATACATGCACCGACACCCCCACCCCCTTCCTTGGCTTCCTTCCATAGCCAGCTGGGATGGAGAGGTCAGGTCCCACACAGGGCATTGCTATGGATGTAGATTTTCCAGCACACAAATTATCCTAATACCAGGATGGAGAAAGTGTGAATCTGGTGCTTTTCTACTCAAGTCCATGCTTAGGTAGGTCCAAATGCCTGTAGGTATGGGGAGACTGGTGGCCTCCCAGAAGGCCTTTATGGAGACTCTTGTGTTCTCAAGTTCCCTAACTATCTGTGGGCAGGTCCCCCAAAATGTCTCTGCTATGGTTTGGCATCCTCAAGAAGCAATCCATTTCTGGAGGCAATAATTTATATAATGGCTTCCTAGGGGTGGCGGGCCATTCAGTACTTTCTAGTGCTGCTTTATTATTCAGGGAAGCACTCATTTGGGGAGTAGCACACCCAGAGATGTCATTAGACAGTGTGGGGTTTCCCATTGCATTCAGGTCCTTCAAAGTGAAATGAACAGCACCACTGTTAGGATGATTTTGCACTTTGCTAGGTCAATTTGGCTCAACCAAAGTTGCTTGGTCTCAGCTAATTTAAGTCAGTTTGTAGCTCATCCACTGGTTCCAAGCAAAAAGGCCTCATATTACTGTGTAGAATACGCTGGTTAGAACTGGCATTAGAATTAACCATGGTTTTAAGCCTAGAAATCCTTGCGAAGTCAAGGCCAGGTACCAGGGTGTAAAATGCCACAGAGCTCCACCCTCTGCAGTGGCCGCTTTGCAATTCTGAAGCCAAAACTTCAGTTTTACAAATTACAAATCCATACTCTTCTAATTAACAAAAATGTTCCTCATTCCCTTCTCCATCCTACTGCTTCCTCCCTCTGTCGATCCCCTTGACTGTGTTTTTTAACAAGTAAACAAACGAAATAAAGTAAAATTAAGGCCTAGGGAATAGCCAGGACAATGAAATTGCTTGATTCAAAGTCATCCAACATTTCATGTGTATCTCCTACCTCCCTAGACATAACATGCATAATCCGAGCCCTGATGAGGTGAGGTGTTATTTACTTTTACTTTAAAGGTATGAGACCTCGGGACGCCTGGGTGTCTCAGTTTGGTTAAATGTCCAACTTTGGCTTAGGTCATGATCTCACAGTTTGGGGGGGATGGGGTTTGAGCCCTGCATCCAGCTATCTGCTGTCAGCAAGGACCCCCCTTCAGATTTTCTCCCTGTCTCTGCTCCTTACCCGACCCCCTCAAAATTAAACGTTAAAAAAAAAAAAAAAAGACATGACCAATCTAAATAAATAAATAAGTAAATACGGGCACCTGGGTGGCTGAGTCAGTTAAGCTTTTGACTTCAGGTCAGGTATGATCTCGTGGTCTGTGAGTCGGAGCCCCGCATCAGACTCTATGCTGACAGCTCAGAGCCTGGAACCTGCTTCAGATTCTGTCTTCCTGTCTCTCTGCTCCTTCCCCGCTTGCATAATGTCTCTCTCTGTCTCTCAAAAATGAATAAACATTTAAAAACTTATAAATAAATAAACAAAAATAAAGATAGACCTCAAGTTTAGAAGACATTACATGATAAGTTCATATTCACACAGCTATAATGTCTGGAAGCTAGGAATGAATTTTAGTGACTTTCTGCCTGACTCAGTCCTGGTGCTCATTTTACCAGACTCCAACTTCCATGTCTTGTCTTTTCTTTTCTTTTCTTTTCTTTTAATTTTTGAGAGAGAATGCATGAGCAGGGGAGGGATAAAGAGAGAGGGAGATGGAGGATCTGTCTGTGCTGATAGCAGAGAGCCCCACGCAGGGCTCTGACTCAGGAACCATTAGATTATGACCAGAGCCAAAGTCGGATGCTTAACTGACTGAGCCACCTAGGCACCCTGAATTGCTGTGTCTTTTAAAGACTGAGTCAAAATGATGATTTTTCCTGCTAGTATTTTAGAGCATAACAAAAAATGATTTAATGATCTGGGTTAATCATTTCTTATTCTAAGCCTGACATTTGAAATAAAATTTGAAGTGCATTTTTCTGACAGTTTTTTTTCTTTTAAAGTTTATTTATTTATTTTGAGAGAGAGAGGGAGAGAGAGAGAGAGAGAGAGAGATCTTAGGCACACTCCTCACTGGCACAGAGCCTGACATGGGGTTCAAACTCATGAACTGTGAGATCATGACCTGAGCCAAAAGCAAGAGTTGGACACTTAACTAACTGAACCACCCAGTTGCCCTGACAATTTTTGGGTTTTTTCTCCTAATGAAAGTTGTTTTGGTATGATTTTGATATGAGTTGAAATCCTGGTTCTGACTCTGTAACCATGAATTCATCACTTACTCTCTGGTAGCCTTAGTTTCTGAATCTGTATAATGGGACTAAAAACACTTACTTCCAGGATTGTTAAGCTTTCTTATAGTATTATTTATTCTGCTATTTCTCCCCAGACACTATCAATCTCTCTCAGTAGATGATGCATTCCTTTATTTATTTATTTATTTTTCCATCATAGAGAAAGAATGAGTCTGCAAGTAAGGGAGAGAGAGAGAATCTTAGGCAGGCTCCATGTTCAGCACAGAGCCTACCACTGGGCTCAATCCCACAACTCTGGGATCATGACCTGAGCAGAAATCAAGAGTGGGACACTCAACCAACTGAGCCACCCAAGCGACCCTATGAGTCCCTTTTAAACATGGATGCCATTGTCATCATTTAAGTATCCATTCGTTTCTCGAGACTGTGTATAACCTATTTGCTGAATAGTAAATGACTTATGAGATAGCACTCATAGAAAAGTAGGATCTCAATAAATGGTCATTTGTTTTCCTTTTTTCCTTTCTTATTGAAAACTAAGATCTATCACACAAAAAAAGAAAATTTTTCAAATAATTGACTTTAAGCACTGAGACAAAAATGGAAGAGATACACAATTGTGATCCCTTCTTGTAGAGGTAAAGAATTGTCACCTGACGACCCACAGTGGTACATGCAGGTACATGACGAACAAGTTGCATTGCAATATGCTCCTCACAAGACCAGGTCATATAATGGAAGACTCAGGGTCCAAATTATCAGAGAATTAGGAAAACACAACCGGGGCACCTGGGTGGCTCAGTCGGTTAAGCGTCTGACTCTTGATTTCAGCTCAAGTCATGATCTCACGCTTCATGTGTTCGAGCCCCACGTCAGGCTCCATAATGACAATGCAGACCCTGCTTGGGATATTCTCTCTCTCTCTCCCTCAAAAACTAAATAAACTTAAAGGGTGCCTGGGTGGCTCAATTGGTTAAGCATCCGACTTCAGCTCAGGTCATAATCTCATGGTTCGTGAGTTCAAGCCCCGCATCAGGCTCTGTGCTGACAGCTTGGAGCCTAGAGCCTGCTTCGGATTCTGTGACTCCCTCTCTCTCTGTCCCTCCCCTGCTCATGTGCTCTCTCTCTCTCTCCCTCTCTCTCTCTCTCTCTCTGAAAAATAAATAAACATTAAAAAAATTTAAATAAATAAAAAAAAAGAAAACAAAACCAATCATATTGCATAAGTTTTAGAAACTACACAGAAGCAGTTGAAGAATCGGTCTTGCCATTCCCTAGGCATCACTTTCTTGTATAATTTATCTGGTTGCAGCTTCTTTATCTCTGTTAAAGTATCAAGATTCTACATGGGCACAAAAGAAGTGAAAAGAAAATGGCTTAACATGAAAGAAGACAAAATATCCATTCACATTTTATACATGAGAAATATTGAAAATCACATCTTCTGCTGAGCTTAGTCTGGGTCCCAGAGCAGGTCTGATTTCAAAGAATACGAAAGTTTTTGCCTGTAGCCTTGAATTGCTCAAATAGAAGGTGTCAAAAGAAGACAAATAAAGGAACTAGTACTAATCTTGAGGGAACAAAACGTCAAAGGACCTGGTTATGCCAGGTAGCTGTCATGATACCTTGGGCCAATCACTTTAGCTATTAATTTTAACAACCATTGGATTCATCAAGTGGAAAACTAGAGGGGTGTGTAGTTTGGCTCTCTAAAGACATTTTCAGTTTTGGTGTCATAATATTTTTATGACACGATTTTCCTGCAGCTGAATTCTGCAAGAGAAAAATCACACAGCTGTGCTGACCAGTCATGATCACTAATCAAGAGGACTCCTGTATATCTTGTTATGTCTTCAGAAACTTCCAACTTCGTTCCACACTCTCACCTCCCAGCTTTACTCTCAGCCAAAGATTTTACCTCATCCTTCATCTGGAACTATGCTGTCCAATATGGTAGCTACTAATCAATTGTGGCTATTTAAATTTAAATTTACTTAAATTAAAAGTTCAATTCCTCAGTTGTACCAGCCACATTATATGTACTATGTAGGTACACATGCCCAGTGGCTACCATATTGAAATAACCCACAGGAAGGCAGGAAGAAGAAAACAGAAAAGAAAACCAGAAAACAAAATACAAAAGAGCAGATTAAAATCCTACTATATAACCATAATTACATTAACCATAAATAGCCTAAATACACCAAGGAAAAGACAAGAATTGGCAAAAATGTATTAAAAACATGACCCAGCTATATGCTGTCTGCCAGAAACTGATTTCAAATATAATGATATAAGCAGGTTGAAAGTAAAAGTATGGAAAAGATAGATCATGTAAATGTTGATCAAAGAAAAGCAGGAGTGGTCATTTTAATATCAGATAAAATAGACTTCAGAGCAAAGAAAACTATCAGAGACAGAGAGGTATATTACATATACCTACATACACATATTACATATACCTCTTACATATTACAATCCACCAATAAGAGATAGCAATCCTAAATGTGTATTCACCAAACAACACAGCTGCAAATATGTGAAGAAAACTGGTAGAACTGAAAAGGGAAATAGACAATTCACCATTATAGTTGGACACTTCAGTATCCCCTCACTCAACAGCTGATAGAACAATAGACAAGAGTCAGCAAGGATATAGGCGTCCTCAACACATCAGCCAACAGGACCTAATCATCACTTATAGAACATTCCACCCAACCACAGCAGAATACATATTCTTTTCACATGCTCACAGAACACATAACAAGATAGATCATATCCTGGTCCTTAAGAAAAATTTCAACACATTAAAAAAAAACTGAAATCATATAAAATGTGTCCTCCAACTAAAATATAGTTAAACTATAAGTCAGTAACAGAAAGTTTGCAGGAAAATCTCCAAAAACTTAGAAACTGCACAACACATTTTTAAATAATCTATGAATCAAAATACCTAGAGAAATAAAAAAGTGCACTGAACTGAATGAAAATGAAAACAATATTGATATTTAGGGGACAGTTGAGAGCAGATATCAATGAAATAGAAAAGAAAAATATAGAGAAAATCAGTGAAACAAAGAGCTGGTTATTTGAAAACATAAATAAAATTGATGAACCTCTAGCAAAACTTACAGAGAAAAAAGCGAGAAGACAAAAATTTCTAATGTCAGGAACGAAGTAAGGGATATCTCTACAAGCCCTACAGACAATAAACGGATAATAGGGGACTACTACAATCCACTCTAAATACACATAAATTTGACAAGTTAAATGAAATGTAATAAGCCCTCAAATAATACACTACTCACCCAATATGGATAATTTATATAGTCCTAGAACTATTAAGGAAATTGAACTCATAATTTAATTTTTTATGTCTTTATTTTATTTTTGAGAGAGAAAGAGAGATAGAGACTGAGTGGGGGAAGGGCAGAGAAAGAGGGAGACACAGAATCCGAAGCAGGCTCCAGGCTCTGAGCTGTCAGCACAGAGCCGGACTCAGGGCTCAAACCCACAGACGGTGAGATCATGACCTGAGTCAAAGTCAGATGCTTAACCGACTGAGCCACCCAGGCAACCCTGAATTTATAATTTAATGACTCCCCAACAAGAAATTACCAGGCCAAATAACTTCACTTGAGAATTCTGTTAAATGTTTAAAGATTTTTTTAAATTTTTTTAATGTTTATTTATTTTTGAGAGAGAGAGAGAGAGAGAGAGAGAGACAGACAGACAGAGTGTGAGTGGGGGAGGGACAGAGAGAGAAAAGGAGACACAGAAACTGAAGCAGGCTCCAGGCTCTGAGCTGTCAGCAAAGAGCCCAATGCGGGGCTGGAACTCACAAATGGTAACATCATGACCTGAGCCAAAGTTGGACGCTTAACTGACTGAGCCACCCAGGTGCTGCTAAAGAAGATTTAATACCACTCTACACATTTTTTTTTTTTTTTAGAGAGAGAGAGCACATGCACATGCATGTGAGCAGGGGAAGGGCAGATGAAGAGGGAAGGAGAAAATCTTAAGCCGTCTCAATGCTCAGCGTGGACCCCAAAATGGGGTTTTGTCTCACGACTATGAGCTCATGACCTGAGCCAAAATCAAGAGTCCGACGCTCAACCTACTGAGCCACCCAGGCACCCCACACACAATTTTTTTCCAGAAAATATAAGACTAAGAGAAACTTCCCAATTTATTTTACAAAGTATTACCCTGATACCAAAATTAGACAAAGACAGTACAAAACAAAACACAAAAACAAAAGCTACAGGCCAAAATCCCTCATGAATATAAACATAAGACCATTAGCAAATGGAATTCAGCAATATATAAAAATATATATATAAAGAATGGTACACATGACTAAGTGGGGTTTATTCCTGACAGATAAGTCTTGATTCAGTATTTAAAAATCAACTAATGTAATCTACCACATAAACAGGTGAAAGAAGAAAAAAATCACACAATCATATCAGTGGATAGAGAAAAATCATTTGACAAAATTCAACACCTGTTTGTGATAAAAACTTAAAAAAAAGGAAATAACTAGAGGGGAACTTCCTCATCTTGATAAAGAACATCCACAAAGAACCCACAGGTAACATTATACCTGGTAGAGAAAGACTTAATGCTTTTCTTCTAAGATCAAGAAAAAAAGAAGGATGTCTACTCTCACTACTCTTATTCAACACAGTGCTAGGAATTTTAACCAGTGCAAAAAGTCAAGAAACATAAATAAAAGGCATAGGGATCAGCAAAGAAAAAGTAAAACTGTCCCTATTTAAAGATGACATGGGGGGCGCCTGTGTGGCTCAGTCGGTTGAGTGTCCGGCTTTGGCTCAAGTCATGATCTCACAGTTCGTGGGTTCGGGTCCCACATCAGGCTCTGTGCTGACAGCTGGCTCAGAGCCTGGAGCCTGTCTTCGGATTCTGTGTCTCCCTCTCTCTCTGACCTTCCCTTGCTCACTCTGTCTCTTTCTCTCTCAAAAAAAAAAAACATTGAAAAAAATTATAAAATAAATAAATAAATAAAAATGACTTGATTGTCTACATAGAAAATCCCAAGGAATCTGCAAAATAATTCCTAGAACAAATAAGCGAGTTCAGCAAGATCACAGGATGTAAACTAAAAGCATCAATTGTATTTCATTATACTAGCAATGAACACTTAGATGCCAAAATTAAAATTACAATGCCATCTATAATCATTCTTCCCCCCCCCCCCCATAAATACTTAGGCATCAATCTAAGAAAATATGTATAAGATATATGTGTTGAAAACTACAAAACACTGATGAAATAAAGAAGATCTAAGCAAATGCAGAGACATACCAGGCTGATGGGTTAAAAGGTTCAACACAGTGAAGGCATCAATTCTCCCCCAGGTGATATGCAGTCTTAACATGATTCCTATCAAAATCACAGCAAGATGTTTTATAGATATAAACAGGATTATTCTAAAATTTATATTTAGTTTGTCAAGCAGTTACCATGTGCCAAACACCAAATGATCTGTCAATGCATGTGGTTAAGGTCCTCCCTTGTTAATACCAGGCAGAAAAAATAAGACAAAAATATTCACTCACTCCAATTCCTTATAACTTTTCTATATGACAAGTGGCAGAGGTCTCAACATCCCATCCCTAGCCTTGAAGAGTTTTCGACATCATGGAGCAGTTACAGCACTAGATCTTGAGTTAGAATACTCAGCCAACTAGCTGAGTGACACTGGGCAAGTCATTTAATCTTTCTGTTCCCTCATGTCTAAGACGAGAAGAGTGACATTACATAGCTAGTGTGAGGCTTAAATGAGATAATGAAGGGAAAATTACTTTCTAAATACTATGTAATTGTTACTTATTATTATTATTATCATTAAATCAAAAATACCAAAACTGAATAATTAAAGGCACTGGTGATATCTAAGTTTAAGGGTGCTCAGATCCAGCATTTACACACACACACACACACACACACAAACACACACACACACACACACACTCAACACACACATTATTTCCACTGCAAGTACTATACCCCTTTATCATTATCTCTTACAAGAAATGCTCTTAGAACATGAAGACAAGTCTTGGTTTACTTGGCTCACGAGAAAGAATAAACATAAAATGAGGAAATGAGGAAAAACAGAGAAATGTGAATTCTAGTCACTTCAGTGAACATTAATTGAGTGCTTAGTAGTATTTAGTATTAACTGATGTTCTAAGGATACAGAGTGAAAGAAAACACAGTCCCTACTCTCAAGGACAGCCTTGTAGAGGAGACAGACTCACATACATATAATTTCTGATATGTGATGCAGAAATACAGAAGTTCCAATGTGGGATGTCAGGGAGGACATACCTGAACTGAGTCAGCCTGGCAGGAAGGACATGAGACAAGCAAAGGAGTGGTGATGTGAGGTAACAAGGTGCACCAGGCAGCTCCAAGTCCCCTATGTCACTAGGCATCAGCAAAAAATCTGGAGAGAAGAAACTACAAATTTGTACAGAAAACAGGCCAAAGAGGGCTTTGCTCACCATGCTGAAAGCCGGGGCTTCCCCCACTTAACTATAAGGAGCTGCTGGAGTTTTTAACCTAGAGAACAACATGGTGAGGGTGGTGCTTTAGATGGATTTCCTGGTGACAGTGAAGATGACAGATCTGAGAGGGACAAGAATGGAGGTAGTGATAGAGGTGATACCTGGGGTAGGAGCAGGGAGGCAGTCAGTGAGATAATAAAGGAAAGAAATCAGGCAGTAACAATCAAACATGTACAAAAGACAAAACTGGTAAGACTTTGTGATTGATTGAACTCGTCAGTATGGGGGCAGAAATGAAGAAAACATGGTGGTCCGTGGTGTCTCCTAAGTCTCCGTCTTGAATAACCAGGAGGTGACATGGGGGCTAGTGAGAGAACATTTGTATTTGGAGCAGTACATTGGGGAAGAGCAAGGAAATAGAGGTGATCCATTCAGGTGTGCCTGGAGTGGCGAAGGAGGACAAGCAAACAAGACGAGTCCCTCAGAGATCTCTTCCTGTCAAAACACTTGGTGAATGACAGCTAACTTGGGTTTACACAAGAAATACTCAAACACTAGAACCCAAATGGATATTGATATAGATGCAAGAAAGTCAAAATCTTCATGCTTGCCCCAGAATGTTCTCATTGTCTCATTAAAACACATGGGCAGTCAAGAGACTGGCAAAATGAAGACAATGGAAGTGCAGACTTGAAATAGCCAAGGCAGGGGCACTTGGGTGGCTCAGTTGGTTGAGGGTCAGACTTTTGGTTTCCACTCAGGTTACGATCTCACGGTTTCGTGAGTTCAAGCTCCACACCAGGCTCTGTGCTGGAAGCACAGAGCTTGTTTGGGATTCTCTGTTTCCCTCTCCCTTTGCCCCTCCTCTACTTGCATCATCTCTGTCTCTCTCAAAATAAATAAATAAACTTAAAAAAAAATTTTTTTAAAAAAGAGAGGAAAGGAAGGAAGAAAGAAATGGCCAAGGCAGAACAAGGATGCTAGCTTGCCAAGTTGCTGTGCTCTGTCCTCACATCTGCTTTTCACAGAGCCAAGAGCAGTTACACACGAGCCACTGCCCTCCTTTCTCATCTGAATAAGGAACAAGGCAATGCCACATACATGATGTGATATGATACCAGTAGAAAAGCCTCAGAGTCACTTGTGTAAAATAAGCACAGCCTGATTCGGCCAGGTCCGCATGATCTCACAGTCCTTGTGACTTTCTGCCTCTAACTTCTCCCTCCTCCCATTGTTCTATGTCTCCCCTTGAGCCCTGGGCCCCATTCCTCACACCCCAACTCCATTACCAATGGGTTGTTTATTGTGGTTTTGAGAATTACAGAGGTAAAGACCCCTTAAAAAATGTGTTCCTCTTTTTGCAGGTGTCCCTTACCTATCAAATAACTTTCATTTGCCCCCATGTTCCAGGCAACTATGTGCTTTCCCTCTGCTGTTTGCAGTCTTAGTCACAGCTCCATGGAAGGATTAGGTACAAATGTCACTCTGCTGTTTCCTTCAAGAGATTATGCAAGTAGAAGTTGGATTGTGTAAATGCATATTAGCTCTTCCCTCTAGTGCTAATACAACAAGCTGTGTTTGAGATCCTTTTTTCCCCCTTCCTTGGAGAGGGATAGAATGAACAAGCAAAGAGTCATACCTTTCTTTCCCTTGGCAGACAGGAATATTGAACTGAGAAGCCTGCCAGACTGCCGATCCATGTATGGAACGTGTCCAGTAACCTAGAGACTGAAACTCAGGATAGCCACTAATTGTTCTGGTGGGGGTTACTGAAAAGGATTTCTTTATGAAGAAAATTCCGTAAGGGGCCCCTTTCATTGCAGATGTAACAGTAAGACCTCCCATGCACAAGAGGGAGCAGTGCAAAGAACACTTTTGCTAGAGATTAAAATAATAATTAGTGAACTGGACAGACAGGTTGCATCATTCTCTGTGGTAGCCCAGCAGAGCTAGTCTCAATTTTGTTTCATCTCATCACTCTGGTAAACTCAGAGCCCATTTCTTCAGAACTGTGTGGACCAGAGACTTCTAGATGTGGTCTGAAGACACATGCTGGTTTGCCATCTGATTGTTACTGGTTAGCCGCAAGTATAGAAACTGGGGGTAAGCGTTTAGAAATGATACTAGCAGTCAGAAGGGGTAATGTTATATCTAATCATTAAAAAGGTGCCTCGGTGGCTCAGTCTATTAAGCGTCCAACTTCAGCTCACGTCATGGTCTCACGGTTCATGGGTTCATGGTTTGAGCCTCACATAGGGCTCTGTGCTGACAGCTCAGGGCCTGGAGCCTACTTCAGATTCTGCGTCTCCCTCTCTCTCTCTGCCCCTCCCCAACTCGCACTCTGTCTCTCTCTCTCTCTTAAAAATAAATAAACATTAAAAAAATTTTTTTAATAAATAAAAGTTAGGCTTTTATTTTTTTAAATCATTTTTCTAATAATTCATTTTTACTTAATTTTTTTAAAGTATGTGTTGGCTGAGGATTAGGACTTTTTTTTTATAAATCTGGATTCCCTACAGATTGTTTAAGAAGCACTGGTATAGATAATGGAGCACTTCATCAGCTATCTGTATGGACAATTTACTTCATTGCAAAGGGTAAGAGCTCCACATCTATAATAAGGAGTGGGGTTCACTAGACTTTAACCAAACCACCAAACTTAGAAGCATCACCTTTTACCCAAACTAAAACCTACCGACTGTCCTTTGGTTTTCCTTTTTCCCCCATTAAACATATCCAACTGGGTAAAGTACTGTGGATTCTGTCTCTGAAATGCGTCTCACATGTCCTTATCCTGTCTTCTGCCATATTTTAGGTCTCTTCCTAATTGAACTGTCTGTCTCTAGACCTGGCTCCCACCATATTGCTGTTAAACCTTTCCAGAATGGAGATGTCATTCTTCCACTTCCAGAGGAGTGCCTTGTTGCCTTATACAACAGATCCAAACTCTGCTGACCCTCTAAAGCCCTTGGTAACTGAGTTTTGCCTACCTTCCTGGCCTCATCTTTAGCCATCTTCCCTAAATCACCCTAAACTCCAGCCACTCTGGGCTCTTTGCTGCTCTCCAGACACACCATGAATCCTTGTCACACCTCCATGTCTTGGTTCACACTGTTACCTCTGACCCAGAACACCTCTTTGCCCATGTCTACGTGGCACTTTCATTTTTCAAAGCTCAGCTCACACTGCTGTCTCTCTGCATTTTCTCTGGCATCCTTCCTCTCCCAGATTTAATTACTCCTTTATCTATGCTTTCCTCTTACTTTATACTTATATTTATATTGGTATTTTATATAGTTATTAGTTTACCTGTTTTGTCTCTGCCTTCCCTTTCAACATCAAGACACCTTGTGAATCTTTCTTTTGTAATATTTATTTTATTTTTGAGAGAGAGATAGAGCACAAGTCAGGGAGGGGCAGAGAGAGAAGAAGACACAGAGTCCGAAACAAGCTCTAGATTCTGAGCTGTCAGCACAGAGCCCAATGCGGGACTCGAACTCACAAACTGTTAGATCATGACCTGAGTGGAGATCAAGATTCAGATGCTTAACCGACTGAGCCACCCAGGTGCCCTGATACTTTATGAATCTTAATCATCTAGTACAGTACTTCACATATAGGAGACAGTTGTTTATGTCAATATTATGAGTTGAGATACACTTTGATTTTTTCATTGGGGACCACCATGTGCCAAGCTTAAAGGCCTAGTCAAGCTCTCACCATGACTGAGATAGACAAGGTCACAGCCATCATGGAGCTTACATTACAGCATAGGAGACACAAAACAAACAAATGGGGGTGATAAACAAAAAGTAAATAAACAAACAAGATAATTACACATTGAGATCACTGCTATGAAGGAGCTTAGCTGATGAGATAGAACCTTCCCTGGGGGAGGTCACTCTTCACAGGAGGATCCAAATGTTCTCTCGAAGAAGATGACACTTGAGCTGAAATCTGAAAGTCAAGAAAAGCAGAAGAGAAAGAAGGACTGGCTTGTTTAAGGAACTGAAATAAGACCAATGTGGCTGGGGCATAGTGAGCAGGGTTGAGTGGTATGAAATGAAGTTGGAAAAAGACCCTGGTATGAAGGACCTCACCAGGGTGCAGTAAGGAGTTTAGATTTTACTCTGAGCTAAAAGTCTTTGAAATGTTTTATGCAGGGGAGTTGGCTTGGCCAGAATAAAATTTTAAGGCATTCACTCTAGTCCCTGCTGAGAGTGGATTAAAGAGCAGGAGATCAGGAGACAGATGAAGGAGTTATTCCAGGATTCTAGGCCAGAGGTGATGATTGCTCAGACTTAGGGTAGGAGAGCAAAGGCGGGGATGAAGACAAGCAGGCATGTCAGAGATGTCATTTGGAGGTCAAGTTAAAAGGCCTTGGTAATAGACTGAATGTGTGTGAAGTTAGGGGGAGGTGATGAAAATAGAGTAATCAAGGATGACCCTGATGTCTTGGCTTGAGCACCAAAGTAGAAATTGGTGGTATTGATTGAATTGGTAAAGGTTTGGTGAGGAAGCACTTAGGGTTGGGTTCTGTGGGGTGGGTTGGGGAGAGACTAGGAATCAAGAGCTCTATTTTGGCTGGAAATTTTTATTAGACATCTAAAAGAAGCTGTCAATGTTTAGTAAATAACTAAGGGATAGAAAAGGAACCTGAGGCTGAAAAATAGTTATACAGGTACCAAGTGCTGGAACCGCTCAAGCCCGTCTGACTCATAAGCACTGAGCTGAAGAGCCTCTTCTCCAATATGTGTGAACTAGCAATTATTTCTTTCAGGTATAATTGGAAAATAAGTACAAAAGATTTGGGAAGAGAAAAGTAAAAGAGATGGAAAAGAAGAACGGTTTTTGTTCTTTTAAGGTTTTTTTCCCCCCTTCAACACTATCTTAAGAGAAAGAAAGAAAAGTGAAACAAAATAACCTCTATCCTGTGGTCTAGTTAAGAACGTGCACTCTGGGGCAGCTTGGGTTCAGAGACTGTCTCTACTGGTTACCCCTGTGTGACCTTGAAAAGGTTCCTTCAAATCTCTGCACCTCAGTTTCTGATCTATAAAGTATTTTAAATAGAATCTACCACCAAGTGTTAGCATGAAGATTTACCGAGTTAATGTGTGTGGTGAGTGCTTCCAGTACTGCCTGACACACAGCAAGAGCTCACAGAGTGGTGGCTCTAATCTGCGCTTCGGCAAAGGGTAGGTGCCCCAGTAATGCTGAACCATTTCCAGGTACCCAAATGAGCCAAGCTTTCTCTCCACTGCATCTTTTCCTAGTTCTGCTCTAAGGAGGCATATGTGTCCCTAAAAACCACCATGTGATGTAAAAGTGTGCAATAAAAACCACAGGGTTTGTGGGAAAATGAGGTTTAGTGGCACAACACTCAAACACATTTCCAGTGACACGTTTAAAATGTATAGGAATCGGGGTGCCTGGGTGTCTCAGTCAGTTGAGTTCCTGACTGTTGATTTCAGCTCAGGCCTTGACCACAGGGTCATGGAATCAAGCCCCGTGTCAGGATCCCAGCTGAGCTTGGAACCTGGTTGGGATTCGCTCTCTCTCCCTTTGTCCCTCTCCCTCACCTGTGCGCTCTCTCTCTCTTAAAAAAAAAAAAGGTATAGGAATCAAAATTTGAAATGTTTGGGCCTTAAAAGACACTGTTGGGGCCCAACAGATCAGTTGGTTATGCATCTGACTTTGGCTTAGGTCATGATCTTTCGATTCATGAGTTTGAGCCCTGCATGGGGCTTTTTGCCGTCAGCATGGAGCCCACTTCAGATCCTCTGTCTCCCTCTCTCTACTCCTTCCACACCTCCTCTTAAAAATAAATAAACATTAAAAAAAAAAAAAAGACACTCTTAAGAGAGTGAAAAGACAATCTACCGGATTGGAGAAATTATTTGCGAATCGTATATCACAAAAGGGTCTAGTATCCAGAATATGTAAATAGAACATTTATAACTCAGTAACAAAAGGCATATAATCCAATATAAAAATGAGCAAAGAACTTGAGTTGACATTTCTCCAAAGATGTTATTAGAGTGGCCAACAAGCATATTAAAAGATGCTGACCCTCATTAGTCATTAGAGAAATGCAAATCAAAATCACAATGAAATACCACTTCACATCCACTAGGATAGCCATAAGGAAGGAAGGGAGGGAGGGATGGAGGAAGGGAGGAAGAAATTATCAAATACTGATGAGACTATGAAGAAATTGGAACCCTCATAAATTGCTGCTGGAAATGTAAAATGGTACAGCCACTATGTAAAACAATTTGGTGGGACCTTAATAAATTAAACTGATTGACCAGATGACCCATAAATTCTACTTCCAAGTATGTATCCAAAAAAAGTGAAAACAAAAACTTGTACACGAATATTTATAGCATCTCTATTCACAATAACCAAAATGGGGAAATAACCCAAATGTCTATCACCTAATGAATAGGTAAACAAAATGTAGTAAATCCAGACTGCGGACTATTATTCAGCCATAAAAAAGGAATGAAGATACATGCTATGCATGGATGAACCTTGAAAACCTTATGCTAAGTGAGAGAAGTTGGATACAGAAGTCCACATATGATTCCATTTATGGAAAATCTCCAGGATGGGTAATAGAAGACAAACTAAATATTGAATTCTGACCACATGTCAAGTGGTGACAACACTTTTTACATGTATAAACTGATTTAATCTTTATTAAAACTGGATGATGTATACTTATTGCCCCCTTTTTTATATATTAAAAAATTGAGACACAAGGCTAGGATTTAAATCTAGAGTCTAGTTACAGAGCTTGTGTCCATAACCAGTATATAACCCTGAGTGAAGACATCCAGATTTTAATTTAAAAAAAACAAAACAAAAAAAAAAAAACGCTTTGTGCTGGTTAATCATGTCTGTAGGCTACATTGGCCACACAAGTCACCAGTTTGCAACCATTGCCAGAACTATATCTTTTCTTTCTTCTTCTCTCAGCCTTGAATTCCTCTTTTTGGAGCAAGACAAGCCTGGGTCCCACACATCATTTGCTTTGTGTCTTTTCTCCTTATCTGTAAAATAGATACAAATAGATCTACTTTACAGGGATGCTATAGTATACCAAATTAAATATATGAAGCTTTATCTAGCACATTGTCTGGAACCTTATAGGCAAGAAATAAAAAAGAAGATGACTGTTATTTTGAGTTTTTTTCTGTTGTGTGTGTCTCCTTCCTAAAAGGCGGGATGCAGGTTTTTCCTCCCAAGGAAGGAGTGTGTAAAGCTGTGTGTGGTAACCCAGCACGATGCACAGCACCTAACAGGAATCAGATAAAGAAAGGATTTGCTTTGGTACAATTCAATTTCATCTATTCAATTCATCTTTATGCCATTTTCTGTGGGTTATTTTTAACTAAAGAAATAATTTATGCTTATTTTAAAATGAAGGTTTAGGGGCATCTGGGTGGCTCAGTCAGTTAAGCGTCTGACTTCAGCTCAGATCATGAGCTCACAGTTCGCGGGTTCAGGTCCCGCATCCGGCTCTGTGCTGACAGCTTGCTCAGAGCCTGGAGCCTGTCTTTGGATCTGTGTCTCCCTCTCTCTCTGACCCTCCCCTGCTCACTCTGTCTCTCTCTCTCTCTCTCAAAACTAAATAAAAAGCATTTAAAAAAATTTTTTTAATTTAAATAAATAAATAAATAAATAAAATGAAAGTTTAGCAGAAGACAAAAAATAGGGAAAAATTAAAATTATATTGACTATTTTTCCATCTAGAAATAATATTATTTCTATATTTTGGTATTTATCTTTCCAGACTTTCTTTTATTGGTATGTATCCATATAAGTTATTTGGTCTTATTTTGATTTTTTGCAATATGGAATTACTCAAAACATATTTCTCCATACACTGCCTCTTCTTTAAAAAAATATGTATACATGTACCCACGTTTTTTCATTTGAAAACATACATACTTACACCAAGTTTTTAAGTACTACTTATGTTTTTTAAAATAAATTCTTTTTTTAAAAAAGATTTTTAATGTTTTTTATTTATTTTGAGAGGGGGAAGGAGGGGCAGAGAGAGAGAGGGAGAGAATCCCCAGCAAGCTCTGCTCTGTCAGCACAGAACCCCACATGGGGCTTGATCTCATGAACCATGAGATCATGACCTGAGTCAAGATCAAGAGTCTGACACTTAATCAACTCAGCCACCCAGGCACACCTTTAAAACAAATTCTAAAGACAAATCTCCCTTTCTCATCAGACTAACATCCAACTGATTTGTATGCTTTTAAATAAATATATATATTTTTTTCATATCACAAAACCTATACAAGTTTATTATAGGAAAAATAGATTCAAATCTCTGTTACTGTTTTACTCTATATCCTTTCGATTGTAAAAGGAGATCATATTTATTTTTATAACTCATTTTTCACTTAACAATATACATCTTTCCATATTGTTAAATGGCATGATTTTAAAAATAATTTACAATGTAATTTCAATGGCTCTGTAATATTTCTTCAATATTCTCTTGCAATGGGCACTTAAATAATTTCTAATTTTTTGCTATTATGATAAAATCTGTGAATACAGTACTTAATATATGGTAAATTCTCAATAAATGTGAAATGAATGAGTGAACATACTGTATGAATTTATTTTTAATCCAGGGTCATCTATTAAACTTAAATGAAAATTTCCCTTTCTAACTTAGCTGAAGGCATTAGATACATAAGGAAAATATATGACTTTGGGAAATTGCCCACACAAAAATCAGAATAACCATATTTTTAATCTTTTCTCAGGAATAAAACCTGGGATCTAGCAGACAACTTAGTTTCCCTAAGAGTTATAAATAAGATTTTCCCCCTCATTTATCTCTAAATGAATTCATAAAGAGATGGTATTTCATGTGAGATCACACGTAATGAGCACAAGGCAAGACATGGATACATTTAATTTCATATGACGGAATTTCAGAGATATCTGCAAATGTGGGCCCAACATGCAAAAATTGATCTACAGTAAAACCTTGGTTTGTGAGCATAATTTGTTCTAGAAACATGCTTGTAATCCAAAGCACTTGTATATCAAAGCAAATTTCCCCATAAAAAAATAATGGAAACTCAGATGATTCATTCCACAACCCAAAAATATTCATATAAAAATGATCACAATACTGTAATATAATACAAAATAATAAAGAAAATACAAAATATAAAAAAATAAACAAATTAACCAGCACTTACTTTTGAAAACCTTCATGGCTGGTGTGAGGGACACAGAGAGGAGGAGTATTGTGTCGGATGACTTTCACTGTCACTGATGGAATCGCTGCTATCTATTGGCTCAATGGAATCTTTTCTTTTCATGCAACTTTTACAAGGAACCTATCAGAGACACTTGCTTTTGCCTCCTTTTGAGGATTTCATGGAAATGTGACATTGCATTGTTAAACAGATTCATCACTTTCACTGCTACAGCCTTATTTGGGTGGTGCTTTTCTACAAAATTTTTCTACACTGTTTCCCACATTTTATACATCTTCCAAATCTCATTTGAAGTGAGGGATTCCTCCTTTCTCTCCTCCTCCCCTGTAGCTGAGATCTCCTCCATAACCTCTTGCTGTTGCTCACGATGCAGCTTCATCAGTTCATCAGTGGTCAGCTCCTGGCCATCTTCCTCCACCAGCTCTTGAATGTCATCCTCATTCACCTCCTGTCCCATGGTCTTCCCCAAGGACAGTTTCATTGACAACTGGGGGCTCCTATTCATGAGGAAGCCCATCTAAGTTATGTCCAAGAATGCAATCAGGCAAGTTTTCTCCAAGCAGAAATGAGGGTTCTCTTGGTGACCCCATCCCAGGATTTATCAATGATCTTGAAGCAGTTCATGACGTGGAAATGATTTTTACAAAACTCTCAGAGGGTTAAGGCCTGTTCCTTCAGTCACCTCAAAGCATCGCTGAAATAGTGCTTTGGTGTAAACCTTTTTAAAGTTCAAAATGACATGCTGATCCATGGGCTGGAGGATTGGAGTGGTGTTGGAAGGAAGGAACCGGACCTTAATGAACTCGAATTCCTCCAGTAGTTTTCCTCAAAGCCGGGAGGATGAACAGGAGCATTATCCATAACCAGCAAGGCTTTGAGTGGCAGATTCTTTTCTAAAAGGTATTTCTTCACTGAAGGACCAAAGACCTCGTTGATCTACTCAACGAACAAGATGTTGAGTGATCCAAGCCTTGCTGTTGGAACTCCACATAATGTTTAACTGGCTCTTCTGTATCTTGCATTTCTTGAAGGCTCATGGATTCTCTGAATAAAATCCCCACTTGCATTAACACAAAACAAGAGGGTCAGTCAGTCCTTCATGGGCTTGTGATCAGGCATTGCATTCTCTTCTTCTGTAACATAGGTCCTCTTTGGCATCTCTTTTCAAAAAAAAAAAAAAAAAATGTCATCGCAGTTAAAAACTTGCTCCAGCAGGTAACCCTTAGAAATCATGAGCTTTTGGAAGTCAGTAGTGAACGCCTCAGCTGCCTTAGCATCTGAATTCTCAGCCTCTCCATGCCTCACAACACTATGGATGCCACTTCTCTTAAAATTTTCAAACCATCCCCTGCTTGCCTTGAAGCCTTCTTCATTTTCTGTTAATGTACCTGGCAGTTTACTTACAAGGTCAGTGTACAAGTCCTTTGCCTTCTCACAAATAAAGTTCTCAGTCACAGTATTACTTGTTAGTTGCTTTTCATTTATCCAAACCAGAAGCAACTTTTCTACATCTTCCAGAATACACGGCCATTGCTTTAATATTCTCATGACTCCTTTTGCTGCATCTAGCCCCCTTATTTCTTCTTTCTTCTTTAATATTGTGCAAATGGTCAACGTGCACTTCTTATAACATCTTGCAATTTCGGCCACTCATATATCTCGTTTGTACTTCTTGATGATCTCCTTCTTAACTTCCACCATAATCATCTCCTTCTTCTTACTGCCTTTCTTTTCGCCCTTTTTCTGCATGGGGGCCATTGTATACACTGGCACGGATGTTGACTATCACACAGTATTAATAAACTCTTGTCATCTACTATATTTAATGTAACTGACAATATAAGGTAGCAGAAGAAAAAGGTCTATATCTTCAGGCTGACTGACCTAGAATGAAGCAAAGCATTCCTAAGCTTATTCTTGTATGAAAAAGCAAACGACTGTCCATAGGTGCATTGAAGTGACAAAAAATACACTACTGCCAAGTGTGGGCACCTTCCAATGTTCTGAAAAATCACTGATTTCTGCCACACACCTCGGCCTGAGCCCAAGCATCTGAGCATGGGAGATGATCAACCACAATCTCACAATTAGAGAGAGAGAGAGAAGAACCATTGGCTCAGTTGTGATCATGTGATGTTTGGTGTCATGTACTACTCGTATTGCAAGACATCACTCATTTATCAAGTTAAAATTTATTAGAAGTGTTTGCTCATCTTGTGGAACACTCGCAGAACAAGTTAGTCACAATCCAAGATTTTAATGTATTTGCAAAGGGACCAGTCCATCTTTTCAGAAAGACTGAGAACATTTTATACAACTATGTGAGGTGCTTGGGGACCAATGGCAAGTGAGTGAGTTATAAAATGGCAAAGTTGATTTCTAGCAACATTTATGTTTATTTGGAAAAGTGTAATTTCAGAAGAAAATAACAGAATAACATATCCTTTGCTTAAATCAGTAAAGGCATTGTCTTATTAACTTGCTTCCTTATTTAGGGTTTGTAGACTTAATATTGGTTTTACAAATTTCTTTAACTTTAAGCAATAAGGTTTATTTATTTATTTATGTTTATTCATTTTTGAGAGAGAGAACATGAGTGAGGTAGGGGCAGAAAGAGAGGGGGACAGAGGATCCAAAGTGGGCTCTACACTGACAGCAGTGAGCCCAATGCAGGGTTTGAACTCACAAACCATGAGATCATGACCTGAGCCACCCAGGTACCCCCAGTAAGGTTTTTCAAAAATAATTTTATTCTTAAAATCTTGAGTCAACTTTTTTTGGAGGTTTCCATTAATTCCTGGATTAATTCACTTCAATACTTACATGGTGTACTTCTAACATAAGATAATGGAACAAATCAGAGTTTGGAGTCATCATCATCATCAACAATAGCTAATCGTTTTATGTCACAACCAGGCCAGATTATATGTCATAGCTAGGAGACATTTCTACTTACTATAAAAATATTAATTCGTTTCATCATTAATGGGCAAACCATTAAGGTAGATATTGTTGTCATCTCTATTTCACAGATAAGAAACAGAGGCAGACAAGGTCACCTTGCTCAAGTAAAGGGTGAGGCTGAGATTTGAATCTAGGCAGTATAGCTCTGAAGCTCACGCTCTTCTCCAGCATCTAGAAAGACTGGGCTTAGATCCTGGCTCTGGATTTCCACCTGAACAAGTCCCTTACCCTCTCTGGGCCTCATTTCCCTATTTGTGAGGAGGGAATGGTAACAAACACCTCATAAGTTTCTTGTAAGGATAAAATTAAACCATGTGTGTGAAAGCACATTCACAAGTAATAATGAACTAGCCAAATTTTTCTTCTATTGTTTTTATTAACATGTAGGCTACAAAACATGAATAAGCTGTTTATGAGAGGAAAAATTAAAAATAAGCAACAAGGGCAATTCTGGTAATATCTCAACTGTATTTGATTAAAACACATAACCTGTATTAGATACTTGGGTTGCATCAGACAAGTAACTAGACTGTATTTTCTCTCTTTATTTCTTAATTAAAAGAAGGGAAAAATTTGAAGTTAATATTAAACTTTCAGAAACCTTATATTAGCTGAAATAATGAATTATTTCAAAGTCTCAGAGAAAAGATACTGACTCAATCCAGGAGGGTGTAGAATCTGCCATTTCCCTCCTGGGGTGGGAAGAGCCACACACAGGAGGATTCAAAGATTCAGCCCAGGCAAGTGCCTCAGAGAAGTGTCAGGAATTTAATCACTTAGGGCTATTTCATTATATTTCCTCAATGGAAGAATTCCTGAGCATTTTCCACTATTATTGTTCTCCTTATGGGAGACAATATATTGCTTAAAATAACAATAACAGGGGCACTTGGCTGGCTTGGTCAGTAGAGGGTGCGACTCTTGCTCTCAGGATGGTAAGTTTGAGCCCCACATTTTGTGTAGAGATCATTTAATAATAATAATAATAATAATAATAATAATAATAAAACGGCTTGGAATCGGATTTGAATTTAAATCTCAACAGCTTTGTTTTATTAGCTGGTGGATGTTGGTCAAGTTATTTATCTTCCTAGTCTCTGTTTTCTCCAACGTAAAAGAGAGTAATAATACCATTTATCTCAGGAGGTGGTTGTTACATGGGTTAAGCATAAATAATAATGATAGTAGCTAGCATGCATTGAATACTTCTAATGTGCTGAGTGCTGTGCTAAATTCTTTGTGCTTCTAGTTAATCCTCACACTGCCCAATGAGAAAGGTAGTGCTGGTTCTACTTTATAGTTGAATAAACTGAGGCTTAGTGATCTCACACTGCTAGCAAGTGAAGGAGCCAAGACGAGTGAAGTAACAATGGAAAGCCTGGCATAGTTGTAATTTTAAAATTTTAGCTCATTTTCCTAAGCAACCTTTAGAGGAAGGTTTCAGTGAGAGGAGTCTTTACTTTGGTACAAAGTTTAGAAGTCTTACCCACTGTGGGGACCCTGCAGTGGCTCCACACAGACCTTCGCTGCTGACCTTGTACAAACCTTATTTTCACTTTGTGATGTCAGACAGAGAAAGTGCAGCAAGACGCAAACATTGAAAAAACATTCAAATGGATAGCAATCCCCCAAGCATGTACATCATGTGAAGTCAAATGTGCATGTCTATTTTCATCTCTGAAGAAACTGAGTAGTAAGAAGCCAGGCTATGAGCCTGTCAAAGTCCTGGCCAAGACACTTTATGTCTCTTGTCGGCTGTTGAATCTATTCTCATTCCGACAGAAGACGAGAAGTAGGCTAGAGAAGTAGTTAGGATTCTTGACTCCATTTACCTCCTAGCTGGGTGTCCTTGAGCAAGTTGCTTCATTTCTCTGAAGCTCATTTCCTTATCGATAAAATGGAGATAAGAACAGCTATCTCATCAAGTTGAGGATTAAATGAGGTCTTTCTGAATCACCAATCCAATAGGAGGAGGACATCTACTTCTTGAAGGTCCCCAGGGCTCTCTGTGCCTTGCCGGTAAAGTCTAAGCCCGCTGGATGCCTACTGCAGCACATCTCTGCACGCTCCTTCCCTCTCCAGGCTCCAGAGGAGAATGCTGTGTACAGAATGCTATACACACTTTGCTAGATGCATGTCTCCCCTCTTGTGTCTCCCTAATTATTCATTCACCCAGCAAAATATTTTGAGCCCCTGTTAGGTGTGAAGTCCTTGATCAAATGTTGGGAATACAACCATGGAACCAGACAGACAGCCCCTGCTGTCAAAGACCCTGAGGTCTAGTGAGGGCTCAGGTGAGTAGAGTGGCCATTACAATTCTGGGTGCTAACTGATGGGAAAAGGAAGGGCAAGGTGCTGTAAGGGTGCATGTGAAAGGACAGCTTACTTAGACTTGGATGGTCCTGGAAAGCTGTCTAAAGAATAAGATTGTATTTAGAGATTGGCTTTCAAAGGATGTGGTATGTGACCTTGTGCAAATCACATCTCTCTCTCTGCATTTTTTGTTGGTGGGGTGTAAGAGTGGAAGGGGTCATGTTATTTGCCAGAAAGAATAGTCTTCATCCCTTTGTATATACTCTCCAATGATTTAGCAAAACTTACTCCAGCATATACCCCATTCCTTTGCAACCTTCTCAAGAAGGAGCCTTGTTGTCAGAACCTATGAGGTAAAATATCCCAGCAATGGGCTAGTGGAAGAGGGAGGTCCTGGGGATTCTTTCCCTGAGAAGAGCATAGGACTTTTTATTAAGGGAAGGGGTGGGATGGTAGGAGTGCTTGAAGAAATCGAAATGAAATTTAAAAATCACCATTCAGCAATCCCCAGGAAAATAACTGATTCAATCAAGGGTCATTTATGGTTGTTAAAACCAACAGGTGAAATTTGTTGAGGAACAGTACCCTCAAAAATCTCTTAAAATGGAAAGATCTGATGACTATCACCTCACTCAAATGACCAAACTTGAAGCTTCTCTGTGTAGCATGTAACAGAGTTCTTCTCTCATAACTTTGACTTGTCATTCCAAACTTTATTCTAAATCTTCTTTAGCCTGTTTCCAAATAAGGTTATCTCTAGAGCTTAATCTTCTGCCTTCTATTACTTTTATGCTACATGCTCATCCTGGGCAAGCTCTGCCACTCCCAAGATCTTTTTAAAAATATTTTTTTAATGTTTACTTATTTTTGAGAGAGAGAGAAAATGCAAGCAGGGAGGGGCAGAGAGAGAGAAGGGGACAGAGGTTCTGAAGCAGGCTCTGCATTGACAGCAGAGAGTTGGACGTGGGGCTGGAACTTCTGAACCATGAGATCATGATCCAAACTGAAGTCTGACACCTACCCCACTGAGCCACCCAAATGCCCGTGCCACTCCCAAGATCTTAACCAAAAGCTCTGTGCATATAACCTCTGAACCCTCATTTCCATCCCGTATCTCTTTCTACAGCTCTAAATCTTTAGTCCAACCACCTGCTGCTTTTGCTCACTGGGACTTCCTCCACTGCAACTTTCCTCCTACTTAACATTTCTCCTTTCCTGGCCCCAATCCGGTATATTCCTTATCTTGCATTCTTTAACTTAGCACATGATCCAGTAGTTATCCAAGCCAGAAATTTGATGGTCTTTATCCATATTGTTAGCAGAGATTTATTTATTATCTACGAATGGCTAGGTATCGTGTTCATTGTTAGGCATGCAATAGGGGAAAAACCAATTTCAACACCAATTTACATAGAGAAATAGATGCCTGGCTGGCTCAGTAGGAAGAGCCTGTGACTCTTGATCTCAAGCTTGTAAGTTCAAACCCCAGTTTGAGTGTAGAGATTATTTTTAAAAAATAAAGAGGGGCGCCTGGGTGGCTCAATCAGTTGAGCATCCGGCTTTGGCTCAGGTCATGATCTCACGGTTGGTGGGTTCAAGCCCCACATCGGGCTCTGTGCTGACAGCTAGCTCGGAGCCTGAAGCCTGTCTTTGGATTCTGTGTCTCCCTCTCTCTCTGACCCTACCCTGCTCACGCTGTGTGTGTCTCTCTCTCAAAACTAAATAAAACACTAAAAAAATTTTAAAAAGAAAGAAAGAAAGAAACTTTTAAAAAAAGCATTAAAAATGATTGGACAAAGATATGCATAATTATAAACAGATAAATGTTTTGAGAGAAGGAAATATGGAGATAAGAAAATGAAATAGAACCTACCCCACATTGGGGGGGGGGGAACAAGGAGATCAATTTCAGAAAATGTTCCTCTGAAAATATTCTAGTTCAGATAAGAAAGATACATTGGAATTATCTAAGTGGGGGAGGCAAGTAGTGGGGGTTAAAGAGATGGTAGTCTTTAGGAAAAGGGAAAAACACATGCCAAGACCTTGGCATAGTTCCTTTGAAGTAGTGAGAGAATGATGGTGTGGATGAGCACAGAGAACAAGCGGTAAAGAGTGTAGGGGTGCCCGCATGGCTCAGTCAGGTTAAGTGACTGACTCTTGATTCTGGCTCAGGTCATGGTCTCACAGTCTGTGAGATCAAGCCCCACATCAGCCTCCATTCTGAGTGTGGAGCCTGCTTGGGATTCTCTCCCTTTCCCTCTGCCCTTCCCCCACTCTCTCTCTCTCTCTCTCAAACTAAATATATAAACTTAAAAAAAAAGAGGTAAAGAGTATAAGGCCAGACTGGAACAATCACTGGGGCCAAAACTTGCTGAGCACTGAAAATCATATATAGTGTTTTAAACATTATCTTAAAAATAATAAGAAAGCATTGAAAGGTTTTAAATAGGGCAAGGTGGGGATGGAGGTTAACATATTGTGTGTTGTGCAAATATCACTCTTGTTGATATGGAAAACTGTTGCAGGGAGTAAGCAGGATGGGGGATGTCAGTTAGGAAGCTGCTATAGGTGTCTCCATGAATGATGAGGGTAGCTTGCCCTGAGGGAATGGCAATGAAGATGGAGGAAAGCAGACAGACTCAAATAATACTTTAGGAGGAAAATTTACAAAGCTTCAAGTTGGTAGTGTATGGGGTAAGTCATTAAAGAAAGGGGACTGGGATAGCTCCAAGATTTTTTAGAAATTCTGAATGTGGGCCCCAGCAGTCTGTGTTTCCTAAGAAAAAGAACATGGGAAGATGATCAGTTTAAAGAGGACAAGGAAAGGGCACCTGGGTGGCTCAGTCGGTTGAGCGTTCGACTTCGGCTCAAGTCATGATTTCATGGTTTGTGGGTTAGAGCCCCGTGTCGGACTCTGTGCCGACAGCTCAGAGCATGGAGCCTGCTTCAGATTCTGTGTCTCCCTCTCTCTCTGCCCCTCCCCTACTCGTGCTCTGTTTCTCTCTGTATCAATAATAAATAAACATTAAAAAAAATTAAAGAGGACAAGGAAGATCATGAGTTCAGGTTGGACATGTGAAGGAGACTAAAGTGACTTTAATATATCTATGAAGAGCTAAAAAATAGGCATTTGGACATGTGGGTCTTGACTCAAAAGAAAGATTGGACCTGAGATTTGAAGTCATTGACAGAGAGATGGTAACTGAGACCATGGGAAGGATTGCTTATGGGGAGATGGCAGAGTGAGAAAAGGGCCTATTGCAAAGATTTAAAGAATACCAACATTTAATGTCCACATTCAGGAGAATGAACCTTCAAAGAAGACTAGAAGGAATTCCAGGTAGGAGGGAGGAAGACCAGATGTATGTAACACCATAAAAGTCAATGTAAGAACATGTTTTAAGGGGGAAGGAATGACTAATAGAGTCAAATGCTACTTCCAGGTGAACTTAGGTGGGGACTAGGTATATGTACAAATTATGAAGACATATCTTTATAAAAACATGCTCATGAATGTTCACAGCAGTATTCATTATAACAGCCAAAAGTGGAAGCAATCCAAAATGTCTCTCAACTGATAAATGGGTAAATACAATTGGTGTATCCATACAAAGGAATATTCTGAGTAATAAAAATTAATGAAGATCTGATATACTCTACAGCATGGATGAACTTTGAAACCACTAGCTAACTGATAGAAGTCAGTCATTAAACAAAACCAGAAACACACATATGGTATGATTTCATTTACATGAAATGTTCAGAATAGGCAAATCTATAGACAGAAAGTAGATTGATGTTTGTCTGGGTCTGAGGAAATGAGAGGGAGATTGGCAATGACTGTTAATAGGCACAGGGTTTCTTTCAGGGATGATAAAAAAGATCTAAAACTAGATTGTGGTGACAGTTGTACAATTCTGTGAATATATTACAAACTCTGAAATGTACACTTTAATTGTATAAATATGAATTGTATGATATGTGAATTTTATCTCAATAAAGCTGTTAAAATAAAAAGAAAGAAATGGTATTTAAGCCAGGTGACAGCAGGCTATTTTTTAATGGATGTTATTCTTTTTTTATTGAATCCAGGGTGTTCTAGTCTAGCATCAGGATAGCTAGGAAGCTGATTAGGTCATTACAAGTTTGGTTGATTAAATGTTTCAAACAGAATCAAAACTAAAGGAATTTTTGATGGGTCTTTCAAATCAACTAAAGAATGACCTCGTCAACTAGTGACTGACATATTTATATACCTTAGATCCTGAGAGTGCTGTAGAGACTCTGACAAAATTCTTTTTTTTTTTAATATGTATTTATTTTGGGGAGAGCACAAGCCAGGGAGGGGAAGAGAGAGGGGGACAGAGGATCCAAAGCAGGCTTTGCCCTAACAGGCTGACAGCAGCAAGTCTGATGTGGGGCTCGAACTCATGAACCATGAGAAAATGAACTGAGCTGAAGAAGGACGCTCAACCAACTAAGCCACCCAGGTGCCCTGAGACTCTAACAAAATTCTGAATATTCAAATCTGATGCCATTCATTCATTCATTCATTCAACATCTGTTTATTGAGAACCTATATGTGCCATTTCATAATCCGTACTTTAAACAGTAGTCATCTTTTTAATTTATTTTAAATTTTTTAAAGTTTATTTATTTTGAGAGAGAGAGAGAGAGAGAGAGAGAGAGAGAGAGAGAGAACAAGTGGGGGAGGGGCAAAGAGAGAGGGAGAGAGAGAATCCCAAGCAGGCTCTGCACTGTCAGTGCAGAGTCCCATAAGGAGTTCCATCTCATGAACCCTAAGATCATGACCTGAGTCAAAATCAAGAGGCAGACACACTTAACCGACTGAGCCACCCAGGTGCTCCAGTAGTCATCTTTTTTAAATATTAAATTGAGAACCGTGATCTGACAGTAAGAATGCATATTAGGAATGGGGGCTTTCCCTTAAATCCAGAACTTTGCTCTCCTAGTGCACAATTCAGTTCTGAATAGTGGAAAGGTGGAAATAGGAAACTGACATTTGTTGAATGTCACAATTTGTCAAGTATTGTGCCAAGCAATTCAAAAATATGATCTCAATTGGTCGTCATAATAACACTTTGAGGTGAGTATTATCATCAGATGAATAAAGTATTCAAAGAGGTTTTGTAACTTACCCAGACTCACACCCCTGTAAGCTAGAGAAGGTATTTGAAACCAGGTCTTCTGACTCTAAAAGCAGTATTTTTCTTTGTTTTTGGTTTGGTATTGTCTGTGCTGCTTCCCAAGAGAATGTTCATGAATCAATTAATTTATTCAACAAAGATTTATGTGGCATTACCATATGCCAGGCATTGTGCTAGACCCTGTGGATACAAAGATGAACTCAGTGGAAACAACCTCTGACCTCAGAGGGCTCACACTCTAGCTAGGAAGGGAAACCATTTCACAAGAGCACTTTAAATCTTCAACAGATTCTAAGACTCTGCTGCCTTTATTGCATTTCACTGTGTTCCAAGAGCTGTGCAAGGTGCTTCTACCCTCATTAAGATCCAGGCCCCAACCTTCCTTCCCAACTGCATCTCCTGTCACTTCATCCAGGATCTTTAATGCCAGACTCACTGGACCCTTCCCCGCAATCCCCTAAACACATTCACTCTCCCTCTGCTTGTATATATTCTTCACCTTCTGCCTCTTCCTACCTCTGAGGTAGGTTTCAACAAAGTTGGGCAGAGTGAAGGACCTTGGTTTCATTCTGAGTCAGCCTCTTTTTCCTACTGCAGTGTCAAGTTATCTAATCTAGCTCACCTCTGTGCCCCCTCTGTAAACTGGGAGTGATAATAACCACCTCACATGATCTTTGTGAAGATTAAAGTGATAAACAAGCATAGGGCTTGGCACAAAGTGGTTTCAAAGACGATTCTTGAATATGGGAATGAAGACAAGAGATACGACGCATTAATAAAGGAAGAAATCCTTGAGAGTCAGGGATGCTTCATGAAGAAGGTAAGACTTGAATTACTCTTTGAAAGTTGAGTATATTCTGAATAGTCACAATTGCAGGGGAAAGGCTGGATAAAACTTGCTCTTTTTTCTGTGTTTTAAATATTCTTTTACAAGATACACTGGAGAGCAGCCCCAGGAGCTGGCTGGAATAAGGAGGGTAAACCTCGTTTCTTGAGCAGTTAGTGCACTGCATTCATATGAATGTAGAGATCCTTCTGCCCTTTCTCCTCTCTTGACCCAAAAGTGGCTTAAGAACGTTCCTAGTTATCCCACCCACCAACCTAACTTCCGAGCCTGAATGCAGGTGTCTCCTCCACAGATGTCTCCTGTTTGCCATAACTCACAACCGTTCACTGATTCACTCCAACATTAAGTGAGGCACATTGAAATCCTAAATTCTTGTTTGAACTTTGACTCAGTAGTTACATCATTAAACAGGTATTCCAAGGAAAGAGTTATAGCTGTCCACAAATATCCAACTATAAGAATGTGCATCACAGGGATGCCTGGGTGGCTCAGTCGGTTGAACATCCGACTTCGGCTCAAGTCATGATCTCATGGTTCATGGATGGGTTTGAGCCCCGTGTTGGGCTCTGTTCTAACCGCTAGCTCAGGGCCTGGAGACTGCTTCAGATTCTGTGTCTCTTTCTCTCTCTGCCCCTCCCCTGTTCACGCTCTGTCTCTCTCTGTCCCTCAAAAATAAATAAATGTTAAAAAAAAAAAAAAAGAATGTGCATCACAAAGGCCAAAAGCTAGACACAATCTAAATGTCCTATAATAAGGGATTAGTTATGTAAATCCCTATAAATTCATGAAAGGTAGTACTATACAGTCATTAAAGATAATGTATAAAAGAATATAGTATACATATAAAAATACTGTTGTGATTTCACACCAGTGTATTACCATTGATTGTCTCTGGGGTGATCTCATAAGTGTTTTATTTTTTTCTGGTATGGAAGGAACACATATTACTCCTGTATAAAGAAAAACACACATTTTTTAGTCTCTGGAGCTTGGTCTGTGGAATGTTATATTAAAGGGAAAGGCAGAAAAATATAGAAAGAGGCCAGAAGAATATGTATGAAGTGCCATCTCTGTATTTTCTGTACTATATTTAAAAAAAATTTTTTTTAACATTTATTCATTTTTGAGAGACAGAGCACAAGCAAGGGAAGGGCAGAAAGAGAGGGAGACACAGAATCCGAAGCAGGCTCCAGGCTCTGAGCTGTCAGCACAGAGCCCAAGGCGGGGCTCAAACTCATGAACAGCAAGATCATGACCCACGCTGAAGTCGGGTGCTTAACCTATTGAGCCACCCAGGCACCCCTGTGCTATTCTTTAATACAAGAAAATAGTAAAAAGATTAGCTCTCTTTCCTAACAAAGTTACCTTTTCTCAACTTTCTCATTTTTGTCTTAATAAATGCTCAAGAAATATTATAGTATTTTATTAGAGAAAATAAGACATCGCACAAGTATCATAATACAGTGACAGAATTATCACAGTTTTCATTTGAATTGGAAAGTTGCTAATATTGAAGAAATTTCAAAATCCTTCGCGTGGCTTTAAAAAACAGGTTTCTCGGGGCGCCTGGATGGCTCAGTCAGTTAAGCATCCGTCTTCAGCTCAGGTCATGATCTCAAAGTTCGCGAATTCAACTCCCGCGTCGGACTCTGCTGACATTGTGGAGTCCGCCTCAGATTCTCTGTCTTCTTCTTTCTCTGCTCCTCCCCTCCCCACTCAAATAAATAAATAATAAATAAAAATGAAAACCAGTTTTTTTCAGGGTAGGCAAAGGTAGACTTGAATGAAAAGCAATTTGGGGATACTTGGGTGGCTCAGTCGGCTAAGCATCCGACGTTGGCTCAGGTCATGATTTTGCAGTTCATGGGTTCGAGCCCAACTGATATCAGGCTCTGTGCTGACAGCTCAGAGCCTGAACCCTACTTCAGATTCTGTGTCTCCTTCTCTCTTCCCCTCCCCTGTTTGTGCTCGCTTGCTCTCTCTCTCTCTCTCTCTCTCTCTCTCAAAAATAATTAAACATTTAAACTCACTCTTTTTATCTTTCCTTCTGTTGAAAGATTTCACAGTACTTATATTTGAACAATTAATAAAAAATTTTAAATAAAATCGTATAAAAACTTAAAACAGAATCAAAACTCATCAAGTGAAAGTTAAAAGGTTTCTCTGCTTCTTTTTGCTAGATCATTCAGAGTCACTTACCAAAAGTAACTTTATCTTTCATTTAAAAATTTTTTTAAACACAAATGAGATCACACCATCTGCTCTGCAATTTATTATCTTGGCATATTTCTACACGACATACAGAGTTTACTCTTTTTTTTTAGTTTCACATAGACATAATTTTAATGGACTTTTTCATATTCAAGAAATCAATGTTCTGTCCAATTAATTGAACTAACAACCTCAACCATACATATCTTGACAACTGAGAGATGATCATTTTTAATATCTTGGAATATCATTTCCGATTTCTTTCTATACCTGAACATACTAGTCTTAGAAAAACAACTAACATGCATTAAATAATAAATATGTACTAAGGGTTTTACATATGTTATTTAACAAATCAGTTGCAAGGTAATATACAAAATCTCATTTCAGCAATGTGGAAACCAAGGTTCAGTGGGGGAGATACTTGTCCAAAGTCCCGCGGATGATACATGGTAGAGCCTGGATACAAAACCAGATCGATGTGACCCCAAAGACCACGTTCTTTAACCAGGGACACTGAGTCACTGCTAAACCAAAACTTATATAAATATTCACAGATATATTTATGGAAAAGAGACTATATTATGAATGTATTAGTGATCTGTATTCTTCACTTGCAAATATGTCCTAAACTTATTTTCATCTCAATAAATTATAATTTCATCATCATTTCTAATGACTGACTACCTTGTCCTTCATTATATGGAGGATCATAAAATATCGGAGCCAATTCCCTATGAGGTCATGACCTGAGCCAAAGTCAGAAGCTTAACTGAGTTAGCCACTCAGGTGACCCTATTTGCTGCCCATTTTAAAGCATTCTTTCCCATAGAAAATACCTTTAGTAGAAATGTCCTTTTACCTACTTGGTGCAATAACTTCTTGTAAAGCTTCAAAGAAGACTGCATTAGAATGAATGCAAACTTCTCAAGAATTAATACTTACAAGAATGCAAAAATAATTCCTTTTTGGTCTCATACTTTACTGAGTTACAGCACTGAATTTACTTATATTGGGGGGAACTTGAAAACAACCAAATAATAGATTTTAATATAAAGTATAAACCTGCAGTGTCCAATATGGTAACAACATGCTACATAAGTCTATTTAAATGTAAATAAATAAAATTAAAAATTTAGTTCTTCAGTTTCACTAGCCACATTTCAAGTGCTCTATTGCCACATGGAACTGGTGATAGCCATACTGGATAGCACAAATATAGAACATTTCCATTATCACAGAAAGTTCCACTGAACAGTGCCAATATAGAATATATTAAATATATAGAATACATCGAGTATAGTACAAAATACTACACAACGTGTTAACAGAAGTGAGAAGATCTCAATATACTGACATGGAAGGATACAAGTTTTTTGTTGGTTTGCTTTTCACTTTTTATTTAAGTGCCAACTGACTAAGACTAAGGGGATTTTTGTGGGGGTGTTTTTGTTTTATTTATTTATTTTGAGAGAGAGAGAGAGAGAGAAAAGGGCTGAGAGAAAGGGAGAGAGACAATCCCAAGAAGGCTCCATACTGTTAGCGTAGAGTCGGATGTGGGGCTCAGTCCCACAAACCGTGAGATCATGACCTGAGCAGAAATCAAGAGTTGGATGCTTAACTGACTGAGCCACCCAAGTGCCCCAACACTAAAAGGTTTTTTTAGTAATTTTATAAGAATGTAGTCATATGCAATTTGTGTTTCTAAAAATAACTAGATTTTTTAAAACTTCCCATGAAAATTGAATCTGTAGAGTAGTGAAGAGACACAGTGAAGAAATAAGTTCACTTCAGCTTAATTAATTGGGGAAAAGATTTTTGGAGGAGCAGCCCTGAACTAAGTCTCAAAATGTAAGTAAATGAAGAGATATTGGGCAGAGAGAAGAGGAAACTTATTTATGGGGCTGGATGGAAGGGTAAAAAGACACAGATGATGACTGATTGATTTTTTTTTTTAAGTAACCTTTATGACAAACGCGGGGCCTAAACTCACCACCTTGAGATCAGGAGTTACATGTTCTACCAACCGAACCAGCCGGCCCCTTCCTCAGATGAGAATTTAAAGCCCAGGATACTTTGACATTTGGGGAGCAGTATGAGAGTTAAGTAACATAATGTATAATGAAAGCATTTTGTAACCTACCAAATACTATCTAAACTAAAATGACTGTTGTAGGAATTGAGGAGCACAAGGTATATGCTTTAAAATCCTGTGTGCTTTGAAAACAAAATGCATGTAAGATAGCCTTCTCCTTTACATGAAAATAAATTAAATTACTGATAAATATGATTATGTAAATAAAAAATGCATATATAGCATTACATATGCATTAAGACTGAATTAATAGAATATTTACTTGTCTCATACAACTAAAGAGTCACTAAGTTGTATTCTTATAATTACGTGAAAAAAGAAAAAGAAAAGCAAAAACATGCAGCCAGAAATATCACTGTACATCATGATGATTTCGTTTTTCTTTTGCATAAGCCTGTGTCTTTCAAATAATCCACAAGCAAATAGCTCCATTCTGTAGATGAGAAATTATAAAAGACCATGTAATCAGCTGACAAAGGAACTGAAAACAAGCCCAGAGGAAATGCATGGCTGTTCTTACAAAGTCACAATGTACTGTTCTGTTTGCCTCCCACTCTCAAAGTGTATATTCCTGACATTTCTTGTCTGATAATTGGACTTTATGAATGAGAGCTGTAGGATGCTGTCTGGTGAATGATCTGAAAAGGATATGCTGAAACCCAGTGGAGGTGCGACAAAAACTGAATGCTAGGTTTTGTGTGGGAACTTAAATAAGAGGCATGAATTAGAAATTCAGAACCCCAAATTTTATTCTACGTAAAATAAGGGCTATTTTCTCAGTCTTTGATGGAGACTTTGAGTAGGCTTAGGTGACATATAATGTGGAAATCAAATGCATCGGCTTGGATTTCAGAATGGCGTAGGGTCCTATGGCTTCCCAGAGTCCACCCTTTACAAGTGTTCTGGCAAGAAAAGAGAAGTTCAGTAGCTCTCGTCCTCTTTAATTTAACTTCTTCGTCCTAACTGCTGAGTGACTATTAAAAACCATACTTACTAACATTTCTATAACATGTTGTTCTCTCAAACCTGCATTTAATTTCCTATCTCATGTGGTTTTGCTGATGAATAGCACCAGTTAGTCAAGAATCCGTTCACCGGGTCTCTGGAAATAATCAGTCATATTTAGTGAACAAACTTTTCCTGTGTGCCTACTATGTGCCATGTGAGAACCTGCAGCTGGATGGTTTTATTCACATTCAGATGGGGCCACAACAAGGATTCTCTTTTGTTGGCAAAGATACTGGGGAAAGAAAAAAGAAAAAAAAAAGCATTTTCGAAGCAGGGCAGGCAGGATTCAAAAAATAGGCTTGAAAAAATTCTCCAAGGAAACAGGCCATTATGTTAATGGTCTCTGTATGTCTCTGGGTGGTAACATTGTGGGTTTTTTCTCTTCATTATGCTTTTTTTTATACTTTCTAATTTTTTTCTACAATAGGCATATATCATGTATAAACAGAAAATAATAAAGTAAAAATCTTAAAAGAAAAAGAGTCTTCAAAAGTCCATACAAAAGAAGGAAGAGATTCAAATGTAAATAAGTCCATTGATTGGTATAGCTGACTGACAATCATATTGATGGACAGCATGACTCCAGCTACTTAATTGATTGTTTTTTTTAAATCAAGCATCGGGCCTCAGCCTTGGTAAGAAAGAAATATACCATTCACCTTATAAAGGCATTAACTCTTCCTGGACTCTCAGACTTTGCCTCTACTGAAAGAAGAATTCATGCAACGTCCCTCCCTCAAAGCCTTAAAATAACTTCAACTTTTCATCTGTCTTTTTGAGAGGTAAGCATGAGATCCTGAGAAGAATATCGTGGATGAATATATGGTATTTACGGGTTAAAAAATAACCACCACGTCAACAACAACAACAAAAAGACGTAGAAAATGTACGCATTGCCTTTTGTTTTTACGTTCGTGTGAACCTTGCTGCAGTTAGACATTTCTACGCCAAATAAGTGCTAGTTAGTCAGAAAATCAGAGGGAGCCCCCAGTGTATGAAAGGGTCATTCATTGAGGGCTGAGCACGAAGGTCCTTGGTCCACAGTGAGTTATCCTGTGCACATACCCTTCAAGTACAGATGGCTCCTCGGGGCAGGAATTAAAGATGAAGAGAGAAATGACTCTCAAATGGAATACAGTACGTTAATTCACTTAGAAGGCACCAGGGTGTGACTGCTTTACTGACTTTTCCAAAGGCACAGAATTTGGCCCCATTTCCAGTTATAGTAAATGTGTTTACTCCTCAAAATGTGCCTCTCAATTTCCCCAAATGAGGGCTATGGCTTATCACCAAATTTTAAATGAGCTGCTTGCTGGTTTGAAAACACTTGAGGTTATTTGGGTCTCAGAGACACTGAAGGCCCAGACATCACCTTTGTCCTCACCCTCCCCCAGAAGCTCCCAAGAGCAGGCAAAGCCTTTCACTCATGAGTTCTGGCAGTTGGCTGAGGCTTCCCTGAGGAGAAAAGAAAGGGGGAAAACTGTGCTGGGTGAAGTTGGCCTCCTCTAACTCTTATTAATAGAGAACATGTGGGCTGAGGCGAAGGCGGGGGCTAGGGTTGCTGAGTAAACAGGATGGGATGAGAAAGAGAATGATGCTTTTATATTCTTGTCTATTATAGATCCAGGGAGGCTCTTTAATGCAGATGAAAGGGAGAGACAGATTTAAAGGAAGTAGCTTCCAAAGCTAAATATGCAGACCACTGATGTCTACTTTCTCATTTCCCATGGAAGGAAGCTCTGTGGTCAACTGGCATTGCTAACCGACTGCTAACCAGATTCCACTGAGGTTTTCCTAGTCGGTGACTCTGTTACACCTCTATCTGAGAATTCTTCTCTAGAACTGTCATTTATTTATTTATTCCACTAATATGAACTGAGGGCTATTATTTGCCAGGCACCATTTTGGGCACTATGAATATAGTCGTGAACAAGAGAGCCTTCAGGGACAATCTGAAGAAAGGGGAGTAATAAAGGATGATAATAGGCACATGCAGACTGTGACACCAACCAGACTCAGGTGCCGTGGGAGCCTGGAAAGGGAGCAGTGATCCAGACTTTTCCATGGTGGGGTGGTCAGGGAGGGCTTCCCTGAAAAGGACTCCATGACACCCAAATTGAGCCTGGAGTTAGCCAGCTGGAGAAGGGGGGTGGGCTTGAGGCTGGACATGACAAGACAAAATGGGGATAACAGCTTCATTGCTTAGAAAATGCACGTTCCTCTTAGGGATGACAGAAAAGATGGACATATCCCCCAAAGATGTTCAGGAAGGATGCTGTAGAAACTACACAAAATGTATGCTGCTGTTTCAGTGAACATCCAGGTGCAAAGCCACACCTAGAGGAGAAATGAGAAAGAATGCTATTTGCATCTGAAATTTTCTTCCACATGCTGACCTGCTTTTCACTCAAGCCCATCAATGCCATTTTATGGAAAGGAAATTAAAGACCATGGGGCAGGCAGATATGTGACGGAGTTTCTCCTTTCTTCATCAAAAAATGCTGATATTTTTACAAATACAAGTGTTTAAGATGTCTTCTTACATATGTTTGCCTCTGCAGTGTTGGAAGTAGAATTGCTTAGATAAAACTATCACATTCTAAATTTTGTGTTGACATCTGGATATCAGCCAATTTTCTTATCATTGAAATTTAATTTTGAATACTATATATACATATAAATAAATACTTAGTATTTGGAAGATTGCTATATAAACTTGAATATTCCCAGAAATATTTTAAAAATGCATATGAACATATCTGATAAAGTTTGAACCACAGAAACAAAAACATAGTTAGTATTAGAGATCTAAACTATTAACAGATTAACAGATTTTTTTTCATTTATCGATTTTATTTCAGACAATATAAATGAGAACTTTGTCAGTATAAAAAAACCCACTTTATTTCATGCCATTATTTCTTTTCAATCTGCTAGCTAAAAACATGTCCATATCAAGCTTTTGTTTCTTGATCCTTATTATAGTCTCCATAAAAATCATTAGAAATATACTGTCTCAAAAAGAGAAGCTGATTCCTCTCCTGTCCAAATTGTTAGTTTTCTGATTGACTTTGAAAACCAAAACTTTACTCTCTTTGAGGGAAAATAATCTATTTTTCTAGAGAATTTCAATCTGTCAGTCACTCTGATAGACGCATAGCTCCTACTGTATTATTTTTTTTTTTGCTTCAGCTAACATATGTTAAAACAAAATCATTTTTAAAGCTGAAGACAGCTCAACATTCTGAGTAGCTCCAAAAGTTCTTCAGTCAACCCATGACTGCCAGGTTTCCTCAATGGAAGACATTATCTTGACTCATTTTCTTCAAGCATCAAGTGTGTGATCTGCCCCAGAAATAAGAGTTGCTTCCAAACATTGTCTCCTCAGAGAAGTTAGAGCTGCTAAATCTATAACTCATGTATTTTCACTTTTAAATCTCACAGAAAGATGGAGCTAAATACTTTAGCTCAAGGCATGAAATGATTATGAGGAAGAAAAAAAAGTTCAGGAAGTCTTCACTTTTCATCATTTTTAATCAATGTTCCATTTGTACGTTGGCCAAAAAGTATTGTTACAACGACTTACTATATGGAGGCAGAGGCTACAATTTTCACTGATATTTCTTCTTGGGGACTAGAGAATTCAGTGCTTTGGTCAAAAGTGTAAATTGGGTTTAGATAATTGGAGATATTTTTCAGCAATTGTTTTCCACAGAAATACTTCTATGAGAAAAAAAATTTGTTTATTTATTTATCTATTTTTTTAATTTTTTTAATGTTTTATTTACTTTTGAGAGAGAAAGACAACGTGAGCAGGGGAAGGTCAGAGAGAGAGGGAGACACAGAATCCGAAGACAGACTCCAGGCTCCGAGCTAGCTGTCAACACAGAGCCCGACGCGGGGCTCGAACCCATGAACTGCGAGATCCTGACCTGAGCTGAAGCCAGACGCTCAACCGACTGATCCATCCAGGTGCCCCTATTTATCTATTTTTGAGAGAGAGAGAGCGAGAGTGCATGAGTCTGGGAATAGAGAGAGAATCCCAAGCAGGCTCCACGCTGTCCAGCAGGGACCCTCCTGGTGCACGGCTCAATGCAGGACTCTCGAACCAAGAGATCATGACCTGAGCCAAAATCAAGAGCCTGACAATCGACTGAGCCATGCAAGTGCCCCCTATGAGAAATTGTTTTAGTTTATGCTGAAATAATTTACTGTGCACCCTGAGTTTTATACAAGTCAGTCATTCAAAAGAACCTGGACATCTGGAAACGTGGCCATATTCACTAAGTTGCGATCCCGAAGAAAGAGATCTGATTAATATGTGTTAAAGTGAGTGGAATGAAATGAGAGAGCTAGCCTACTTACTTGTGTTGTCTGCCTGCCTGCCTTTCTTTCTTCCCTCCTCCTCTCTCCATGTCCCTCTCTCTCTCTCTCTCTCTCTCTCTCTCTCCCCCCAGATATCTCAGCCTGAAGCTTGCTTGTTACATGTTTTTACAACTCATCAGCAAAACCGCACGTGTGTCAGCCAGAATAGTTACAGCATACCAATTATTTAAATTGTCAGAACCCTCAGGTATAAATGCTCCAGGTGCCAAAAAGCAACAATCCTCTTCAATGTGCAGAGAAGTTGGTTTTCCCTGGGATTTAGAACTGGGCTCTCCTCTGAATCAGAGGGACAAACACGTGTGGACTTTAAGCCAGAGCTTCTTTTTGACAGTTTGGAAATGGATAGTCTGAAGGACAGCGTTGCCGCTGACTCGCCAGTCACTGGACATAAGCCAGTGCTTCGTGGACACTGACAGGAAAAGGAAGGCACTAGACCTCTGGTTCTCAAACCTAGCTGCTCAACGGAGTCACCTGGGGAGTTTTACAAAACTGTTTGAATGCTTGGGCTTGATATCGTTGGCTTGGGATATGGCCTGGGCCTTGGTATTTTTAAAAGCAGCCAAGCTTGAGTATCATTATTTTAAAGTGTATAACATTCATGTTATGCCTTAGATAAATGAAGGTTAAAGAAATTCCCCCTCATCTGAGCTGAAAAATTAAAGAGAAAGGAAATAATTCTTACTATTGCCATCCCTCCTGTTGTCGTTTGATATAATCAATGGGCCATTTATAAATCCATCAAGATTTTTCATCGGTTTGTTTGGCCCCTCTTCAGAAACTCTGTGTCTGGAAACTTTAATATCCAAGGAACTACAAACAGCTGCCATTACAAGCATCATGTTGTCTCCCTGCTTCTTATGGCCTGTGACCGGGTGGCTCAGTTGGTTAAGCGTGTGATTTTGGCTCAGGTCATGATCTCACAGGTCGTGAGTTCGAGCCTTGCATCGGGCTTTCTGCTGACAGCTCTGAGCCTGAAGCCTGCTTCACATTCCGTGTCTCCCTCTCTCTCTGCTCCTCCTTCACTCATGCACTATCTCTCTCTGTCTCCCAAAAGTGAATAAACACTAAAAAAAAATTTTAGATAAAAAATTAAAAATAAAATAAAAAACAGTCTGGGTTCAAATTTGGGCTCTGGCGCCTGTGTGACCTTGGGTAAGGTACTTGACCTTATTCTCAGTTTTTTAATACTTATCTATTTTTTAAACTGAAGTATAGTTGACACACAAATGTTAACATTCATTTCAGGTATACAACTTAGTGAAAGGACAACTCTATACATTTATGCAATGCTCACCCCAAGTGTAGTTACCATCTGTCACCATACAACACTGTTACACTGGTTTTCTTATATTTAAACTGGGGGTAATAATGAAACCTGCCTTAAAGGTTATATGAGGATTAATTATGCCAGTAACTATTTACTAAGCTAGGCCATCACTATTACCCATAATTGAATGCAGTGCCTTCCAAGATCCTGCCTAGTGAGCATTATTACCCCCATCTAATAGATGAGGGGACAAGGAGGCTCCATTGTCAACTACCCAAGGTCATTCTGCTACTTTGTTATAAAACTGGGACGCAAACACAGATCTGCCACCAAGTCCACTCCCTTTCCAATTACACTAGAGAAAAATTGATCTGGTCGTCCCAAATTTTTGCCAGTCTGCCAACACTTAAAACTGACTCCTACACATTAAGCTAGTCCTATTCACCTTGACAACTACCTAAATACAAGTAAATTCCTTTGTCATTATATTAATATCATAAAAGCTAACATTATTGAGTTCTACATTCTCTACACTATCTTTCATTGTGTTCTTTAACCTCTATGAGGCACTTATTATTTTCAGATGAGGAAACCCAGGAGGTTAAGTCACTTGCCCAAGGACACAAAGCAGTGGTTAAGCCTAGACTCTGACTCCAAAGCCATTAAGGGTTCTTAACCTCTCTGCCAGGCATTGGGATCTCCCAGACCAATACAATTTCATTAAAAAAATAAAATTATGAACCAACTTACCCACTCTTTATTTCATTGCCATTTACTCATAAAAGAAAGAACATGCTAACACAAAAACTGTTGAGAGCTCATAACCTCAGACTAAAATAATTAAATATATTTAACTTTATAAAAAGTTCCAGACTGGTTTTTTTGTTTTTTGGTTTTTTTAACTTTTCTATGTGAACTGGTGGAAGCTTTGTCTCCATCACCGCCTCCCTGCCACCGTTCTCTCCTTGTCCTTCCCTACCTAGTCACCTCCAGCCTTTCCACTTTATCATGTCTTCTCTTGGACTATTCCTCCTACTTGGTCCTTCCTTCAGAGCCAGGATGGTTGCCCCACAAGCAGCACTGGAATCCTTTAAACTGGAGGGAGGAAGCTTGAATGCAAATGTGAGAGAAGAGTTTGGTCCCACCCAGGCAATGGGGAAAACAGCCATGGATCTGGGAGACTTCCATGCTAATCAAGGGGTTGTAAAGGGAGACCATGTACAATGGTATCTGACAGAGAGTCCAGGAAAAATGGAGGATGAAAAGGACAGGTAAAGGGCCAAAAGGCTTCTTCCATTCTACCTTCTAGATGCAAAGATAGAGGGAGGGAATGGGCTGGTTTTAAGAAGGAGGCAGGGTGACAAAGCAAAGAATGTTTGCATTGTATTGAAAACCACCCACAGGTTACCTCCTTGTAAATGAGTCCCTCCCACAGGTTTCTTTTGAGTTAACATTGAATTCAGTTCTCCTAAACTCAATCTGAAAAATGGAAGTCACATTCAGTTTTACTCATTTATTCAACATTTATTAGGACACTACCGTGGCCAGGCCTTGTAATCTGCACTGGGGAAATGTTACCATAATAAGATTGGTTTTAGCCAGCTTTCAAGAGCTCCCAGATGGGTGGGACAGACAAAATATGTTTGCTTTATATTTCATTTCCTTTTTGTACATGACTATTATGGTACTCATACCTAGTTGAAGAAATTCCTGTATTTTCTTTTTTTCTTATTTCTTTTTTTAAACATTTTTATTCAATGTATGCATAGGTAGTTGTTTTTTTTTTAACATATATATTCTTTTGAAAGAGAGACAGAGTGTGAGTGGGGATGTAGCAGAGAGAGGGAGACACAGAATCCAAAACAGGCTCCAGGCTCTGAGCTGTCAGCATAGAGCCAACAAGGGGCTTGAACTCACGAACTGGGAGATCATGACCTGAGCTGAAGTCGGTTGCTTAACTGACTGAGCCACCTAGGCACCCCTCTTTTTGTGTTCTTTTAAGTTTATTTACTTATTTTGAGAAACAGAGACAGCACGAGAAGGGGGTGGGCAGAAAGAAAGAGAGAGAGACGCAAGCAGACTCCGTGCTGCCAGTGTAGAGCCAGACATGGGGCTTGAACCCACAAAACCACGAAATCACAACCTGAGCCAAAACCAAGAATCAGACACTTAAGCAACTGAGCCACCCAGGCACCCCTATGTTTTCTGTCTATGGTACTATTAATATTGGCATGAAGTACTTTCTCCATGGGAATAATGCTAGCTGACATGCAGTGAGCCTTCCTCTATGCCAGGCACTGTGTTAAGCACTGCGTATAAAGCATCTCATTGAATAAGAACAATTCCTGGAACATAGTAGGGGATCAATAACTAATGGATGGATGGATGGATGGATGAATGAATAAATGATTCTTCACCACAGCTCTATGAGGTAGTTTCTATTATCATCACCATTCTATAGATGAGGAAACTGAGGTACAAAGCAGTTAAGTAACCTGCTTAAGACCACATGGGTTCTGACTTCATAGTGGCATAAAAGTGACAAACAATAAAAAACACTTTCTGGGGCACCTGGCTGGCTCAGTCAATAGAGCATCAATTCTTGATCTCGGGTTCGAGTTCAAGCCCCATGTTGAGTGTGGAGCCTATTTAAAAAACAAAAAACATGATGGATTTTTTTAGAGTGAGTGAGAGAGCACTAATGGGGGAGAGGGGCAGGGGGAGAAAGAGAGGGACAGAGACAGAGAGAGAATCTTAAGCAGGTTCTATGCTCAGTGAAGGCCCCAACGTGGGGCTCAATCCCACGACCCTGGGATCATGACCTGAGCCAAAATCAAGAGTCAGACACTCAACCGACCAAGCCACCCAGGCCTCTCTAGAATGACCGAGCCACCCAGGCCTCTCTAGAATGATAGAGCTTGACCAACTTAACGCTCATTTGAAAGTTTTTGTTGGTTGGAAATTGGATATTTTGGCCAACCTCCTTTCTTGAAGGGGTATCTGTGTGACACATCTCCATGTTTGTCACACATGGTTTACATCTATATGGGTTATACAGATAGATATGGATATGTTATTCTTGATGTTGGTTATATGTTTCTTATCTAAAAAAAAAAAATAATAAAACTTTAAAAACTAAGAAAAAAAGAAAAAAAGTCCCAACTAATGAAAGCATTTCAGCATATCGTGGAGCCAAGAGTGATAAAAATCACAAAGCAAATAAGTCTGAAAGGCCCAAGAGAGCTGCCCAAGGTGAGAAGGTAAAAAAAGATCAGAAATGATGAGCGAGAATTAGAACCTGGGCCTCTTCTAATCACTCTCTGCATCACACCAGTTTTAATTCCCATGGCTGAGCCAGGTCATACCTCAAAAAGTATCAGCAATTGCTTCAGCACCGAGTATGCCCCATTGGCTGGTCCAGAACATAGTTGTTCAGGAAAGAAAAGCGGAGAGGAAGAAAAATGTGGGAAAGAAGAATAGTAAGGGTCTCAAAGAATGGTCCATGGTGAAGTGACTGACAAAGCCCCACTGACTGTCCAGACATGACACCATGAAAACCACTGTCACTGTAGTTTTGCATTTTGAACAGTAAGCTTTTGAGACCCTTCATAAGTACAATTATCCCCTTATTCCTTCTGATTCATAAACATATTTGTGATAAACTTCATCCTCGATGGGAACATACCTGACAAATCCAATTATCTATAAGCAGAAAGTTGGACATGATTGCTTAAAGAATAAACAACTCTTTAGAAAAAATGGAAGCAAGACACGAGCAGGAGCAGGTCTCTAGGGCCCTGGTTAGAATATGCAATTTGCCCAAATCTCCTAAAAATGTAGGTACACTTCATGTGACTGATGCCCAGAAGGACATTTAATCTGCAATGTCTATTTTAGTGAATTCTTCCTCTGGCACATTAACAAAACGGGGTTTTGTTCTTTGGGAGGGGGCATGCAAGGTTGGTTGGGGGGAAGGGGGCAAATATAGGGGACGGAATTCCCCTAAGCAAGAAAGAAGTCAAAACCTGCCACCCCCAACCCCCGGTATCAGGAAACATGCATTTCTTTTATGCCAGTCTGTGCCTCCCCTATTTGACTTTAGGTCAGTGCAAGGAGCATGTGACCTGCTGAAGTTAATTCTACAGAACAATGGATTGAGGTAGCAAGGCCTCATCCTAGTACTTTTGATAACAAACTAATTCTTTTTTCTCTCTCTCTCACAGTGAGTTCCTGACACTTTCAACTTTTGGTGTTGCTGGTAAAGAGGAATGAATTAAAATGCAACCAAGTGCATTTCCTAAAAACTTTGGTGGGTTTAAGGGCATTTTACTTCTTTTCACTGAATGTTTCCTCTTCCCTACTAACTGGCTTAAAAGGATAAAATGTGCATATGGGGACAGGGGTAGGATTTGACCTCTAAATTTGGGGACTGGCTTACTAATTCAGTTATGTTTGTTCCTAGATTCCAAAAGGTATTTCCCAACAGAAAGCTGATAAAAGTCTTTAAAAGCTATTCCTGAAAAATCTCCTATGATGTATTGGCAAGTAGAAAACAATTAAGAAGCAATATTCATTACATTACCACAATTTTGTTTGAAGAAATAAAACAAACATATGCAAATGCATACATAGGTAAAAAGATTAGGAGGAAATATCCCAAAGGTTATCTTTGGACATAGAGATTTGGAATGGTATTAGCTTTCTACTTTTTTTTTTGTCTTGCTATACTTATAATTTTTTTTACTTTTAACAAGCATTTGTCTTTTATTCAGAAAAATACATTGGGGGTTCTTGGGTGGCTCACTGGTTAAGCGTCCAACTTCGGCTCAGGGCATGAGCTCACGATTCATGAATTCGAGCACCACATAGGGCTGTCTGCTGTCAGCAGAGAGTCCGTTTTTGATCCTCTGTCCCCCTCTCTCTCTGCCCCTCCCCTGCTTGTGCTATCTTTCTCTCTCTCAAAAATAAATAAACATTTAAAAAGAAAATTAAAAAAAAGAAAGAAGGGAGTCTGGGTGGCTCAGTCGATTAAGCGTCCAACTTCAGCTCACGTCAAGATCTCCTGGTTCATGAGTTCAAGCCTTGCATCAGGCTCTGTGCTGACAGCTCAGAGCTTGGAGTCTGCTTCAGATTCTGTGTCTCCCTCTCTCTCTCCACCTCCCCTGCTCAGGCTCTGTCTCTCTCTCTCTCTCAAAAAGAAAATGGACATTAAAATAAAGTTTTTTAAGAAAGAAAGAAAAATACATTTAAGGCTATTTTTCCTCCCCAATGGAACTTCAGATCCTGCCCCCCAGTCTGTGTAGCTGGGTGAGAACTTCTCCCCATACGTGCCAAAGACTGAAGATTTATTCTCTGAGAGTTAAAGAGAGGGTCCCTGGAATGGGGAGAGGCCAGGCACAGCTGAAGACAGAAGTACTGTACAGAGTCAAAGAGAGTCTGAGTGCAGTTACTGACACTTGCCCCCACACACACCACACCAACGTGCACGCTGCTAGGGCTCTCTCTGCAATCAGCTGCTGTGCCTTCACCTTCCAGCCAAAAAATGGAGCATTTCTGTGACAATGCAAAAGGAAGAAAATCTAAAAGATACTGACCCTAGAGTTTCCTCAGCCAGAAGTTCTAGCCACATGGTTTCCCCCCGCCCCGCCCCCGGAATGAACCTCAATCTACAAGCCCCCAATCACTTAGATATAAGCAGACAGACAAGACTGACAGATTGCTAAGAAAAGCCTCAAACATTAAAATAGTGACTAAAACACATAGAAAACAAAGCAATTGGAAAGGTAAGATAATAATTAGGGTAAACAAGAGTTGTAAAGAAAAAGCAGTATCATGGTTTACAAAATGACTCAGCTGTGAATGGTCATTGTAATGTAAACCTTCATGCAGACCAATCAAAAATTATGACATAATTAAATTGGGAGGAGAGAGGGGATGAGAAAGGTGGTATGTATAGTGGAGCGCCTGGGGGCAGGGAGGAAGAAAGCTAACCTTCATCTTCTATAGTGAAAAGTTATTACTGAGCGCCTGCAACTGAAAACTCAAGAAGTCAGCAATATTAGCATGTTATATAGAAACATGGAAGTCAATATAAAAAGCAGTAGCTGATACATGAAACTGATTGCCTTTGAGGTGGGGAAAATGGGGGACACAGCAGTAGAGAACTATTCCTTTTCTTTATAAACCTTGTGGAACCATTTTATTCTTTAAGCTATAGGCATATATAATTTTGATACAAGAACAGAAAATGAGAAACGGAAGGCTAGAGCTGGCTTTTAGAGCTATACATATTTGGGTTGGAATCCCACTGTGGCATTTACCTAAATCTGACCATGCTTAACTTCCTTATCCTCTACAAGCCTATTTGTTTCCATCTGTAAAATCAGGACAATGGTGGCTGTGAAAGTTAAATGAGGTTTAATGTGTAAGGTCCTTTGTCCATATTGGACAATTAATGTCAGCTCCTACGTCAAATAGCCAAGACTCTCAGCCCCTCACGTGACCACTGTAGGAGACTAGCAGCCAGAGTTTTTCTGCCCTTAGAGCAGAATTCTAGTTACAGCAATGTCCAGTTGTTTGAGGAAGCAGATTTTAAGTCAATGTTTCTCAATCTTAAACAAGCTATAGATCCCTTTCCAAGGAGAAATAAAATAAAGCACCAAACCCTTAAGGATCCAGGGTTGACTTAGACTATTTTTATTATAATATTACTTAAATATTATAATACAATTTTATATGCATTAACTCCTTATGTACACAGAATTTAAGCAACAATGAAGGAAAAATAAATTTAAATGAAAACCAAATCACAAAGTCAGTAGAATTCAAGTGAACACTATTTTTTAAGTTCGTTTATTGATTAATTGATTGATTGATTGACTGAAGTAATGTCTACACCCAATGTGGGGTTCAAACTCATGACCCAGAGATCAACGGTTGCATGCTCTTCCAACTGAGTCAGCAAGGCGCTCCCAAATGAACATTAATTTAATGTGATAATTGGTAACATTTTGCTGAAAGGAAATCATGGCTCTTTAAGACCATAGGCAATAGCAGGTTCTCATGGGTCCCCATGCCCAGGCCTCTGGGTGCTAGTTGATGACCCAATTTCTCACTGCTTTTCTTTGAATCCTCCTTCCACAGCTGGCTGTGGGACTCCTAAGCCTTTGCATGGTGCTAGCATGTCTCTTATGCATGAGGTCTACTAATGCTTTTTTCTTGTTAGCCAGGTACAATGAACGTAATACAATTTGGCACGAACTTAATCACAACAGAAACTCAGGCTCAAAATGGAGAAAACCACTAAATTAAAAATCATCATGGAAAACTATAAATTCCTGAATGGAACACCTTAGTGGTTAATTAAGGTCTCCTGGAAGCTTTAACCCAAAGTCAAGAGTAAGGCTTTTCCAGGCAGCAGGACCACCTTCCCTCTCCCCTGATCTCTCCATCCCCTCCACAGGGTCCGCTCAAAACTGCTGCTTTATTATGCTTTTACCATACCCATGGGATACCTAATATGCACTAATGAAGATTACCTTCTTTCTACACCCAATTGTTCCTTATTCTATTATACTACTTGTGATGGCTCCTGGGTTTGCTTTTTTTCTTTTTTTAAAACTGCTTTCTTTTTCAAAATGTATATTATGATATTTATTTCATACACAAGACAAAAACCAAAGACATGTTATCAGACTGGTCAAAAAGCACAACTTCATCTTATAATGGAAAATATTTGCTGACCTCTTTGATGCTAAAAAAAATTTGTGTATTTTAATGGAATTTAGTTTATTTTTTTATGTTTATTTTATTTATGCTTATGATGTATTAAAAAAAAACTCTGCAAACTGTCCCTTTATGGAATGACTTAATTTCCAAGGTTTTTGAGCCTTCCATAGGAAGAGGTGGTATCATCAAAAGAAAAAAAATACACAGTATAACCAAACTTCCCCAATCCAGCCTCTGCTCTTACCCTGAAAGTCAGGCTGTTTTGACAGATCATCTCAGACATGGCGGGCTGTGTCTTCTGGCCACAAACACCCAGTCACATATGTTCTGTGCTAAAGGCCAGGGGGTAAAATGTCCTTCATATTTCAAGACCTCTCTTTTTTGCAATCACAGCTGTCCATATACGTTATGACAATTTAGGCAATCATGGCCATTGCAAGGGCTCCAGGCCGCTGCTCTGCATGGAAGGAAGATTAAAAGAAGTTGTCTCTGTTCATATAAAAAACGCCTAGGGCTACACACTCATTTGTTCCATAAATACGTATTAAAACCACTACTGTGTGAGGTTCCATGTTTCTATTAAGCAATGTAAGGGATATAAAGATGAAGAAGACATATACCTGCCTTAGAGAAACACACCTTCTAGAGGAGGGGGTAGACATAAAAGCGAGTACCTGCAAAGCAGTGTGAGAACTGCTGATTGATAGATAATGTGCTATGGGAGCACAGAGGAAGGAGCAACTATGCTTACCCGGAGTGACTTTGAGTTGATCTTTTGGCTGAATTAGAGTCCTCAGCTTAACAAGAAGGGTGGGGGGAGGAGTCCAGGCAGAGGATATAGCACAGAGGCATAACAAAGCTGGGATCACGCAGGGAAGAGTAAGTAGGTCTGGGGTTACATAATGCATAGTAGGTAAAAATAACCAGAAAAGACATCCTAAGGTAGATGATTAAGTTTGGGTTTTTCCTATTGGTTTCAATTTGATGGGTGTGTGTGTGTGTGTGTGTGCACGCACGCAGATATATATACATATATGACAATATTTATGTAAATGAAACATCGCTCTAGATTTTGAGAATATAGAGATAGTTTTGGCAGTGCTTCTTAAAAGGAAAATACACAAAGCAAGTAATAAATCATAGAAAGAAATTCTACAGGGAACTATAATAGTATTGACTAAGTATTGCTTATGACTTCAATGAATAAAATCTGGAATAGCTAAAAGAATAGACAGGCTGCATGTCCTTCAAACATTTCTTCATAGATAACATATGTATGAAGCAGGACTTTGATAAGAATTGGACAAAAAGTGGTATGTTTATTTTGTATTCTTTGCAGATTCTTTTTTTTTTAATGTTTATTTTTGAAAGAGAGGGTGATTAAGAGAGGGGCAGAGAAAGAGAGGGAGACAGAGAATCCCAAGCAGGCTCAGTGCTGTCAGCTCAAAACCTGACGCAGGGCTTAAACTCACAAATCGTGAGATCATGACCTGAGCTAAAGTCAGATTCTCAACCAGATGAACCACCCAGGTGGCCCATATTCTTTGCACATTCTTAAGTCTAAAGTTGATTTTGGTGGTAATTGGTAGACATTAAAGAGTTGCAGTCAGTGTGCTGATACAATTAATATGTATGAATATTAGGAGGGAGTGAAAGGAGGAGAACGGAGATCCATGAAGAGTTTATGACATTTTCTAAGGTTAAATAAAAAAGGGCACAACTGAATTATATAGTGATGGTAGACATGCAGGAGTCTACAGATATTAAAGTGGTAAAATTTGTTAAATCTTTGAGAGCAGTTACTGCTGAGGAGTGAGAAGAGGTAAGAAGAATCTAAGAATCTAAGAAGACTCCCAGATTTCTGGCTTAAGTATCTGGGTGAGCGTTTTTTTAAAGTTTATTTTATTTTACTTTTTAGCAATCTCTACACCCATCATGAGGATTGAACTCAGGGCCCCATGATAAAGAGTCTCACGCTCTACCAACTGCGCCAGCCAGGTGCCCCCAAGTATCTGGGTGAGCTTTAGTTCTTTGCACTGGAATAGTGAAAAACAAATTGGGAGAGTTATGATGATGAGTTCTGGTACAACTTGATTTTAGGACATGATGAAAGATTGGATGTAATTCATCTTTTTTTTATTAAAATTTTTAACATATATTTATTGTTGATTGATAGAGAGACAGAGTGTGAGCAGGGGAGGGGCAGAGAGAGAGGGAGACACAGAACCCAAAGCAGGCTCCAGGCTCCCAGCTGTCAGCACAGAGCTCGAAGCGAGGCTCAAACCCACGAACCGTGAGATCATGACCTGAGCTGAAGTCGGACGCTTAACCGAATGAGCCACCCAGGTGCCCCAGTTCATCTTTTTAATATACTAAGAAGAATAATGTTGAGACAGCAATGGGACCAAACATTGCTAATCGCCACATTAGGAGGCAGTTTGGCAGTATCTAATATAATATTAAAATGCACACACCACATGACCCATCAGTGCCATTTCTCAGTATCAACCTCAGAAAAATGCACATGCCCTAAGAGGAAGGCCCAAGGAGGTACACTGCAGCATTATTGGTAATACAAAAAAAGAAAAAAAAATTCAACCTATTGAAATGTCCTTTGCCAGGGAAATAGTTTTAAAAAACCATGATAGTGTTTCCAGACTTACTGGGATTAAAATCACCTGGGATATTGGTTGAAAATAATCTATTCATCCCCCTTCCCCGTCCTACAGAAACAGATTCTCTTGGGGAAGGCCATGAATAGGTCTGGGTCACTTTTATCATCAGGAATGTTTCTGAAAAACTTATGAAAACTGTTTCCAAAACCATCTCTAGAAATCAACAAATGCTAGGCAGGATTAAAAACAACGAGGGTAAATCTCTGTGAAGCAACTCAGAATGAGCTCCAAGATGTATTGAGTGATAAATGCAGACTGCAGAATGAACACACAGTGTGATACCATTATGTAACCACAGACCCACACACAGAACAATATATTTCTAGAAGTAAATACAGGCTTGGGGGTGGTGATTTCAAAGAGAACTTTGGTTATGACTATAATGCTTCAATTTTTTAAGAACAAAGAGTATTTGTGCATTAATTCTGTAATTAGAAGCAGATATTTATTTACTGACGGTGTGGCTGAGGTGATGATGAATGTAGTCTGTGCAAAACACAACTTGTGCTCGACCACATACACCTAGAAGCGTATCCTGGATAAATTTTATCTAAGTAATATTTATTCATCAAATGTATGAAACTGTTCTCAACACCGAATGGAGCAGTTCATTGCTTGGGGGGACGGGGCAAGAGAGGTGGCAAGAATGAAGAAGGACCAAGAAATCCCCTGATAACTCCATGTCTGCCCATCTTTCAAGACCCACTTTGAATCCCATCTCTATGGTCCAGTTTCCACAACCTGATCTCATCTCTTTGTTTTCTAAACCCCATCCCAGCTCCTTCATCTACTTACATCTGTGTGTGCAGGTCTCATCCTCTCCCCACATCATCCCCCCTTCCATTCCACTTTGCATTTCCCCAAAGCCCAGCAGTGCCCTGCATATCCAGCTCTCAATCTGAAATGATTATTGAATGAAATGCTTCCAGCTATGCCTCAGAGGTCTGAGAATGGTCTTCTACTCTCCACTGCAATTACTGCTCAGTGGAAGTCACTTAGTCCTGTCTACCCTCACATCCTCGCTCCATCTCCCCCTCCTCCTCACTGCTGTCTAAAATTCTTGCAATAGAAAACATATGTTTTTATTACATAATTAAAGCGAAGGCTCAAAATCCAAAGCCCTGGGGAGAGCCATAAAAAGCAAATGGTTGCATCCTATCCTTCCCAGAGCACAAGATGGACAGGAGTGGGGGAGAGGGAATAGATTGTTCCTGTATACCTGGGGTAAGAAAAAGAGCGGAGGTGGAAAATAGAAGTTCTGTTGGCTCCTTGCAAAGGAAAGGCAGGCCTAGCAGAGAGGAGTTTTCTTCATAATCTGCCACCTCAGTCACCACAACCACTTCCACCTTTTGTCTATCCTTTGTAGCTATCCTCATAAGAACAATCTTGACATGAGACAGCTTATCTCAAGGTCTTCCTCTTGAGGTCAGTCCACCCACAGCGAAGGGAAACAGGGTTTTGCAGTGTCACCCTTCAATCATGTCAAGAGTGCCTCGCTTAGAGATAAGAGGACACTTCCCAAGAAGCCATGCCGCATCTTCATGTTGTTCCAAACTAATAGCCACAAAGGAATGGATGAGCCATTGTTCTTTATAGAAATCCTATGCCCTGAAACTTCATGTCTTTTGGCATTAGTGCCATGGTCTCTCTGCCCTAGCCCTCCCCCGCAAACACATTGATTTTTATTACTTATTTAAGTTATGTGTCAGTCAGCGTCCTGGCACAGAACATTTGGTATCTCAAACTGGGTAATTTATGGAGGGGTAACAAAAGGCATATTTGTAGAGAGTTCTGTGGGAAGGCCACCTGCCAGGTGCTACGATTTCCATTAAGGGAATAACTGCCCTAATCTCAGTCTTCTTCATCACTTACATACAACACCCAGTGCTCATCCCAACAAGTGCCCTCCTTAGCACTCATCACACATCTAGCCCATCTCCTACCCACCTGTCTCTGTCAACCTATAGTTTGTTCTCTGTCATTAAGAGGCTCTTGAAGGGGTGCCTGGGTTTTGGCTCAGGCCATGATCTCACAGCTTCAAGAATTTGAGCCCCACGAGCCTGCTTGAAATTCTCTCTCTCTCCTTCTCTGTCTCTGCCCCTCCCCCAGTCTCACTGTTTCTGTCTCTCTCAAAATAAATAAATAAATAAATAAATAAATAAATAAATAAATAACTTTGGTTATTTTTTCCTCTCTTCTCTTCCCCCTCCTTCCTACATTTTCATCTGTTTTGTTTCTTAAACTCCACACATGAGAGAAATCATATGGTTATTTGTCTTTCTCTGATTGTGCAATGTCTATCTCTTGCTCAAGAAACCAAAAGCAGTGGCATTGCATATACAAAGCCATCTCCCGTCTGGAGCAGCAGCGCCCTTCCACCTCATCTCCTGCCATTCTTAACCATGTGACCATGCTGCACTTAAGACACAGGACAGTGTCCCTGCCCAGGCATCATCCTTTGTATACTCATGCCAACTTAGTGCTTCCTCTTCTGCCTGGACCACCCTCTCTCCCTTTCTTCTTGGAGAATTTCTACCCATCTTTCAAGGTGAGACTCCAACCTGTCTCTTTGGAGCCTCTCCTGAGCTTACCCTTTTATCACAGGCATCATCACTTCTGCCTACATAATACAGAAGCACTGCAAGCATATACTTTTCAGGACTTTATTCATGTGCATATTCCCTTCTGCTATGTGAACATTGCTCGCAGATGAAGATTCTATCTCATCATTACATAACAACCACTATTATCATTTTCCGAGTACCAATTATATGGCAGACCCAGGCCCTTTAATTCATTCTTTTGTCTATGAAGCAGACATCTTGATTTTTTTAATGTTTTTTATTTATTTTTGAGAGACAGAGAGACAGTGCGAGCAGGGGAAGGTCTGAGAGAGAGGGAGACACAGAATCTGAAGACAGGCTCCAGGATCTGAGCTAGCTGTCAGCACAGAGCCCGACGCAGGGCTCGAACCCACGAACCATGAGATCATGACCTGAGCTGAAGTCGGACCCTTCGTTAAGCAAGCCACCCAGGCGCCCCCAGACACCTTGATTTTATACAATATATTGATGTAAAAACTGAATTTCTGGGAGACGGACCAGAGTGCATAATGTCACCCAGCTAGTAACCAGTGGAGCAGTGGTAGCTTAAATGACTAAACTCGGATTCAATCCCATGTCCTTCTACCTCCCAACCTGAACGTTGCAACTGAAAGTAACCACAGGGAATTTAAGAAACAAAACAAAACAAACATAGGAGAAAAAAAGAGGGAGGCAAACCAAGAAACAGACTCCTAGCTATAGAGAACAATCGGCGGTTACCAGAAGGGAGGTAGGTGGGGAGATGGGTGAAATAGGCGATGTGAATTAAGGAAGACACTTGTGATGAGCACAGGGTGTTGTATGGAAGTGTGGAATCACTGTATTGTACACCTGAAACTAATATTACACTATATGTTAACACACTGGAATTTACATAAAAACGAAAAAAAGAAAGTAACCATAGTGAACACTGCCTGTCTCAGCTTTGCATCCCCAGAGCTGAGCCAGCTCTAGATAATGCATAATTAGTGTCTAAGACATGTGTCTGAATAAACAACCAGAAACATAACATACTGACAGAAATCTCTTGACTATGTGTCTATTTCCCTTGGTATAGGTTAGTACATAGCCGTGACTTTAGTCTTATCTCCATCCTGATAGTTTATGGCAAAGTCCCAATTTGCTAATAAAACTAAACTTTGTCTTGACTGTGTTTATTAGTTGCCTTTTCAAACAGAATCATCAGCAAATAGAATCCCTTAGAAGACTAAGGTATTGGTCTTGCTCCCAGAATACTGAGTTTAAAAATTTTCCCAAGGGAAAAAAAAGGAAGAAATATTTCCCAAGTAATGGAAGGACAGTGTATCAGGAGCTTCTGAACAACATGTCCTTGTATTTTTACATATGACCTGTGAGAGTAGGGAGCAGAGAGACAATATTTTAAAAATTGATCCTGTTATAACAATAACAGCCACTATATACATGGGGTACTTATTGTGTGACCAATGGTGTTTTACATATATTATTCCTTTTTTTTTAGCAGCTCTGCAAGGTAGGTCTTATTCTCCCCCTTTTACAGGACAGGAAATTGAGGTTCAGTGAGCCTAAGTTTCTTGTTCAAGAGCTCTCAAAATTCATGCCCAAAGTTCCATGGCTTTCCTCTGATTCCCTGAAAGAAAGAAATTAAACACCATCAACTATAAGAGAACCAATATCATCATGAAGGAAAGCTCCTATTAATGTAGAAATTCTATGGCTAATCAAAGTAATTCTAACTGTCAAATATAATTGTAAAACACAAGGTCTCAGAATCCTAAAATACCATTTTTCTTCACATAATGACTTCATTTCAACTTTCCTTTTACATCTTTGTAAATTAGGTAAGAGCAGTGTTATGATCTCATTTATAGATGAGGAAGGAGACTGAAGCTCAGAGAAACTAAGTAGCAGGTAGCAGTGGGATTTGAACCCAGGTCTTTTGTTTTTGGATCTAGTAAACCTAAATGCAAAAGCATAGTTATTGTGAGTTTTTCTAACATAGAAGGCAGAAAGTCTGCCATATACACTACTGCTTGTTTCTGAAGAATTGGTTTGTGCCCACTCCCTCATCCTCATCTGCCCCTTTCCTTGTCATCTCTTTTCTTTACTATTTTTATTTGCTCCACAAATACTGTAGCAAGAATAAAAGGAATAATTAGAAGAAATTTCACTCATAATTCCTATACCCATGACATAGCAATCGTTTTTACGTGTTTATTGCTATCCAGTCCTTGTCCAGATACTACCCAAAAAACACATGTGTGCACACACACTCACACACACACACACACACACACACATACACACACACAACAAACACTTACACTCCCCTACAAAATTATTTGGAACTTGGAGGTGACCAAAAGTTAGTAGTCACAAGCTCGTGAGTCACAGACTCCAGACTGACCCTTGAATGGTTTCCTCTGTGGCAGCCTAGATCTTCACAGCATGAATCAGTCAACTAGAAAGAAGAGAGCAATGAGGGAAAGGCTGACTCAAAGTTAGTAATCGCTTAGCTAAAGATCTTGACACGAGCCACCACTACCACATCCATGTTCCGAACGTGACAACTCCTCCTCAACAGGAAGCAGTACCTGGTTCTCCAAAGTGAAACCTTCCCATTCCTTTGACTATTATCTTAATCAGAGTGATATTCACCAAAATGTTAACAGTGGTTTTCTGTGGATGGTAAGATTATAAGGTATGTTTATTTTCTTCTTGATTCTTTCTTGCATTGTCTGAGTTTTCTGCAATGAACATGTAATATATTTGTCATAAGATTAAAATCAATAATAATAGTCATACTGAATAGGATGTGAGATTGATCTAAAAAAAAGAAGCCTTTAAAAATTAGACTCATGGGGAAAGAACATGCAGTCTTTATCACTGGAGGGACAAATAGCCCCTCCCTCAGGTCAGAGAGCCTAGAACCCAGGAAGTATAATTTCTAGCTCAGCTCCTTTCTAATATAATATCTGCTAACAAGTTTTTGTTTCCTTTTTTTTAGCTTGGAAAGATTGTTCCTAAACCATTTGTCAACAGAGAAGATTTGATTCTGAGAACACGTTATGGATTTTCTACTGCAATGGTCCAATATAATTTAGTAGACAATAACACCCATAGAAATATGTGGGAGCTTTGCTGTCAAGTCCTGTAGTGTTTTAATAAAGGAACCTGTCATTTTTCTTCAGCTAAATTTCAGCTAGAAATAATATTAGGTGAGTTCTCATTGCCCTTCATTTCATAGCCTTTTTGCAATTTGGACACCTTAATGATTTCATGCAAAATTCTCCGTCTAAAGAGTCTTGGTGGCTTCTGTCTGATCTTGGTTTTTGCTTTTGATGCAGATTACTTATGTGCATCCATCATGGTAAAAACAGCAGAGTTTGGGCAAACACTGCGCTCTCAGACCCCCGCTCCCTTTCAGGCCTGGAGATCCTTCATCTAACCCAGTTCCATTCTTGTGCCTCTTCCCGCTGGCTTCCCCAGTGCCATTTTTATTAAAGCCCCAGCTCATCCCACATTCAGCCGCATGACTTCTTACAGGCTTCAGAATAAATCACCACATTGCTCCGATCTTGGCTTCTCTGCCCTCAGCTTTCAATTAAATTTAGAATTGACTTTAAAGGTACAACCTCAATGTACATGGTTGAAAATGACCTTGTTTCCCCTTTCCCACCACCTGCGACTTCCTGCGCAGGGCTCTTATACTCCAGCTCCTGGTTCAAAAAGTAGAAACAGGAATTTGCTACATGCTCCTGTGGCAAACTATAAGTCTCAAGCTGTTTAAAGTCTTTAAAGTCCCATCCAAAAGGTAAAGTATACTCTGCAGAGAGAAATCTGGGGGCCTGAATCTCTGGCTGCCTGTGTTCAGGAAGAGACACAGAAGGAGAGGAAGAAGAAGAAGAAGAAGAAGAAGAAGAAGAAGAGAAGGAAGAAAAAAAAACCTTTGAGCTAAACACTTAATTTGTTTAATTTCTATGGTTTGCATTCAAGATGATTTGTTTATTTATAATGTGCATCACTATTAAAGTAATTATATTAAGTTAATATAAATAATCTATGACAATATTACAAGGACACCAAAGCAGACTTTAACATCAAAACTGACTTTCATCTTTTGTCTTGTCATTTGGCTTCCCACTCTTAGCAAGGAATAGAGCATATAAGCAGCAGGTTTGGGCTATTCAGAATCGGACATGCTCCTACCAATTTCTCCCTCCTCCTTTTGGAAGACTTTACCAATCAGAAGGAACGAACTGGAAAACCTGTCTTACTCTATTCAAAACCATTAATATTTCAAGGCACTTACTTGTTTCTAAGAGTAATAAGATTCCTCCAAATCTGGGAAAGAAGAAGGGAAGAATGATTTGATTGCCTAAGAACAGATAAAACAAGATCTGCTATGTGAGAAGAATGTATAAATTCAAAATGCTCTATAACAGGCAATTTATTAATCCAGCCATCGATTAGTTATTATCTACTATGCATCAGGGTCCAGAGAAGCTGTACAGTGTTTAAGAGCTTGAACCTTCATTGTTTCTCCTCTAAAATGGGAATAGAGACCTTTCATTTCAGGGTGTCTGAGAATTAAGTGGAAGAATAAATGTAAATCACTTAAAACCAGTTCTTGGCACATAATAAATACTGAGTGAATAGCTTTATATACAAATATGAAAGAAGTATTCCCAAATGCAAAGGGATTTACAGCCTAATGAATTATTATTCCAAAACCTCTGCCTTTTGCATTTGACCCTAAAATTTGAAAAGCTTCAAAGTTTTAGCTATGCAAATCTCAGATCAAAATACTTTCCTATTGATTGCCCTTTAGAAAGATTTACTAAGAACATGTGGGTGCTTTATGAAATAAGGAAGAAAGAGAAAAGGAATTAACACATGTTAACTCACTAAATGTATCTCAGTGATTTTGCACCTTATTTTTCCCACAGTCTTATTAAATCCTAATTAATAGATAGGCAGGGACACAGAGGTTCAAGGAGAGTCAGTAACCACCCCATAGTCACAGAGCTAAGAAGTAGAGAGGATGGGATTCAAACCATGGTATGTGGTGTCAGAGCCCCTTCTCTTGTCCAGCATCACCAGCTGCCTCCTTCACCCCATGGAGAGAGACCTCGAAATACACAAGAGTTACATGGGATCTCCTTCAAGTAGAGGGGGCATTTTTTAGAAGAAAAATATTGCAATAATCAATTTCTTGCTTAATCTTCTTAATAGTAGAATAATAGTGAGATTCCTTCCTTTCCACCTAAAGTCTTCCAGGTAGAACCTTCCTCTTTCACTTCTAAAAGATCACTGTTGACAGGGACATTTTTGAGGACTTGGATTCTCCTTTCCTTTAATAGTGCTTATGCTTTTCTGGGAAAGGAAATCACACAAAAATTTAAAACTGTGAATCAAAAAGTTATGAAAGAAGGTTCCACTGCACAAATCTTGCTTTGAAAGCTTGCAGCCATCCCGGTATTAGCTGATCTTTTTGCGCCTCTACATTTTACAGCCTTCCCCAAACTCCACTCTTCCTAAGTGAACCTTTCCTGCTCCTAGTTCAACCTCACTCTCTGGACGACAGGAACGGTGGTGATAGCCTGTGTAAGTCCAACCAGGCGTCCTACAGAGGCTAAAGACGTCTTTGCTGGGCGGGCCTAATGGACAGCTCCTTAGGATACTAACAGTGTTTAGGGAGTTGAGTTCTTCTATTCTGCGCCTATCCCTGACTATAGATGAGGAGACAACAATTAGTCAAAACCAGCTAATTAAAATTGGGTCACTCCACAGATGGGCAAATGGCCCTAGATAAATAGAAATTTTTCATTCTTACCTAACCCCCATTCTTTCTCCTTCCTTTCCTTCTCTTTGTCTCTTTTTTAGTTTCTAGAAATAATTATCCTTTTTTCTACTGCCTACAGTGAAGACACCACACAGTTCATCTCACTTGGCAGTCGCCTAAACGGTTCCTTATCCCTTCTATAGAGACTTTATTTATTTTTAAAAAATTGTACTAAATATTGAATTTATTGCTGTTTTTGCTGTATTTGGTATATCCATACCGTATTCCACTTGAGTCGTTAATCTTGTTGCTTCATCAACATTAACTGGTTCACTTTCTTTTTTTTTTTTTGTCTTGTTGTTGTTGTTAATGCTTATTTATTTTTGAGAGGAGAGTGCGTGAGCAGGGGAGGGGCAGAGAGAAAGGGAGACAGAGGATCCGAAGTGGGTTCTATGCTCTGAGAGCAGACAGCCCCATGTGGAACTCAAACCCATGAATCGCGACACTGTGGAGACCATGATTCGAGCCAAAGTTGGGTGCCCAACTGACCTAACTGGTTAGGTGCCCCTAACTGGTCCATTTTCATGTCACTGCTGAGGAATCAGCTGTTTCTGCAGAGGTTCAGGGGAAAGACCTTTTGAGAAATGTGAAGTTCCTTTTGTATATCTACAAAAGCTTTATTCACTCTGTTAACTTTTTCATAGCTCAACAATGTTTATCTTCTTAAGATTAGTGGGAACTGGTTTTGCTTTGTTTTTAGTCTTACAGTTTCTTTGGCAGGTTATATGGAATACATTCCTGGACTTCTGCCCTCTTAGTTTTTTCTTGGCCATTGTCTCCCATACCCTCGCAGCAACTCATGCTCCAGGCAAGCCATCTGCCTTTCTGTATAGACTTTAAAGTTCAAGGATGAAAAAGAATAAAGGGTGAAAATAACTCGCAACCAGAGAGCAGTTTAGTTATTTATCACTCCAATAGTTGTGTGAATTTATGTGTGTTTTAATATTCCAAACCTCAGAAATTGAACCCATCATTCACGAGAGCATATTTTTTTATTGGCCAAATATATTTACAATAAGGTAGTAATTTCTTTTATGTGTGTATCATTTTCCATTTCAAAGGACGTTCGCACGTACATGAGCTAGACTTAAATTACAGCACCCATTTTGCAGATCTGGAAACTGGACTCAGATGGACAAAGGGCATCCCAAGATCGCAGACCTAATTAGTTGCAGCACCAGAATTAAAATCTGGCTTTCTCATTATTATGAGCTTCTTTTGTGGGGGGAAATGGGTACTGTGCCCTATACATGGTGTATATCCTAGTCGTTGAGATTTCCTCAATGGGAGGAAAAGTACTATTTTACAAACTGTGTCTTGGAGTCGCTGTCAGGAACAGACTTTTAGGTAGTGTACTAGTGGTATGCCCTACTTAATATGACTTAGGGCTTCATGGGATTGAAAGATATTTTGTGGCAAAAAGACCTGAAATTACCGCTTAATAGAATATAACCATGGAAAAGTTATTTGACCTCTCCGAATTTGCTTCCTCACCTACAAAATGGTGACAATATTGCTAATCCCATAGGCCTGGCATAAGGCTTAAATAAATGACATTCACAAAGCACTCTGCTAGTAGATTGTAGATGCTTGGTGTTAGAATTATTTTCTTTCTCTTGAAAGAAGAAGTGCTGCCAGAATTACAGAGTCAGGAGACTAAGGTTAAGGAAAGCCAAGGTACCAGGATTCCCCTCACCCTTCTCAAGTACCCTCCACCCACAGGCTATAGCTCCCTCTCAAACTGTAGGACCCAGATAGGAGGTAGAGATAGGTAGGTAAAGGCCAGATCATGGGAAGCCTTGTAGGGCATGGCATGGAGTTTGGAGTGACCTGATCAGAAAGCAATTTGAGGTTCTTCTTTCTGTTCCTCCAACTCACCAAACTTGTTCCTACCTCGGGGCCTTTGCACTTCCTCTTTCCTCTGCCTGAAACACGTGAACCTTACTTAGGTGGTCACATGGCTCACTCCCTGACACATACAGTGCCATTCAAGCAGGCTGTCTCTATCCAAATTAATTTTGGATCCATCTCCCTAACTACTGGTCACTCTCCAATCCCTTAGCCTCTTATCTTGATTGGATTTTTTCCTTGGCACTTGCCAATACCTGAAATTATACTACATGTTTACTTAGTTATTGTCTATTTATTCTGCTAGAATGTAAGCTTCATAAAGACAGGGACCTCATCTGCCTGTTCACTCTATTTCCCCAGTACCTAAAGGAATGAATGATAAATAATATGTGTTTAATAAATAATGAATGAGTGAATATGGATATTGTTATGTAAATGAAATGATGTTATTCTAAGACCAGTTATTAGCTATTACTGTATATTTCTGATTGCCACCTTTACATCTGATTTTAAATTGTTAACTGTTTAAATTGTTAAAAAATTGTTTAATTTTCAGCATTACCATTAGGATCCTTATAAAGAATAACTTTAGGGGCGTCTGGGTGGCTCAGTTGGTTAATCATCGGACTCTTGGTTTCGGCTCAGGTCATGATCTCACAGTTTCATGAGTTCGAGTTCCGTGTCGGACTCTGCGCTGGCAGCACAGAGCCTGCTTGGGATTCTCTCTCTCCCTCTCTCTCTGCCCCTCCTCAGCTCACATTGTCTCTGTCTCTCTCAAAATAAATAAACTTAAAAAAAATTTTAAAGAATAATTGTAAGTGACATATTCAAAGAAATCGTATAAACATGAACTATTCTCTAAAATTGGCAATTTCACTTAGAATAATATGCCAAAGATGAGTCGGCAGGAAGAATTCTAAAGCATAGATCTGATCTTGTCACCAGTCTGACCCACTCTTCAATGGCTGCCATCATTCTGGGCAATACACAAAAGCTTTGCTCTGAAGGACCCTTGACATCTCCTCAGAGCTCTAGTGTGCCCCCTTGCACCATCTCCTGTAGAGGGCACCTATTCCCCCACATAATATTAATAACACCTCCTTTCATTCTCACAAGTGTCCCGATTTGAGTAATGATATATATGGTCATCCTACTTGTATAACTCTTTTCCACAAGGCCTTCACTCTAACCAGACCCATCTACCAGGAGGTCTCCAAACAAGAGAGGTTCTTTTGTATCTTTCTTTGAGCAATTTTCCCTCAGCCTAGGATACCTTTCATTCTTCCAGATTCCAACTCTAATATCAACCCCTCTAGAAAGGCTCTCTCAGAAATTTTCCTCCAGCCTAATTTAGATTAGGCAAACACCCCAAGTTGCTTTGGAATTGCCTGAGGAGCTTTTTGAAAATACAAATTTCTGGGCCCCACCACCCAATGTTGGGATTCAGCAAGTCTGGGGTGGGGCCCAGGAAATCTCCTTGCCCCTCCTAACTGTTTCCACAACATCCCCTGTATACTGCTCCAGGTATCTCTGTGTTATAAGCTACTTATCTGTTTCCTTCAGGTGACTGTAAACTCCTTGTGGGCAGGACCCATGACCCTCACCTTTAGTGAGTCTCCAGTGACTAGAATCAGCATCCAGTAAATGATACACGAACAAATGAATAATAATGGCAAACATTTACAGAACACTTACCATGTACCCGGCACCATTCGCTGTGTTTTTTGTGTATTAACTTATTATTTTAGAAGATATTTTAGTCCTTAAGGGCATAATCATTAAGTTGAATGATAAAGGATATTAGGAACATTAAGGTACTAAGAATCAACTCTAGAAAGGTTAAAGTGTGACATCTAAATTTTTTTAAGTAAACATTTCTTTTTTTCACAAATTTTTTAAGGTTTATTTATTTATTTTTGAGAGAGAGAGAGAGGGAGGGAGGGAGGGAGGGAAAGAGTGTGAGTGTGGGAGGACCAGAGAGAGAGAGAGAATCTTAAGCAGACTTAGTGGTGTCAGCATGGAAGTGGCTTATACTCATACCGCGAAATGATGACTGACCAGGCTGAAGTCAGACACTTAACTGACTGACCCACCCAGGCATCCCAGGAAACATTTATTTTAAGACAGAATACTTCTTGAAAGTCTTCTATGCACATTGAATCGTTTCTATGCACTGATCCTTTCCTCAGATGAGTACCCAGCGTGCCTTGTTGGAGAACTTTGTAAGTCTGACTGAAATACCTATGATTTCATTCCTATTTTTGACCTTTCCTGACCGTTCTGTGCTGGGTCATCACATTGCACCTTCCAATGTTTTATTTTCTATCTATCTTTAACAAGATGCCTGGAGAAAAGAACAGGAGTGGAACTTCTTTACTATACCCTTCAACTTTAAATGTTAGCACTCTCTGTGGACATCCTGTAAAATTAAAGGGAGCTCATGAAGGGCTTGTGACTCACAAAGAGCCTAATGTATTTTAAACGCACAATTCTGGTAACGGTGTCAGATTATGGATTTCCAAATGGCAGCTACAATCATGATTTAGAACAGATGGCCAAACCGCAGGCAACAGAATCAACAGAATTTTTTGCCATCCCAAGAGGCTAACAGAATCCAAGACAAGTATCTGACATCACCTAAATTGGTAAACAGCTCAAAACAATCTTAATTAACAGTTTGCTAGAGCACTTAATGACAGACAGCATGCCTCAGTAGAAATTGGTATTCTTAGGCAGCTCTCGTATATTATTAACTGCATAGGGAAGATGGTTGAATGCCCTGGAAAAAAACAGTCAAAATTAGAAATTAGGAAATCTTGATTTTGGTCTACGCTGCGACACTAGGTGACCTTGGGCAGTAATTTGAACTTTCGGAACCTACTTCCTAGTTTATAAGATGATGTCTAAGTTACCTTCTTTGAGCTTTAAATGTGTAGTACCCCAGGCAATGGGGGGTCAGGGAGAGCCTAAGAATCATGCAGACATTATGATAAAGAAAATCCATCTTTCAATACACAAGAGGCTCCGTAGGTGAAAGGTAACTCCTATTATTCATGTCGTTCCCAGAATTCCTATGGCAGAGCATGTTATTTTACTAGAACTATTAATGCTTGCAGCATAGCTAACCATAGTGCCTATGGGTAAAAGGAGCCTTTCTTAAATCAACAAAATCGTGTAACATTGTCAGTGGAGAAACGAACTATTTTTCATGTGGTCATCTTCAGGTCTCAGTGTTGTCAGTCTTCTGGAACAGCCTTGGAAGAGAATAGTTTATCTTTTCAGCATCGCTTGTTATCCGGTGCAAGAAACCAATAAGGAAAGACTCTACAATGTCCCTCAGCAAGTCGGCTAAAATGCAGTCTCGAAAGTTTCAGCCTGAAATAACCCAGAACTACTCAGGTCTAGAGGCCAACAGGCAGATTTCACTCTGTATTTTTTAATTTTATCCTCCACATGTTTCTTTGACAGATTTTATTTTTTAAGGACTACGTTCAACTTTTCAAGAAAAGTTATGGTGTGTATTTTGTGGAAGTGATGGAAGAAGAGAGGTTGAAGAGAAGGGACCAGGGAGTAGAAGAAGAGGACAGAATTAAGCTCCGGGGGAAGGAAGCCTACTGCTTCTCAAGTTACCATTTGTAAACCCTTTACCCGGTTCTGTTTGGCCTATTGTCCTGGGTAAATCATCCATTGAAAATCAAGCTCTTCAGCTCATTATATATTCTTCATTTGAGGTGACCAGAACTATTTCCTGAAACCTGGTTTGGGTGCTAATTACCTGCTCAAACACCTTGTAAATACCTCCGTGGATTTGTCATAGGAAAATTTCACTTTTTTATTTTTCTTAAATTGAGCACACTTATTGCAAGTGCCTCTTTTAACTTCCCAGTGGTGACAATAAAGGCCGTCTAAGTGGAAGAGCCTTCTGCTGCTCTGGTTACCGAGAAGTGACGCTCACTCCTCCCCAGCCACCCCCAGGCGTAGCTTGCAGCTCTGGCTCAATTGTAGAGAAATGTTTACCAAAGTCAGCCACATCTTTCTATACGAGAAGTAAGCTGCTTTTTCTTCCAGGGCCTCTCTCTCCCTCCCTCTGCAGTGAGGCAAGAGCCCCTTTTTACAAATACTCGAAGAAACTTGTACAAAAGGGAATTGCACTCCATTTTTTCCCTTCAGATTTTAAAATAATTGTTTCTGTCAGACTTCCTCCTCTCGTAACCCTCCAATGAAAAAAACCCTCAAACTCACAGCATATGTCTGGCCATAGTGACAGGATGGTATTTCTTTCTAACCATTTTGAAACTGAAAAAAAAATCTTTTTTACTGGGGAAAAATGTTTATTCATTTGTGTATCTCTAATCGGTGCAATACAAAATTTTTTGTTGCCATGTCTTTCCTTCCCACATCTAAATAAACCCAAGTCCAAAAGCATGAATGCAGGTGTCATCTTTAAGAAAAATAATCAAATAAAGCCAGAAAAACATGGAACAAAATCTACGCCAATAGAACCAACATAAGTCAATATTTTTAAATACACAGTATTTCAATCTTTTATCCCTGGAAAAGATCTGGAAGACTAGAAATTCATCTATTTCATTCTATGTCTGTTGCATCCTGACTAGGCAAGATTCCACCCCCTCCCACCCCCCACCCCCGCCTTTCCTTAAGAAAACTGAAGGTGAAGACTGTCTCTATGTGGCACTGTGGTATAAGTGACCGCTGTTGTGGAGGAGAAAAGCCCGTGAAGCTTAAAAATTTTGCAAAGAGAAAACAATCCTCCTGCAGACCACAATAAATAAAATAACAGCAGTGGGGTGATTTGCAACCATGTAACGGGGCTTTTGTCTGGGTCTATTTCTCTGTGCCTTGAGGGTTTCTGTGTTCCTTCTCTGCAGGATCTCAGTGTTTCGCCCCTCCATTACAAAGGCCCAGGGCTTGAGCCCCTCCTCCAGCTGTTCACCCCCAATCTTGCCCATGCTGAGGCTTACTTACAGCAGACTGAAGAGTTTCAGTGGGGTGCAGGGCACTGCAATTTAGGATTTCTGCAGTACAGGGTGAATTTTCAAGAGTGCATCAGAAAGGGGAGCCAGACTTAAAAATAGCCTTTACTCATCCTATTAACCATTTCATTGCTGCATTGGTTTCTAAGGCAGGGCCAGCAGGCTTTATTTTTTTTTTTTCTTCACCCTAGGAGACACCAAAATTGCTACAGCTGCTTCTGGCAGTTTGCATGAAGGCAAAACTTCACCATGTTTTGGAAACCCGGCGAATAAATGCTGTGACTCATTACTGAAAGAACTATGAAAAATTATTGCATTCTCCTTTCCGCCGAGTTTGAGGGCAGGGAAGAAGGGAAGGGATTACAGTAGAGAGAGAAGGGGAGTGAAAGAAGGAAAAGAGAAATCTTGGTGAACCGGAGGAGTGAAGAAGCCTCTTGTTCTGGTTTGTATTGATCTTATTTAAGCATGGGGAGAGCTGATGAGTCTGTGATTGTTTTAATGACCATGAAACCTATGCATTCAAAGAAATAAATGAAGCTATGTAATCACCTTCTAAGTAATATCAAAGAACCATAGTAGGGCTAGGGGGAGGGGTGTCATTGTAAAATAGTATTTACATAATACAGGGCACCGAAGGCAAAGGTAAACCAGGGGCTGAAGTATTTCTAGGGGAAGAAGAGCCTAAAATGCAATACTTTATGGCCACGACCCACCTAAGGCAAGGAAGGGTAAGGCGCTGAAGCGATCTGGGCAAGGGAAATGCTGTTGTTCGAGTTTGTGAGTAGTTTCTAAAGCAAGCAAAACTTTGGAAGTGCAACAACACAGCATATAAAGACAATGGACAAACAGAGTCAGAGGTTGTTCACCAAGTGAGGGTTACTGTGACAATATGCTTTACATTTTGAATAATAAAAAACACAGTTGGTTCAATCCGAAGACAAACTGTCTTTAAAAAAATGACTTTTTAATGTGACATTACAAAATCATGTGACTGCTTGTCTAAGGGAAGATACTAAGAAACATGAGACCCTGACTCTGTCTTGAAAACTAGCAAGAAAAAAAAAAAAAAAAAAAAAAAGAAAACTAGCAAGAAAGGACACATACAGACAAAGATGACAAGCAATATGACGTGGTTTAATATGCGTTGTAGTTAGCAGATTGCACTGTTATTTGTGATTTTAAGGAAGTTGCACATTTAACAAGTACTGCAGGTGAAAAGAAGAATCCTAAATGTGGAAGCTCACAGACCTGGTTTCCTATCCTAGTTCTTCACATTGTTAGTTCTCTAGCTCAGGGAAAATTATGTAATACCTGTGGGCATCAGTTTTCTCATCTGCAAAATGTGGTTATCATCGTCTGCCTCCTCTGGCTGCCGTGAGAGGATTAAATAAGATAATAAATGGAAAGTACCTGGTTGTATTTGGGCAGGTGCCCAATCATAACAGCTATTATGGTGAATCCCATCACTCTAAATAGGTAGCAGAAATTCTTTCCCTTTTTTTTAAAGTCTTTCATTTAGGGGCGCCTGGCTGGTTCAGTCTGCTAAGCCTCCGACTCCTGACTTTGGCTCAGGTCATAATCTCATGGGTCATGAGTTCGAGCCCCACATCGGGCTCTTCACTGACCGTGCAGAGCCTGCTTGAGATTCTCTCTCTCCCTCTCTCTCCCTCTCTTTCTGCTCCTTCTCTGCTTGCTCTATCTCTATCAAAATATTTTAGAATAAATAAATAAGGGGCACCTGGGTGGCTCAGTCGGTTGAGCGTTCTACTTCGGCTCAGGTCATAACCTCTCTGTTCCCGAATTCAAGCCCCGTGTCAGGCTCTGTGCTGACAGCTCTGAGCCTCGAGCCTGTTTCGGATTCTGTGTCTCGCTCTCTCTCTGCCCCTCTTCCACTCACACTCTGTCTCTCTCTCTCTCAAAAATAAACATTTTAAAAATTTTTATAAAATAAATAAAGAAATAATAAAGTCTTTCATTTAACATTTGCTAGTGGGTATAAGCTTTTCATATGCCTTTTTAAAAGATTTATTTATTTTGAGAGAGATAGAGACAGTGTGAACAGAGGAGGGGCAGAGAGAGAATCCCAAGCAGGGGATTCCCTAACTCAGGGCTTGATCCCATGAACTGTGAGATCATGACCGGAGCGGAAATCAAGGGTCAGACACTTAACCAACTGAGCCACCCAGGTATCCATAGGTAACAGAACTCTTAAGAAAATTATAAATCCTAAGAAAATAAAAACTCATTTAAAAAAAACCCAAAACATCCTAAGCTTTTCAAACCATGAGGCTTCTGGCCATGAATTTGTCATTAAACAAATTGCTTTTAAACAGGGTTCAGGTTCATTTGAATATCAGACGAACAACAAATGTTTTTTAGTATATGTATGTCCCATGCAATATCATACTGAACAATTAATTGTTTGTTGTTTATCTAAAATTTGAATGTAACTGATCAGTCCTTTCCTCCTCCTCCTCCTCCTCCTCCTCTTCTTCTTCTTCTTCTTTTTCTTCTTTTTTGCTCACTCTGGCAACCTAACTGCAAACAGTAAAAACCCCAAGTATGTTTAATTCCTACTTCTTTTAGCCCAAATTCCTATGCAGGTAATAGGAAAGGAATCCTTATTTCAGAAGGTTTTTTAAAGCTTAATAAATGAAATTAATCTTACTCAAAATGTTCCAATATCCAGAACATAACCTGTCTGTATAAGGGGGAAAACAACTGCCATGTTTCTGTTTCACAGTTAACCAAGTAGCTTTGGTGTTTAATAGCCTTCCACCCAAACCATGGCAATGTGCTGTTTCTAGGTTCCCTTGGCCAGTTCGGACCCATCTACTACCAGGCCTGAAACAGTTTTGTTTTGTTCTGTCTTTCCTCTCTCTCCAGTGCAGGGCACCATGGAGACAGACGAGTTTGCATACAGGCCTGTGGCACCAACACCATCCTGCCGAATGAGACACCCACACTGAGATTCTTTGCCAAAAGAAATGGTTCTGGGGCACCTGTATGGCTCAGGTGGTTAAGTGTCCGACTTTGGCTCAGGTCATGATCTCGAAGTTTGTGAGTTTGTGCCCCGTGCCAAGCTCTATGCTGACAGCTCAGAGCCTGAAGCCTCCTTCAGATTCTTTGTCTCCCCCTCTGTCTGCCCCTCCCATGCTCATGTTCTGCCTCTGTCTGTGTCTTGATAATAAATAAAAATGTTTTTAAAAATTAAAAAAAACGGAACGGTTCTTTCCAGTACCGTGGTATTATGTAGGTGAGGGGAAATGTATGTTCAGGAGATGGTTAGGTCAGTGGAGTAACTGTAAAGTGGTATTAGGGACATGTCCGTGACATTTTGCATGTGCTTAATTAACACTTGGTGTTCCTTTGTTATTTTTATGTCTTCTGTGGTGACAGGAAAAAGGCCTATCACAGCACAATAAAATTCAGAAACTTGTTTCAACAATGAAGTTAATACATGAAGCATGAGCTTTGAACTCTTAATTCTGTGAGCCACTATCTATGTATGGAGAATGTTAATAAGAATTTCTGATTTAGCACTGTCAACAAAAGACACCATACTAAAGTTTTCTTTCACACATATTTACTTGGCTCGGTGGTAACATGATCGTTAAGACACATGCTTATATATAAATTCAGGTATATTATTCACTGATATGAAAAGGGAAAAGAAGTTTCAAAAATAACTTGAAATGAGAATTTTATTTTAGTGTTTAAAAACACTAAAAAGTATAAAAAGTTACGTCCTTGCCTCTATTAAGTTCCCTTAATCATCACCAACACAGAGGTGTTCTCTTATGTTTTTAAATCTTATGACATCCCAATATTTATTTAAATGCCACAAATCTCTTTAAAATTTTCTAAGTAAATTTTAAGGATTCGTTGGCTTTGAAAACTCTTTGTAGATATTATTATCCTATCGAAGTCCCTATTTCATCTACACTTAGTTTAAAACAATGTAACCAAAAAAAATTGTGAAAGCAAACAAAAGGCCAAAAGAGCATCAGAACAACACACATTTTCCTTTGAAGAGCAGAGAAAAATCATGGGTAATTCAGGCCAGTTGATTTCTAGAGAACTCCAGCTATCAGAATGACTTTGTTGGAAACAGCCGCCGATGGTCCTGGCCATCACATGTCAATCTGTCAAACCAACAAACAAAAACACCACAGGCTTTAGCACAAATGGCATATGACAAATGCAGATGTGCCCCTGAAAAGAATCCTTTGCTTTTTAAACACCTGCAAGAATTCCAAACAACTGGCAGGCCTTCCACTCTGCCATGGCCACTCTTCTGACCCTGGGTCCTGAGTGGTAAAGAAAAAAATGCCTAGAATGTACAGTATTCCATTCCTGTGTGGAAGCACGGTGGGGGGCTGATGAGGAACAAGTACAGTGTTGATATCACAATGCCACGCACCTGCTTTGGATGTAAAAAGAAAGAGTTTATCACAGAAACGGCAGCATTTTTTCATCTTCTCATTAAGCAGCGGTGAGCAAATTCAAGTGTGTTTCCCTTTTATTAGGTTAACCCATCCTGAATGAAAAGTGTCTATTGAGACTTTTTTCTTTTTTCCCCCAACAGGTATATTGTCTTCTTTTCGCAATTAAATTGCTTCCTACGTTTTGGTTTAGGCAGACAAGTAATTCATAGTGGTAGTACAAAGTTAGTGTTTCCTAGATACTTCGTAGCCAAAAAATAAAATTTAGCTTACACTTTTATAGATTATTCTTAATTAAAAAAAACAAAAACAAGCATGCCCCCCTCCAAATACCCTTCTATTCCATGAACATTTTTATGTCTAAAAAAAGTATCACCAAAGAGACGTAATTCATTCCTGCGGAATATTCGCACTGTGTGCATGTTAGCTGGTTATCTTTTGAAGCATGATCCTTGTAAAGCCAGTACCATAAAACAATGGCTAACATAAATGTTTTTAAGGTTATTAGTTGGTAAAGGACAATGTCCCTTTAATCTGGCAATTTTGCGTGCCAGAGTCAGTCTGATTTTACTTTCACGTCTTCCTTACTAACAATCTGCTATAATGTATATACGTAGTTACCAAATCGACTCTCCTGGGTTCACAGTCAAACTATAAATATAGATAGGGCACTACTATGTTATCAGAAAGAATGTCAGTGTGAGCAGGCTGCCCAGTAGCAAATGACAAAGTTTTGGCTCCCAAGAATGCGATGCGTTGTTTGCTCTTGCACACTGCAGCTGCCGCCCCACCCCACCCCCCTTTTTTGGTGGTTTATTACACACAAGCTACTAATGAATGGGAGCCGCTGTTTTACAGTACACCACACTTACAGGACTTATCTCTAGGCCTACCACAGATTTGACTGATCAACAGCAGGGCACTGCCATCATAATTCTTCCTAGAAACAGGAGTATAAAAAGGGGTTTGTTGGAGGTTGGCTGGGTCTGCAGAGAATCCTGCCCGCAGGGCTTGCCGATGCCATCACTAGCTGTTATGGTCTTTGGCCTAATAAGGTACAGAAACAAAGATTGTTCACTTATTCAAGAAGACTAAAGCACCAGAATGATGGAAAGTAGAGGCAGTAGGGCACACATCCAAGTGGGATTAAGGCCACAAGTGCAACTTTATAGGCCTGTCTGGGTGGCAGAATACAGATCTGCAGCTGAAAATCCAGTTCAAACATAATTTATTATATGTCATTCATAGTTAGAGGTGGTTGTCATTAGGAGTTAAATTGCTGCACTGTGTCCAACTGATTTCGATAAGTATTTTTGTAAGCTCCTTACATGTTATCATAACTCAGAAACAGAGGCAGAGAAGGTAAACAGACTGATAAATACACTGACAGTGCTATCTAAGAAATAGACCTGGGAAAAGCCAGGGCGCTTCGTTTTCTCCCCCCATTCTCTGCTTTAAAGTTACAGTATGTCATTTGCGTTTCTAAATTTTAGTACTTCTCTCACTGCAGGAAAATATGACAATTTGCGTCTTCTGGGCTTCTTCAAACTTTCTCATAAACATCAACAAAATGAATCTACTTATTTTATACTAACTCACTTACATAAAGAGGAAATTTCAAGTTGGGCAAGTGCTTTGCCTCGGGCATAATGTCATGGAAGGATCTAGCAGAGAAAAAAGTCCGAAGTTAAATCTGCTAGTCTTTCTATCATACGCTCCCAATGTTGGGAGCATATCAAGACAAGCAACACATATACGCACAGATTAGAAACATCTGTCCTCTGTTCTTAGATGTCAGATATTTTTGGAATTAGAAGAGTGGATTATTTTTGGTTTTTAAGATGTTATTTATAAGTAATCTCTACACACAACGTGGGCCTCTAACTCACAATCCTGAGATTAAGAGTCACAGGCTCGACCGACTGAGCCAGCCAGGTATTTCAGAAACATGAGTTATCAAAAGAGTATTCCCAGAATGAGCCCTGCACATTTTCTTTTTTTTTTTTTAATTTATTTTAATGTTTTACTTATTTTTGAGACAGAGAGATACAGAGCATGAGCGGGGAGGGGCAGAGAGAGAGGGAGACACAGAATCCGAAGACAGGCTCCAGGCTCTGAGCTGTCACCACAGAGCCCAACGCGGGACTCGAACCCACGACCGTGAGATCATGACCTGAGCCGAAGTCGGAGGCTTAGCCAACCGAGCCACCCAGGCTCCCCAAGCCCTGCACATTTTCAAGTCACTGTACCACAGGCTCTTGTTTGCAAAAGAGAGGACTGTACTTGGCTGAGACTTCATTGTATCATAAACGAACTGTATGTTCTAAGATCACAATAACTTAAAATCATTTTATTGGCTTGTATATGTATTTGTGTTAATGTATTAATGAAGTTGTATTATCTTAATATTGCTTGGAGAATATGATAGCTTATGGAGTTTGGGTGTGGGGGTACAGGTATCACTTTTCATGGAGTCAGAGTTAATGGAGGTATATCATCTGGGAAGACTAGAAGTCAAATGTGGAAGGTTTTCAAACACTATTCTCCCAAGTGGTCAAGTAGCAAGTCATCCTCTCTACTCTGCTCCCACCATCATGTTTTATTTATCCTGATTTCTAGCCATTTAAATATTTAAGATTGGTGTCATAATTTTAATATTCTCTTTAGTGTCTAGGATATTGCCAGCCTTACTATTTTATTGGATCTTTTAGTACATTCCTTTATACCTCTCTATCACACCCATTTTGGCAGCACATTAAGTTGTGGTTGCCTGGTGTTTATTTCAAAAAGAAATGTCTTTTTTTTAAATGTCTTCTTATAACATAAGGACCACTGTATTTGTGAAGCTATTGTACACAACATGGAAAATTTTGAGGTACAACTGGGTTAAACAAAGTTCTCCCCTGAACTCTGTCACTTACTAGTTTTACGGCCTTATGTGATTTACCAAACTTCTCTGAGCCTCATGGATTATAGGCCCACCCCTTCTGCATCCTTTGTTTTATATTCAAGGATAAGGTATTAGCAGTTGCTTTGAAGCAGAAACACCTGGAAATAGCCTAAATGACCATCAACAGAAGAACCGTTAATAAATTCTGACCCAACCTTACTGTGGGATATTAGGCAGCAGTTGCAAAGAGTGAAACAGGTGTCAGTGTTACAAGTACGTTCCCCTTGACAGATTATGAAGTGAGAAAATACACATGATAAAATTTCATTTGTTAAAAAATATTAGTATATATGTATATTCCTAATAAGAGTAGCTAACCCTTATAAAATGCTATGTACCAAGCACTGCTCTAAGCAGTTCACATATAAATCCACTTAATCCTTACAAAAACCCAATGAGATAGTGCTGCTGTCATCACACTTTTACAGATGAGAAAACTGAGATCATATATGGAGTAGGTTGTAGAGCTGGGACTCAGACTTTCACTGAGTAGATCCAGAATCTGTGTTCTTAACTGCTAACATCTATCTATCTATCTCTATCTTCTATCTATCATCATTTATCTACTATCTATCATCATCTATCTACCTATAATCTACCTACCAACTATTTACCTCTTTCCATACGTATATTCACACATACATCTTTCTATCTGAGACCTGGAAAGACACACGCTTCCAGAGAAGTGACAATAGACACTTTTACTTATTCTACACACCACTTTTACCACTGCTTCTATAAACTTTTGTATTGTTCACAGTGCCATGATCAAGTTTAGAATTACGGTACTGGGGATAGCTGATATACAGTGATAGTAAATATAAAGGAAAAGCTTCACAAACAAGTGGTCCTTAAGCGGGTACTGAAATGTCAATAATTTACTTTAGGCGGAGCCCTTAAATATGAATATTTGTATCTTTGAGAGCAGGAGATAGAAGACCTTTTCCTTTTCATTTTAACACCTTTTTTTCTTTCCATGGCACCTATAAAATGCTCAGTCCCTTTTGAGCCTTCAAAAGCTGTGTTTACTGACTGAAAGGAGACTGTCAGTGAAACACTTTTGTCAGGACGTGGCTACAGTTTGAGGCTATGTAGTAGAGCAAAGTTAAGTGGAAATTAAATATATGGTCTGGACAACTAACCAGCACTTTATCCAACTGGATTAACCAACTACAGATAAGAATGAGTGCTTCTTTTACCCTTGAAAACGCTTGCATCCGTCTATATTATTTGCCTCATATTTCATTTTAATGTGATGTTGTATACATTTCAACTCATTTCCCCTGTAAAATATTTCTTGAGCTTGATTTCAAAGCTTTAGATCAAGGATTTAGTCTCCACTTGGCTTGAGGATTCATATCAGGAAGACTGACACAACATTCTATACCTAGACTCTTGTATGTTACATCACCAATAACATTTGTATTAGTTTACTATTTCGATCATTACTGGATGATTCTGACGTGTATAGAGTGTATGTAGTGTGCCTGTAATCCCTGGTTCTTTGCCTTTTAGTATTTTTTTATTGAAGATTCTGAGGTTGTTCATACAATTGCTGATACTTCCTGATTGCAAGATATCTCTGTGGGCTTTTAAACATATTTAAATATATTTCTAAACTTTCATTCACTTGCATAAGCATGAATGTACAGTTTCTGAATGCAGAATTTAAAAATGATTTTTTTCTTCTCTTAGGCTGAAGAGTCATTCACTTAAAAATACATTTTAAGATGCAGTGTTTATTTGTAACTCTATATTAGAACTCTGGGAGGAAGTGGCATATAAGTGACCCATGAAATATCTTTGAAAAATGATGATTGATTTTCATAAGAGTTTTCATTTTAATAGTTGATGTTATTTTGCAAATATGAGAAATAGATACTCGGATGAGGATACTGAGGAACACAGAGGTACCCATTCCAGGAATAATCAAGTGTGAGAAGCACTAGATTTCTCATCTTTATTCCTTTTCACTGAATTTTAACTCTTATTTTTTTAAAGGCTTTTATTTTTGAGAGAGAGACAGAGCACGAGTTGGGGAGGGGCAGAGAGAGAGGGAGACACAGAATCTGAACCAGGCTCCAGGCTCCAAGATGTCAATACAGAGCTCAATGCGAGGCTGGAACCCACGAACTGTGAAATCATGACCTGAGCCAAAGTTGGACGGTTAACCAACTGAGCCACCCAGGCACCCCTTAACTCTCTTTAAAAGAAATGGTTTTATAACTGGTAAAATGTTTTCATGGCACTTGCAAGAGCATTATTTCCTGGATGAGTAAGGCTATAAATCAGTTTATTAAAATTGATAATATTCAGCCTCATTTTGTGTTATTCTAGAAACTTGATTCTAAGTTCATTAAATAATTTTCTATGGTATCCTGTACAACTTCACATGTCTACCTTTTCTTTCCACCTGGAATATAACGCCATATCTGTCTACCACAATCCTGTCCATTCCTCAATCCCTATTTTCTCCAAAATGCTTTTCCAGGCTATTCCATATTTTCATAGTCATTTGTTCTTACCTTTACCGTAGCTTATTCTGAAGAGACATTTGTGTACAGGGCAATTCGTCTCTCCTGGATACTTGGGCCCAAATCTTGAGCTTTTTGGTACTTTCTGGTTCCAATCCCCATTTCCTTTTTTTTAAAGATTTTATTTTTAAGCACTCCCTATACTCAATGTGGGGCTTAAACTTACAGCCCCAAGATCAAGAGTTGCATGCTCCACCGACTGAGCCAGCCAGGCTCCCCACCAATCCCTACTTTTTCCCAAGCCCTAGCACAAAATTCCATGATGGTGGGATTTACTCTTTTCATCTTTAAAAAACTTGGAAGAATGCCTTATACTTGTCATAAAGGTAGTCAGTTATGATTGTTCAATGGATAGTAGGCACCTAACAATACTCAACACAAACGGGAAAACTCTTGGTTTCTCTAGAAAATTAAATCTCATAATTATGAATTGTATCTGTCAGCACTCAAATAAATGAGATATATTCATGATACTGAGAAATAGACAGAAATCTGATATTATAGAAACTAATACTCAAACAGTTGACTAAATTTTTCACTATACATTGTGATTTTCTACTACATGGATATATACTTTTCCATTCACAAGAATATAGAATGTGTTTATGCCTGGTTAACTTACTTAAAAATGTCACTAGAAAAAAATCTTGTCCCTTTTTAAGTAAAGTCCTATTTTGCCAAAATTATATTAATCTGTCCAGACCAATAACAGCTTCAGGGAAGCAGGAGAGAGAGAGAGAGAGAGAGAGAGAGAGAAAGGGAGAGAGGGAGGGAGGGAGGGAGGGAGGGAGGAAGGAAGGAAGAGGGAGGGAAGGAAGGGAGGGAGGAAGAGAGGAGAGAAAGAAAGAAAAAGGAAAGAAGGAAGGAAGGAAGGATACACATTTTTGTCAGCACAGTATATTGGGCAAGGATGACTTAAAAGAAAAATGAGGAATCTCTGATCTTTATTTATGCTCTCCAATGTTTTCCATGGTGCTTCTATGTACTCACATATAAATAGGACAACAGTTCTTTTCAGATTCCTCAAATAATTCTCCTCCTTCTTCATCTTCCTCTTTTGCAACATGAGAAGCTTACATGAAAACTGAGCTTAAATGACTTAAAAAGACTATGAAGACAGCACAAGAGGAAAATTACCAGAATCTATAACATTAAAAGTTGATCCCTCAGGATTGAATTTTGGTTGTCAGAGAAGTGTTGATAATATACTCTAGGGTTCTCTGACTTGTTATAAGTTTAACTGAAGTAAATGTTTTCTTGTGCAAGCATATCAGTTTGGCATGAGATTGTGTTAGATAAGCCCCTTAAGGCCCAAGCTGCTCTACATTTCAAAACAAAACTACCTGAAAACTGATGAGTAACTCAAGGGGAGGAAGGAAAAGAGGGAAAAAAAGGAGAAGAGAGAAGACAAGAAGAAAGGGAGGAAGGGGGAAAGGAGAGAAGAAGGAAGGAAACGTGTTTTGGACAGTGGTAGATGTTAAAGACACACATTACCAAAATAAATGAAATTGGTGATATAACAAGAAACCTAAAAATTGCAAAAGGCATCTAAACAAACATATTAGTGCTAATATGAGAGCCCTTGTTGTTTCATTTCCTAATTTGCAAATTAGTAGAGAAGTTTGAATTTGGGGGCTTGAGCATCTATCTCCAAATCGAAATGAACAATCCTCAGTCTACTGTCATGTTTTAATTGAGGAACCTTAGCACAAGAGAGGCGATAATATATGCCATTATTGATACAAACTCACAAATGCAACATCCAACCAGAACAATTGCCTTTCCTCTTCTGTACACTTTTTCATTTTATCTAATCCCAAAAAGCTTGACTGCATTTGTCTAGCTGCCAGCATAATTCAAAGACAAAAACCTTAATTTAAGTATATATAAAATGACTAATTTAAGTGTACACAATTTAAGAAATAAATAATTTCCACATTAACATCTACGCTGACTGCATTACATAATTAAAACAATGTAATTAAAAACCTAAGAAGAATCACAGGGCATAATCCTTTTATATTTCTTGATTTCTGTTTGTTTAGACAGATTACATCAATAGCAAGTTAATTAAACATTTTATTTATTATTTCCAGAGTATTTTGCAATTTTTTAAATGAAGAGTAAAAACCAGAGAAAAAAAAGTAGCCCTATACAACTTTGTTTATCCAACTTGGTAAAATGTTACAAGATACCAGTCTATAAAAACTAGAAGGGCAGGGATTGGGGAGTCAGAGAATGAGGAAGAGGTTGGTAAAAGGGTAGAAACTTTCAGCTATAAGATGAATAAGGTCTGAGGATCTAATGGTTAACACGGTGACTGTAACTGATGACATTATAATGAATAATTAAAATTTGTTAAGAGAGTAGAACTTACACGTTCTCACCAATGTGAGAGAGAGAGAGAGAGAGAGAGAGAGAGAGAGAGACGTGATAGATGTGTTAATTAACAAGACAGGAGGAATAAATTTCACAATGTTTATGATTATCAAATCATCATAATATCTACTTTAAATATCTTACAATTTTGTCAATTTATCTCAATGAGGCTGAAAAAAAGTAAAGCACTTACAGGAAAACCCCACTTATAGCACTTTAGAACTTAATCAGTTTCATGTTCTCAAATACTTTTCAGGCAGAACCTGTTTCTAAAGTTTCCTTTGTTGTTATATTCTATTTTGAAACAATGTATGGTTTTCAAGTACATTTTAAAAATTGCAGGCAGTTATTTAATTCACATAGGGCTTTGGCTTTTAGAAAATAAGACTTGCAACTCTGAAAGACAATTGAAATACACACACAATAATTCATGAAATTTACTTTTAAGTGAATAGAATTTTTTTTCCATCAGGTTTTTTTTAACTTCTGTATCTGTGAAATATAAAAAACTTTGCTCTTTAATACAAAAATCTTGATTTTCAGGGATACAGAACACAAAAACTATTTAAACACCTATTGCTATGGGCTAATCAGTTAAGACACTTTGAAGCTATAGAATCTGAGTTGGTATCCCAGTTCTGTCATTTATCAGCTGGGTCACAGTGTATAAGCGACTCAGCTCCCTCCTTGGTAAAGTGAGATTAACGTTATTTATTTCATAACATCGTTCTAAGGATCAAACAAAATTATGAATTGAAAAGTGTTCTGTCAGCTGTAGGGCATTAAACAAATTTAAGATTTGAATAATAATTTTATCCAATTGAAAAATGTTGATGTATGCAAGATGCGATTTCTAACAGGAAGTTCACCATCTAAGCACAGGTGCCAATTTGGAACCATATATTTAATCAATGGGAAGTAGAGTGTCTTTTTGCTCACCTCTCTGACAGATTGGCAACCTGTAAGAAAAAGATCTACAGTTTGAGTCAGGCTGTACTAGGTGGACAGTGTAATCACCAGGACAATTCTTAATACAAAGAAAGTGGAAACATGAGTCTGAAGAGGGGAAATATCAAAGGCACTCTTTATCAAGAGTGAAAGTTTGAAATCCATCTATTTAAGAGTAATCACTATTCTTTTAGTTAAGCTGTTGTCATCTCTAACTTTCCCCGAGTAGAAAATAATCTACACTTCCAACTAAGTTATTCATGGTCCAATTTGTTCTCAGAATACTATAATAGGCTTTGTGAAGATAAGTTTTATAATAGGGATTTAACAGAGTGAGAAGCCAAGACACAGAGGCCTTCAAACACAAAGAGTATGTATGTATGTAAACTGCTCATGCCCTCCCCTCTTCTTCCACTCTCCCTTGTCCCTTCTTCCAAAAGGACACTCACCCCTACTTAAAATCTAATTTTTACAAAGGATTCAGACAAAATGCCAGCTCGACAACTTCACAGTACAATCGGTTTAGCTCCTGCAATGTTGCTCTGGGGCCTTTTTCAACAGTGCTGGGGAAAGGGGGAAACTTTGAGTGAAGAGCCCCTGGAAGAAGGAACACTGGGAAGGGTTTTAGGAGAGAGAAACATTCAAAATCTTCGCGTTTGGCAGCTCCGTCTTGCTTGATGACCACATTTACATACTGAGTTCACAGGCTAGAACTCTCAAAGAGAACTCTACTTTCCTGGAGAAAATAAAACTTTCAGGGTGGCATCCTGAAAAAAAAAAAAGGAGAAAGAAATCTGATGATCTATACACATTTTTTTAATTTCCCAAGCTTTTGATAACTTATACAGAGTTAATTCAGAGACACTATTAATTTATTGTTTTCTCTTTTTTTGTGCTTTCACATCTAACCTTCCAAATTTAGAATTTTTAATCTCATTTGTATCCAAATGGTTATACTGGCTATTTATTTTACAAAGTTGCAAGGCACTTGGCCCGCAGGGCAGGTGTGTCTCCATTCCAGATCGTTGTTGTTTTGTAAGATTCCTAATTTTCCCATTTAAAACCCATTTTAAAGCCATTATCAAGGCCACACGCACATAACTTGTCTTCACAATCCTAGAAACTCTCTACCTACCAATGTATTTTAATAACTAGTTCCCCTTTCTGCATGTTACATCTCTGCTGTGTCTATTTTGTTGCAAGTCAGGCCATCTTATTTGCATATTTGTAACAAAGTATATAAGAGGATACAGAGGTGTGGTTTATTGAGTGTTTTCAAAAATGTTCCTCGATGAAAAAAGCCCTGCAAATCACATAGAAATTACATAACAAATATACGTTTTAAACTTTGCTTTACAAAGAAAGATTTCTTAAGTTGTTTTCAAATGTGCTTTGAATGATTTCTAGTACTCACACCTCCTTACTTGCTTTCCAAACTGTTTATACTGTCCCCAATAACACTCAGTGGAAAGCTGTCATTCCTGGCTAAATCCTTACTTAGGGTGGATGCTATGCCTCCGTGAGACAGGGTCAGGGGGTCAAAATAGATTTTGGAGGCCACCTGGAGAGTCCAGGCCATGAACTGACTCAAAAAATTTATATCAGAACTGGAATAGTCCACCTCCCAGGGTCAGATCTGGTCTGACACTCCAACCACAGGCCGGGGCATGCTAGACCGAGCTCAGAGAGAGGCCAGAGCTGTTGACCCTGCTAGCTGACCTCTTCAAACTTCAGGAGAATTTTTTTGGCAGTTACCACGGTGACTGGGTACTCTAAAAGCTTATCCTTCTTACTGAAAGGAGGGGAAAAATTAGGAAAAAATATGTTAAAACCTACCTTGCAGAGATGCTTATCACAGTTAAAGTTTAAAAAAATTGAGGGAGTTCTAAATTGTGTATGCCTTTGATATTGATTTCTACTGCTCTCCTAAAGAAATTAGAATTTATAAAGTCTTCCGAACACCAAAATTTCACATTTAGAACAGATACTGCTTTTTTGTTTCTTTCCAATAGCTGACAACAATTTGAATAATGTATTAAAATACTTTTAAAATAACGTAATTTACTTGGAATATCTAATAACGCTCTGCTTTTTTTGAGAATAATCAGCTTTGCAATAAGATCCATCATAAATGCTAATCTACTAGGGGAAAATACTGTAACTAAATACTCATTTTTGCATCAAAAATAAACCCAGTATTTTTTTTCCTGAAAGAAAACTGTCCATTTTTGCTTAACTTGAAATAATAAAATTAGGAGAAAAGCAAGGGACTGTTATCATTATTGTATATTTTATCTTTTACCCAGTGACTTAATAAAAATAATGTGTAGATTAAAAACAACATTGTATTTTATGTGTAACAAAAGAACACAGGGAGGAAAAAATGCAATGTGTACTTAATTTTAGAGCAATGCTGCTTAAGCTAAAGAAGCCATAGAATATTTTTCCATGTTAATATCAAATGATATCTTGTCCTAAAGTTCTAAAGTAGGCTTATAAATTAAAATTTAATTCCCCACAGGGCAAACCTATGCACATTTTAAAACTTTACTAGTTGCTTTTTGGTGACAGATTGTAATACAAAATACTTTAAGTGGCTCCTATATGTGACTTGAAATTAGATGACAATTGTAATCATTTAGAAGTGTAATATTCCTTAATCATAACAATATTTGCTTTGAAAAATACCTTTGTACTATTCAATGACTTTCTATAAAGTGAAATCAATGACTCTTAGTGTTGCTACCGCTCTGGAACTCCTTTAATTTTCCTATTTACCTCTTACATGACCCAGGTCCTAGAAGTCTTGAAAGGGCTTTCACCAGCATCTGGGTGGTGTGTGTGTGTGTGTGTGTGTGTGTGTGTGTGAGAGAGAGAGAGAGAGAGAGAGAGAGAGAGTATTAGAACGCATAAATGATCAAGCATGGGTGAGGGGAGAGTGGATTTGCATTTTAAAAAGCTGTGGCTATATAACAAAACAATGTCTTTGGTCTAAATATTATTTCTCATCTTGACTCTAAGCCAAGAAAAAAAAATGATGAATTACAGAAATGTAGTAACTGACACTCCAAAAATGAATACTGATTCATTTCAAATTTCAGAGGTATGCTTTAACCTAATCTTGAGTGTTCATTTTGCTATGACCTATTTTCACTGTTTTGTAATCACCACTAAATTCTTAGAACAGAATGGACATAACAGCCAAATATCTGTTAATTGATCTTAATTTTTAAGAAACAAAATATAATTCAGGGTATAATTTCCTTTTGTGTCTTGTTCTCAAAACAGCCAGTGAAAGGGAAGATCAGAGATGATTTTGTCATGCGATCCAAATGCACTTCGCTAAAGCACAGGTCTTTCAAATAGATGGTGTGGTTCTTGCCATTGCAAAGTGGGCAACCAGGTTGGTGAGTCACGACAACTGTGGTGCCAGCTCATTCTCCGTGATGAACTCAGCTTGTCCTTCCCAGTCGGGAACTCTTGGCAAGCTTCCCTAAAGACCCAGAGGCTGGCAAAGCATGAGGAACTATCAAACAGGAAATGAGGTCCTCCTCAGGTTTTGAAAAGAGATGATAGAAGTTCTTAAAATGAGGCAAGCCAGGACAAAATCTCCTAAACCACAAGCCTTATCTTGAGTGAAACATTATTTCTAAGTTGGATCTGAAAAGGAAACGAAGTTTAAGTGTAAGACAATGGTGCATTTGTATGCAAGAAAACAATGCCAAATCTCAGCTTGATTTCCTCTAGTCAAATTTAGGATCTTTTAGGAAAAAAAAACAGAAATCATTTGTCAATCTTCTGCATAAACTTTTACTAAAAGCATGATGAAATGGGTATTTTATTCAGTAACTCATAGACCTGGATCTTTTCTTAGGCTGAAAAGTCACAAATATGTTAGAGAACTATAGAGTTTAAGGACTGTGAGGGTCCTCAGAGATGACCTAGTCCCGGCTTTTTACTTTATATGTGTGAAATCTGAAGCACAGAAACATGAACTGCCTTCCATACAGACTACGAGTTACATGCCTAGACTGGAACCTTGATCCTGTTTGTCATTTGTAGCCTAGTGTGTTCTCTACTACAGTAAGTGGTCTCTTCACAGGGGAAAGGAATATTACAAGTCCCCACCAGTAGACATATTCAAAGACTTGGAGACATAGTTATTCTGAGGTCATGGTATAAAATGATTGTAAAATTCATTGATGTTGCACTTTCAGGAAACACCATTAGGGACCACATGATCATAAATTCTACAAAATTAGGAGTAAAATAGTAAAATAATATGTGCTATAGGAAGCTTCAAAGTTCTTAGGAACTTATGTCTGATGGTAACAGGGACATGTTGTTAATATTATTTCTCCAGCTAATTGTTTTTATTGATTTGTTATGGCTAATAAGCACTGATTGATTTTCTTTGAATTGGTACAGAGCTCCACTCTGCCAGGTTTGTAATTAATCAATACCAACAAGCAGGCATTTGGTGTTAGCCCATCTAAGTTTCTGGCGGTATGAAAGAGTCTGTACAAACAATCATAGCCTAGAAAAATACCACGGCTGCCAGTCTGGAAAGGGCTTAATCTGGTCTTTCTTTAACATTTCTTTAATTTACTTCAGTTTTAACTTATCTCCATTAGGATCAGTGGATCCTGGAAATTAAATAAATAGAAGCCTATAGGAAAATGTGGAATTCATTGCTGATACCCCCAAACTGCCACTTTGCAACTGTGTTCAGTTGTAACATTAACTCTTTGCTTCAGTCGTATCATGTATTTTCAGCACAGCCCCCAAATTCTCCTTTTAAGTTGTCATGGCATTTGTGAGATAATGATTTCATTCTGAGAATTTGGTTCAGGGCCCAGAGGAAAAAAGAGTAAGGGATAAAAATTTAAGGTGAGGAGAGAAAGTACTAGGTATGCTGTGGAGGCAATGGTTTTATAAGGAAGAAAGCTGGTATTTAGGAAGATGGTTATATATGATTAAGAGGTAAAGGCAATAGGAGTCAAGTACACTACTCCCACCTAGATTAAAAAAAAAAAATGCTATATCTTTTCCATAGATTCCAATGGGGGGGGGGTGGCGTATTTTTGGTACTAATCACATGTTAAAGTTTGGGAGTGAGGAATGAAAAACTACTCTGAAGTCGGGTCTGAAGACCGTTTGCTTGGCCACTCTCAAAGAACCCAATGAAGCTCAGCTACCACACTTTGCACATGTGCATCTATTTGTTCTATTTCTCAAAACACTTGAGAAAGCCTCCCCTTGACCCAGAGGCGAATTCTCCACCCAAAGGAGAAAGAGCTGTTACGGGAAGCTTTGTGACAGAAGGGAACTTGCTAATCTAGAAATATATTTCCTTTTGGAATCAAGGCTGAGGGGCCAGTAAGCTGAGCAGGGAGAAGAAAGTAAGTGACGAATTGTGAGATTAAAGAGGGAGAACTTTCCGGGTGCCTGGGTGGCTCAGTTGGTTGAGCGTCTGACTCTTGGCTTTGGCTTAGGTCATGATCTCACGGTGTGTGTGTTTGAGCCCTACATCGGGCTCCGCGCTGACAGCATGGAGCCTACTTGGGATTCTCTCTCTCCCTCTCTCTCTACCCCTCTTCCGCTCTCTCTGTCTCTCAAAATAAATACATTCAAAATAATAATAATTAATTAATTAAAAAAAAAAAAGAGGGAGAACTTTCCACTTGGTTCTGAGCTTCACCCCCAGGACCAGACTGGCTGTGCTCCAGGATTGGTGTGGATGGCAAAAAAGCTAGTTGCCTTCCCACCCCCACCCCCCAGCTTCTTAGCCTGCTTTGACGCTTTCCCAGAGCTGTTCCTTCAGTCCAATGGGCACGGCACTCCATTCTGGACCCTATCCACCCGACCGCTCCTAGAAGGGCACAGTCTGAGGCAACTCTACCAGTGCCTGCCCGCTCTTAAGACAGCACCGCTTGAGAAAAGGCCCACTCTTTTGGCAGCCTTCATAGGTTCCTTGGGAAATTGTTAAAGACAGAAATTTTGAAATTGAATTTTAATGATCGTCTGAATAGAAGGGTGAGGCACGGCAGCTGCCCCAGCTGCTCCAACTGTGGGCCAGGCCAGCCCCTGGGACACCACACCCCCCAATCCAACAAGAGGAAGGGAAAAGGAGGGGCAAAAAGGTGAAGGCTTCAACTTTAGAGTAAGGGCCCCAGGCCCTTGGCATTTGAGGCATCCACATCCACAAATACAAAAGAAACGGGGCACTATAGAAGACAAAAAGCGTCACTTCGGGGTCTCCTATCAGGTTGCTCAAATGAATTGTGGGTCCAAGCACACAGGGTTTTGTGAGAGAGGAGGGATCTCGGGAGAAGGGCAGAGTTTCATAGGAGGTGGAACCAGTTTCTCGCCTGGATCCTCCTGGCTTGTGCTCTGTAGTAACTGTGGTCTGGTTCATGTTCCTTGTCCTCCTTCTGCCTGCCGTTTCTAGGTGAGAAGAGGGCCACAGGGTAACGCATTCCCACCACCAGTTTCCTAATTCCGAAACTCAAGTGCCTGAGAGTGAAACTTCGCGAAAAGTTATTGCCAGTGACAAATTCTGGCTGACAAATTGTCAATAATCACGTCTTCGATACACTGGATGGTTCTCAGGCAATAAAGAAGCAAGTGCACGAAGGGGTGGCTAGGGTGCAGGGTGTAGCCCCGTGTGCAATTTTCCAGGTCTGCCCTCCACCCCAAGCTGTACTCTGCCCCCCAACAAGGGAATGCATTCAGTGTGGGACTGCGGGGTGGCCCTTAGCCGGCTCTAGCCCTTGCTCTCTTTCTTCCTGTTGCTCACACAGACTGCTCCTCCAGGAGCCTCTCTGGAAACTTTCCTCCAATTAAGGCATCTAGGTGCCTCTGTCTGTGGTCTCAAGTGCCCTTGATTTACAGTCATGTTAGCCCTCCTCCACTCACGCTCTGTCTCTCTCTGTCTCTCAAAAATAAATAAATGTAAAAAAAATTTTTTAAAGATAAATAATAATGGTATTTTTACCTGTGGATGCATTGGAAGAATGTGTGCAAGTTAAGTATTTTTAGAACTTAACATATATCAGAAAAAAATCTTTCAAAGTGTTTACAAACATCACTTCTATAAACATCCTTCCACCCAACACACACACATTCAACAAAGTGCTCTTTGATTTTTTTTTTTTTTTTACATTTTGGACTCTGTTTTAAATTTAGAAGCAACTTTAAACACATACACTGATCTAAACATGAATTTTCCATGTAAGACATGATTTTTTGCAAAGTTTATAAATCCAGTTACCTAATCATAAGACTTCAGATTAAATTATCAGTCACAGTCTTCCTAGAAGATTGATTAGCTATAAAAGTTTGGGTTCACAATTTAATTCACTCTTCTTTCTCCAACTTGAATTTAGATTTCTGCTTTTAAATACAATACAGCACTTAAATTACGGGTCTTCTTGTTAAACTGGAGGCTTTTCTCATTTACCTGATCTCTATAAAAGAAATACATTGTCATATAATCAATAGGAAAAACTCAGCTGTCACAGGCCCTAAGCAACTCCTTGCCACAGAAATAACATGGTTTGGCATTTCTTTCTTTCCTTTTTATTTTTTAAAAAAGATTTTACTTTTTAAGTAATCTCTACATCTAATGTGGGGCTCAACCTTACAACCCCAAGATCAAGAGTCACAAGCTTTACCAACTGAGCCACCCATGATCTGCTATTTCTGAGTTTGAAAAATGTGCTGTTTGGATGACATGAGATCAAAACTATTACCCCCACAGCTTAGACATAGTTGTCTCTATGAATGGCTGAAGACTGATCTGCAGAGACCAAGGGGATATTGAGAACAGGCTTCTCTCCTGGTTAGAGACCAAGTGCTTCCTTTTTTCTTCCATAAACAGGAAGTATGAGTATTGGGATCTAGGATTCGAAGCTATTTTTAAGTTCATCTAAGTATGTTTGCTCTTATAGAGTTTATGTCAGAATTTGAAATTAGGTGTTTTCCCCTCAAACCAATGAACAATTCAGATTTGAATTTTGGAGTTAAAATCTGAAACTAAATGTCCAATGATTTTAAAATCTATCCTTTTAAGTCCTGGATCATTCCTATCAATGTGATCAGGAGTTCTACAGTATATAAATCCTTCAGCTCAAAAGTAGTTACTTTCATTTCATTTCATTCAGTAGTTACTACTGAATGGCATCTGATTATAAGTAGGCAGGAACCCATAAATCTCTGGCAAGATGTTTCTCTGCCTCAATGTCTCTGCTTTTGTTTCTTTCTCAGCCTTCTCTCTATAGTCTGCTACCTACAAATGCCGCCATATCATAGGAGAGCATGAAGAACATGTAATCCTTCCTTAGCTGTATCTTCTCCCTTTAACTATGATATATTACTCTGTACTTTTAACTCAATGACTTATTTCACCTCAAGCATTTTTTTAAAAAGTGGTATGGGGCAGCCCTATTGTGGAATCTACCCTACTTGGTAGATTAGATTATGTGATAAACATGTTCATTTATCTCAAGAAGAACTTTGCTAAGAAGCCGCATGACCTTGGCATACTACAAATCATTTACACACCAAAGGTGAAAGATAATCTGACTCATGAATTTGCTCCCTCAGTTCCCCTTAGCGTACCTGGACCCATCCATACAAAGAAAAGTACCAGAGGGGATCAAACAGTAGCAAGCGAGGGGAGACAAATTCAGTTTATAATGTCAAAGCATAGATATGTAAAACCTCTCTTTTCTAAAACTAAAGCTGTTGGAGCCTACATTTCCCACACATACCATCACTAAAGATCTTTGAGATAAACTAAAAAACACTACTTCTAATTAGTTCATTTGTCATCAGAGAACGACTGCATCAAGCCAGGTATTTTGCTCCTATTCAACTCTAGAAGAAAACGGGACAACATGTGCTATTATAAAAAGCTCAGCATTCAGTGCCAACATTTCAAATTGGCCTCATTTGACAAGATCTCAGAAGCCCCCCAACTCATTCAGCCCATGTCTTGGCAACCTCGCTCTAGCCCCAAACACAGCAGAGTTTATCCATTATCATAGTTCACAGGCTTCTCCATAGCTGCAAGTTGACATTTGGAACTTGCAGAAGGGGTAAAAATCCATCTAGGAACCAAGTCACTTACTTCTAAAGTAAATGTCAAGGAGGGAGGGGAGGAGGAGGTAGCAGGGGACAGGGAAGAACTGGGTACACAATAACCAAGCAGTGAGTGACTTAGCTGATGCCCATCAAGTGCAGGTAACTGATGAAAAGAGTTCTCTTCTTGGATACTTGAGTGTGTGAATTTACCTTATTATAATTACAGGCAGTGACTGATCGCATCTCAGCGCTAAACACTGAAGAGTCTTATTTATTTATGTATGTATTTTTAGAAATATGGTATATTAAACTATCTTGTCATGGATTCCCAAGACATAAACCACACGAGGTCAATACCAAAAATTTGAGAATGTATTTAAATTCTTAATCACACAGTGCAGAGATGGGATACGCTGGATACAGGAGCTGGACAGCCCCTGCGTATATGGCTCAAAAATTTTAAGTTGTTCATTTCTGTCTCTACTTTCATCAAGCCACATGTAAAATATTTCTTTCCCTTACTTTCTGCAATCTAAACTTAAGAGTGCACAAACCATGAGCTGGAGGTAACTGCTTCTTTGCGGTGCTATTTATGACACACTTATCTTTTTTTTTCTCCCTAGGCATCCACCCCAAGGGACTGAGCAATGCACTATGCCGCTGCTACTCAACTAGGTCTGAGAGCAAAGCTGGGGCTTTTGAGAGCATCTTCACCACTGCCGCAGTCTTGCCGCCAGCACCTGCTTTCTTACCCAGTTAGTTCACCAAGCTGCCTCTCAGCTTCATTTCACAAACATATCTGGGTCTCCATTTATCTGTTAAAATGGCCCAGGGTGTCTGCCAGGAGTATTGTGCCACCATCGCTGGCACATTTTGTCTGTCATTACGCGAAGCGTTCTAAAAAGCTATTTCCAACCCTGCAAATACACTCATACTACAGAAGTCATTACATTAGCATAACAAGCACAAAGTTCCAAGATGGTAATTTGGTTATAGATCTGAAATCCTTCCTGTTCCATCAGATAGATGTCGAGGTATGATGTTGCCTTGCTGTGACTACAGTCTGGGTCAGTGTACATTCCCTCCCACCTCCACCCTCCACCCCCAGTCGCTTGAAGGAAGTTCTGCTGGGTGAACCCTGCATCTTTGGGAACTCAGAGTGGGGTGAAACTTTCAAGTTCCACCTGCCCAAGTTGGGACATTTCATAAAGAACCAAGAGGCCTCTCTTTTTTTTCTTCCTCTTTGACCAAGAAAACTATGGTCAAACTATGTCTTAAATGATATTCTTCCACAGGTATCTCATTGGATATGGACAAATATCAGGATTTCGCTTGTAGGCAATACAAGCACTTTTTGGTTCTTTGGTTGGGGGTGGGGTTTGGGAAATTCGACCTCAGTCTGCCGGGCCAGTAGTGGAGCTGCAGATTATCAGCTGCTCTGCTGAGGCCCGGATGGCGGCTGGTGGTGGTAGTGGTGGTGGTAAGGGTCAGCAGGGTTGAGACGTATTCAAATGTTAATTTACACCTGAAAAGACTGGCAGTCACCCACATGGGGGGTGACTGGAGTTTCTCAGGAATCCTGGCCCTGAGTGTTTCCTTGGGAAAGATGAAAGTTGAAATGGAGGAGAAAAGCAGCCTAAAAGTTCTGGGAGCAGCAAGAAAGGAGGGAGCAGGGACAGCCTTGATGAGTTAAAGGAAGTTTACTTACCAACCGGTTGTAAACCTATTTTCAACGTTCCCCTTCCAGTATGGTTTTAAGGTACAACAGAGAGGTGGTAATTTCCTCTTTCCTCAATATTTGGAGATTGTCTATTGAATCCAAAAATATTTATGTGGAAGTAAGAATGAGGAATTAGCCTCATTTTCCCCCCTGCATTGGAATGGCTTTCCTTGTTTTGCATAGTCTGTTTAACAACTGCTGCCTACCTAGCTTAGTGGAATCCCAAAGTACCTCATGAGTAACTAAGAAAGAAAAACCTTCTGCATTCCAACACTGCCTCTAACCTCAAACATAGTAAAGGGTTCATTCAAGACCCCAGGACCACACTGAGGCATTAATTAGGCTGATGAAATCCATCGAAATGTATGAATTCAGCATAATCAAGTTTCTACCACAGACTATCGTTAAGGAATACGTGAGCAGCTGGGAGAATAGAAAGTACTGTTAGAGTTAAGTCATGCATGTAATTGAGTATATTTAACATAACCATTTTAATGATCAGTGATTAAAAGTGCATCTTACTTAAATGGTATATCCTCTGCAATTTGTTCATATCAACTCGATAATATTCTCAAAAGGAAAAAGTAGGGATACAAATTCCTAAACAAGATCTTTTTTGAGTTTGGGGGGAAAAGCTGGAAAGTGAACTGAAAGGAAAAAAAAGAGTAGCTTTTGCATGCAAACAGCTCCACCAGTGTGATATAAATTAATCACTGTTTTAAGCATCTCTATGCTCAGGTCAAAGTATTAGGAATATATAACAAGTGATTTTCTTTCATCCCTCAAAAAGAATGTATTTCATTAAAGATGCTTTCTCTGTCCAACAGGATTATTTTAAAAATCTCAAATCCTGCTGATTTTAGGAGCTTTTCTTAGGAACCTGGGAAGTTTACCTTTCCGGTTCTTCTTCCAACCTGTAGGGCTGGCTTCTCTTACTGGAACTCGCCTTTGTGAAGACAGCACTGGGAAGAGAGAAAGCCTCACAAGGAAAGAGATGCACCGGGACATGGCAGTCTAGGGCCACAAACAGAAGCCCTCCCAGGGAAATTAGCTGTTCAGAGCTGCTAGGGGCCTGAACCAAGAGCCCACGCGTTTAGAGGCAGACTCTGCTGTGCTCTATTCACTTGGACCTGGCCAGATAAATGAAGTCATTGTGAAGCTGTGCAAAAGCTAGCCTAACTCTTTTTGTTGTAGTTTCTTAGCTTTTGTGCTCAAAACACGCAAATCACCGATTATCCAGGAAAGAAGAGGTGGATCTCAATCTACAGGTAGGAGTGTGTAATCCCACAGTATCTACACACCTTTGCAGGCATTGTAAAAGTAAGGGTTTAAGAGAAGGATGCAGTTGGCCCAGTCCCAAAAGTTGCTGCCACATGGGGCTCTTTTTATCTCCCTCCACCCCTGCCCCCATCCTATAGAGAGACCAATCTATTCTCCCACTCAAAATAGGGTTTGAAGACTGGCACTTCTTGAGCGTCTGGGAAATGCACTGTAACTTTTACCAATGTGAGAGGGAGAAAGGAAGGCACAACCACATAAAAGTGTATTGGGACATACTATCTGCCTGCTGCAAACAAAACAAAAATATTTTAAGGGGAAATTCATCTTGAAGCCTTCCTTTCACCCAGAAGCATGTCTTCCTTGGCTTGGAGGGACAGCTCTTGGGAAATCAGGTCTCACAAGGAGCTCTGCCGAACCCAATGTATAGTCTATAAATATAGTCTATAGTGGAATAGTCATGCAGGGTAGTCAGTGCAAGAGAATCTGGAGTCTTGAAAGCATCTTTTTCTTCTGGCTATGGTGGCACTTAAATGATAATGCGGGCAATGGAGCTAGGAGATTTATATCTTTTGGAAAGTAGGGCGAGCCAGATGGTAATAGCGTCATTAACACACAAACTTGGGATGTGCAAGTGAAGCTTGAAATTGGGAAAGAGATCGGGAGAACAAAGGGGGCTGCTGTTGAAAGGCTACCCCTCTTCTGCCGGCCAAAGCTGAGAGCCTCTTGGTACTGGGGTCTGCTCCTGCCCAGAGCTGGATAATAAACGACAGCTTTCCCCCTCCCCTGTTGTGACTTAGAAAACACCGAGAAAACTTTTGCAATAGGCAAATGTGGCACTTATTTATGTGTAACCCTTTGTAGTCTGAAGTGGCAGGAATGGGTCTTTAATTCAACTGCACTCCGACCTTCCACCCCTACCCTAGTTTGATAAGTTCCTGCAATTGTTGACATTTATTTTATGAAATCAAAGTGCCGCTTGTTGCCCGTTTCAGACAAAAGTTCCTTTTCCTCCCCTTATGTAAGCATTCTAAGTAAATATTAAAGGTTGAACAGCACCACCTTTTTTCATTTTGGTGATGGGGGTTGGTGTGAAGGTGTTGCCCAGGGTTAAACTCTGGAGTTTTACTTTGGAAAAAGCCTTAATGTTAGGTGAAACTCCCACTTGTCCGAACAGATATAATTCACAGAGAACAGAGAAGGCAATAAGACAAGATTAACAATGGCATTAATAAAAATAATGCATGTTTATAATAAACACCCACACAAACATTTATAAACAGACAGGGCAGTTTGGAACTAAAGACAACAAAGTTAACATATTCATTCTCCTTTTTATTAACTTAATGTATATGTGCGTGTATATATATCATATGTATATATTATATATATGGCTCACGGGAACACGGCAGAAGTAACGGTCATTAAGTATTGAAAGGTTTGAGTGATGCCTGTTAGCGACTAAAAGTTGAGGATGTCTAAACTAAAATCGAACGTTTTTCTTTTTCTTCTTAAAAAAAATACTTGAGCTCTTTAAAAGCCCGGAGGACTTACCCTCAAGGCATTATTCAGAGAAAAACTGAGACTGGCCGTTCGTCACAGGCAATTGTAAAGGGTTTCAAAGGGCCGATCAAACGATCACCAGAGTAATCTACATTCAAGTCCGGATGGTGGTGTTACGGCACACACCTGCGGGGTGTTTGCTGTCCGTGCCCCTCGCCGAGCTACAAATCATCATTAAAGCGAGCTGCTTAAGCTTCTTCCCAGTTTCTAGACAAGAGTTACTTGGGACAGTTCACTTTGATATTGCTACAGCTCGCAATTGACAAGCTAGCAATTTTGGAGCTCGAGCCCGAGCCCACACCCTAGTGAGCTCGGCAAAGTCAGGAGGGTGGTGTGGTCGGGTGGGGGGAGGTGAGCAATTGTAAAAGTCTGTTTCTCCAATTTCCTGGGAGCAGTATCACCACAAGAATGTATAGGAATCCAGGTTTGAAGCAGCTGACACCCGCCTCGAGTTTTCTACCGAGGGTTCTTCCAAAACTTCTTCACTGTCCTTGCCACAACTTTTAGCGATTCAGCCTACAGTCACAGTCTCAAAGCCTCAGTCTCTCTGTCTCCTAAATACACACACTGGGGCCAGCACACTCCCTCGAGTGCTGGATCACGTTTTTCTCGACCAGGACCGGGAACCAGTTTGAAACTTTCACTTTTGATTCATTCATTTGGGGTTATATGCCCCCTTTCAATGCCGACCGGCCCTCACTGCCCTAACTTTGAGACACAGGGGGAAAAGAAAACAATCTGGAGTTGGGTAAAAAGAAAGGGACGTAGGGGTCGGACAGCTGGAGGCGGGGAAACAGGAGGAATGTCGATTTCGGTCTGCTGCCTGCCTGGGCGTCTGCAAGCCCTCGGCAATCCGTGTGCGCCCCTTTTGGGGCGGGGAGGGGGAATAACCGGCTGCCGGTGATGCCAAGATCAACACTCGGAGTGAATGTATCAATAGACCAATTTTCTGCTGCCACCGCGAGCTTTTTCATTTCAATCCAGACTAGCGGCGTCTGCGCTGCGCAAGACGCAACAGCACGGTAGCGTCCGGAAAAAGAGGGCGCTAGATGCGGGAGGCGCAAATATGGAAATTAACTCATTAGGAAGGGGTGTGGTTACCGCGTAGCCCCCTCCTCCATTCCTTCCTTTCCCCCTTGCTGCCACCGTCCCAGCTTGCTAAATATGAGATTACAAACAAACAAATAAAGCAGAAGCTGACTACGCAGTCCCAGATCAAACACGCTCCAGATAATTCGCTTTTCTCAGCGCTGCGGCCAGACCTGCGGCGCAGCGCGGGCCCCTAACGCCCGCTAGTAGCTTCGGTTTCCCCTCCACGCCAGCCCCGGCTTCCGCGCCTCTGAAAGCCAGGGCCCTGCGCGGCGTTTCGAAGGCACAGCACGTGGCCCTGACGCCCCGTTTGGTACAAGTTTTAAAACATCAGACGAACGCTTCCATCAATATGGTAACCCTCTGAGGGCCTCTGCTGATCTCAGAGGTCCTCTTCTAGAAGGTGCCAGGAGGGGAGGATGGTGGTGTTCTCTTTGGGTGAAAAAGCTCAAACTAGAAAGTAGTGTCCCAGAGTGCCTTGCAGGGAGCTTACTCCCCCGTGTGCGGGGGAGGGGAGGGCGATGTGTAGACTAGTTGTAGGCAGGGGTGAGCGCCGGCGTCGATTTGAGTGTTAACGACCCGGGTGGAGATATTACTAAGCAAAGACCAAGTGCCCAAGAGTGAGAGCGAGCGGGTTAGAAAACCTAGGATGTATAATTTTGTGTCCAAGTAAAATGTTTAGATGAAGGGGGGGGGGCGGAACCTAAGAGAGAAACAAGACACAAAACCTCTCATATCCCCCTCCCAGCCACCCTGCCTCCAAGTCCTCAACGCTTGTTTCAGTGGAGGGCTGGAGGGAGGAAAATTGTACTTTTATGGTTTTTCTTCCCGCGGGGACCGCCTCCCCCGGCCGGGCTCCCTCCCCAGCGCTCCCCCAGCTGCGGACTCCTTGGAGGAAGGCCGCCCAGTGCCCTCGTCTCCCGCTGCCTGCAGGCCACCGAGCCTCAAAGCACGCATTGTCCAGCGGGGGCGGGGAGGCCAGCGGGCCCCTGGAGAAGAATAACAGGGCGCCCAACTCCAGTTAGGGAAAGTTTCCTAATGCACTCCTTGTGGTAAAATACACTTTTAACGGGGCGGGGGTGTGGTGGGGATAAGTTTTGAAAATCCACTGCCTTTTCTCAATTCCTAAACTCTTCTCCTTGTCACTTTTTAGGTTCTCAGAAAGGGGAAGAGTGAACTGGAAAGAAATTGGAAGGTAGCCGAAAATGTGGTCATGACTCCAGAACCGTCCATGTGATGGTTTTAAAATGCGGGTGGGAAGAGAAAAAGGGGATGTCTCCATCCAGGTCTGAGCCAGGACAGCTGCACCGTGCGCGCGGGGCGGGGGCGGGGGAGGGGGGCAGTGGTGGTGGTGGCGAGGGGAGAGGGGCCCCGAGGGCGCGTGTGCAGGCGAAGCATTTCGCACCTCCTGTTTATCTTAGAAGCGAGGCGGGGACCGGGGGGGGGGGGGGGAGCGAATTGTTCTGCCTCCCGACAAGCCGTGGAAGTTGAATAAAATGGAGAGGCGGGCAAACGCATAAACAAAACCTGCTGTAGACTCGGAGTCTCTCTCTTTGACCCGAATTCCAAGTGATGGGGGCTCTCCAGTTGCAGAAGACTCCGAAGTCTTAAGACCCCAGAGACAGTGGTCCTCCAGCGACGGCAAAAGCTGTGATAGAGACCGTTAGAATGGAGGCTTTGGGGGCAAATGTGATTAATCTTTCATTGGAGCAGCGGGGACCCGTTCCTTCCAAGCGTTGCCGTCTGCATTTGAGGGGTCTGTAGGTTTCGTCTGCTCTTCCAGGCATTTGCAAAATAATGGCTCGTGTCCCTTGCAAAACTCTGCCTGAAACAAATATATTCCAAGACGCTGCATTGGTGAATCCGTTTTAAAAATCAAATAAGAACAAAATAAGACTTTAAAGAAAGCCTCAGGCAGGTACTCTAGATGTCCAACAACCAAAGTGACCGAAAGGGAGCATTAGTGGTTGTGGGTCTTTGGGAGTTGCGCTAATTTGGTGTGTGGACTCAATGCCTTAATGCTAAATCGGCAATATAAAGGGCTGAAGAGCAAGCCCGATAAAAAGCTCTAATTGCTACTGGAAGATTTAGGTGGTTGCTAGGATCTGAGGACCACCATCACCACAAAAAACCTCCAATAGAGTGTTTGGGCTGCGTGTATGGGGGGTGGGGGTAGAGTTTCTACGGCGAATAGTGCCCGCATCTGCTGGAACTTCCATATCTAAGCTGTTCATTTACGGGAGCCAACTTATGAAATCTCCACAATTAGATCTTCATTGTTCTTCCTCCACAACACTGTCTAGAAAGAAAAGGTCTTCTCGGTCGGGGCCAATCCAACGAAGCGTTTGACGTTATTAAATAATAAAGCGATTGTGATTTACATTGTTGTTCAGAAAAAAAGGCCAATTATCCACTGTTATGTTGCCATAAAGATCATATTAACTCGAATTAGTAATCAAACAATATGCGAGCGTTTAAAAAAGTACAGCCGAACTGGGTGACAGCTACCGCGACGTCTTCACTTTCACCATCGAACCCACCCGCGCCGACAGCCGGAGCGAGAGAGGCAGTCGCCGCAGACCCGAAAGGAGGGAGAGAGCAGCAAAGTGGTGATTAACGGTCTCCAGTGTCAATTATTCTCAATTAATCCCAAACAGTGCAAACCTTCCCCGGTTCTATGGAAGTTCCCTGGTTTGGGATGCTGTGAGAATGCTGCCTTGCTGGGAGGAGTTTGTAAGAAATCCGGAAGAGGCAATCTCATTCCAAGTGTACCTGTGAGCGAAAAGGGTAGGGATGTAGGTGTGTACGGACGTTGCGTGCGGTGTGTGTGCCGGGGGTTCGCTGCCTTTCCCAGAGCCTGGCGTGAGCCCCGAGGCAGGTGTCTGGGGCGGGCAAGGCCCGCAGCGTCCTTACACCCCTAGTCAATCTTGCGTCTTCTCTACTCAAATCACTCTCTCTCTCGCCCTCTGTTATTAGGTTTATAACTCTTTGCCCACTTAAATTTGTGCAGCCAACCAAGGAAATCTAAATAGGTTTGAGTCGCCCCTTGGGTGCAGAGTGGAGGCTTTAATAAGAAAGATTAATTGTGGGTGTGTAACCTGCCAGAAGACGCGGCAGCTATCAAGTAGCGGCGGGCAGTGGGTCGAGGGGAGGGAGATGCCTCTTCTCCTAGGCCCAGACTTTAGTAGGCGCCGTAGGCATACTTAATGCAGGCCACCCGACAACTCCTTGCAGTCACAAGCGAAGGACTCCACAGAGATGGTAAGACCCATCTCTTCCTGTGTTATTTGAGGTTCTAAAGAACTTGGCCTCTGTTCGCCCTGCACACCAAATCCCCTTGCCCTGCGCCCCGCCCCGCCGGACCCCGGACTTTTTGCCTCCACGCGCGAGGTAGGAGTGCGGGAAATGCTGTGACCGCTGCCCTGGGCGGTCTGCTTGTTCCCACCCCCACCTAGTGAACAATGTTAAGGCGAATGATAAAAAAGATTTTGCTCCGAGAGCTAGAAAGTTGATTTTTTTTTTTTTTTTGTCGTTGCCGCGATGAAAAATACGTACGGCTACATTTTTTTTTTTTTAAATAAGCAAGCAGGGATCAATTTTCCTCGGCGCGATGCTTCAGTCCCGGTATAGAGGGAAATCCGGCAGTGGCAGGGCGGCCGGGTTCTCGCCCCGCGCGGCAGCGGCGCCGGGGGAACGGTCCTGGCCGCGCAGCCCTTTCCTCGCCCCTCCCTCCTCCTGCTAAATGTTGGGAAACCAGACAGTGAGTTGGCGAAGAGGGTGGGGGCGGAGAGGAGTAGGAACCGGGCGGGGGTGGCGGGAAGAAGGGATTGACTGGAATAGTTTTTTCTAGTAGCGTTCTCTCCTTGGACAATTCCACCTAAAACTCGAGGCACCAAGGCCTGAGTTTAAACGAATGTGAAATGAAATCTTCGGAAGGTCCAGCCCTTGCAGCGGTGGGACCGCCAAAGGGTGGTTGCATCTTTGTCCAGAGTTTTGAAACAGTTGCTGCCTTTCCTAACTCCCTTCTCTATCTCCCACCCCTCTCCCCAGTAAAACCAATTCAAAAGGGGACAGACTCCACTCCACAAGATTAATGTCCGTTCATTTGCAGGATTAACCCTCTCACGCAGCATAATAAAATACTAGAAGTCCTTTTAAATTTAAATACATACACGAAATCCGTGCCTTCCCTCTTTTTCTGTTTAGTCTCTCTTGGGACATCAGAAAACAGTGGCTTGGAACCTAAGTCAATCTTAGAAGAACTTTTAACTCTGAGTTTTCAGATCATCTCGGGGCTGTTGTAGGCGTTGGCATTGGGAGAGAGTGGAGAGACCAGCTAACTTTAAATATCTCTAGCTCTACATTTTGATTTAGAGCTCACTATTAAAAATCTATTTGTTCCTCCCAGGCTAAGCAGATTTCAATGTTGGTCATAGGAGCCACAAAATGTTCATTAAAGGAACCTAACCAAGGCTACTGTATGGCCACTTTGTGAACTCAGAACTATGGATGGGGGGAAAAGTATGAAAGTGTGAGTTGATGTCACGCTGGCTGTCAGTGTGTGGTCTATTGTGGAGAATGGTGCTTTTTGACTGAACAGAGGGAGCCCCCCTCCCCCCTTCCCCAGCTCTACTGCACCTGCACTGGATGAGGGAGTCCCTGCCATTCAGCCCATCGCAGATTGTTCAAACAGAAGACATCTCTGACAGCACTCAATTCATTACATTTCTTCCTGCTTTTCAAACCAACACACACACACAAAATGAGTATTGCCAGCCAGTGACAGCCAAAAAAAAAAAAAAAATCTTAAAATACTTTATATGCAGCTAATTTGGAAGCTCACACAACTAACCATGAAATATTTTGTATCTTTAACTTGTAAACCTTCTTGAAAAAAAATTACCTGATTTTTCCTATTAAAAACATACCTCCATAGTTTATGTAGGGATAGTAAGTTTGTAGAAAGACACTGCAGCACGGTGCAGGAAGTTTCGATAGGAATGAAAGCAGAAACGTGCAAAAGAGGAAGGCCCCTGATTTATCTTATCAAAAGGGCCGGCTTGAAATGCATTCATAATTTATGCCGGTGATCCAGCTTGCTAATAGAGGTGAGGTACCCAAGAGCCAGGGGCAGGCACTGAAAGAAGCAAGAGAGGGTAGTAAGGGAGGCATCAAGGCTGAAGTGTGAGCTAAACATTTAAATCTATTTCCTAACAATGAAGTCTTCCCCCCATATGCTCAGGTTTATTTTGCCATCTTAGATTCCAAGATGTTTTTGCACCATTTCACAAAGCTGATGAGCGAGTGTTTAGAAAGCTGAGGAGTGTTCGTCTAGTTTAACAGAAGTTGGGGTAAACAAACTCTCACAAGGAAAACCTGATTGTAAGATATTTTCCCTGGAGGTGGGAAGAAGGGGGAAACAAAGAAAGGGAAGAAGACTTTGAGCAGGAGAAGACAGGTTTGCCACTTAGTTATTTCAGGCTGATTAAACTGTAATATTATGCAATAACCGAGATTTGAACTGTTAAGTGTGATAGTCAAATCGACCTGGATGTGAGTTGATACTGAATTGACTGCATGTGAAGTACTGACTAATTCTCAGCAAATCATTAGTTTGTTAGATCCTGGACCAATATCAAAACGAGGTCTAGTCTCTAGGATCCTTCCCAATGGAAGGGCATTCAATGAATTAAATTGATTTGTAAAGAAAACTTGGGAAGCGCACCTTCTGGAAATGCTGAGGTGCTTTCCACCAACAAATAATTCTATCCATTTTACAGAGTCAGGGATCAAATGTCTTTCTTCTAGTCTACAGTTTGAATCACTCTTCTCTCAGCAATATTTGCTCAATTCTAAAATGGTTATAAAAAGCTATACAAATCATTCGGAGTGGTGGGGGATAGAGAAAGTGGACATGGCATAGCAACAGCGAGCCAGAAGCAACTGTCCTAACCATGGCTCCATATCAGAACGAGAAAACTTTTGGAAGTCCAATTCTTATTCCACTGCTGAACCTTCTGTAGGGCCAAATAAAATAGAGCTACAGTGTAACTTTGTAAAGGCTTCGTGTGATTTGTCCAGTGTCTCAAAACAAAACAAATATAAAACAAAACACGACAACAACAAAAATCCAACTCATTCAGACCTCACAGCAAAATCTAGCTAGCAAATCAAATCACACACACACACACACACACACACACACACACACAGAAGGATTTGCCTGTGAGCTGGGGTGGTGTGGTGGGTGTTCCGTGTGTGACTGTCTGCGTGCCTAAGACTGGTTATTCGTGTTTGCTTATACTCTGGGGGGAAAGAGCGTCTGCCTCAAAAGCTGGGGCTGGACAGTGGGGATGGAGACGGCTCCACTGGCCTCACCCAGCAAGTATACGGATTGCCCTTTCTGGAACACTCGAACGAATCATTTCATCCCTGAGGCCCTGCAGACCCTGACGTCACGAGGTGGGGGTGGGGGCGCAGACCCGCTTCTGGCCTGGCCGCCAGCGATAAGAACCCTTGGGAAGAATTCACGGCTCCTTTTAATACAGTAATTATTTTTCTGCCTTCTGAGGGTGGGGGCGGCTCCTGCTCAGAATGCCGGCATCCCTCCCTTCAAGAAGATGCCCAGGGATGGCAAGTTTGCAAGATAACTTCCTAGGCTAACCCTAAGCTGGAAAGAGAACTGGCAAAGGAAGCAGGGTCCTCTGAGGAAGGCTAATTTCACCTCCTAAGACCAGAGAGGAGACCCGAATTTCTGGATTGATCTCTAGAGTCTAAAATGGGAACCTCTTCCCTACCACCTAACTCCGTTGGACTGTTAAGAAAAGTAATAGCCATCAATTAAACCCATTTTGTGTAATTGGCTTTGTGTTCCTCTTCTGCCGGGTAAAGATGCATTATCCCTGTTTTATAAATAGAACATGAATCTATCCTCCATCCCTAGCTTCTCTGATCCTAGAGGGGCCCAATACTCCGGGGAGCCAAAATCGCTCCTGTAACTTACAGCCACGTCAATTCGCAGCCCCAGCATCGGGAAGTACTAAGAGCTTGATTACTAATGATGAGCTTTGGCACCAAACAGGGGCAAACAACCTTTTAAAAGTAAAGGATGGAGGGGAGAGGCAAGAGGAAGCAGGACTTCAGTAAAACAATCTCTGATTTGGGAGGTTTGGGGCCTAGAACCATCCCTGAGGTCACGAGGTCAACGTGGAGCCGGCTAGCGCAGAGGTGCAGGAGGTAGAGAACTCCGGAGAAGCCAGGGCCAACAACACCTCGGGAGACATTCCAGACTTGCGCGACGCGCGACAGTCCGGAGCTAAGAGAGGAAATCGGGCCCTTTTGGCAGGTTCCGGCCGGAGAAGACTCGAGCCCTACGCAGCACAGTCCCAGGGAGCCCCATGGGGCCTCGCCTAGGGCCACGGTGACGTCAGGTCCCCGGTCCGCGCTTGCCCGCCTCAGCTTCCATCGGCCAGCTCAGCAGCGGGCTGCGGCGGGCTCCCCAGGGCAGGCGGGTGGGAGGCCCGAGCGCGCACGGCCCTGCGCCGCGCCCCGCACCGAAGCCCAGAGAGGAAGGCAAACGATAGTTCGAAGCGCCGAAATCTTTACTAACAGTGCACACTTCATTCTGTGCGTACAGGTAGACGAGGGTAATGAAATGAACGACTCCTTGAAGCTTTTAAATCACCTGACACGTCTCTGCACAGTAGAGCAAGCATCTTAAGTCCAAAAGCCCAGGAGCAGCAAGTATCTTTCCTGAACGTCCTGAAATGAGAGGACGTTCTATTTGCTTTTGAAGAGAAACTGATTCTCAAGGAATCAGAAATATCACCATTACACCAAAATATAAAATAAAATCCATTTAGACCTGCTTGCAGAAAGAGAGCTCTCTGCCATGGGAAATCTTGGCCTTGTCTTAGTAATCCATTGTCACAGAGAAGTCTCATAGTTAAAATAAGAAAGTCAAGTCCATTATTTCCTAAAAGCTACAGAAGCAAAACATAAACACTGAAAACAAGAATTATAAAACTGGACAGCATTATGAGAAGGAAGAGTGGTTACAAGTCTCCCTGGGTGATATCAGAGGCAGGTTTCCCGGGAAGTTTTTAATAGAAAAGAACTATGAAAGACACCAAACTAATTCTCTGGTTTGGGCAATTTCTCTTTCTTTGGAAAGCTCCTTCCCCGCTGCGTACTCTAGAACTCCAGAGGCTGTGTCCCTTTGGATTTTATCCACCCTTTCACAGTAAAGTTCTGAAGTGTTTCTCCCCCTTCTTCTGTCTTTAAAGGATCTACCTCATAGACAAGGTACCCTAAAGAAATGCACCCAACCATCTTCCAACTTCAGTCAAAAAAAAAAAAAAAAAAAAAAGCAAAGGAAAGAAAGAAATCAACCCTCATCCTCAATCTCACTTGTGGCTGTCCAAAGCAGTCTGTACTCTGAACGCAAGAAAAGGCAGCATAAAAAAACAGAGTGAGGTGCAAATTATTTTAAGGCAATAATGGGGGGGGGGAGGTGGTGGAAAGTGTTGGAGAAGTGTTAATTCAAGTTTCTGCTAAAGCTCATGGCAAAGGAAAATCCTTCCATGAAGCAAAATATGAGGACCTGCTTTGCAAAATTTTCCAAGAGAAAGAAATAAAGGGAGGAGGGTATAAAAAACTCTTTTCATTACAATAAATAAATAAATAAATAAATAGGCAGTGCCAACTAGCAGGCGACCAAACCCCAGTCAAACTTCAATCCCAAAGCAGTTAGCTTTAAACTGTTAGCAGTTGAAAAGTAAACCTATGCACACAAAGGCACTGTTTAATTTTCTTCTTGTAAGGGTTCTAAATGAAGACCCAATCACTATGCAGTTAAGCAGTATTTCTTGTCCCCCTGAGGCGCTGATCAGTTCTTTTTAATGTGAGAAAACTGGCGACTCAAAACCCGTCAATGGAGCTCCCACAACAAAAGTTCTGAAAAGCTGAATGAATTGGGTTTGTAATTACTGCATCCCGTCCCCCCACCCCTTGCAGCTTATCTCTTATTCATTCACCTTATATTATAGTCAAGGAATCTTACTCTCAAAATCATTCCCTTACCAGTTTACCCAGGGCCACAGAGGAACTTATGACAGAGCAGAAATGGAATACCTGCCTGGTCCCCCCTCACCCCACTACACCTGAAAGTGTTCAAGCCCATAGATGGGGATGGAAGGAGGGACTATCTCGTACCCCAATTTACTCTGAGTGTACTAGAACTCCGAGTACTCAGCCTATGGAGACTTCCATTTTAAAACCCGAATTTTATTGGCAAACAGCAGTGTGTGCCCTTTCTAAATTCAGAACCTGCCTGAGTCTTTGAAATCCTGTGACATCTCCACTTAGAAGAGGCAAAGGTTATAAATAATTCCCCTCCCCTCTCTCCCCAAACTGCAAGGCCCTAAAAGACCTTGCCAGAAGACGTGATGTAGAATCTAAGATAACTTACTATGTTCTTGTTTCTTTCTTTTAAATCAAAACCAGCAAATGAGATAGAAAAAGAAACTATAATCCCCCCCCCCCCAACTCTCAGCTCAGGAAAAGGTTTTTATGAAAAAGTCAGCTTTAGAATGCCAGGGCTCTGTGTGTATTTCAATCCAAGGCATGGCTGATGGAGAAGATTCTCCTGAGATTTCCTACTGTAAGAATGTGTCGGTTCTAGAAATAAGTACAGCTATTACAACCAAATCTAGTAGCAGACTAAATAATTAATTGAAGCGTTGCTCTTTGACCCTGGAAAAGTCCAGTAGGGACACGTTTATAGTAATAATACCTCCGAATGAGCCCTTGTCAAATATTCATTTAGTGGTTAATGTGAGCCATTTTCCCCTGGGACCGTCTGTAATACCAGCTTCCCAGCATTGGCAAGAAACCTTGCTAATCTACTACAGCTCAGCAAAATATTTTAACGCTCTTTATTTAAAGTGGGGGCGGGGAGTGCAGGGAGAGAAAAAAATTGTAGAGGGAACAAACTATAATCTCATCCTTCTACACATTTCCATTCCATGTATAAGGTTAGCAAAACATTAAATTCACCCCCTTTGACTGGAAATTGGATGGTTTTAGTGAACAGAATAATATCCCAAGGAAGCAACTGAACATTCAACAACTAACTTCAGCACTGAGAGATAATCATTTCTGGGCAAGTTTATTGGTTTATTCCCTTCTTGGAAATCATATTATAATGAAAATATTGTATGTTCAATATTAATCTAGTCATGAAACTACACATCTTGGGGAATCATTTAATCCAATCAAATAAATATATATATATATTTATACCATAAATATATACCATTTGCCTCAAATGCAGTTTATCAAAAGAATATATTTACCAACAAAATAATTTAGCTTTCAGTTAGGGGATATGGAGGAATAGGAGGGAAAATGGTAGTTCTCTTGTTTTAGGCAGAAAGTGACAATCACTCAAAACTAGTTCAACTTCCTACAATTGCTCACTTCCCTCTTGCAAAATATTTGAACCTGAGCATTTTGCCAAAAAGTTGTTGCTTTTTTTAGTCGGATCCTGTGGGTTCTTTTTCACTCACTTATTTATTTTTTTAAGGGAGCCCAGTGCAGTGCAATTACTCTGAACCCAATACATATTTCTAGTATATCTCTATTTTTTCAAATATATACAGTCCATATAGTTGATTGGCTCACATTCCGAGAATATCCTCCCCACCCCCCAGCAAGATCATTTGGATCTTTATTCAAAGTTTCTTTTATTCGTATGTGTGAGCAAGAACTGGCGAATGTGCTCATTACCACGTGAATAATCCGTATATGCATTACAATGGCTGGCCAGGCCGGGGGAAATTCTTTTAGAGTCTCTGCATTAATTAGGGGGGGAAATGCCTCGCTTAGAATTGGGAACTGGCATAATAATTGTCCTTTACCCTAAAATTAGGATTTTAAGAAAAGAAACAAATAAAAACCAATACACACCTAAAATAAAGCCATCCATATGAAATAAAAATACAGAAAATATGAGGATATATCCAGCTAAGCCCAGAATTAACATTAGCAACACCACGAGAAAGAAATACTTTCTTGGAAAACGCGAAAGTGCAAACCAACGGGGTAGAGCTAACTTAGTGGCTGCAGCCGGTATTTTACTCAAGGATGGAAGGCGCTGCCGGATCCCAACTTCTCCAAAGTTGTAGCAAGTTGACACAACAAGCCCTTGAAAAGCGGGTAGCAAACCCACGCTCTCAAGTATGCCTGACTCGTGGTTCCTGGTCCCCTTTGGTGGGGGAAGATGAGCGAGGTAAGCAGTAAGTAAGGAAGAAAAGTCCCTGAGTCGGTCTTACAGATTCTCCGGCTGCGCCAAAGCGAGGGTCGGTTGTGATGTAGAAACATCGCTAATTCAAAGACCATGGCGATCCCCCAACTTTTCCGCTCCCATTGTGGACAACTAGAGTCTTTCTTTACCTTTCCTAGGGCAAAAGAAAACAACAAATCCAATCTTGTTTCCCCACCCCTTACCCCTCCCCCTACTTCTCTACTACTGTAGTAAAACATGGTTAACAGATCAAAAGCATAATCATCTCCAAATGTGATTAGCCCGGACAAAGTAAAATATCTACCTCAGAGTTGATTGTTTTCTTCTTTAATATGGCTGTTGCCTGGCTTCTCTTTTGCTTGTTATCAATCAGCTGCAGAGATATCCGATTTGGGACTACAGGCTTGGACCCGCGCTGCCAATTTAAGAAATGGAATTCGTGGAGGGAGAGAGAGGAAAAAAGAAAATAAATAATAATAATAATAATAATAATAATAATAAATAGCCGTGATAAGTTGGGGGAGTTTTGTAAGATGCTCTTTGCTTTCCTTCTCCCTAAACAGGAGAATGTAGAGGAGAAAGTTTATGAAGTCAAGGAACAAAGAAAGCAAACCACTTGTTTCCTCTCAAACAATAGCAGGGCTGAAGTAATCCAAACACCCACCCAGCAGATGAGCACTTTGCATGTCTAGTTTGCAATTATTCCGATACAAGAAGCATCATTTTCCCCTATAACCAGGTTTCCAAAGGGCCATTGTGCATTGAAGAAAACGAAAACAAAACCAGCCAACCTGGTTCTGATTTGGCTCAATACCCCATCTGCTGAGCCACATGAAAATTTTCAGAATTGACTCCTTCTTTCTGGCAACAAGTGGCATAAATCAGTTTTAAGTATAAGTCCCCATCATGCTTATTCATGCTGCTTAGAAAAGGAGGGGGTGGATTTACAATATATGTGTCTAGTTTCTATTTTAGAAATGACACAAGCATTTCAATTTTTTGAGAGTACTTATTCAGTTAATCATTCAGACATTTATTTGTTGCAGTTAACATTAGCACATGCTACTGGACTAGAATATCAAGGTTTTAGGTATTTTGCTTTCTTGGCTGAGCACAGTATATACCCCGAGGAGTTATGTATAATCAGTGTTATCCAAATAAATGAAAGACTCAAGCGTAATTTCAGTGTCCATATTTCAAAAATTTATTTATCTCAAACTGTGCATAATGGAGTAAAAACTTAAGTTGAAAATGTACCTGTTATAAGGATGGTATTAGTTCAAATATATACATGGATTCTCGGCAGACTGATTCAAATAATACAGAGCCGAATCTTTAAAATACAACTACGGAAAATAAAAGGGGGGAAAAACCTTAAAATATCACAATAAATTTACAGAAATATTACAAACCATAAGAAAATATTTCAAACACAGTAATTTCATGTTGTTGTTTTTTATCTGAACAAAATGGAAAGTTGGGAAACAAAAGCTATTATAAATTACCAACGATGTCAACCTGTATGGCCATTTTTGCTTTTAACAGTAAGTTAAAAAAATTTAGTACAATCTAAAACTTTTGCCCCTTTAAAGAAGACCACGGAGATGGTTTTGCCAGTACTTATTCTAATTTTTTCCTTTTGTACAATTTTTAAACAATTAAAATGTCCAAATCTGAATAATTTTCTTCTTTCCACGTTTGCAACTGTCCTAAATTTCAGCTGCAGAATCAAAATTCAGCAAGAAGCCTCTCCTCGAAAAATATTGGCAAATTCTCAGCTTATAAACAATGGACATTTTGATTGCCATGTTTATCTCGATAAATACTGTACAAAAGTTGCTTGCAAATATTAAAACATTTTTTTCGTCGCTTGGAGACTAGCTCTAAATATTATTGGTAAAGACTTTTGCAAACTTTCTGCAAAGCTCCTACCGTATCACTAGAACTTTTAAAAAGTTTTGCGTAGTTTTCTTTCCTCCAGATCTATACAAGGTCCATTCCCTCGCCCTCCCCACCCCACCCCCCTGGTTTCCTCTGTACAAAAATAGTCCCCCAAAAAGAAGTCCAGGATCTCTCATAAAAGTTTTCTCGTCGGCATCGCGGTTTTTGCGTGAGTGTGGATGGGATTGGTGTTCTCTTTTGCAGCTGTCATTTGCTGCGGGTGATGACTTTTTTTGAGCGTACCGGGTTTTGTTTTGTTTTTTTTCTCCATGCTGTTTCTTACTCTCCTCCCATTTCCCTCATTCTTCTTTGAAAATTCCTCTCCCCCCTCCCCCCCAGTTCACTGTCCGGCCCTCACATGTGCGAGAGGGGCAGTGTGCCGTTAATGGCCGTGCCGGGCACCGGGCCGCTCTGGTAGTGCTGGGACATGTGAAGTCTGCTGGGGGCGGCGGGCTCCGGCACCTCGGCGCCGGGGAGATACATGCTGATCATGTCCCGGAGGTCCCCGGCCTGGCAGGGCGCCCTGGAGTGGGAGGAAGAGGTAACCACGGGGGGGCTGGAACTGGCCTCGGACTTGACCACCGAGCCCATGGAGCCAAGCGCCATGCCAGGAGTGCCCTGCTGCGAATAGGACATGCTGTAGGTGGGCGAGCCGTTCATGTAGGTCTGCGAGCTGGTCATGGAGTTGTACTGCAGGGCGCTCACGTCGTAGCGGTGCATGGGCTGCATCTGCGCGGCGCCGTGTGCGTTGAGGCCCGGGTGCTGCGGGTAGCCCAGCTGGTCCTGCATCATGCTGTAGCTGCCGTTGCTCCAGCCGTTCATGTGCGCGTAGCTGTCCATGCGCTGGTTCACGCCCGCGCCCAGGCCGGCGCCCACCCCGACCCCGCTCGCCATGCTGTTGCCGCCCGGAGCCAGCAGCCCTCCGGGCAGTGTGTACTTATCCTTCTTCATGAGCGTCTTGGTTTTCCGCCGGGGCCGGTATTTATAATCCGGGTGCTCCTTCATGTGCAGCGCTCGCAGCCGCTTGGCCTCGTCGATGAACGGCCGTTTCTCCGTCTCCGACAAAAGTTTCCACTCGGCGCCTAGGCGCTTGCTGATCTCCGAGTTGTGCATCTTGGGGTTCTCCTGGGCCATCTTGCGCCGCTGCCCGCGGGACCACACCATGAAGGCGTTCATGGGCCGCTTGACGCGGTCCGGGCTGTTCTTCTGGTTGCCGCCCGCCGCCGCCGCGGTGGAGTTGCCGCCGCCGCCGCCGCCGCCGCCCCCCGAAGTTTGCTGCGGGCCCGGCGGCTTCAGCTCCGTCTCCATCATGTTGTACATGCGGGCGCTGTGCGCGGGCCCGGCCCGCCGGCGGCCGCCGACCCTCGGCCCGGCGGGGACTTTGGGGGGCCCGGGGGCGGGGGGAGAGGAGGAGGGGAGGCGGGCGGGGGTGTCGGGAGCGCAGGGCTCCGCGAGAAAAATCAGGCGAAGAATAATTTGGGGGAAGAAAAGAGAGAGAGAAGCAAACTGGAATCAGGATCAAAAAAAAGCGCTTCCCTCCTCTTCTGGCCGATCCTGCCGCCGCCGATGATTGTTATTATTATTTTTTGGAAAGGCTTAAGCCTGGGGCTCAAACTTCTCTCCCTTTCTTTCTCTCTCCTCTTCTTTCTCTCGGTCCTAGTCTTAAAGAGGCAGCAAACTACTTTCCCCCTTTTGCAAACACTCTCTTCTCTGCCTTGACAACTCCTGATACTTTTTTGAACAAGTTAATAGACAACCATCCATGTGACGGGGGCTGTCAGGGAATAAATGGGTTTCCAGCGACCAATCAGCGCGCGGCGGCTCCTCCACTCGAGCCCAGCCTCGCCGCCGGGTTTTGCATGAAAGGGGGCGGGGCCTGCCGCGCTGCAGGCCGTGCGGGGGAGGCAGGGGGAAGAGGGGGAAGAAGGGAGGGGGAGGCGGCTCCCACAGCCAGCCTGCCAGCCACTGAGAAACCTTTGTATCCCCTCTCGCAGCAACAGGTCACACCACACGCCTTTTCGAAGGAAGTGGGTAAACAGCACTAAGACTACGATTTTTTTTTTCTTCTTCAAACTTAATATTGATTTACTTTTTGCTGCGGGCCGCTGAAATGAGGAAGGGGTGCGAGAAGCCGCTAAGGTGTGGGGGTGGGGCAGGGCAGAGTGGGTGGTTCAGGGCGACTGTCCTACTAGTATTTCAGGAAACAGGCGGTGCAGGAGTTGGTGTGTCATTGTTGTCCCGCTCCTCCGCATGCTCCCCCCCCCATCTCCGCCCCCCAGCTCCAGCCTCCCCGGTGCTTCTGCCCAACCTCGCTCTTCCCCTCGCCCCGCTTCCTCTACAGGTGCCGGCACTAGTTCTCCCCTTTCTCACACTATCCCGACAAGAAGTTAGGAGACGGAAAGCTCTGTGCTCAAAACCCTCCTAGCTGCCGCCCACTTTGCTCTGATTTAAGCATAAATCCTGCTAGGATTCTAGGACTCCGCACTTGAGGGGAGGTCGGGCCTGGGGAAGCTGCGGCAAGCACGGTCTTCCCTGTCCAGCTCGACTCTCTCCAGGACACCAAGTCTTGTCCCCTTACCCCCCGCCTCATCTCCAACCATCTTCCTCCATTCAGTCGATGGAAAGGGGATGCCCCCACTTGCGTCCTCTCTCCCCATTCTCCTCTTGAACCTCCCCCAAAGCAGGATTTCAATTGGGCGGGTTTCAAAAGGAAGTTGGGAGAAGAAAGAGATCAACAGAAGGACCTTCTGAAGTGCAGACTATGGAGCAGCGTCATGTCAACTTCCTGGCATCCCTCGGCAGGCAGAGTATGGAGGCGGCATTTGGGCCGAACTCACAAACTCCCTCCCACGCAGAGTTCCCAGGACTCGAGCAGCACTAGCCCTGCCATCCCCCCTTGTGACTTCTACTGTGGTGGCCGCTTTGCCCCGGCCGCCGGGTCTGAGACAGCGCTTGGAGGGGACTCCAGGCCTGGGAGGCGGGTGTGGTGCTCTCCAGGCACAGGTGCAGGCAGTGCAGGCAGGAAGAAGGCTGCCAGGACTGGGGACAGGGGGTAGCCCAGCGAGGCCGGGGCTGGAGGAGGATGGGATGGAGGCGGGGGTAGGGGCTCAGGAATCCTGCCGGCCCAGGACCCAAGAGGGTAATTTTAGCCGCTCTCCCATTGTCCCGACGTAAAGATTTCAATAGGTAGGCGCTCAATGCGGAGAGCAATGGCAGCACGTCCGTTACAAATAGGTAGTTTTGTTTCTCTTGTTGTCGCTACATGGAGTCAAACAAAGCCCCGTCTAAGTTTCCTTCCACTCTCTTGTTGGGATCTTTGTGGCTAAAATGCACTTGACTACAAAGGGGGGGGGGTGGGAGAAAAAAAAAAAACCTGATGCCATTTCTTTTTTATAAAGGGCTTAAACCATGAGGGTTACTTATTTTCTTTCTTCTGTAACACTCTCTCCGCCCCCCTCCTTCCCTGATCTATATACCCTTACCCTAAAAAAATGTACTGAATAGTATCTGTCGGCCACGTTCCATTTATTATCTTTACAAAACTTTGCTTTGTTTTGTTCCTTACTAACCTTCTTCTCATAACCATCACTACCCCCACTCCAACTTCTCCAATCCCTGCCCTCTGGGGCTTTTCTGTTCCTGTCAAACTCAAAATAGGCATGCTCACTGGAAAGCCAGAAAAGTTGAGAAAAAGACTCCTGTAGACTTTTCTTTATAAATTATTATTTCCAATCAACCTCCCCTCCCCCAACAGTTTCTTTCTTTCTTTCTTTTTTTTTTTTTTTTTTTCTCGTAAGTTATGGTTTGTTTTAGTTTTTGGGAATACAGGAAGGGTGCGACTGGCCTTCTCGAAACGGATAAATATATGGCACTCTTTAAAACAAAATAATGTCTTCTGTTTATTCGCGATGTAATATTCAGCTAAACACGGACATGGAGATTAGGAAGAGAAAAGGTTAGAGGCTCACAAGACAACACCGCAGCCACCAGGCTTTTCAGAGCGTCTGGTTTCAGGGATGTAGCTGGTGCGCCCCCTACTGGTGAATTAGCTTTTCCAAGACTACAGTTTTGCTTTTACCTTTAAAAGAAGGTGTTTGGAAATAATTAAAGAAAAAAAATGAGGGGAAAGGGAGGAAGATCCGCTAATTACACGTAATCTAAACAAAAGAAAAGTTAACGTATCAAATAAGCTATGGTGCCAAATCATAAGAATCAGATTTAATTTGCTTAACTTAGAAATGTACGTATAACCTCTGGATAAGTAGGAGGTTAAACCACGGGAAAAAATAGGTACAAATTGTGAGATTCAACATATGAATGAATTATGATTGTCCAGATGCGATGAAGGGCAGACCAAGCATTCACTTTGTGATTGTGTATGCATTGGTCTGCGGTTAGTAGTATTATTCTGAAAAGTTTAAAAAAGCTTATGGTTAATTAAGTTTGAAGGAAAAGAAAAAAAAACACAAACAAGGGATTGATGTGGATAATGGTGGTGTATATATATTAAAATAAATATTAATAAGGGATAGTTACAGAAGCAAATGTTTTTAATCTTCTCTCTCAAGGGGTAGTAGTAAGAGGCACAAATATTTCCTTGGGATAATATATAAAAGCTTTTATACATTCTCAGATGCATGTGTTTGTGCCTGAACTCTATAATAATGCATTTAAAAGGTTAAAGGGGCTGGCTAGGTCTTTTGTTAATTGCTTTTATCATATAAATAAGCTATGGAAATACATTACAATTGTGTTATCATTGGTTGCATTTATTTACAGCTTTATTTTAATTAAGCCTGCTGTACTTATCAAGGCAATAAACTAACTGTGGCTGGCATTTATGCATAATAATGTGCTATGAAAATAAGATTAAAGAAGATGGTGATAGCAGAAACAATTTTCTCATTAGATTTTTTAGAACATAAGCATTAAAAAAAATCAGATCACCGGCCACTCTATTTCAATCCAGCATCATCACTGGCCCCTAAATATTATAATAACTATAATAATCACAATAGATGATAGAAACAGCACTGTTTTAGGTTCATAACAGATGGCTACAGTACTAATAACAATACACCATTGACTTCTAGGGTATCAAAATAAGACTTGGAAGAGGGTGCTTCACCCCTCAAGAATTTAAAAATGTTGCCATTGGCACAATTTATGAAAATTTAAAAAGCTTATCTAAAGGAAGTATAACATTTCCCTTTCATGGGCAGCAAAAAGCTGTATACTTTTAGAGCAAGATTAGAAATTAAGAATAAAATGCATTACGCCTAGGGTATTGTGATTTAATTTTGTTTTACTATAGGCCCCAGCCCCAAACCCTTAACTGATTAAGTGTAGCTCAGTTTTTCCTTTTGCACTGATATTTCTCTCCTAAACTCCCCCTCATCCCTCCTCAAGTATTATATCTGAAGCCAACTAACAATTTTGTGGAGATAGGGGACTGTAGACTTATTTTTTCTTCTTAGTGGCAAATAGAGGTTTAACTTGCAGTAATTAGGTGAGAACTAGCCAAGCATCTTACTATTATGATGCTTGTTAAAAAACGCTTCTTTTCTACATCTGCATTTGAGTGTGTTCCCCTCCTCTCTTAATCTTCTTATGGAAATGAAGGCAAACGGCAGGGAACCTGCAGAGTCTTGGAGAATGTCCTTGTTAACTGGAATTTCTCAGCATTGCTAATTAGCAGAGTTTGACGACCACCAGTATTGGGGGGAAAGCTCTGTTTAACCACTCACAAACCATTCCGAGGAAGAGCAGACTAATTTTATTTTGTAATTAAAATCTGAAAAGGGCCCTATTTGACAGTTAGGGCTATGAGAGTTTTATCTCCCCGTGAAATAATTACTGCCTTGATAACTCAATTTTCTGAAAAATGTCAACTGTGGGCTCCAAAAGTTTTAATTTCATTACGTAAGGAAAAAAAGAGAGAAAAATAGAAGAAAATGTACAGAAGGGCTTTCTAATTCTGGAAGTGGTTAAATATATTAGAAGCCAGATTTGGCCAAATGAAGGGCTTTTTTCTCCCTTATTTGTTATGTCTCCTCCGGATCCTAACCTTCCAGCCTTCTCCACTGAAAGCGACCATAGCAGTGACCAGACTGCAGTGAAGAGGGATCATACCAGGAGTGTGGTAAGAGGCATATAAACTAGAAAGAAAAGTACGGTGACCCAAGAAAAGTTTGTGATTTTAAAAGCCAAAAATAAAGGAAAATTTCAACGTGTAGGACGATGCTGGTGCAATCTGGTAAAATGAGATTTTATTGATATTTATCCCCTAAACTCAAAAAAACTGAGAATTACAGAGTCAGGAGACTGGTATAAGCCAATTTAAAAAATGTTTCCTTCTTCCTCCTATTTTGCAAAAAAGTGTTCCTTCAGTCACTCCAGATTGGCGTGTGCCACAAGACTTCCAGAATGACCAACACTTGATTCTTCAAGATATATGAAACAAACACAGATCAATGAAGGTAAAGAAAGGCATTAGAAAATCTTTTTTCCTTACAAAAGCATCACATATTTTCCAAAAATAATAAGTAAGCTTTCCAGCTAGGAAAGTTAGGATATTGAAACTAAGAGCAAAAATTAGAACAGAACTGCACTGTTATCACACTTCACTTGCTTTAGACTATGAAGGATCCCTCACGAGATCCTAGAGGGGATACTGGAATTTATTATAAAGCAATTTTCAAATGAGAGAAACTCTTTCATCTGCATTTCCTCCATTTTCTTCCTATTGCCAAACTTGTCAAATTTTGGAAGTATGAAAAATTGCTGACAGCAACTATAATACATGTTTCTAGATGATACAAAGAGCAAGCACATATCTCTATCCCTTTTTTATTTACTAAGACATAGATATGCATATGGATGCATGGTAGATTGGCAATTTAAAGTTGCTTAATTATATTTTTTCTTCTTGTCTGTCCCTTCAGCACCTTGCCTTTAATTTCCAGAAGTGGTATTACACATAACAAATGAACAAGGGGATAACAAATGCTATTTCAGTCCAGACCCAATTTCACCAAATAATTTCACTCAAGAGCTGTAAGGACCCTTGAAACCTAAGGAATGCAGAGCTGCTCTGAATCCAGCTCCTTTTCATACTCACTCTCTTTCATCTGAATCCCACTGATGAAATAAATACATTTGAAAAAGAATTCAAGGATATAAAGAAAACCAAATATATTTCTCCCTTACTTCAAATTATAGCAACAAAAGTAATATATAATCACTTGTGTACATCTCCAGGGCTATATATAATAGTCATCATATTGCTTAGGTATTTCATGTATATGTGCCTTCTACATATATCCCAGCTCAGATATTTTCTGGAAAAAAGGATTCCCGTTTCAAGATTTCATTTCCATTTCTGAATTGCCAAGTAGTTTTAACACAGGATCTGTCTCTGCACTGCAGCTGTTGTCCAAGGGAAAATGCAGCATGCCCATTAAATGATCTAATTATTTTAAATAGAAATTCCCTTAAAAAAAAAAGACAAGCTGAGAATTTAAAAAGACTGCTACCAGTGTTTTTCAGTTACATTCAGACAAAAAAAAATGAAACTATGATTTTGATTTCAAAAACCAGAAGACAGGAATGAAAAGGAAAAACAAAACCAAGCAAACAGATCACCAGGAACTGCAAGTGGCCCAACAAATCCATGGCCCTTTCACACCTCTAAATCATTGCTTGGGAGTCTAAATACATATCTCCCTGACTGACCACGCTATCTTGTGCAATTAATCATACCAAAGGAACAGGGTTTCCTTAGAATCCTAATTTTACAGTGACTAGGATTGTTACCCTGATTTTAGGAAAAAGACAGGCACCATTTTAAATTCTCTCACTGTGGTAATTTCATTTAGTTGTGACCACAACTTTTGTGGGGAAAACAAACTAAAGCTTCCTTAAGATTCCTCTAGACCATATTAAATTGTGCATGAATGACAACCCCAGTGCATGCCAAGCTGCACACTCACTGCACCAGCAATCCACCAAGAAGGGAGAACGTCTCTCCCTTAGTCTGGCCCCTTCCAAACTCCTGAAATGGGATTTGTCTTCTTTCTTCTGGAGGTCTCATCGTGTGCACTGCTTCTGTGTTACCTTCAAGCCCCCTTTGTAGAAGTACAATCAGACATAATACAAACTCAAAAAGTGACAACACTCAAGTACGTCAGAAGGCAGAGGTGTTTGGCACCTCAAAAAGCACGTTGGGGAAAGAAATTAGATATGTGTGAGGGCCAGGAATACTATCAGAGGAAAAGGAAGAAAGTCATTCACTTGTTTGTATGAAAAGAAGGTGAAAGCAAATCATTAAAAAAAAAAATCACCTACAGTCACCATCAGCCCTAAACAAAACTACTACCCACTTTTTCCTCTGAGTTGCAGGGGTGGTTAGCCCTGGAAAGTGCTCTAAATCAAAGTGCACACCCATCCTGGGCGGCCTGGCATGCTCAAGGCCTCCCATTGACATCTGGAGCCCTCTCCGAAAGCTCTTCCGGCCTCAAAAGAAATATCTGAGAAGTCTGCCTTTCCAGGGGCCCACTTCTGCTCACTCCCTATTGCCCCCTTTCCAGTGCTGGCTCAGATGGACTTGGGCTTCCAAACCCATCCCAATGGAATTCTCAGATGGCTAGCCTGATAATCTTTAAAGCCTCCTTTGGAGCTGAGGCTCTGACTTTTATCTCCCCTCCCAACCTTCTTTCCTTTTTTGTAGACTCTCCCATTCCTTTTCTCTCCCTCCGCAGCCCCCTCCTTAATTTGAAGATCATTGACACGATAGGCTGTAATGAGTCCTTCAGAAACTGTTATGATCTACAGTGACAGTCTCTGCACCTAATTCACAGATTATTGACAAGCACTGTGGGCTCAGTGGTGTCAAGTTGTACTTGTGGTTTCAACACCCTTCAGCAACCCACGTAGCAGCTGGGCCTTGGATTAGGACACACAGTCTGGCAGCGTTTATCTGCCATTGAGTGGTAGAGAGATGAGCATCTGTCAATATCTCAGCTCCTTCAAGCCTGGCCGGGCTTTCGCCCTGGAGCCTTCGCCTGTCTCAGGGCTGGGTCAAGGGAACTAAAGGTTCTTCAAAGTTTAAAAACAAAGTAAAAGAGCAAACTTAATGAATGAGGACTCATCCTTGAATCTTGGTCTTAATAATGAGTCATCAGCTCCACCCCCAAATAGTTACCAAACTCCGAGCCACATACACTGGCTTTCATAGTGAGGCTTGGGTTCAGCAAGAACGGTTCGAGGTATGGAGGGGAGAGGGGACTGAGAACTTGGCACAGAGTCAGTGGGCTCAAGCAAGACTGGCCCATTCTCCGGGATCGCCCCCAGAATCAGGCAAGATTGACTACTTATAAAGCAGGGCGCTCAGCCAAGAGGCGGGGGTTCAGGCCTGGCCGCTGGGACAAGAGACCCCAAATGACCGTTCCTCCCCTAAAAGGCTCTTTGCTGCAGCAAAGAAATGCGGCCCGTTGCCAGTCATTGCGGTTTTGCCTGCTTCTAAGGAGCCAGTCACTCGCTACCCCCTCCCCATTCCCCAAAGATGGAAAGGCTGCCTTCCTGCTGGCGTGGGATTCCGGCAGGGTCTGAGGCCGTCTGAAACCGCAGAAATGGCACCGCGCTGGGAAAGCTGGGTGGCTTTCCCAGGCCTAGGCCACCCACTTATTTAGTACTCTTTCCTAAACTAGGGGTTGCGCTTTCACCTTGGGCCCTGGGAAGTTGGGGACACACTGCCCCCTCCCCTCCGCAGCCAAGTGCGGCTCCTCCCCCTGGCTTCTCCCCACAAGTTGAGACACCCCCCCCCCCGGGGGGGTGGTACCGGGTCTAAATCTCCCGGCCTCTGGTTTTGCAAATTCTGCCTCACTTCCCCGAACAGCAGGCACATATCCCCTTTCGCGGGTCGCCTCCAAGATTCGTCTGGCTTTGGCCTCCCCACGCCACGGGCAGCCTTGGACCGCGGCTGTCACGCACCGTTTGGTACTTTACGAGCTTGGCGCTGGTTCCAAAATTGGCCCGGACTTAGTATTTCTGTAATGGGGCCTTTTTTGTTTGTTTGTTTGTTTTTATTTTTTGGTAAAGCAAAGGGTGGGGGGTGCCTGTAGCAGGGAATCCCATTTGCCGGTTATTTCGATAGCATTCCAGATAAAAACTGATCAAAGCCTTTATTCTTTTCCTGCCACTGTATCCAAAGTCATTTATTGAGAAACACAAGCCGAGATTCGATTCTAGAATCAGATGGAGAAGACCTCTCTCATCGCACTGAACAGCAATTCCCCTGAAAACACAATCTCTCGGATCTGCTGATTTGGGGAGGTGGGAGGAATAAACGGTAAGATCAACATAAACAAGCGTGGCCACAATATTAAATATTCTAAAAAGTAATACTGTGATGAAAATTAATCTGGTTTCCTCCAAAAGGCAGATTTTTAAAAAAGCAAGCCCTAAACATCTTAAGGTTTTTATCTTAAAAAGTTTAAAAAAACTTAAAATTTAAAGTACATCCCTGAAGATCGAAATGATAAAACGCCTTATTGAGATCAGTTGCTCATTTAGCACTCGAATTGTTTTCAAGTCAATTTTAAACACCTAACCAAACCCATATTTTCTCATTATTTTACTTTCAGAGGATAAGTCATTTTTATAGTTTATCTTTCTGAAAGAATTCAAAGTGTACTTTTACCCTTACTTGCTCAGCAAAGAAAAAGTCAAAGCTCTTTCTTATGTAGACAGGTACTTTTGGAAATGTAAAAATACTCCTCTTCCCCCTAGGATAATTTGGATTCCCGGTCCAGGAAAATGCTGAATTTCAAAAGAAAATACTCTTTACCATTGGCACACCTTTCCTGAAATCCCACGTCTGAGATGCTGAGATAAAAGAAGAAAGGTGTCAGGCACCTGTTTCTTAAACAATATCTGGAATTTAACCGCTATCCCGGAAAGGAAAAGTTTGATCAAGATTGGTTTGGGGGATGGGAAACATTCAAAGCAGAGACCGGCCTCTTAATTACACCCTGAAAATAAACAAATAAAAACGACCAAGTTATTTTGTTTAGTCAGGGACTCAGTTACAATTCTTGAAGGACCTCCGAGGGCATTCAGGGTGCTGCTGACAACGTCAAAACAGCAAGCAGTAGCCTCTTCCGTTTTATTTTTGTAAATGTGTACAGAACGGGAGAAGTAATTTGCTTGGTTCTCCACTGCTACAGAAGAAAGTTCTCTTTGTTTTACATCATGCTTATCCACCTGTTTTACTATCTCAGAATCTGAAAAGAGTCCCAAACCCAAACGGAGGAAGGGGGTGGCTGGAATGTGAGGAAGAGGAATAGATTAGTCTTCATTTTTGATTGGATTGAAATTGTGTTAATGCCTTTTTATTTTTTATTGAATTAAATTATATTATCTTTCAAGGATATAAAAACTTGTTTCCTCGCCCCATCTCCTTTTTGGAGGGTGATAAAGAGTTTTATCTAACCCCAGAGCAAGGTTCTCCCGATTTCCAGGACTGGCGCTGTGCATCTCCTACTGTGTCCAACAGGGGGCGCTGGTCACGAACCTGCGCGGCGGCTCAGCGCCGCTTCACATCTGAGCCGGGTTCCAGCCCCGGAAGGCGAGAGCCGCTCGCGGGGTCGAGTACAGAGCTTTAGTCTTCGTGGATAAAAAGAGATTAAAGGCTAAATTCTTTTTTGGGGTGTGTGTGTGTGTGGGGGGGTTATCAATTTTAACCAACTACGAAAATGTAGAGCTTTTTATCCTTTGATGTTCTTATAAAGAAACTCCTATCGGTTGAGGAATTACACGGTTTCTGAGCCAACACTGCAGCTACAGTGTGGGGGAAATTATTTAATTAAAAATATATTTTTCCATCTGTTCACATGATCTTTTTAGAAGTACTTAAAAAGCTGACACTGATCCCTTTGGCCTGTTAACCCTGCCCTAAGTTTCAAATACTTTAGCTATTTCGAAGGCCCTTCCATTAATTTGAAGGGGAAAAATAAAAGAGACCCAAATATTTAAATCCCCCCCTAAACATTTACTGTGCTGCGTCCTGCTTTTTTTTTTCCCTTTAAATAGGAGCTTTTGTGTGATTGACATATTTCACACTGCCGATTCTGCAAAGCCAGGTATAAATGACAAGAAGCGGCCCTAAAAAAAAGCTGATGTTGGACTACATAACACCCATATATAAGATGAAATCCAAATAATATTGTAATCCACCCACCCCCACCGTAACTTAAAAAAAAAAAAACCTTCACCTGTATTTAAATAGCGTGTCTTTAATTACAGCAGTTGGGGATGCATGAGGCTGAAATGAAATTAGCAGTCATTACCAGTCCTTTAACTCTGTGGTGCTTTTGATCAGCACTAAATTAGCTTTCCAGTCCTAACAAAGACTCTACAGCAAGCAGTGGGCTGTAAATAAGACAGTGCGACCTGCCCTCAACACCTTTTCTCTTGTCAATCATAGCTCTATCATTCAGCCCAAGATTAACCTTTATCTACCAAATTTAAAAAAAAAAAAGAACGAAAGAAAGAAGAAAAAGAAAAAAGAAAAAGGAGGCGGGAAGGAAAGCCCCCTGACCACCACATGTCGCAATAACAGAGGTTCCTGAGAGGCCCCCTTAAATTGTGTTCTAATGAGCCTGTGTCAGAATCTGCAATTTCCAAATCATCCCTCCCTACCTCAGCCCCCAAGACCTCTCCAACATATTAGAAGAGTCAGAATGCTGTTCAGGTAGGAAAGGAATCCCTTTCTCCAAATTACTAATTGGGTTTGGGCCACCCTCCATAAGTCAATCTGCCATTACCTTCTCCTCTTCTATTAGTCTAACAAAATTTTGGGAGAGGAGGGGATGTTTGAGGAGAAAACATTGATAATTTTAAGGCATATACATAAGTGTCTGGGATGAAAACAATCAATTTACTCCACTAATAGTATCTAGTTTCTAAGCCTGCGGAGAAAAACCACCAACAGCAACAACAAAAACCCAGCTGCTTTTCCTAGTACTGAATTAAGAAAGTAAAATATTGGTTCCGACTGCCATTAGAGGGCGCCAGAGAGCAAGCCCCATCACCTCTCGCACAACTTCCCACCGAAGCCCTCCTAGCTTCCAGCTCCGCCATGCTCTGTGATTCCTTCTCTCAGGTAATATTTCCTGCTTATCCTGTCCTCTTGTATCTCTAGCCCCTACAATGTCAATCTCTCATAAAGAATGAGGTGTCGCCATGTCCTTTTCCTTCCCTTTTTTCACACCCCCTCCCCAACCACCACCAAAATAGTAAGACGCCAGATGAAAGAGTAGCAACCCCTTAATCATATGTACCTTTTGGTTCAAATCACTCTTTCCATTCTGTGTGACCTTGGTCTGTAAAGGTTTTTTTTTTTGATTTTTGTTTTTTTTTGTGTGTGTGTGTTTTGTTTTGTTTTGCTTTTGTAGGGATGAGATGCTAGCATTTGACATTTTTAAGATGGAAGCCTGAGTTTTTCATTTCTGCATTTCTCTGTGGGGGCTCACGGGTTTCTTTATTTTCAAAGGAAAAAGAAACACACACCCTTGCCAGGCAACTGATTATGTTCAGCACTAAAACTGTTCAGAAGAGAATAAAATAAGGTCTTCATCTCTGCATTTGTTAAAGAAATCACAATTAGCATTTGATTCCAAAAGTTAACGCTTTCAGACTTAAATCTGCCTGTGTTAAATGACTGTTACACAGGGTGTATTTCCAGATCTCTTAAAGGTCAAAAGAAAAAAAAAATAGAATGAGAGGGGAAGAAAGTGAGTTGGGGGGGTGGGCGGAGAGGAGTGAGCTAGCAGTGAATGTCAAAGTTGGGTTGCAAGCTACTTACATGTCCATGCCAGATCAGGGTGTTGTCTTGTAGCAGTTTGATTGGCAGGTAAAAAAGCGAAAGAACGTGAGGGCTCCCTGAGCCTCTTGTCAGCCCAAGCTTGATCACTTCTCACCGGACAGAACGAGTTGAAGGAGCCTGCAATTCCCCTCTCGTCCTCCATCCAAGGCACCGTGAATCCATTTCGGCTTTTCTTCCCCCCAGTCTCTCCATCAGCCTCCTGCCTTCACCCGCTTCGCCTTACACCAGCCTCCAAGACCTAGCCTAGCTTTGCCACTGCAGTCCCCTGCAACAAGAAAAATCGTTTATGGCTTAAAACCCCAAATGGCTGATTTTTTAAAAGAGAGAGAGAGAGGGAGAGGGAGAGAGAGAGAGAGAGAGGGTGAGGGGGAGAGAGGGGGAGCGAGAAGAATGCACCCAGAGAACAACAAAAAAGTCAGTTATCCTAACACTGCTCTATCCCCCCACCGTACAGAAGAAGAATAAAAAAAAAAAGCTTTATGTTTTTTCAGTGGGTATTCAAAGATAATTTGATGCCATTGTTTCTGCTACAGATGGTTCTTTTAAATACAATAACACGGCTCTTTGTGCAGGCTACCCACAATAAAAATCGAAAGCGTTCCCCTGAATAACCATTTTGTTCTCTCTTGTATGGGGCCAACAAAAGATGCCGTGAGGTAATGGGTTCTGTTTATTGAAGCCATAGAATAGGGGTTTGATAAAGATTTTTTTAAAGCAGAAGACCTTGCAAGGTCGGGCTGATCTCTTCATATTTTTTTTATTAAAATATTTGTCCAATAGATTATTCCTTGGTGCAGCTGCAGGTTTCCTCCTCAATTTTTAATCAGCCTAAACATCTGTCTCTTTGAGGAGGCTTAAAAAAATCTGCAATTGTATCAATGGTGCAGTAACCTTATCAAATCCTGAGTTGTTAGGCTGAGTGCAGGCAAAGGCAATGGGAGTTTCAATTCTATTTGGTCCTGATGGGGTGAGATGGAGGGTTGAGGGAGAGGAGACACAACAACCCCAGACAGAGTGACTGAAGAAAACGAGGCTTTCCTCCCACTCCCCACTCCCTTGTTGACCATGTACAACTTGCATGAGTCAGACACACAGATCACTGAGGACTCCAGGCATCTCTCCTGATCTCTGCAAGCGTCCACCCGTGCTTGCCTGTTGGACCGGGGCTAGCATGTTTTCTTACCATGCTTGTCTTCTCCTCTTAGATCTCCAACCCTGAAAACCTAGGATCGGAGCCCAGGAGGAGGAGTGGAATAGCTAAAGGCTAGTCTCTAGCACCCAAAGGGTCTCCTTCTTGGCTCCATTTCACTCACTGTTAGCTAGCTTTGACCCGTTGATTGCTATCTTGCCAGGGGACTGGTGGCCACAGCCTGCCTTGTTATAGCGCCCCAACCCCTCAGTCTTGTTCTTACAGCCACCCGGCTTCGTCCTCAGTTCCTCACCTAGCGTCTGCTTACCCCCTCCCCCCCTCCAGCGGGGAAGCCCTGCCACCTAGACCTAGCTGAAGTCAGTAGCAATTTTGAGAGAGCCTTGAACCCTCAGGCAATGAGGCACTGTAGGGGGAGATGGCTGGGTTTGTCTACCTTCCTATAGGAATTAATGCCAGGGCTCTCCAGGCCTCCAATAGCCCAGAGTGACAGTAATCCACTTTCATGACTTGTGCTGTGTTGTCACTTGTAGCAAGACAATAGTCTGGAAAAATGGCTTTAGTCATAAAAACAAATTGTTGCTGGGTTCTCTAGCTCTGCCCCTGCCCTATTTAGTCCTCCTTTTCTTCCCACAAACTATCCAATAAATAACATTACATAAATAAATAAAATGAGTAAAATACAGACAAATGCTCAAAAGAATCCCTTGACAAAACCGAACTTAGCTTCTACTTTCCCTTTTGGAAACAATAATGTTACTGGTTTAGAACTGGTCTAGAAGTCATCTACTAAGGGATTCTTGGAGACTATTACTTAGCCACCTGTTACAGCCTTCCCTATGAAACTCGACAAACAAACGCAAACAAAACAGCAGAAAATTGACCAAATGTTCACCTGGTTGTTTCTTAATAATTCATTTGATATCTCAGGGTGAACACCTTAATAGTAGTTTGAAAAGAATAAAAGTCAGGGCAATACCAAAGGAATTATGAACACTCCAGCACTATCTAGATCAAGAAAAGTGTATTTGTAAGTGTCAGTGTGTTGGGGAGGGGACATGCAGCATGTCAATCAAGAGCTACCTTCAATAGAACAGGCTAAATAAGGGGTGTGTACCTGTGACTTCTGGCATCGTAGGAAAGGTAGGGAGCATTGTGCAAAATTGAAAGTCAATAGTGGAAACACTTCTCCCAACTAAAAGAGGAGGGGGAGAGGGCAAATGTAAAATGTTTAATCCAATGTTCATAACTTTGCACTGAAAAGTAATCCACTGAAATAACAGAATGACCTCTTCCTTCTTCCCTTGTCATATTTTTTCTAACTATCAAAACTTATAAGAGATGCCCCAACCTCATAAAAAGCTATTTTTCTTTTTATAATGAACTGAAAGAAGAATATGAATTGCTGTCCTCTCTCCACTGAGGGAGGGGTTTGGGGCTGAATCTAAGTCTGTAAGATAGGAAGGCATCAGACGGTTTCCTAAGGTGACTGAAAGTGGTAAACCTCACACATTTGATCAATTAAATCTATTCAATCCCAGCCATAAAGAAGTTAAAAATCTCTCAGTTGGCTTCATTCTCTTGTGAAGGATCAGGGAGCTCGTTTTGTAGGCAAGTCCCCAAAAGTTGTCTCAAATGCTGTAATGCAATGACATTCTATCTGACATGGGGGAAGACTTCAGCCTTGAACTTAAAACAAACAAACAAACAAACAAACAAACGTGGAATGTGTTAAGGTGAAGGGTCAAAGTTACAAACTGCCTTGATTGGTGAGGGAATCCAGAACTAGTTGTCTGTGACTGGAAAACTGCTTTTAAAATAACCTTTCTGTACCCAGAAACTAAGCTGACTGGCCAGCTCCTTTTCTTCGGGCAAACACAAACCACCAAAACGTTCTTAAGTTGTGGAAAAAGGCTTTCTGACGAGGCTGGGGAGTCCGTGTGAACCGAGTTATGGGCGTTTATGGGTTGCTCTGAATTGCAACCTTCACTATTACTGAGACGTGCTTTGGGGCCAAAGCAGAGCTCTCCAAGTCTACAAGCGCAAGCTGTCCTTGGGAGATGTGGGGTTTACCCCCGACTCCTGGACTGGGATGCCGGTGAGTGAGTGGCATTCAGCATTTAGAGGAGACGGAGGGAGGGAAGGATGGAAGGAAGGGAGAAACAGAAAGGAACGGTATAAAGCATAAAAGGAGGGTTTAAGTGGACTAATGGCAGAGGGGATTACCCAGAGGGGCACCCGGGACCTGGTTTTAACTGGGCGAGTGCTGCTTGTAAGGAAACATTGTACGCACGATCAGGGTCTGGATGTTCCAGCGACCCAATGGCCATACACACCACGACTTTCACAGAGATGGCACAGTGTCATGCTTTGGCCATCAGCTACCGTGCAAGCTACAGCCTCGCTCTCCCCAAGCAATCAATCATCCACTGACTGGCCGCTCTACCCTCTGCACGTGGAAGGCAGTCGCACTCGGACAGCTCGGGCCCCCGGCCCCCGGCCTGGCTCAGGCTCTGCGGTCACGGCCTCCCGCTCCGGCTCTCGGCGCCGCGGGGCGTGGACCAGCAGGTTCTCCCCTGCGCCGGCCCGCGGGGCGCCGGCCCGCTGGGCTCCTGCGCCCTGTGGGAGGGGGCGGCTGCTTCCCGCATCTGCGGGGGCTGGTAACTGCGAGTGCTATTAAATATATCCTGGACTATGAATGTGTTGCTCCCCTCAACTCGCCCTCCTCGACTGCATTAATCGCTCCCGCTGCCACTTGATGCACGCTGCAAATTGACCGGGCAGCACCGCCAGGCAGACGTCCGTGCCGGCCGCGGCCCGGGGGAGGACGAGGTTCAATTGCGAGCTCTACAGATTCCAAGAGCTAAGCCGGGAGCGCGCGCGCGTTAAAGCCTGAAGGCCCTCTTTCTCAAATCCTCTGGAATAAGCTTCCAGTCGGAGCCTCGACTTTCTGGGCTCCCCCATCGGTCCTTTCCGTGGTCGGGGAAAACCGAGGGACAACTGGGGCTGGGGAGTAACGAACGAGCCTTTGCAGGCCCGGCGGTCCTTTTCGGTCTTCTGGGCCCTGCGGGATGGGTCAGCCTTGACCTATTTCGCCCGCGTTAGTAAGCGGAGGCTCGGCCGGCGGGCCGTCGTGCGTTCCCCCGAGCCCGGGAGGAGCTGCGCCCCCACCGGCCCGCTGGCCCTCGCGCGTCGCTCTGTTTCCCGCGCTCTCCGCCCCGCGTCTCGGCGCGGATCCGTCTCGGGCCCCCTAGGCCTGCAGCGCCCGGTGCGGCCCCGCCCCAGGTGAAGGCCCTTCCGCCGAGGGACAGGCGGTGCGGGCCGAGGGAGTCCAAGCCAGGCTCCCCGGGGCCGCCTGCAGCCACAGGCTTTCCAGGCCGCCCTTCCCCACGGGCCTGCCGTGCCTCTGGGTTGCTCCAAGGCGCGGGCCGGCGGGTTGCAGGGCAAGGTCCCCTCCCCCCCCCCCCCCCGACTTTAGGCTCAAATGGCCAAGTGACATTGGCAACCGCTCGTTCCTCCGCGCGAGCGCACAGCGTGGCCAGTTTGGTTTGTCCTCTAGTGCGCCTCGTGTAGAGACGTGAACTCCGGAGAGTCCTGGGAGTGGTGGGAGGCGTACAACCGTCCGCGAGGCCTGGACCGTGGTCACTCCGGAACTTCACGGCGAGGATGGAAAGTCGGGAACGGAGCTCGCGCCGACCAGGCGGTGCACACGCGCCCCTCTGAGAGGAGGGCAGCCCCCAGGCTGGCCAGCCCAACTTCGAAAGCCCAGGTGGCGAAGGTGGGAGCACAGGCTTCCCCAGTGGCCAAATACTTGACAGGACCTTCCTTCCTACGGAGGGCAGGGGAACTTCTGAACTCTCTCGGGATCCCTCAGTCTTTGTTCTAGGCGAAGCCTGACACCAGGGACTAGAGAAAGGTGTGCTTTTGTAACTGAGAGTTAAGTTGGAGGTAGTGGCAAGGCCTATGGGGCTCATTCATCAATAGCCTCTTTTAAATTTTCTGTTATAGGGGTGCTTGGCTCAATCAGAAGAGTGAGCGATTCTTGATCTCCGGGTGGTGGGTTCGAGCCCCACATTGGGTGTAGAGATTACTAAAATACATAAATAAATAAACTTAAAAATATTTTTTCTTGTTATATATAAAATTAAGTTATACACGCAGTCACATGTTTTGTGTTTATGTGTTAACAGTGTTAATTTAAAGTCGACAAACACTTAAAATACACCATACATTTTGTGACGCTTTTTTCTGATTTCTTACTTTACCAATAATTCAGAGTTTCAGTAAATGGAAATGTCTCCAGGCTCTCAACCTCTGAGTAACAGGGTAGTGGGACATGGGATATTTGTCTTGTGTTTCTCAGGCATATCTTTACCAGTAGCATACTCCTGAAACTGCTTCTTGCATCATTCTAAGATAAATTAACTTGGGTTTGGGATAAAATATCATTAACTTCTGCTGGACTTCAAGAATAACTTAACCTGGGGATATTTTCCAAATGTACACCTTATGCAATATTGTAACTACCACCAGCACACAGCTGGATTTGATAGGCTTATATTTGAACCAAAATTCACATAAGGGCAGTGCCATGAGCACACTTGCAGACCCAGTGCAAAAGCTGCATGTACATAAAAATTTGAAAAAGTATCCCAAAGCATGGTGATTTTTCTTTCTGTATTTCAGAGGCCCAAGGATAAGCAATGAGTCTGGGTGGCTTACTGATACATTCTTAGAGTAAATATTGTGATGAATTTTGGGAAAAAAGGAGCATGCCATTTAGGGTTTTGACTGTGGAAAGGAGTTAATGATTCCAGGAAAATGATTTTAGGCAGAATTTCTATTTATACCTCCCCTTCCAATCCCTTCTCCTATCATTCTCCCTTCACCCTTGAAGAAAGAGCAACATTCTATTTGCTTCAGGGTAAAAAGAGGAAAGGAACTACCCTTTAGTGAGCATCTATTATTTATCAGATATTTTCTCTTATCTAACTCTCATAATAATCCTATAAAATTGGAACTATTAACCACCTCCCCCTCTTTTCTTTAACAGAGTAAGGGGAGATCCAGCTGGGTTAAATATCTGTGGTTACACAGCTGGGAAACAGTAGATCTGGGTTTCAAATCTGTAATTCTAAAACCCAGACTGGTCTTTAGAATCTGGTGGACTGAGTCCAAATGGACTCAAGTAAGCATCATTGGTTACTGACTGTTGTGGGTACAGGAGGAAATTGGTTGTGAACAGTGTGTGGTCTTGTTTTTTTTCTTCTTTCCTTTCTCTGGATGGCAGCCTCTCAATTGTGGTCCTCTTTAGGATCTTTTGGCTATGAAGAGATTGGCTTGAGGCAGGGATTATAAAAGTCTATGCCTTTTTCCTGTGTCATACCAAAGTTGGACCTAGAGTGTAAACTCAATTTTCTGAATGTACGTTTCAGTCGGCATCAGGTTTAAGGCTACCTGTAGGCTGGCCTGACCAAGGTAATGATTTCATGAGGACACTCATATAGGTCAAACTAAGTATCACTCTTAAAACTCCAGCTTCAGCAACCAAGAGGGTGGGAGGGAAATACAGTAATAACAGAACACATGACTGCTAATTAACCTTATTAACAACTGCAAACCAGCGAACATTTATATTTTTATTTTCTCAGAAAGGCAATTAAATTTTTTTTGCCTTCTATTAACTACCTTTCCCCTCCAAATAATCACCTATATCAAAACCATCCTTTAAAAGGTCAGTGGAAATTATTTTTAAGACATTCAAATATAAAAAAAGTATTGTTATTTTAATAGGCACTGTGGATAGTTTAATTTGTATCTTGTATTAAATTAAACATATGGTGAACAGGGTATAATAGATTTTCTGTAATTTAGCTGCCAATGTGGCAACAGCAGCCAGTTACTCTCACCAGCAGACTTGTCAGTGGTTTGTTTACTAGCTTATTTGAATTAAAATAAAGCTTCGCTTCTGCTGACTGCACATCATTATCTATGAGACCATAATCCTGCTAGCAAATCCTATATCTTCCAGAACTGGCTCTTTTGTTTGGGATTACTGAGAGCTTAGCCTATAACAAAGAGGAATAAGGCATCCCTCTCATCCTCATAATTAAGTGTGGGGACTAATTTAGAAACAAACCCAGAAAGATGTACTATTTGGAGTTATATTTCTATACAGAAGGAGGAGAAACAGGATAGGCCAAACACCCGATTGTTAACAGAATGTTTAAACTATTAAGCAAGTGTACTACAGGAATCCAGCTTGTTAAAATTAAGAGCAATAGCAAATAAGGCATTGATGGCCTTTGCACGGGGCAGTAATTCTGTATGAAGGATCTGAAGGTATGTTTGGGAAGAGGAAGTATTAGGGTGTCAAGTAAGAGAAGATGTGCTGTCTGCTGTGTGAATGCCATTTATTTTGTTCTTCTATCATTCTGATAGGCTACACAATTAATAGTTATTGTTATGAGCAGAGTTATTAAAATGGCAAATAAACATAACTAAAATAAAAATAACATTTTTTATGCACTAGAAAAATAGAATTGTCATTGGAAAGTGGTAACATTTACTTCCAAGGTGCATGAAATTTAACAAAAAGAAAAGAATGGATGATATACGCAAAACAAACACGCTTTCCATATGCTCAAAACAAATCTCCATGAACTCTGGCAGCCCAATTCTATCTGTGTTTAAGGGAAGAATTTCACAACAAGGATGTATATAAAAACAGCTTTTACAATCCACAATCCATATATAAACTGATGCCTGTTTGTTGAAGAAGAGGGAAAACACAAGGGTTGATTTATCAATGTCTTTAACATTAATTGTCACAGATGGGAATTCTGAGGACCTCTGTGAAACCAAACCAGACCCTGGTGAATTATAAAGCAGGTCCTTAGACTTTAAAAAACATTTAGGCAAAGTGACAGTTCAGAACATCTGTTAGCCTTCTGTCTGAGTATAAACTAGATGTCATGGAGTGCACAGCTGTAGGCATTTTAGGCTTTTTTGCCAACATCTGTCACAGCAGTACAATAATATAGGTAATTATCAACACCTTATATAAACTGTTTGCTATTTTAATTTTTAGAAAGAGTAAAATTAGTGTTACAGTCCTTGGCAAAAATAATTGAGATGAACAGAATCATTTTTGTCTCAAAGATGAATAAATGATCTGATAATTCTTTGAAAACATACATCTTAAATATTTTCCACAGCCAATATTGCCATTATACTAAGCAAAAATTCTAAGTGATTTTTTTAAAGTAAAGGCAAAAGTACAAGGAAAATAAGAGGAAAGATAGAAAGAGGCCAATAATTTGCTATTCAGAGCAACAAAACGATGTCTTGTGATAAAAATGTGGAGTTTGTTAATACCCTACAATTGTGGCATTAACTGATTCCATATTCAGAAAGATTAAAAAATTCATTTTATAATGTCAGTGCAGTGAAATCTAGAGTAATGAATATAAAAATCTGTCTTTTCTTTCCTTGTTCTTCTCAGTCCTAGACATTTGCAGAGAAATGGCATATGAAACTATAATTCATGTACTGCCATCTGAGTAACTAAAGCTAATTTGAAAAGGGTCAACACATCATATAAATGCAAGGATCCTTTATTTATTTTTTTATTTATTTTTGTGCCACCTGGATATGGATCATCCACAGTGCTCATCCTAAGAGACTGGGCATTATTGTCTCATATCTGATTCCGTTGACCTACACCATAGTTGTGTTTCTGTTTAAAGAACTCAAACAGCAAGGGTATATTCCAGAGCACCTGTTCTGAGGAAGATGCCAGTCAATAATGTCTTCTTGAAAGACCAGGCCCAGCTAGGGGAAATAAAGGAATTGAGCTGCAGTTGGATTTCATCATCTAAACATGCAATGTAATCTTAACCAGTTCATTACACACTCCTTTTGTTTCCACTACAAAAGGGATGTTACCTTTGTCAGAGGTTGTAATTCCAGTATGTTCAAGCAAAGACAAGGGAGAAATTGAAAAAGTGCTATCAATTCTATCCATAGCCAGGAAGAACGGTAGGGTCACAAGGTCATTATCACTGTCCCATGTACAGTTTAGACTAGACCACAAAAAGCTTAAGTTTCCATGTTGCAGTAGAAAGGTATAATAAAGGGGACTCACACACACACAAATACTAAATAAGAAGAGGAGTAGGGAATCTTATATTCTTGAACACATATGATTTAGTGCCTGAAGACTAAAATGAAGTGAATTTCTGTTTAGGCAATAGTTGCCAACGGATGGTTAAAATTATGCTTTCTTAGGACAATCTTGTGAAGAAGGGAAATTTTATTAATGGGAGGCCACCATGGCAAAAAAAATTGAGTCACAAATGTCAGTGTTCATAATCTAAAGGTCTAGAAAGGGTTGGATGAGAAAGAGGAAGAGGAAGTAAATATGGATATAAAAGGCAGACAAGTTGGCTCAAAAGGAAGGATTAAAAATGAAAGGGACTAAAGAAAGAGCAAAATGTGATAGATGCTGACAGAGAATAAGGCTGTGGGGCTTAGGTGGAGGAGCAAAAGAGGATATTGATTACCAAATGGAATATTTGGGACCAAATGACAATTTAGGGCCTATGAGTGTAAGCACTTCCTAATGAGAGTGATCAGCTGTTAAGACATAAGTCTTGGTAAGAGAAACATTTAAAAATAATAGCTCAGTACTACGGTTCTAAACTCTGTTAAAGTGGGTTCATTTGATATTTCTCAATGCCATATTTCTCTACCAGTGGGGGAAAAAACAATGTATTTTGACATCTAGGGAAAGGAGGAAAAAGAGAAAGTAACCTATTTCCCAAACACCTTGAAAAATACTTTATTTTTAATGATGTATTCCTTAAGGGCATGACTTTTTCCATCTGGTTTTAAATGTTTGGAACAGAATAATAGAACAAGGATATTTGCGACATCAGCTTCAAAAGTGATTGGGCTAAAACAGCCTTCACTGCAGTTTATAAGGAGATACATACTATTTCGAAGTTCATATTACGAATATTAAGGCGTATTTGTGTATAAATATCTCTCTTTGATTACATGGCACACCATGATTGATAGGAATAATACTTTGTTAGGGCCCATTTCATATGTTGAAAATTATTTCCTACAAGTCCGAGCTAGCTCTGATCAATCCTCTGAAAGAGACACCGTTTGCGGTTAGCATGCTCTCATCTTTGTCCCTCTTTTGTGCTCTGGCCTCTCCCTGCTTTGCCCACTGCCCTCATCTTCCTTCATTAAGTATCTTAATCCAGGCTGATGTTCCCTAGGTAGTGTCCCAGGCTCATTCCATTTTTTGCTTTTCAAAATCTGAAACAAATGGCTAATAAATGGATTCACTGTAATGTACTAATGACTGATAATAACAATGTATTCTTTCATCAAAGTTACAAGCTCTATGCCAGAAGCTTTTTGAAGAGGGGTGGATGCACAGATCTTGGTCATTTTTGTATCCACTGTATCACCCAACAAAGTGACTTCCTCATAATAAATATACATTAAATTGTAAATGAATATTTGTTGAGTTTTATGTTTTTCTTCCTAAATCTAGTAGGTACTAAGTGTAGTCACTGAGAGTATTTATACTTTTTACTTAAAAATTTTATGTTTTTATTTTTTATGTTCCTAGCTACAGAAATACAGTGGTCAGGCTGAATTAGAGTCTTTAAAACTGATACTTTCTTTTCCTTATTGATGTTTATAATAAGCACATTAAAAGGAAATTTGAAAGAAAAATGTAATTTATAATACTACCACCCCTAAGACCATTTAATTTTGTATATTCCTTTTTGATCTTTGGCTCATAAGTACTTAAAAATTATATTTGTAGTACACATATTTTTGGATGTTTAAGTTTATTTAATTTTACTATGTTTTAAAAGTGAATTTATCATCAAGGGACAAAGATTTACTATAAATATTAACATTTCTAATGGTGGAGTTAGAGACCCCACCCCCAAAAAAGTCTGAAAAGGTATTTTTTTGGAGTGGGGAAACTTTCAGAGCTCTCTTAAGGCCAGTATTTCTGAAAGTAGCTAATCTTTTATGTTAGAAATCATAGGATTTTCTTTTTATTTTGTTATTTTTTAAATGTTTATTTATTTTTGATATATATAGAGAGGCAGAGAATGATCTGGAGAGGGTCAGAGAGAGAAGGAGATACAGGATCTGAAGCAGGCTCCAGGCTCTGAGCTGTCACTACAGAGCCCGACGCGGGGCTCGAACCCACGAACCATGAGATCATGACCTGACCCAACGTCAGAAGCTTAGCCGACTGAGCCACCCAGCCATTCAGGATTCTCTGTTTTAGAAAGAGAAATTAGGAACATAGGATTTTAGGGATGTAAAGCAGGTCTTAGAGAAAAAGAAGATCCAAAATGAGATTTAATAGGAGGCACTAACTTCCAATTTGACTGTCAATGACTGCAGGCATTTATCTGTCTTTCATATCTAGAGAAAAGTCTCAGATCTGAGTTTTTCTATACTTATTCCAAATATATATATATCATAAAAGACTATGGTCAAAAGGGTTTGGAAGTGTAGGCCATATTCACCAGTGTAAAGCAAAATCAAATCAATTTTCCTGTTATCAACCTACTCAGTCACTATTCTACTTGCAGGCAACCCAAAACCCTATAGAGAAGAAACACTGGAATATTTTGTTAATCACCAGATCATACTGGATACTTCCCAGTGTTATATAATTAGTATTTTTATCCCTATAAGTCAAAAAGATTAGAGAGAACTGCCACAATGTGGCATTTAGTTTTTAATGTCCATTATCAGCAAGCCGAGTGATAGAACAAAATGATGAACTAGTTTATTGGAAAGATGCACTTTAGCGCAGTTCATTTCTCTCCTTTCCCTCCTTGGTTATGACCTTACTAACTGCTGTGGTACTTATATATTCAAGGCAAGGAGTGATTCACTTTTCCTCAGATGCACATGCAGACACACACGTATGTGGGCTCGCCCCTTGACACCCAGTTGTAGGCGACTGATTCATTGTGTTGTGCAGTGTGACCCGCCATTTCTTATTTAAGCAGGATGGCATCTAGAGTATTTTTCCATCCTAACATGAAACTAAAATCTTACAAGGCCACTGGCAATGTGTAATATTATCAGTCTAAACATAGAAGGAGATTGCTTCCTTTTTAAAGAAGGCTAGAATTCAGAGGATCATATAGCAAGACCCTCTGGAATTCTCTCTTACAACGCAGCTTGTCCTGAAGGGACCAGAAAATCAGGCCACAGCCCAGACAGAGAAAATCATGCTACAGAGAAAATTCAGAGCTGATTCCCATCTCGCACCTGCAGAATCTGCTGTCAGCTGTTCAATTCTAAGTTCTGTGGCTTTTCTTGATTCCTGCCTGTTGGCTGACTAATTTATTAACTCCTTAATATCTGCAGCAAAGACCACATTGGCAAATATTTATGGGATCAAGAAAAACACAAGAATGAAAGGGTGATTGAGCAGGCGGACTGAATTTTGTGTTTACTTCACTAAATCATTGCTGAGAGTTGTCTCAACAGCTGCACACAGTCCAGAGTGGCATCTCAAAATTCAGCCTTGACTTCCTAGCCCAGCTCCCATTCATTCCACCTTCAACAGCCAGCTAGCCATTCAGTACACCATCCTCATTTTATGCTGCAGGCAAAAAGCCAACAAAAATATGGTCACATTCAAAAGCCTTTTAAGCAGTGAGCACCTCCCTCCTTTCCCAATTGTTCCCTGCTTTTTCACATTCCTAGTTAATAGGTTTTTAAAGCAGTTTCCCCAACTCTTTTCCTGCCACATACTGCCTTGCCTGGCATCTATGCAGCAAAAGGCTGTTCTTCAAGAGGCTTTTAAATCCATTGTACCTCTTTGTGCCTTTCAACTACTAACTCTTCAGGTATGGGCTGTGTTTCTTGCTTAGCATATTTTGCATGTTCCAAGCTATTCATGGCAACTGCAGCAAAAATAAGGATAAAAATAAAAATAATAAATACAATCATTTTAAGTGAAGTTTACAGCCGTGTTTGCAGTGTCCTATTTGCCCAAGGTATTTCACAGGCATCCAATAAGAGGAACACTTTTCAGGAAGTGTACAATTTTGGGTGGAAATATAAATAAAAGGTTTCTTTTTTTTTCTTTCTTCTTGACAATTAAAGTCCCCTAGTAAGTCTTGAGGCTTTACTTTGTTGAAGTTCTGATATACCCTATACTAGACTGTTTGAAAATCCTCTCCCCCCGACCTTGTTTTTATTAGTAGAATGAGATTAAGAAAAGATGCAAACGGTAAGCATTATAAACTTGAGTATTGAGAGCTGGTAGGGTTCTAAAGGGCCGTATTTATATTTTTCATTTAACAAATATTATTGTCCGCTATGTGCCAGGAATTGTGCTTGGGCATTAGATGCAAAGATGAACAGGGAATAGTCTTTGTCGTAGGAGAGGCTCAGGGTCTAGTGAGGAGAAAGCCAAGTAAATAAAGAATCACTTAAATACAGTTTTGAGAAAGATGCTTTGTGGCTTTGCTAGAAATTAAAATGACTTTTTGGTGTGGAGATAAGAAATCTAAGGTAGGTAATGATGCTGTTAAAAAACTGAAATAAACATGCATTTCCCTTCTGACTATGGAAAATAATAATTACTAGTGCCCACTTTTAAATACTTAACAATTGTATGCCTTTTTAAGGCCCTGCAATGCCGTATGCTTTTCCTTCAACTTTGAGACCAGTGATCTCATCATGTTGCCAAAATGAATTGAGGTTTTTCAGCAATGCAGCCATTATAAATTATTCAAATACTTATGTCTTATAATATGTTCTTTTTTCCTGGTTTTGTCTGGCAAGTGATATTTTATAGTAAGTTACAGAAAATAGATTAGCAAAGGCTCTCAAGGATAAAACTATTTGTAACAATCATTTTTTTCCTTTTCTATGTTACTGCTATGCCTGGCACAAACTTTACATTTAAATTATTTTCCCATGATTTGCTTGTAATTCTGCCTCTCTTTTAAAGAAAGATTCATGTTGTTATTCTACTTGATAGCCCCAGGGCCTACCATAATGATTGGCACCTAGGATACATTTAGAAGGAAGGATGGAAGGAAGAAATGAAAGAAGGAAATGTTCAATCTTTTCTGCACACTACAGTAGTAAACAGATTTCTTCAGCCACCGGTGTCACGCCACTTTTGAAACCACAAGTTGTTGTTTTTATTTTATACACTGTATAATACTTCATAGTTGAGCTTTTACGATGAGCCGGTCACTCAATACATTCAACTCCTAACAGCCAGGTGCACCATATTTATTTTTTGTTTGCACGATTTTCTACAAAAAAATAATTAAGACAATTCCACTCAAATAGATTTGGATAGTGGTGTCACTAAAGAGGAGATAACCACAAATTGTATTTCAGTAAAGACCCAATAGAATGAGGGTTATTTTATTCTTTCTCTAAAGAAAGTTTGGCTCGTGCCAAAGTGATATTTTAAGTTTATTTGTTTATTTTGAGAGAGAGAGAGAGAGAGAGAGAGAGAAAGCATGAGTGGAGGAGGGGCAGAGAGAGAGGGAGAGAGAGAGAATCCCAAGCAGGCTCTGCACTGTCAGACCCTGGAATCATGACTTGAGCTGAAATTAAGAGTTGATCGCTCAACTGACTGCACCACCCAGGCACCCCCAAAATGGTACTTTTGGTTACAGATCATGGCACAATTATGGGTTATGTTGTGATCAGTCATATCTTGTACTGGACTACATCTCTCATATGTAGTTTATAGGATTGATAATCATTTTTATAAGTCTAAAATAAAACTATTACAGAATATAGGTGTGCATGTATTTAAAAAGAAAACAACTATCAAAACAACCAAAAAGCAAATGGTTTCTAAATTTCATTAAAGGAAAGAAAACTTGGTTCTTTTGTTTTGATTTGCTTTTCACTGATCAATTTATTCAATACATATTTATTGACAACTGGTTTTGTGAAACAGGTTGCAATTGATGCTGTGCGGGGAAACAAAAATGAATAAGAAATAGTCCATGTCCCCCAGGGAACTTTTAATCTGGTGAACAAGATGACAGCACACACAAAATATAATGTAAAGCAGAATATGATTAATGTCTCAAGGGAGGCACATTAGGGAAGTAGGGCTTGAACCGGATCTTGAAGAATTTAAACCACCAGAGATGTGAGGATGACTTAATAAGTAGATAAAACAGCATATACTCAGGCTGCATCAGTCGAGCATGGTGGAATGAAGGCTTGTGTAAGGTAAGGTCATATAGTAGAGACATCTGGATACAAACCATGACGTTTAGACTTAAATTCAGGGAATACTGAGCAGTTATATTTTAATTCAGAAAATAGAAATGATGTGTTTTTTTCTAGAAGATTAGGCTGCCAATCTGTTGAGTGGACAGGTATGAGGGAGACAAAAACTAGCAGTGGAGAGCTGAGTTGGGAGGTTGATGTGAGATCCCAGGATAGGAGTATCACTTACTGGATTTTGGCAGTGCTAACTAGAAGAAGCAGTATGCACTAGATGAATACTGTAGCTATAGGTGCTGCTAAAATTTGTCCTAAGTGGGAGTGATGGGAATCGAGCATGGCATCAAAATTTTAAGTGGGGAAGACAAGAGATTGATGGTATTAAGAATAGAAAGAGGAAAGTCAGATGGAGGAACAGGGTTAGTGGGAAAGATATGAATTTGGTTTTGAACTTGTTGTATTTGAATTGCTGTTAGTATGTTCAGGTTGAGGACAGCCTCAGAGAGTCATGAAATGGAGGAAGTTGGGAGACTCGTCAGGGTTAGAGACAGAGATTTTGGAATCATTTCATCGTAATGATAATTGAACCTTCATAAGGAAATAAAATCTCAAAAAGAGAGAGAAGGTGGTAAGAGAAGAGAACTATGCACAGAACCTGGACATGTAAGTTTAACAAGATGGGTCCATAAGCAGAGACAGAGGTAGAGTCATCAAAAAGATTAAGGGAAGAGTTATAAGGACAAAGAAAGGAAAGAGTTTTAAAAATGAGATGAGGTCAATAGCAACCAGGAAAATGTTCACTTTTTAAAGAATGTTCTCATTTGAAAAACATTGTTTATATTTCATCTGCATGTTTTTGGTGTTCTGTATCTCACATGTGTGTTTGTGTTTGGAAGGACATATGCTAAACTGTTAGTTATTGTTAATCCAGAGGAGTGTCGGGAGGTAGGTTTTCTCTGTATAAGTTCATGAAAGTATATCAGTCAGGATTTCAGGAGGAAACAGATGGCACTTTCAAATTAGGATAATCAAGAAGTGTTCAATAAAGAGACTATTTACAAACACGTGGAAAAGGTGTTGGGAAAGCACAAAGATTAGTGTAATATCCCAGGACTAGCAACAGCAGGGGTTGTTAATGTCCTTAGGCCATGTAGATGAGGAGAGGGAGCAATTTCTGGAACTCAGACAGAAAGAATGGTAAAGGGAGGACCACCTTGAGAGGAGATATGACTTTGGTCAGAGAAGCAACAAGCCTGAGAGGACCTCCAGGAAGGAGACTAGGGGAATAAATACTTTAGCCACAATATCTTCCTGCATCTTGGTGCAGATTGGTCTAACCCAATCAGGATCTAGATGTTCAGGAACTTGTCTATAACAGGGCAGCCTGTTAGGGTGGCATAGCAAGGTGGGCAAGGGTCTGGATGAGCAAAGGGAAGATATATGGCACAAACTGTATCATGTGAATTTAAAAACATAATTGTGTATTACTTCTCTGGTTTTTTAAAGGTGTGTGTGCAACTTTCTGCAAAGCTTATGCATTCACATAATATAAAATGTATAAAGTACCTTAGTGTACAAATAATGATTAGAGAAAAATAATCGATAAGCTGTTTTCTCAAATAGCTCCTAGATTAGATGGTTTTCTGATGAGACTTCACAAAACTTCCAGGGGATAAATGTATTTATTTTATATAAATTGCTCTAGAAAAAAAAAAAGAACAGAAGAGAAGCTGTCCAGTTGCCCAACTAATTTTATGAAGCTTGCATAATCTTGATATAAAATCAAGATAAAGGATAAGGAAGATATAGAAAAGCATAAACCTATGTCACTTGTGAATATGGGTGCAATCATTTTAAATATTAGCTAACCAAATCCAACAGTTTATTAAAAAATAGCACATATTAAGCAAGTAGTATTCATCCTCAGAAAGAAAGAAAGATAGTTCAACATCAAAAAAAAATGTATCAATGTATTTCACTTTAACACCAGACCAAAGAAGAAATATATTCCATGAGACACAGAAAGCATCTTATTTGTGATAAAAGTTGCAGAATATAGTATTAGTATTTATGATAAACTTTACAGAATATTGGAAGCATCAAAGAACTTCCTGAACTATTTATGAAAAAGTTGTGATAGATTCACTGGAATAAATTAGAAGCATTTCCATTGAAACAAAAAAACAAGAAAAGGAGGTTTACAATTTCCACTACCATTTAAACATAAACAAAAACTTACCTATCTTTTAAGGTAAGATAAAGGCATAGGGCATATTATGATTGTGAGAGATAAAAATCATTATTAGCAGATAATATGATTCTTTGTATAGAAAATTCAACTGAATAAACATACTATGAATGCTAACAAAAGTTTAGAAAGATTAATAGACATAGACAAATTAACTCAAAACGCACTTCTTTTAGACAAATTATTCTTGTAATAAAAATAAGATAGTTTACGAAATACAAAGCCTTATGTTTTTGGTTTCCTTTAGCAGAACAGGACAGAAATAAGATTTGAGGCAATGGAGAGAGGTACTGTTTTCATGGTTGGTATGAATTAATCTAGTAAAATTATCAAACCTCTCCAAGTATACATGCAAAGTAAATGAATTTCTAATCAAAATTCTCACTGATTTTTGAGGAACATAACAAATCTTAAAGTTTATATAATGGTTGAAGTCCCCCAAATCTCTAAAAAAGTACATAAAGAAAGATGATCCAAATATATAGTGGTCACTCTCTCATCAGATATTAAGAATACTATAAATGATGATGCTATTGTCCCAGCAATATGTAAATAGACCAATGAAGCAGAATTGAGAGCTTGGAAATAGATCTATGTATATGTAAGGACTTATATGATAAAGGCAATCTAAAAAGGACAAATTGTTTATTAGATATTAGGATAACTGTGTCATTATATGGAGAAAAACATAGACCTCTAATTTACACAAAGGTTGACTCTAGACAGATTAAAGACCTAAATGTTAAGAGATAAATCTATAAAGATAATAGAAGAGAATGTGAAATAAAATCTTTGTGACCACGGGGTAGGGAGAGGCTTTTTAAACAAAATCTTGAAATCACCAATTATAAGTCAAAAAAAGAGTGGGTGGATTTGGCTATACCAAAATTGAGGACTTTGTTCAATGTAATGCGCCACAGATAAAGTTAACAAACAGGTGTTAGACTGGGAAAGGACATAACAGTGTTTAAAACCATCAAGGGGTAATTTCCAAAATGTGTAGGAACTCCTTAAATCAACAAGAAACAAAGTAGGAAAACAAAGAGAATAATTCATAAAATTCTTAAGAGGATAAACAGGTAGTTCACAAAAGAGGTCTAAATGAGTAAAAAAAATATATGATGAGTTTCTGAAGTTCATTATACAGAGGTAAAATTCAAAGTAAAGCAACAAGGAAATACTGCTTTACGAGAACTGTATTTGAAAGGCAACAATTAGAAGGTGGCTAGTAGCAAATATTGGAGAGGATACAGGCTAGTGGCTCTTTTGGCACTGCTGGGAGGGGTATAAATTGTATAATACTTCTGGAAAATGATCATAAGCCTAGCAATCCCTCTCATGGATATCTTTTTCCAGAAAACCAGCAAAACTTTGAGGGGGGCATGTTTCTGGATGTGATAGTATCTATCCCTAATGAAAGTAGATAGATGCATCTGAGGTGTCCAATAAGTGAATTTAATCAATAAGTAAAAATATAGTGGATGCATCCTATGAAATGCTATGCATCAGTAAGAAGCCAATGAGCTAACTGATCATGGAGAAGCTTAAAAAAAAAAAACATAATCATGAAAGAAAAAAATAGGAATGAGAATTATAGCACAAATACTATTTATTTATTATTATTATTTTTAATGTTTATTTATTTTTAAGAGAGACAGAGACAGAGCATGAGTGGGGGAGGAGCAGAGCAGAGAGGTGGGAAGACATAGAATCCAAAGCAGCTCCAGGCTCTGAGCTGTCAGCACAGAGCCCCATGCGGGGCTCGAACTCACAAACAGATCATGACCTGAGCGAAATCGCCCGCTTAACCAACTGAGCCACCCAACTGTGCCCCAATATTATTTATTTAAATACAATATACATAATTGTATACAAAACCATTATGCCTGTTTTATAATGCTTCACACATTTAAAGATACATGGTAATCTCTTTAAAATAGGTGAGAGGAAATGAGAGTGAAAATTAAAGAAAGAGTGAAGTAAAGTGAAGAAAAGGGATCTTGCATGGGCCAATGATGACAACATACTGAGAAATTGAGACCACAATTAAATCAACCTGCTGTCTGTGCACCTAAGATTCAAAAACTAACAACAACAACAACAAACCAATTTTTAGGAGGTTTTCAATCTTTTGCTACAATGGCTATGTCTGTCATATATCATCTTGTAATAAAAGATACAACATTTTTCTTCTACTACGCATTTCTGGGGATGTCTCCTCTACTCCTGTTCTTTCCTAAGACAGACTCATGGTATTCCAGCCAGAGAGGTAAAATTATAGTTATGTGCCTACCTACCACCCTGCATGTTTACGTGGCTTCATAACTGATGCGGAGTTTCAGTGATCTCAGAGACAAACTACTTCACTGGCTTTCAAACATTTTGGTCTTGGGAACCCTTGATACTCAAAATTATTGAGGATTCCACAGAACTTGTGTTATTTACCATATTAGAAATAAAAACTTTAAGTATTTAATAATTCAAAAAAGAATCACAAGACCACAAAATGTTAACATGATATTTAACACTGAAAAATAATTATATTTTGCAACACAAACAGTGAGAAGAGTGGCATCATTCTACATGTGTAACAATCTCTTTGATGTCTGACTTAATAGAAGACAGCTGGATTCTCATATTTGCTTCTGCATTCAGCTCTTGTGAAATGTTGTTTTGATTGAAGTGTATCTAGAAAATCCAGCTTCACACAGACATGTCGTTGGAAAAGTGAGGAGTATTATAACAGCCTTTTCAGATCATCGTGGATGTTTTTCTTTGATACTGCACCAAAGCTCGACAAGTGGTAGTTTCTTAAAGGTTATTTTCAATGTGAAATCTGAAACTACTATCAATGAACTTTTTGTAGTTTGTTATATTAAAATCCATAGGAATGTCTTGTACTTTGATGAATCTTTTACCCGCGCATGATTTTGTAATTTCATGTACTGGTCCTTTGGAAATTGTTGGTTCATTGAGTTATGCATATCATTATACAATATTAAAAAAATCACATTCATTAATTATAACACCGATGTCGTCAGAAAAGTCCTTAAGCATTGGGAAGCTGTGAAGCTCACAGTGGTGGATACAAGTTTTCCAAAATTTTAATTTTCATTTGAAAGTTCAAATTTTATCATTGGCAATAATGCTGTCATTTTTCCCCCTTGAGGTTATGGATTCACTTCATTTATTTTCGAGAAAACACCAAATATTCGAGTCCGAATAAACCATGGTTTGTTTGCCAATTGTTCTTTCAAATAGAAATGGTGTTCAGTGAGACAACGTGCGAGTGAGTAGTCTGGCTTGCAACTCAACAGTGACTTAAAGTACCAGGAGATACCCATGCTTTTCTCCCTTCAGTCAGTGTACAGGAAAAGTGCTTCCTGCACTATTTGTTAACATAGAATATTAAAAAGACTTGTACTCAAGGGTTGAAATTTAATAAAATCAATAAATTCTATGGATTCATCAAGAATATTCTTTTTTTTTAATTTTTAAGTTTGAAAGACAGAGAGAGAGAGAGAGAGAGAGCGAGCAGGAGCAGGGGAGGGGCAGAGAGAGAGAGGGAGACACAGCAGGCTCCAGGCTCCAAGCTGTCAGCACAGAACCCAAAGCGGGGCTCGAGCCCACGAACCATGAGATCATGACCTGAGCTGAAGTCAGAAGCTGAACCCACTGGGCCACCCAGGCGCCCCTATGAAGGACATTCTTAAATGAAACTGTCTTTCCTCCCTGCACCATGGTGAATGACAATGCTAGAAGGGTTTTGTGTAACTGTCTTCATATGTGCCAGGGTGGCAGTTATTTTGAGAATTCTCAATTTCACACACCCTTTCTCAGCTTCCTTCTCTTCCCACTCTTTACATTTGAAGAAGCGTTCCTGAATTAGGAGAGTTTGAGTTCTTCTCCCAGGGATGCAGAACAATACCTGGGAGGAAGACCCAGAAGTTACCCGAAAAAGAGGGGAGGGAGGAATAAGAAAGAGAAAGAGAGAGAGAGAGAGAGATTTGGATTATATTCTCTAGTCTGTATTGTAGTTTTAGAACTCTTCATGTCAGAACTTATTTTTAACCTTTGAGTGTCAGAGTGGGGAAAGTATTTCTAACAATGATTTCAGAAACTATACAATAAAAAATGCCTTTTAAAAAAAGTGATTCTGTATGAAAATAACCATTTCATAAAGTCAAGAGACAAATATTTGTGACTTATGTCAAACAAAGGACTAATCTTAATGTATAAAGAACTCCTGGCTATGAGAGAATAATAGATGGAACTTATAAACATATTTCATAGAAAAGGAAACATGAATGGCTCTTTAACATGAAAAGATGCTCAACTTCAATCTTTATAAGTGCAAATTAGAGCTACAATAAAATACCATTTCCCACTTATCAAATCAACAAAATCTTTAAATTTGATAATATATTGGCAAGACTATAGGGCAAAGGATATTATTGTACACTGCTTAGAAGATATAAGCGGTTATATCCCCTGTGGAGGGCAGTTTAGAAGTATCTCTCGAGATTGCAAATTACCCTTTGTCCCAGCAATTCCACTTGTGGGGGAATTTTTCTTATAGATGGACTTGCACATGCATTTATGTGAAATTACATTTAAACAAAGTTTTTGTTTTAGTTTTGTTTTGTCATATTGGTTGTATTTGTAAAAGTTTATAAATAACTAACTGTCCATTAGTATGGAACTAATAACAATGATTGCATGTTGAAGGAGTTAATGGCAATGAGGCATATTGGGTCAGGAATAGGGAGGGAGACTTCACTGTCTGTATGTCTTTATATATCTTATTTTGAAAAAAAATTGAGTACATTACCCAGTTTTTAAAGGATTAAAAAAATTCTCTATATCACCTGGCAAGTACTGAATTTCTCCTTTCTCCTTACGAAGATAGAAAATGGGAAGAAAAGGAATCCCTCTGTTTTCTGCTGAAGTGAAATTGAAATTATGTAGGGTATCTTATTTTCAGTAGTCACCTAATGCATATTGATTGGATGAATGAAACAAATGGGTAATGACATTGTATTGCTATTAGGTAGATTTTCTGATAATGGTGCACACAAAAGATAAGACTCACTTTTAGTTCCATTATCTTTCCTTTTTGGGACATTAATCCTCTTTCCTACCCTTCTTCCCTTCCTAGTTCTTTTCATTTTCATAAACGCGAGTTTCCACTCATGCACCGCTACCTAGACCTGAATAAAAGCATGTTTGAAGGAAGAAATACTCCATGTGAACAGACAGATGTCTGTATGAGATCCTGGTAGTTCTGAATTATGCCCATTTTCTTTTACAAATTATATAACAGCATCTATATTATGCCAAATAAATGGGCTGAAAATTGAAATTTTTATTTAAAACTCTGTGTACATGTAGACAGAAGCTGGATTGCTGAGTTCTGGGACAAGGCCCAGAGTTTGAGATTTTATAATTGATCCATTGACTTCTGAATGTGCATACTTTTCCTATGTCTGACCAATTGCTTGGTCAGAAAACACTCCATAAGAATTTAGAGTCCAGTAAATCAAAAAATATACTTACTGTAATGTAATATAATGTAAGATAATACAATATAATACATTATAATATAATGTAATATAAGATATATTTAATGTATGTCAAGAATAAGAATAAAAAGCTTCTTGTTTCCTCAGTTAAACTCTCATGAATTATTCCACATAATACAAATTATTATAAACTCCTATTGTCATATGCTGTAATCGCCATAAAATTTTCACCAACTTTGTCTTTTTTTTAAGATTTTTTAAATGTTTATTTATTTTTGGGAAAGAGAGGACAGAGTGTGGGTGGGGGAGGGGCAGAGAGAGAGGGAGACACAGAACCTGAAGCAGGCTCCTGGCTCTGAGCTGTCAGCACAGAGCCCTACGTGGGGCTCAAACGCACGAACATGAGATCATGACCTAAGCTGAAGTCAGACACTTAACCACCTGAGCCACTCAGGCACCCCTAAAAATTTCATTTTTAAGTAATCTCTATACCCAACGTGGGGATCAAAACTACAACCCTGAGTTCAAGTGTCACACATGGTACTCGATGAGCCAGCCAGGTGCCCCTCACCTACCTATGTTTTGGGGTTTTTCCCCTCTTATAAGCAACAAAAGTTCAAAATACATTTACATAGTGTCAAATTTTTTTTAAATTAATTAATTTATTTTGAGAGAAAGAGAGAGAGAAAGACTATGTGGGCACAAGGGAGGGGCAGAAAGAGAAGAGAGAGAGAATCCCAAGCAAGCTCCACACTGTCAGCACAGAGCCTGACATGGGGCTTGATCCCATGAACCATGAGATCATGACCTGAGCCAAAATGAAGAGTTTGATGCTTCACCTACTGAGCTACCCAGTTGCCCTCATAATGTCAAATTTCTGACATATAATTGGAAAACAGAGCAAGGATGCAATTCAGTTTGTTTGATGAAGCATTCTACAGTATGACATTATGTCTTTAGGGGCATATACATATGCTGATACAAAACAATCCATCTGCCACTTTTTTAAAAGCTTTCATTGATGAAAAGAATGTGTATTTATAAATGACGTAAGTGTAGTCATTCTTTTTTGATACACCTCCATGATTAAATTATTCCTTATTTTTCTAAGTGGAAATTATTGTTCTCAAGACTCTTAACTTCAATAACTAACAGAATTCAGGCCAATATTCTCTTAAATTTATTCCACATGATGAGATCAAATTACTTCTATTTTATTTTATTTTATTTTATTTTAAAAGTTATTTTTGTTTGAGAGAGAGAAAGAGTGTGTGTGCATTTAAGGGGGGGTGGGGCAGAGTGAGAGACAGAGAAATAGAGAGAGAGAGAGAGAGAGAGAGAGAGAGAATCCCAAACAGGCCCCACTCTCAGCATGGAGTCCAACACAGGGCTTCATCTCCTGACCACAAGATCACGACTTGAGCTGGGATCAAGAGTCGAACGCTTAACTAGTTGAGCCACCCAGGCACTCCACTTCATTTTATTTTATTTTATTTTATTTTATTTTATTTTATTTTATTTTATTTTTTATTTATTTTTAATTTTTTTAATGTTTATTTACTTTTTGAGAAAGACAGAGTGTGAGTGGGGCAGGGGCAGAGAGAGAGGGAGACACAGAATCTGAAGCAGGCTCCAGGCTCTGAGCTGTCAGCCCAGAGCCTGATGTGGGGCTTGAACCCATGAACTGGGGATCATGACCTGAGCCGAAGCTGGATGCTTAACTGACTGAGCCACCCAGGTGCCCCTTCATTTTTATTTTAAATTAAATGTTATTTTTGGAAAATTAGGAGGTAAATCTTTGTATTTAGAAGAAAAATCAGATATAATTCTAATGGAGGGGATATTCATATTTATCTTTACTGTGCTGCATAGAAATTTCTGGGAAAAGGCATCATTTCAAACTTGGAGGCATCACTGTTCTATTTCCACATATGGTTGGAATGAGAATTCCCTTGCAGTGACTGCCTCCCATTCACACATGGGAGGAGCCAGAAAACAGCTATGGAGTAGCCTGTCAGAGGTTTTTTTCATTACTAACAGAAAAGTTATATTGTTTGCCTGCCTGAAAATGTTTATGGAAACTTGTGATTTTGACATCTGGGATTCATTTTTGAGAGTGCATGCAAATCAAACTATTGAATAGGTAACAAATATTTTACCACCCTACAGACCCAACTTGAGCTCTAAGATACAACCGCAACAGATCTTCACAGTTCTTTAACAAAGCTGAAAAACTCCAAAATAGTTTATCCACTGAGAAGTGTTGGAAGCTCTTAGAAGTTATTGTTTAAGAAAGGATAGATTCCCTTATTTCTAAAATAGCTTTATTAAAATCTCACCTAGAAACACAGGTATGATATTTTTGTGTGTCTTAAGAACTTATTGCTATTTTGGTCAATAAAGCCTAATAATTTAATCTAAAATTTTAAACAAAGGGAGCAAAATTTTCACAAATATCTTTCAAATGCAATTTCTAAAATAATTGGCAAGTCTAAACTTGGCATTATCTATACAAGTGGTTCCTTAGTAGTGATTCATGATTAATCTTTTCACCCATCTATGGTAAAATAGGAATATTAAGACAACACGGTGCAATTTTCATCATTAAATTGGTTCACTTTAAGTGAAGACTATCCTTTACACTAAGATTATGTCACTTCCTACTTTTAAATGTTAAACTGTTTATTCCTTTATTGCATAACAGTGGTGATGGATAATAGTTTGTTTTTAACATATGTTTGGTGACAGTTTTCTATAATCTCTCTAGGTTTTGAAAGTTTTATTAGTTCTTTTTTTAAATTAAAAAGATTTTTTAGGGGCATCTGGGTGGCTCAGTACGTTAAGTGTCCTACTTTGGTTCAGGTCATGATCTCAACAGTTCGTGGGTTCAAGCCCCATGTTGGGCTCTGTGCTGACAGCTCAGAGCCTGGAGCCTGCTTCAGATTCTGTGTCTCCTTCTCTCTGCACCTCCCCTGCTTGCACTCTGTCTGTCTCTGTCTCTTAAAAATAAATAAATGTTAAAAAAATACATGTATAACAAAAAAATTTTTTTTATATCTTTATTTTATTTTGAGAAACAGAGCACTAGCGGGGGAGGGGCAGAGAGAGAGGGAGACACAGAACCTGAAGCAGGCTCCAGGCTCCGAGCTGTCAGCACAGAGCCCGATGCAGGGCTCAAACCCACAGACCGTGAGGTCATGACCTGAGTCGAAGTTGGACGCCCAACCGACTGAGCCACCCAGGCACCCCAACAAAAAAATTTTTTTAAATGTTTATTTATTATTGAGAGAGAGAGAGAGAGAGACAGAGTGCAAGAGGCGGTGGTGCAGAGAGACAGAGGGAGACACAGAATTGAAGCAGACTCCAGGCTCTGAGCTGTCAGCACAGAGCCTGACAGGGCTGAACTCACACACTGCGAGATCATGACCTGAGGCTAAAGTCAGACACCTAACCGACTGAGCCACCCAGGCACCCTTTAATTTTTATTAGTTTTTAGGAATGTAGAAAATGTATTGCATACAATATTAAAACATCCACATAAAAAGTGAAAATTCAGGAATTAGTGCCCCCAAATATATAATTCACTAAATATTTACCTTTCCCGCAAGACATGGAGATATTTGCTTTATTTTTGTTTTAAATTTATTTATTTATTTTGACAGAGAGAGAGAAAGCACACGCATGCAAGAGTTGGGGAGTGGCAGAGAGAGAGAGGGAGAGAGAATCCCAAGCAGGCTCTGCACTGTCAGCATGGAGCCTGATGCGGGGCTCACTCCCACAAACCATGAGATCATGACCTGAGCCCAAATCAAGAGTCACACCCTCAGCCAACCAAGCCACCCGGGCAGCCCGAGAGATCTGCTTTAGAACAACAATTAATATAATTTGTTATATATACAAAAATTAACTAATAAATCTATTCAAATGGTCAATAAATATCATGGGGTGAATTTGAAGAGAGTTAAAAAAGTATAAAAAGTGACCTTAGCCTGGGGTAGGTGGGCTAAGGAAGAAGCTAACAGACTAAAAGATCACACCTGCCACGATGGTGAAATTATTTTATAGGCTTGGCTTTAAGAAATGAGATTTTATGTTGAGCCAACTAAATATAGGATTAAAGAGAGGAGATGATTACTTTTGCAACCTTGATGAATTAAGAATGGTGTGAGCAGTGGGTGATTAGTAAAGGCCCAAAGGTAATTAAAACCTGTAGTACGAACTCTTTGCCCATCTTATTTGCTGCTCTGGTCCCAGTGCCTGGTAGGTGCTCTGTAAATATTTGGGGAATGAAGAACATGAAAGAAGAAAGAGAAGGTAGCTGCTGGGAAAGCAACAGTGGAGAATTGTGCAGAACACCAAGAAGATGAATTTTAGGAATAGCTAATCATTTCAGAGGTTTTTGAAGGCCTCTTTTAATCCAGGCAACATAATCTTATTTGCTATCAATTGCTCTAGCAACCACAGTATGGATGGTGATACTCAGAATTATTTATTTAAAAAGATTTTGTATTGGCCAACAGCTGCTACTACTGGAATTTACATGATAACTAGAAGACTAGGAATCTGTGGTTTAAGATGGTCCTAAATCCCTTAGTAATTCTAAAGCTTTAGTGATCTTTTTCTTTATGCAAAGAATTTCATTTGTAGTTACATATTTATGGGCCTAAGATCATTATTAGCTCCTCAAAATCACCAATAGAGTTGGAAAGCAATTTCAAAGACAATCTGTATCATCTTTCCTATTTATAAACATGAATTTTCAAAGATGCTATTGACATTTTGCACCGTGTTACATCAGGCCTACTTTCATATTGCTTATACTTATCAAAAAAAAATGGCTTATTATTGGTTCTTAGAAGTTATTTGGCCAAAGGGCCAAAATTTGATAAGGAATATGTATGAATGAGAGTCATGAAAATTTACTATTTTGTCGGATTAGCTTTTTTGAAGTATGATTAAATATAAGATCTTGATTTTGTTATTTCTCTTTATAGGACTTAATTTCCCCATAAACCAAAAGAGCTACCATTTCATGGGCTATTGCCATAAGAGAATTGCATTGGCATCTTGATGATTGAAGTCTCAAATACACAAAAGCACAGATGGTTTTAATAAATAAAAAATTTTGGTGTCTAATATATATGTGATAAGTAGACAACACAGGGCTATTTCTGTGGGATATTAGAATATCCAACAGTAAATTTGCTCTCACTAGTTCATCTCATGTTAACATATTTATGTGTCTCCTCCCGTTTCAACGCATGCGGTACAGCACTCACTAATTATTTCTATTGTGTGTGCTAGACATTTGAAAGTGTGTGGTCTCGCAAACTATGAGGCAGACTGGAATTCTTTACAGCATAAAGTTAGTGACATACAGTTGCTTCAAATCATAGCCACTACCCTGGTAGCCTAAAGAAATGCACTGATATAATAGAGGCTATTTCCTTTTCTATGTATGATTAAAGGTTCTCAAAAAACACTTCAAAAATGATCTCTCTCATTCAGCAGAGGAACTTGAGTTTGCAAAATATATATTGCTTTTCCCAAAGGCTTTTTGCTTGTGAAACATGTGCATACCTGCACAAATATGTATGTGCAATAATTGTTTTAAAAAATCATGGAGGCAAAGACAAAACCCACTTTATCAAATGATCAGTGATGAGACCATTTTAGCAATTGGACATGTTTTTCGATGTCCTGTTTGTGACTCTGCTGTTCCTCCATTTCTGCAGTCTGGTATCCCCCAGCCAGTGGGCCTCACTGATGTCCCCTTCCTGTGGTTTACTCAGGCTTGCATGGAATGTTCATCAATTTGCCCTGCACGCCTTCTGTTTATTTCCCTCATCTGGGGACTACTCTCCTCCCCTGACTTTAGTTGTCTCGGGTGGGAGAGCATCTTGTTTCTAACGTATAATGTCTCTCTGTGCGAAGGAGGCACTGGAGGATGAAGTTATCCACTGCATTTTCCCTATTCTCCCTTCACTGTTGCTGCTTTTTTTTTGAAGACCATTCCCTACATCACCTTTCACTCAAGTATGCTTTGCTAGTTTGGAGAGATTTATGATTGTATGTCTAAACTCAAATAAAAGGAGCAAGTATGCTAATGAATCTTAATAGGGACTGTGCAATCATTTTCTCACGAGTTTTAAGCGACATGTTCCTAGACTCTCTAAAAATAGAGCATGTATCACACAAACAGCTTATATCCAGCAAACGATCATTTAATCCAATCATAAAGTACGGAGCCTTGTTAAAACACACCTCCTGTGATCCTCCTTTTTCTGGGCTGAGGAAAAGTCAGCGCATCCTGGAAGGAGGTGGAGACCCCGAGAAAGACGGGGTCTTGTCCCACTCCATCCTTAACGTTGAGCCTCCGGAACAGGAGTTACTCATGATGTGTGCAGAGAATAAGTAATCTATGTCTGAGGATTTTTTTTTTTCATGTAAAGTTAAATTGTAGCCATCTGCTCCAGCTGTTTTCATTTCACATTTGAATGTTTATTATTTTACTGAGCTGGGAAAGCAGCTATTGAGTGTTGCATGTATCATTCTAAAAAAGGAACTTCTTCTGCCCTTAATAGCTAAAGTACCAGAACTGTCCAGGAGGTCAGAGACTATGTCTGTCTTATCCAACACTGAATTTATAGAATCCAAACTGGTATTTGGTACCTTGTAAGTGCTCATAATATATCTAAAAGAATAAAGAATGATTAGTGCTCTCCTAATTGATAAAATAAGTAATGATGTCTACACAGCATAATTGTACTGCATGAAGGCAAAAAATTGTATAATACAAATATTAAAGACTATATAAGGCCTTTTTATTGTTGATTTGTTTATTATTATTTTTTACTATTTTTTTAATCTTGGAGTCTGAGAGCATTTATAAGAGGTATGTTTACAGCAGTTTTTCTGGCGCATGACAAGTTTGAAAGAGACATGATTTGTAATGTTTTACTTTTGGAGCCTTGTCCATCAATTATTTTGATCTAACTGACTCTTTCCTAGAGGTCAACATTCAAAATAGAGAAAGTTTCTTCTCCCAACCTTAATCGCTGGCCACCTAATTCCCCTCCTCACAGCTGATAATATTGGTTTCTTGGGTAGTTTCCCAGCTAAGGTAAACTTAGCTCTTGTAGAGCTTTCTATATAAATTTCTATAGAGCTTCTTCATTCTTTTATGGCTCCATATTCTGTTGCATGGATCTACCATAGTTTATTTAAACAATTCCTCAATAATGAGCATTTAAGTCATTTCCAATATTTTACAATATATTTTCCAGTATATTACAAACAATGATGCCACAGATAATTTTGTATATATGTCATTCTGTACACATGTATTTCATCTGAATAAATTCCTGGCTATAGAATTATTATTTTATATTTTCCAAACTGCCTAAAGGATAGGTCTTAATTATTTTTTTCTTTTTCTTTTTTTTTAATGTTTTATTTTATTTTTGAGACAGACAGAGACAGAGCATGAGTGGCGGAGGGGCAGAGACAGAGGGTGACACAGAATTCTGAAGCAGGCTCCAGGCTCTGAGCTGTCAGCACAGAGCCCAATGCGGGGCTCAAACCCACAAACCATGAGATCATGATCTGAGCTGAAGTTGGACACTCAACCAACTGAGCCACCCAGGCGCCCCTCAATTATTTTTTTTCTTAACAATTTGCTTGACTCAAAATATTCTATAAGCAGATTTTTTATAGTCTATAGTCATACCCTAGAAAATTGAATCCTACAATCCATAAGTGGAAAAAGCAACCATGTCAGTGGAGGGATTTAAGGAGCCTTGTGTGTCTGATCAGTGCAAATATCTGGAAGCCACCAGCCTGTCATAATGTCATTCAAGGCAATCCATAGAGGCTTTCTGTATGACCATCATACCTATTGCTTTGTTTTGTTGTTGTTGTTGGTTTAATAACTAGTGACTAGTATTCATATCTTGATAAACTATAAAATGCCTCTTTGATGCTTTCTTTTTTCTTGTGTATACTTCCTCTTTATCTACTGACAGACTGAGGTGACATCCCATGGCCTCTTTACTATTATAAGCTGTGGAATGTTCAAATTACACAGAATATTACTCTGGGAATTGGGGGGAGTCAGGGAGGGAAGGAGGGAAAGAGAAACTTAATTCTTCACAATTTTGTGGTTAAAACGCCCTGGAAGATTCTAGATTTTCACTGTGCATCTGCACAGTTATTGTTTGTGAACTTGTTCCTGCTGATGGGGTTAATTTTGTCTGGGCAGATGAATGTCACCCTAAAAATTCTATGTTTTTTTCTATGTTCTATGAACACATGCTGACCCCGACCCAAAAGCTCCAAACATGAGACAGGAGTAGGAACTCTAGTCTCACCTAAAACTTGAAGGTTAACTTAAAATCGATCATTTCTGTTTAGACGGAATAGTAGGTTTGTCAATCGTGGTCATTCAGGAAGGAATTTTTTTTTCCTTAAGATTTACAGTATTTGCTAGCTGTTTTTCTTTATCCTTGAAGGTTAGAAATATCTCAGGAAAACCAGATATTGCCTCAGAGAGTAGAATGGTAGTTGGAGAGGTACAAGAAAAGTAAGTTAAGAGCAGGTGAAGCAGACAGGGACCTATGTCTATGTCTTAACATAGAAAAAATGTTAAGAACAGAGAAGTAGGATGGCAGGAATATACAACTTATCTAACATATAATATATTCAAAAATTTAGTGGCTTCTAATATTAGTGAATTACAGGGCATTCCTGCAGCCTGGCTGCACTAGCATTAGGGGAAGTTGAACTCGGCAGCCACAATATACTAACCCATTCAGAGCTGGCTGGATGAGAGAACTGTGTTCATTAGGCAGCCAATTCCTATTCAGTACCAGCACTTTGCTTTAAATGTGCTTAGCACAGTACTAGGGGCTCCATATCTGCTCGGATGACTTTCTAACCCTTCTAAAGTAAACGTACTCTATGAATATGATTTTATGTGCTCCAGAGCCACTGGTTTTAAATTATTCCTGTGTTGCAAATGAGACATTAACATCATGGAAAACTCAAGAACATGAGCAAATAAAAAAGACAAGGCTTTGGGGAGCACCTGGGTGGCTTAGTTGGTTCCACTAGATCTCAGCTCAGGTTTTGATCTCAGGGTTGTGAGTTCAAGCCCTGCATTGGGCTCAACACTGGGTGTGGGGCCTACTTCAACAAGCAAGCAAGCAAACAAACCAAAACAAAGCTGAAAACAAGGCTTTAGATAGAATGAGATTACGAACATAAGACTCTTACTTTCCACTTTTCACTGGTAGTGCATTTCTATCACTGAATTCCAGTGACTCTTCCTATGAAAAACATTTTTTCCTTTTCTTCTTGATAGTCTGTGTATGTTTGTTGTCAAATATGAAAAAAATAACTGTGATAGAAGAAGGGAGAAAGCTTTTGAGATCTGTGATTTCGGTTTATGTAAAGCTGCTTTACAAGCAGTTTCTTGTTGGGTCAACAAGTCTGTGTGTATTTTGGCATAAAACAGAGTGCTAGTGCCTAATCCACTCAGAATAACCCTTTCAGGGGTGTTGAGATACCCAGGCGATAAACTGACAGCCATAGAGTAGAATGAAATATTAGGAGAACAGTGTCAAACCATCAAGAAAAGCTGCAAAAACTGGATTCCCTGGTTTGCAGACTTGCTATTTTCTACCTAGATGGTTATTGGAATTTCTGTTGTAACTTTCAGAGAATCTCTTTCTCTTAGGAAAGTATTACATACTTATACCAACACAGCAGTATGGTGTTAGGAGCTTGGGAAATCAGGTAGGTCTGAGTTTGAGTCCCACCTCTACTACCTTTTTTTTTTTAAGATTTTATTTTTAAGTAAACAAGTAATCTCTACACCCAACATGGGGCTCGAATTTACAACCCCAAGATCAAGGGTTGCATGCTCCCCCGACCAGGCTGGTCAGGCCCCCCTCTGCTACTTTTTGGCTGTGTAAATGTAGACTAAATTACTTCATGTCCCCACACCTCAGTTTCCTCATCTGTGTTATGGAGGACAGGAGTTATAATTTGTAGTCTTTGTAAGGACTGTGTAGGGTAATTTACGTTACCATCTTCCACAATGTCTGAACAGGACTTAGGTGTTAGTTCCCTCTAGACTGTCCTCCTCCTGACTCCACAGATAAAGGCAATTGAAGCATTAATAAGTATGTATATATGTTCCAGAAAGCATTTAAGGTGATTATAATTTAGTGATCGGACCCAATGGTTTCCTAAGGAAATTTGAAAATGAGTAAGTTATTTTTCCTCTTTCATGAGAGAGATTTGAAGAGTAATAAAGCTTACTTTTGCTTTCTTCCACTCTGTGCATTATAATGGACTGTCTTTAGAAAGAGTGGCCTCAAAACATATTGGCAAATTGTACAACATTGTGAATGTACTAAATGTCAGTAATTTTATGTGTTGTATCACAAATAACAAAGAAAACAATAGAAACAGCTATTGTTTTTCCTTTAAAAAGTATATTGGTGAAGCCAGTGGTTACAGGTAAATAACATCTATTCATCCATTGTTTTATAGCTTACATGAACAGCTGATACAAATAAAAAAATTAATGGCTGAAAAATTTAGACTGTAAAGCATACCTTTAAAAACTCATTTACCAAAAAAATGTTTATCAGAGAACTATTATAGTGAAATATTGAAAGCAGCCTAAATGGCTCATGTTAGGAAAATGAGTAGAAACAATAATCCTTAAGATTTATTGAACACTAAACTATGTACCAGACGTGCTTTTAAGTATTTCACGTGTATTAACTCATTTAATTCTTAAAACTGTGGTAGATAGTACCACATTTCTAGAACATGGTAGATATTATTCCCATTTTATGGATAAGAAACAGGCACAGAGGTATTAGTAAATTGCTCAAATTCACACAGCTCGTAAATGGCAAAGTAGGATTCCTGCCTAGGAATGTGATTTTGGAGCCCAAATTTGATATATTGAGATTATGTAATATTTTACAATCATAAAATTCTGCCTAAAACATGTTATGATGACATAAAGATGATTATGATATAACATAGCAAAAAATATAGGATAAGAATTATATGTGCAATATATTCTCAACTTGGAGAAAAATACCTGTGGAAGAAAGACTGAAAGAAAATGCTTATGGTGGTTATTTCTGAAGAGAGATCATGATTATTTATTTTCTCTTGTATATATTTTTGATACCTTATGAATTTCTTCAATTAACTTACATTCACTTTATATTCAGAAAAAATAAACTATTTATAATAGCATCTCATTTACTTAGCATTTTTATGAATCTCTAAATCATTCCACATAAGTGAAATATTGTTTTACTTTTAGAAAGGAACATCGTAAGGTGATTTAATTCGGTTTTCCAGCCAGCGCTTACGTTTATTTAACAATGCCCATATTAAGAGGCTTTTATGTTATATTTGAATACTCTTTTGTTGATGGAAAACTGACTACTTCTCCAGGCAGTGCAATTCACTTATAAATATATTTTACTCTGAGAATTCCAAGCCTAATCTTTTATGAAAAAAACCTTTTATTTTAAATTTTAAGTAGGTTCCATGCCCAAATGGGGCTCAAACTCATGACCCTGAGATCAAGAATCACATCCTCTATTGACTAAGCCAGCTAGGTACCTCTTATTTAAATTTCTTCTAAATTTTATGCATGCTGATCAAATTGTCTGCCACAGGATTCCAGGCCCCAACTTTGGAAAGAGGACCTTTTTATCCAGGGTAGTCTATTACTGCCTGAACCTAGCCACTGAGATATCGCCTATCCAGTCCCCAACCACTTTCTGGTCTGCCGGTCTGTGAGGATCTATTACTCATATTCTTCTTCTTTCTTTCTGACCATGTCTGGCTATCTTATTTTTATTGCCTTAGGAAGCCATGACATCTGCTGCCCTAAATTGGCTCAGTTAGCAACCCATTGCCATTCAGGATAATATTCTTCTTAAATAGAACATATAGAACTTACTTTTATTATTATGAAGAATAACTTCCACTGATTGAGGTCCACTGGGCAGGCACAGTACTGGATCTTTTAAAAATATGATCACAATTCATCATTATAATTAACCTAGGTAGGCATTCTTCCTATTTTGCAGATGGTGCTAATGCTGATAATGTTTAGAGGGGTTAAATAATTTACCCCAAATCACAAAGCTAGTGAACAGCAGAGTTAGGGCTGCAACCTAGGTCTTTCTGACTCCATTGTCGATGTTCTTTCTATGTCACTGCACTTCTTCTCTACTTCAATTATAACTTTCTTCTTGATGACTCAAGATCATAATGATGAACATTGGATACTGTGCTGTGCTGTAGAGCAGTGGCGTCTTCAGAAACTATATGTTTATAGGTCACAGAGACTGTTTTGTGATTCTTCTGTCTATTCTTTCATAATGAGGTGATCAGGTCCTCTGCAGCTCATGAGTGTGCTAGGCCCATTATATTTCCTGATATACAACTTTTTATTTCTATGGACTATAACTAGCATTAGTTAGCTGAATGTGTTAATGAGTTGCATTTCAAGGAAGATCCAGTAAGCTTTGAGGGAAAGTTAAATGGGCTTCTCTTTTGTGTCTTCTTACGCTCATGAATATGAATGGGTGTGCTTTGCCACTCAGAGACTCAGGTCCAGGCTACGTTCCCTATAGCTGAGCTTGCCGACTAAGTGAGATGAGACATGTTTTCAAGCAGTTTGCTAAAATCTTATCAAGTTGTAACCTAGTGAATTCAATTTTATGAATATGCTTATCTGATCAAACATTGTTAAGTGCAGAAAAATAACGTTTGTCCATATTGCCTTGCCTATCATCACCTCTTCTCTAAACCTTATTCTTATCCTTGCTTGTCATTCAGTAGGATGGCTATACATCCCCATTTCCCAGGACCATCCTGGAACACCTTAACTTCATAGGAATGCTGATTGTGTGGGGCTCCCTCTGTGTGTGTCTTTCCACTGGAGGATATGACACTTTGTATTTTAAGAACTTGATACTAAAGAGTAATTGTAAAGATTTTTTTCTTGCCCACTTGTTCCTTAGAATCTTTTGGGCTGTGAGACATTTGCTTTTTTTCTTTAGAGAAATAGGAGGGTAAACATCTACTATTTTGTGAGTCTTTAACATTTAAAAAATATTGTCATCTTTCCCTTACAGAAAATGAAGACCTCTCAAGGACTTTGAGATAGGCACTAGACCACCACCATTTTGAACCAGTATTCTGACTGCTTTATAATCAATGTAAGATATCAAGTCAATCTAGTTATTCATCTTCTTAGCACAGCACTAGACCAAAGCCTTGTTCTTGAGAAAAGTGAATGAAAAATTCAGTAGCTAAGAGAGAGAGAGAAAAAGAGAGGGAAAGAAGGAGGAGGAGGAAGAGGACAAGGAGGAAGAAAGAAGGACAGAGAAAAGATTCCAAGTGGCCTGATGGCTTTTGGCATTACCAGACAGAAGATGAGCTCAAGTTCAAATCGATCTAGGTAGGAATGAGAAGAATGGAGATGATACCAATTATCCTGATGAAGACTCACTTAAATTCAGTCCAGATTCAAACTATTTCAAAATAACCAGATCTATACTATTGTATAATAATAAATTAATTTGATGTTATTTTGTTTGTTTTGTGCAGATCAATAAGTGATTTTCACAAAAATGCACATAATTTTCAGGTTTAATGTGCCATTTTAAGATTGAAATATGAAGAAAGTGCTACAGGATGATGATGAAGATCTTCACCTTGTTAGGCCGTATCCAACCACTCCCAAGTGTGGCCACATTCAAGTGCTCCTGCCATGTTCCAGAGTCAAGGGAAACAGGGCAAAGGTCACAGGGAACCTTGGGAACAAGAACAACAACAATACCACTGTAGAGTACCTACTGTGTGCCGGACATTGCTCTGGGAGCTGTACATACTCTCCTCTGAACAACCCTGAAATATAGGTATTTTGTTCTTTTGTAGATGAGGAAGTTCACTTCAGCAAGTCTCAGGAACATTCCCAAAATCACCTGGCTGGATTTGAACTCACGCCTCTCTGTTTTCAAAGAGGGTCTTCCTATTATACTCTGCAATGTCTTCACAAGGGGCACCTCAGAAAGCTCAGCAAATTCCTACCACGTCCTGTTTGGTAGTATGGTTGTTGAGACTTTCTCAAGGGATCTGAGACCATGTCTTCATCTTTGTATTTCCATACCTCCCATCCTTGTACACAGTAGGGACTTCAGAAATATTTATTGAATGAGTGAATGAGTGTCATATAAGGTTAATATTGAAATTTACTTATTACAAAACTCATCTACACAGGTTTAAGAGTAGCAAATGACTCCCTAGAACACTCCTTCTCATATGTTAATGTGTAAATGTATCACCCAGGGATATTGTTAAACTACAGGTAGAGGGGTCTGGGGTAGGGCCTAACATTCTTACCTTTCTAACAGGATGACAGTAAATGTCCATGATGTTTAAAAGAGCATGGGGAAAAGGTTAGAAATTTGGGAGAATTTAAGAGACGGTTCTTTCAGTCAAAAAGCATTTATTAAGTACCTACTCTGTGCAAGTCAGTGTGTGAGTCACACAAGGCACCATCAAACATGTTTTCCCTCAGTCTTGCTGTAGATTCGTGACTATTACTAGCTAGCCATGTTCTCCAGCATTGTTTCTCAAACTTGTATGTGCACGGGAATGATCTGTGAAAGCACCCTTTCCTGGGCCCTTTTCTCAGAGATTCATACACAGCAGGTGGGAGTGGGGCCTATGATTTTGCATTTCTGACCAGCCCACAGGTGAAGCCTAAGCTGCTGGTCTGAGGTTCACTTTGAGAATCACTGTTCCAGGGCAGTGAACTTAATCCCTGAGACTCCTTTCAGCTCAAAACCTGAAATCTATATTACCCTGAACATAAACTCGAAACTGTATGTTAACAGCCCAGAAAACTGAGTTAGTTAACATAGTTGCTTGTGCTTTGCGGTCAGAATGGGCACCTGAAGGTATCCACTAATAAATAGCAAGCTCAGCTTTAATGAGATAATCATTATGTATGTATATCATAAATATACATACAAAAAAGAATTATATTAAACGTAAGCTGTGGTCAACTATGGATGATATCTTCCTCATATTTTCCGGTACATTATACATTTAATATAATGAATAGATCAGGGTTTTCTAAGTAAAAAACAAACACTTTCTTGTTTTAAGTCAAGGTCCAGGATGCCTGCTATGACCTTCACATCTATTTTTTCCATAAAAAAAATCCTTAAACTAAATGATACATGAACCAAAGTCATCTTTTTTCAAGCTTCTTGGTTCACACTAAATGAGGGCTCTCATTTTGATTCTTGTTGTTGTGTTGTTGTTGTTGGCTTTTTTTTTTTTTTTTAGCAATAAAGTCTTTGAAAGGCAGGTCTGGCTAAAATACAGACACATTGTAATTAAGTATTCTATAGTAAATGTTTCATCCAAAGGCATCTATGTCTAAGGTACACTGCAGTCAGTAGGCATTAAATGTGCATGTGCAGAGATTTATGTGTGAGGGTGTGCGTGTGTGCGCGTGTGTATTTGATTGGAAAACTATGATACACTGTGAAATGATAAAGTTTGCCTTCAGAGTTGTCATTAATCTCTATCTATCTCCACAAGAACTCACAAGTTGTATGTCCCTCCCCCAACACACACACACACACACACACACACACACACACACACACACACATCTCCTGCTCTAAATCACCCTTTCATCAAAGCTTCTGTTCCAACCAGACCAAGATCCTTTCTTTTCCCACTATAGAACTCAAGGGAAGGCCCTTGAGGACAGGTAATTTCTACATATTCAACCTACATCAATCTGACTCAGGGCTTGGTGAATGTTTCTTGAGTGACTGTTACTACCTTTTGTTGATTTTGCGTACAAACTACCCGCTCCCCCTAACAGATGCTTGTTCTCACTCTCTTGTCTTGTCTCTTCCCTTCCCATAAGGTCTTGTGAGGCTGTCTCAGTCTTCTCTGAGGCATGCCTTGCCCTGAACCCACTACTGCCCAGAAATCCCCACCCTACAGCTTAACACATGTACTCTGATATTTTTGTGTGCAAAGATTTTGACTTCCTAATTAGACTCCTAACTCTGGTAGGATTTTAAAACTCTGGTTTCCTACAGTTTTAGAGCAAGAACATAATTCTGAGGTTAATTCCTGAATTTTTCCCCAATACACACTTGTTTTCTGGAACAAATTCCTCATATATGTGAATGACTGTTAATGCTTTACGCCCAGCTTGTGTTTACTCTCTGTCTCCATCTCACCACTTCTCTGCAGCTCTGGGGCCTGTCAGAACTATCTATGTCTGCTGCTTGGTTTGTCTCATTTTCCTTTTGTCCTTTCCTGCTTTGCCTGCCATTTGCCCGAAAGCTTGACAAACATCCTAACCATGTGCTAACACATAATGTTTAATGTAAATTATCTTGTTTCTAGTCTGATTCCCATCTAGATTTTAAGAGCTTTAACGACAGAGACTGTTTATTATTCATTCATCACCTTTTCTGCCAGGGGCTGGGGTGGGGGGCAAGCACCAAGTACAGTGTTTGGCACAAAAGTTCTTAATAGCTAGATAGATTCAATTTCTTCAATATTGAATACATAAATAATGCTTTGTCCAAAAGGAATGAGTTTTTAATGTGGGTATATCAAACACTTCGGCAAGTCACTAGAGGACACATTTTAGGGGCGGGAGGTGGCTTTTCTTAAATCATACCAGAAAGTGGTTATCTGTGTCTCGATCCAATCTTAGATATCTCTCAATCAAATTGGAAATGAGGGGAAGAGAGAAAGCACTTGTTGCTCTTTTCCTCCCAGTCCTTGCCCTTTCACTAGTGGACACAAGCCTTCCTTAGGCTATGGCATTTTGGAATCTACAACATGGGGATTGTTGGCTTGTCATCCTCAGGGAAAATGTGGTTAAGGGAAAAGAAAGCAGCTCTGACTGTGAAAGCATACATGTCTACAGTCCACCCGCACCCCTGCCTCTTCACTGTACCCTCACTTCTACCTGACACTACCCCTGAGACAAAACCTACCTGTATATCACTCACCAGTCACCTCAATCAAATGTTACTTAGTGTTGTCCAAAAACAAACAAACAAACAAAAAAACAACAAAAAACCCCACAAAAAAATGATGTCAGGAGGAGTCAGGAGGCCTAAATTGCAATTCTAGCTTTGATTCTAGCTATAGGATTAGGGGGAGTCATTCGATACTTCAGGTCCTGTTTACTGTATCTGCCAATTGAGAGAGTAGAGTGAAAGTGTATCATATCTGTCTTGTTACAGTGCCTTCGCGTCTTCCTCCTGATACTCATTTTAACCTGATTTGACTTAAAAACGAAAAAGAAAGAGGGGCGCCTGGGTGGCTCAGGCGTTTAAGCGTCAACTCTTGGTTCCTGCTCAAGTCATGATCTCATGGTTCTGTTTCTGAGATCAAGCCTTGCCTCAGGCTCTGTGTTATGGTGGCTGCTTGGGATTCTCTCTCTCTCCCTCTCTCTGCCCCTCCCTCACTTGGGGGTATGTGCACATGCTCTGTCCCTCTCAAAATAAATAGATACATTTAAAAATAGAAAGAAAGAAAAGAATTAGAAAAGAAATAATGGCAGAGACGGTTAATAGGATCATGGTTGGGTTCAGGGTTCGTGTTTGATGGTGAGTTTGTCTCAGGAATTACATCCCAGGAAGTGACAAGTGCAGATTCCATTGTACTGATCTGGCAAGCTCAGCCCACTGGACCAGGGAGCACATTGCCTAGCAAAAAAATGTGTCTGATCTCAGAGGATGGTTTTTGAAAAATGGAGAAATAGTTTTTTTTTTGAAGTTTATTTATTTTGAGATAGAAAGAGGGTCAGAGGAGGGGCAGAGATAGAAGGTGAGAGAGAATCCCAAGCAGGCTCCATGCTGTGAGCACAGAGCCCAGTGCGGGGCTCGAACTCACGAACCATGAGGTCATGACCTGAGCCAAAATCAAGAGTTGGTGGCTTAACCATCTGAGCCACTCAGGTGCCTGGAGACAATAAGTTTAAAGTAATTTGCTTTGTTTATCCTTTTTTGTCAAGAAACCTACAATTCATGTTAGCCTGGCCAAAAACTGTTATTCCAATGTTCTTTAAAACAGTACCGCAACTTCTAGACAATAGAAAGGTTATCTACTTTCATCTCGAGACTGGTATAGCAATTATTTTTCCCCCACTGAAAAAGCCTGGTTGCCTTTTCATATGCTAACTTACACAGCATCTACCAACTGGAATGTGTTCTGCAGGCAAAATCATAGTAAGTCTCAAAACATTGCATTTTAAATAATTAGCTTTGCTAGAATAATAATTTTAATTGTTCTAAAACACAATTGGTTTTATCCTAGAATCATTTGTTTTTAAAAGTGCAATATATGTTCCTTCCTGAAAAAAGTCAGAATATATAGTTAAGTAAAGAGAAGGGAAAAACACCCAATTACATCCATCTAGAGACCACCACTTTGACAAGTTTCTCTCTCCCCATTAGACTTTTACATTTCTTTATATAAATGTGATCACACTATACATATTATTCTTCAACCTCCTTTTCTCCATATCTGTGTTTCATTAATATCCTTCTATGTCATTACATACAGATCTTCCAAAAGTTCCAGATTTTGAGAGAGACAGTGTATGTTTTGGGACCACTTAAGTTCTCTAAGTCTCAGTCTTATCATCTTTAAATAAGAATCCTAATCATACTTACCTCAAAGCAAATTGCTGGAGAAATTGAATGAGATAAGGCATTTAACTCAGAGTTTGCCATTGGAACTCAGTAAAGATTAATGCTAACATCCAACTTAATAGCTGCATAGTATTCCATCATATGGTAGCACCATTATCTACTGAATCATTTACTTATCAATGGATATTCACTGCCCTCCTTTTTACATGCTGTTATAAATACAAAATACTGCACTGAATAATCGTTTTACAGATATAACTGACAATATGTACAATTATTTCCTTGGCATAAACTCATAAGTGGAATTGCTGGGATATACAGAGTATGTGTGTTTTAAACATACATATTGATGGATTTCTCCCTAAATATGCCATAGCCATTAAATTCCCTTCAACAATTCTTCTTTTAATTTTTCTTGGTGGTATTTTCTATACAGAAGTTTGTTGCTGTTATTTTATCATAAAATTAAATCTGTCAGAAATTTCCTTTATAATTTCTGGCCTTTATTTAACCTTAGCAAAGTTAAATACATATTCTCACATAATTCATTTTAGTAATTTTATAGTTCTAAAAAAGTCACATCTAAGTTGTTAACCCATAAGAAATCTATTTCGTGAATGGTTTGAGACAAATAAAGATAAATGAAAATTTATGTGATTTTTTTTTCATGATGATTGGTGTACGTACGATGATTGGTGTATAGAAGTCAGCATAAAATACCTTGTGTGGTAATATTCTGAAACTTACCCCCCTTTCTTTTGAATCATTAATGGCATGTTTTGGAGATTTTTTGTATCTGTATAAAGAGATCTATCTCATCCTTTCCATACAGATAGTATGATTCCTTTAGCTAGTCCCTTATTGATGGTCATTTATAATTTTCATTTTTTTTCAAAAAATGCTACATCCTTGTACCTGTCTTGTTATGCACATGTGCCAATATTTTTCAGGGAGATATGGAGAAGTGAAATTGTTGGGTCATGGGCTCCACATGTCTTTCATTGAAACAGACAGTGCAAAATTGACTTCTGAATTGGTTTACCAATTTTACATTCATATCAGTAGTATATGAGAGCCATGCTATTTACTTAAAATCTCACTTTTATCAATACCAAATTCTTAGACTCTGTTCCCAGGCTTTATTTCTATTCTACTACTTTGTGTGTTTTAACATCTCACTGTTTAGGTAGAATTTGGGAAATCCATGAACCAAGGCCAGGACAACTAAAAGCCATGTGACACTTTCTACTTTTTCAAATCATATTTAGACAATTCTTTTTTCTATAATCAGCTCCAGAAAAGCTTGAGTGAGCTTTGGGGTAGAGTTGCCTTCTCTTCTTTTCTACGAAGGTGTTAGAATTTTAAAATAACTATTTGGGCGAGGATTTTAAACTATTTAAAGGCATAGCTACTAGAACTTTGACTAATGCAATGGAGATGGGGATTGGGAATAGTGTAAAATATTTCTCTTTGTGCCCTTTTAAAAATTATTTATTTATTATTTTTTATTAAATTTTAAAATGTTTATTCATGAAAGAGAGAGACAGACAGACAGACAGAAAGAGCGTGAGTGGGGGAGGGGCAGAGAGAGAGGGAGACACAGAATCTGAAACAGGCTCCAGGCTCTGAGCTGTCAGCGAGCTGTCAGCACAGAGCCAGAGTTCGAACTCACAGATGGAGAGATAATGACCTGAGCCAAAGTTGGGCACTTAACCAACTGAGCCACCTAGTCACCCCATCATTATGTCCTTTTGAAATGAATCCTAGCCCTCTGTAAGATGGAAAAACAGATAGTGCCTCAGGTTTCTCCGTTCTTTATGTGCTCCTATGATCGCTGTCTCTTCTCCCCCTTGGTCCCTTGCTAGGGGTCAAATCTGAGGAGGACTGGTAGGAAGAAAAGGTCTCTCATCATTGTGGCTACTGGTTTATTCTCTCCCCCTCAGGGTTTGGAGAGTGCTTTATGCTACAGGACACTACACTTTAAGTGTGAACATCATCAGAACTGGGGACCCAGGGGATACAAATTTCTAGAACACACACTACTTAATTACTAAAGCTTTACAATATGCTTTGCCACCTGGCAGAAAAGAAGTCTTTTCTCAAATTTCTTTCTCTACTTTTTCAGGCTTTGATAACACATTTATTCTTTCAAATAAACTTGATAATTAGTCTATAAGGTTAAAAATGGTATTAGGGTTTTTATGCTGTTGAATTACATGTACTTGGAAAGAAATAATCTGTTTATCATATTGAGTCTTCTCAATCAGGAAAATGGTACCTTTCCATTTTTTCAAATCTTTTGTGTTTTTTAATAGAGGTTTGGAGTAGTCTGCTACATGTGTAGACCCTTAATTTTATTTTCTTCTCATTTAAGAAAATGCTTGATTGAAAAGATTTATTTACAATAATAAATGTTCCCCAAGTCAACTGTTTTTACACACACTCATGCACACACACACACATACAGGGAGAAAAAAAGAGAGAAAGAGTTGTGCTAAGTAGTACTAACAGAACTTTATCTCGTAGTCATTGGGAAAGAGTTATTGCTAGACCTTTTCACCATGGGGAAACTAAGTTCAAAACTCTCTGTCTCATGGGAAAATAGATATTTTTTTTTAATCTTGGATAACTTTAACATTCATTCATTTACGGGGGAAAAAAAAAGCTCCAAGTCACTTCGAAATAATAGATCTTCTCTTAATAATTTTTATCTTTAAATAAGAGGAGGTTTGGAGTAACATTATTAATATGGAATTAGCCACAATAAAATACTGCCATGAGAGCAATAATCTGTTTCTTAATATTTTATTGTATCACATACCCTATATAGTAGAAGAGCAACAAATGTCACCTATGGGTGATGGCATTATGAATGATTTCATTTTCTTCTTCATAATATTCTGTTTTCTAAAACACTTGAAAAATAGTTTTGAAATGCCACCAGAACATGAATCCCATTTATCTCACATTTCATCCTTCTCCCCAAAGGCATTTCTGGATGAGAGGTGTCCTTAATACTGGTACTTCTCAAGGTGGTTCCTTGTATTTTGATGTTGTTGTTGTTTCGTATCCTGAGTAAAATTACAAAGTCTGTATTCTTCCTGGAGACTCACTCTGGAAGTAAGCCCACTCCATATTGAATAAATCCTCATTCTAAGCGTATGTATAGTTCTGCCTACAGCCCAACACCTAGATATCCAGAGTTGATTGGAACAATCTCATAGTAGTTCTCTGAGTAGGGGCAGAACTGCTTTTCTCTCCAGTGGGATGGTTTGGAGCCTCATAGGGAGTGTCTGGCTGGGAAAGGTTGCCCTTAGGACAACCACAGACTCCCCAAACCCTTGCTCAAACCCTTATGGTGGCTTTAGATACTTTATTTAAATGGCATAAAAATTCACATCAGCCTAAAAATCACTGCAAAGTGAGGCCAAACTAAAGCAAGTTGGAAACTCAAAAGAACAGTCAACAGACAAGTCACTGCTTGGAACTTCTAGCCACTCTCAAAGGTTCAATTGGCTCCCACTGCAGATTCATGGGCCCTCCTGGGAGCTCTTTAAGAATTAGCATGCTTTTAAAGACAGTAAGGAAGTGAAGATAAAATGTAAAGAAAAGCAAGACTCAAGGGGAGGAGAATCAGGAATCAAAGGATTTGGGTTTTTTTTTTTGTTTGTTTTTTTTTTTTTTTGGTCTCCCTCCATGATTCAGAATTGGGAGGTATCATTTAGTTAATTTCAAGAATAATTGAGGTATTAGGGATTTGAAGGAGATACAGTTTCTCTTCTTGCTTTATTATGGAGTTCAATTCAAGTTCTGTTAAATCTATAAAAATCAATATGAAGTTTATGTATTATGTGACAGCTCCATCTAAAGTATCTTGTATAGAATATAGGGCAGATACAATGGAGCGGCCAAGCACATGTAATTTACCCCACAAATCTAAAGCACTCCCACATTGATTTTTTACAGTTGTCTAGCCCCTAGCCACTGAACAGAACAAAAATGGCTTACTTTCCTAGCGTGGTGATATTTAAGGCTACAAAATGTTCATCTTAGTGCCCTCTAATTGAGGACTGTCTTTTTTGTTACCTTTCTTGATGGGCTTTTTTAGGTCATTTAAAAAATCTTGTCTTCTCTAAAATGTTATGACAAGAAAATAAAATGGTTTTTAAAATGTTCTGATTTGTTGATTAATTTGGCCCCTAAAATTATATTATACTGGTGTTGTTTTTAATGTTTTAACTATTTCCAAATGCAATTATCTTGAAATAACTATGAATAGAAAATTGTATATAACTGAAAAGACAGGCTTTCATAATGTATTAAAGTACCTAATTTAGTAACTAGAATAAAAGGGACACACAGAAACCATTTTTGAGACTGTAATTATAAGTTAAGTCACTATTAAAATGACATGCATATATATTTCCAGTTTAGAATAATTAAAGCTTTCTCCCCACCCCTAAATGCTTTCACTCACAAGATGAGACAGTTGTGAACTTGTGAGTTCATACATACATAAAAATATTGCATGGGATTTACCTACCATACATAACAAAAAGGGATCTGTCTGTATTGTTCGGAGCAGTGTAAACAAGTACTATTTGATTCCCCGCACCCCGCCACCTTCACCGATGGCACATTTGCTTGCATTTTAACCAGGGTAGTCGACTGTGAAATATGGCCAGATTAATATTTGAAAATCCCAAGAGTAGTAGAGCCACGATCCTTAAACATAACCAAGCCTTAGGGATGTTGTATGTCTCCTGCTGCCGCTGCCCCTCCCATTTTATTTACTCATAAGTATCATTAATACCAAAGATACATAACCTTTGGTGCCAATATGTCACTTTCTCTCTTCAAGTCTTTAGTAGTTGCATGCTTATCTATTTCAGTCAAATGTATTTCTTATCAAAAAAAGAGTGAGAGACCTGACAATACAGTGTTATCGAATTTTTTCAGCTGAGACCCACATGTCATTCAGCATTCAGACATGCTTGCGCTTGATTGATGGATGGGTTTGTGACAAATAAAACTAGGATCAACAGCTTTGCACCTTTTCCCCCATCAGAGACCAGAGTAAAGCATAACTCTATAACAATAGTGGGATTAGGGATGCATTAGCTCTCCATCGACCAAAACCATCCATTCCCATCAATACTTTGCACGTAATAACCTGAAGCTATGATAAGGAAACAAAAGAAGGAGAAAAGGGACAGGAGAAAACAAATCAATAAAAGAAGGGAATGTCTGAAAGATGCACTGGCCACATGAAGATTTTTTTTCTTGCATTGCTGGGCTAATGTCCCTGAATGTGGAAAACAACCCCTCACCCGGAGTTTTGATGAAGGAAGCAGATTGGCACATTGTTTAAACACACGCTTGGCATCTGCAGATTGATATTTAGAGTAGGTTTATGTTTTACAGACCAAATGAAGCATTATAGTATTTACTGTTAACCTGTGTCCCTAAAACTGCTCTTAAAGAGAAAGGGCGTTTTCACCTGAATGACTCAGACGCCGTGGGGCCGATTCTGGGATAATTAGAACATTCTCCTGTGCAGACACGGTTTTAATGTCCAAATGCTTAGTATAGTCACACATATTCCCTTAAATACCGGTCAGTATGAAGAATCTTAATTGCCCAGTTTATTTACTAAGGTTCACACAAAGCATATTTTTCTCTCTTATCAGACACAGACTAATGCCCTTTTTATAAAAACTAATACCTGTCCAGGAAAAGTCTTACTTTTCTAGGTAGATTTTTTTTCCACATAAAAATTTATCTTCATTCTCAATTCATAGAATATTTTGATGATAATTTCATCATTTTCCCCACAAACAATGGACCGTTAAGCTTATTTATTCAGGTTTTTTGTTCCTTTTCTTTAGAGAGCTTTTGATTTTTGTACTACCTATCATATTTGTCCTAATTTACAATTTATTCTAATTGGCCATTGAATGGGCCAGTGTGGTTTTCTTCTGGTGGGGATGAACATTAGTGATACTTGTTCTCTTCTGAAGAAGAGGTGTGCAGGGAGGCAAAGCCCAAGTTCTAATTGTGGGGCCACTGATCTTGGGAAAGGCACTTCATCACTCTGCTTCAGTTTTCACACTTAGAATAAGAGGAGAATTATATTGTCTAATTCATCATGATCATGATCATCATCACCATCATTATTAACATTATCATTATTCTGCATTGACATGCTGTCGTGCTTCATTTCTTAGTTAAAGTTTGCAAAGTGTTGAGAAGAAAAAAAAGCCATCTTTTCTCTCTCTCTCTTTCTGGTTTTTTACTTCCATCCTCTTTTTTCTAGTTCTGTGAGAAGATCGAAGGCTCTTCTCTTCATTTTAGTAAAAGTAGACAGAAAAGAGAGAAATTGCCTCATTTCCAGACAAGCATGTAGAAGATACTTTAGAATAAGACAGTGGCTTCTAAACTATTGACCAGGGAATCCAAGAAATTAAAAGAATTTCCTGATTAAAAATATTAGGGAGGCTCTACTGTTGTGTTTGTGAAATAAACTCCAGTTTCGTTCCTTGAGCTCGAAGCTTATTTCAGGCAATAGAAAGTCAGTTATATGTGGTTATGAAATCAACTGTATGTAAAGGCAGATTTTGGCTTATACTATTGAAGGTCTTGGGTGTAGCAGTCAGGAAATGTGGCAGTGTTTCCATAATTATAAGAGAACAATCACATTTTAATTATGATTTTGACAGTTTTCTTGGGTCTAAAAATGGTTAAAATTATTAAGGCCACATACATCTGACATTTCAGGTCGGATAGCAATTTTATATATGTATCATCATAGCTGATACTTTCTCTGAAAAATCTCTGTCTGAACTGAAAACCTTTTAAGTAACAAACCTGATTAAAGGCAGATGGTCCACTTTTTCGGCCCCCAAATTTGACCTGTTTTATAATTGGTACAGTTCTGTGGGTATTTTCTTTCAGATCCTAAGTACAAGGCCAATTTTGGGGCACTCCAAGTAAGTGGTTCTGTGAGGCACCTCTGCTCAAGATGAATGGGCCTCTGACATCCAATACCGATACCTGTGAGTGGGCTCACTTCATCCTCAATAAGGCCACTCACTACTTATATATCTGTTTCCCCAAATTTAAAGCAGATTCTGGCCCCTGACTCCTGCCACCTTCATAACCATGTGGATGAAGAGTTCCGAGAGGCCTAATGTTTTAATATAAAAGGACGTTAATAAGCCCGGTCTATGTTTTAATATAAGTGGGAGCATGACTTCTGCTACTACTGCAAAATATATAGTATGTGCCAGATTGATAGCTTTTCTTTACTGTGTAGTCAACTTTTAAGCCTTCTGTGAAAGCTTTTTAAAGCACTTTTACATCTATGACCCTATACAGAACTCTAATTTGTTTCCGGTTAAGTTTCCATAATTGAAGGTGCAAGATTTGCATGTATATGCATATATATGGACCCATATGGGACAAAGCAATTCCCCTATGTGGCAGGTGCATGTGGAAATCTTTGGATGATGTTTGAGTATGTTACTGCATTACCTATTTCCTTTGTATATACCTTCTAGGACAGAATAAATCCCTGGAGACAAAGTTTGTGTTTTGTTCAGGAGTCATTGTACACAACCTGATATAGGGCCTCTAGAGACATTACTTATATAAAAATAAACATACATATGTATTTCTGAGGATCAATATGTATTTCTAAAGGGATTAAAAATCATAAAAAATTATTAATGTTTTGGACACATTCATACTAAAAATCAAAAGAATGCAGCATAATGTCAAATGGAAAAGTCTATTTGTCTGTCATTCTAGAACTTGGTAACATCCCAAAGACAAAACGTATCATGGTAACGAGAGCCACCATGATAAAATTTATATCAGTTTGCTTAATTAAAGCTGTGTACACTAACTCAGATTATATCTGGATGTAAACATGAGACATATTAAAGCTACATGTAAAATACTGTGCCTACAATATGGTAGGTATTCCCAAAACCTGCCAAATTTTTTCTTCTCTTTTTGCTGTCATATCTCTTCCTGTTTTCTTTCATATTCAGAACAGAGCAGAGATACTCAAAGACTGGGATCTGCAAACTACTGCCTGCAGGCCTGCTGCCTGTTTTTCTAAGTAAAGCTTTATCGTACACAACCCAGTCAGGCCCGTGTATTTTCTGTGACTGCTTTTGCACTACAGAGGCTGAGTTGAGCAGCTGGGACAGATACTGCATGTTATAAGTTGAATCATATCCTCCCCTCCCTCCCCCAAATCAATATGTTAAAGTCCTAACCCCCAGTACTTCAGAATGTGACCTCACTAGTCCATGTCTCAACAGTGAGTTGCGGAAATAGGGTCATTGAAGATGTAATTAGTGAAGTTAGGATGAAGTCATCCAGGAGTAGGGTGGGCCCCTATTCCAATATGACTGGTATCCTTATACAAAGGGGAAATTTGGACTCAGGCATGCCCACAGGGAGAACAGTGTGCAAAGAAGAAAGCAGAGACCTGGGTGATACAGCCAAGGAACACTAAAGATTGCCAGCAAACCACCAGAAGCCAGGAGACAGGCACAGAACACATTCTTGCAGCCCTCAGAAGGAGCCAACCTGGTCTCAGATTTCCAGCCTCCAGAGCTGTGAGACAATACATTTCTGTTGTTTAAGCTGCCCAGTTTGTGTTACTTTGTTACAGATGCCCTTGCAGAAGAATATACCTTATGACTCAACAAAGCCTAAGGTTTTGGTGGAATTAGAGGTAAGAATTTACCACAAGTGACTTGATGGTGGGATATAGATTACTCTTCCTGAGGCCTTTTGCTGGCTTCAGAAAAGAGTAGAAATGATACTTGTTGATTTTGCTCCTACATATGCTTTTAAAACACACACACACACACACACACACACACACACACACACACACACAGATTTCAACTCTCTGCTTATCCTGAGTTTCTATGAGGAGGTATCTATAAAAGACAGCGAAGAAATTGACTAAATGATTAAAAATTAATTTTGCCTGAATCTATGAATCACAAGGTCGAAAATGGTCATCTGATTAGCTTTAGACTCTTAAAATTGGAATGCTATTCGGCTTAGCTGTTTGTGAAGGTCCACCCTTGGTCTTAGCAAAACCCTGCGGGGCACTTTAAAGCTCTTTAACAACTCTTTTTATGAGAAATGTCAGTGATGTATGTGTCAGTGGAGCACAAACATGTGGTTTACATTTCCCTTGAAATGTGCATGAGGTTAGAATTAAAAGACTGGTTGCTTGGCAAAGGTCATCATTTGGCAAGAGGGTGCTTGGTTTTGTTGATGCCCATTCCTATTTGGAAAGCAGATGGAGAGACCTTTTGCCTACCTCAAAAAACATCTCAATCCTCTAGTTTGTAATTAATAAGCAAAAGGAGAAGCCAATTTTTCAGAGATTCAGAACAGATCAGAGAAGCCAATTTTTCCCCAAAGGGGAAAATCATTAAATGCTTAAGGATGAAAAATATTTTATGTCATTCAAGATAGGATATCTGTGCCTTCTTCCTCTGCAGCAGTACTTATTTTCAAACATTTTCTTGGCCCATGACGCATGACCAAAATGACAAAAGAGGCTGGGTAAAAGGAAAGATTGCTGGAACGTGTTCTCCTCCTATGTAGCGTTTAGCAACCCGGTGTTCTCTAGACCCCTGTTCCTCAACATGAGGTGTGTAGACCAGCAGCATTAGCATCACTGGGAAACCTATGAGGAATACAGAATCCCAAGCTGCACCTTGGACTTAATGGATAAGGATCCACATTCTAACACGATCTTCAGGTGATTTATAAGCACATGAAAATTTGAGAAGCACTGGTCTTTGTTTCTCACTGTTGAGACACAGACTAGTGAGACAAATTTCAGCTGCTCTGTGTTAACTCTGCTCCATCCCACAGGATGGTGACAGTGCTTGGAGCTTGGCTTTTCTTCCCCACTGGTCCCTTTCCCTCATTCTTGAGGTCCTTGCTAGAGAACTGGGCTCTTACCATGTGTCAGTCACTTTGCTAAGTGCTTTACATATATTAAATTATTTAATTCTTGAAACAAACTTATGAGGTAGCACTATGAACCTCTGAATTTGACAGATGAGGGAACTGAGGCACACAGGAGTGTGCCTAAAGTCAGACAGCTTGTACATGATGAAACCTAGGTTCAAACAAAGGTATTCTGGCTCCAGAGGTTATATTCTTTTTTTTTTTAATGCATTCATTTATTTTGAGAGAGAACAAGAGCAGGGAGAGAGGGAGAGAGAAAATCCCAAGCACTATGTCAGCACAGAACCCAATGCGGGGCTCGAACCCACGGACCACGAGATCATGGCCTGAGCTGAGATTAAGAGTTGGACGTTAACCGACTGAGCCACCCAGGTGCCCCCCAGAGCTTCTATTCTTAACCACTAACCACTACACGGTACTGCCTCTGAGTATGATGTGGCTCATGAAAACCTTGTTCTAAGTAGTATCTATGACAATTAATGGTAAGGAAGATGCCATATCATAGAAATGACAAAGAAGTTCCAAAATATATTGCAAGTATGAGGGGCATGTTGGGTCATGAACTGTTTCTTCTGTTTGTCCAAATCAGTAGGTAGAATCCTAACATGTGTTAGAAATAGAGGCAGAGACTGGAACTTACAGAGTTTATGCTGCTCACAACTCCAAGTAAATTTATTTTGACAGATTGGAAAAACCTAGTCTTATATTCATTTCAGTTCTGCTGCTGCAGATGTAGTTCTGTTTTAATACTGTTCCTGTAAAATGCCAAGCCCCAAATCCCTTGGTTTTTCTGGATATATTTGGATACCCTGAGGGCACTTGACGGCATGGTACTCAGGGTTCATTTCCTGGGACTGTTCTATGGGACGAGTTCCCACCATATTCCAGGCTTTCATGGCTACAGAGGGCTCAAAACTTCTGGACATTTTTCATTGCCTAGGCTGTCAAATTATGAAATCAAGGAGCTGTGGTCTTGGTATGATCACTTTCTTCATCCAACTCCGTGGTCTACTCAGTAAAATCAGTCTATCCTCCATGTGCCCCCAAAAGGAAATGATCTCACATACATGTTAATAGGAACCCATATTCATGCTCATTGCCTCTCTCAGTGAAGTTAATCTCAAATATTTGCATGCAGACAGGAATGTATTTGTGTGTGTTTGAAAATACATTGTACCCTAGGCTGACCCTGAGTTAAAGCTGCTTCGGTCACGTGGGAAGTGGGGGTCGAGGGGATGCTTGAGGAGGTAAATAGATCTACTTCCTGCTCCTCTGAGGGAGGTTCCACTTCCTGTGTTTTCTCTGAGACCTGCTGGTCATCAGCACAATTGAGTACCATGTAAAGTGGTGCTGTGGTACAAAGAACACCACACTAGGGCTTTGAGGACCCAATTCCAGCCATGTCCCTTCTTGGCTATGTCAGCTTGAGTGAGTACTTTACCTGTACTGGAAACTGGGGTTAATGATTCTTACCTAGGGATCCTGAAAGAATTAAATGAGGTCACCTATGTGAAAGCCCTGGCATGATGCCTGCCACACTGTAAGGGCTCAATATGTGTTCATTTTCCCCCTTTCTCGCAGCTGCTATCTTGGGATTTAGGACCTACTTTAAGCACAAGTTCACACCATGGCGAGTTTTCTCTTCTGTCCTCCACCCTTTTAATTCATCCCCTCAAAACCCTCCCCTCCAAGACTCTTGGAGAAACTAGAGCCCATTCTCTATGTTGTGCCCTGGCTTTGGTCTCCTCTTATCCCAGCCCCTGTAGTACCAGCTCATAGTGATGTCAGTTCCATGGGCAAGAGTCTCAGCTGCCTTGAGTCCTGCACCCCCGACGGGCTGGGCAGAGACTAAAGGATTAGCAAATGGCCAGACTGGTGGGGGCCAGATAACTCAGGTGCTAATAACTCAGGTCCCCTGGACAAGTGTGTTCTAGGGAGAAGCTATTGATTATTAGTAATAAAACATAGTAATTTTACGAAGTACTTACCATATGCTAAGTGCTTTATGTTTCTTTCCTTGTTTATCTTCACAGTAGCTCTGCAAGATAGGTATTATTATTGCCACTTTGCAAGTGAAAAAACTGAGGCTGTCAGAAGACGTAACTTGCTCAAAGTTATACACCTAGTGTAAGAAGCTGTGGCGGTGAAAATGCTATGTATTTGCCATGCTATTTTCTCTTCTTGGGCAAGTAAGAAGATTAGAGCTTCCCTTGTGATTTGATCAGGGCCATATGATTGTGTTTTAGCTAAAGGACTGGCTCCTAAGCAGAAGTCCACGTTCTGCTTTCCCTATGAAGATGTCCTTGGAAGGCATCTATTGGATGGCAGAGCTACAGGAAAAAGGAGCGCCACTCAGCCCTTAGCAGACTTATGACATAAGCAAGAATCTTTTTTTAAGTTTATTTATTTATTTTGATAGAGACAGCATGTGCACGTGTGCGTGTGTGTGTGTGTGTGTGTAAGCATGCAGGGGAGCGGCAGAGAGAGGGAGAGAAAGAATCCCAAGCAGGCTCTGCACTGTCAGTGCAGAGCCAGATGCAGGGCTCAAACCCGTGAACTGTGAGATCATGACCTGAGCCAGAATCAAGAGCTGGACGCTTAACCACCTGAGCCGCCAGGTACCCCAAGCAAGAACAAATCTTATCAGAGATTAGGGGCTTGGTTGAGTGACAGACTGGGTTTTGGAGCTATGAACACTTTGCTCTATACAGTCTCCTGATACTGATACTGAGGATAGATAATAGATAAGTGAACAAAATTGAATAAAAAGAGAAGACTAAAGCTAAATATGTGCTCTGGTTATGGAAAAACAATACTGATTACAATTATTCATGTGAATTACCACATAATTACCACTCAAAAAATAGTAATAGTGATTACTAGTAAGTTTTATTTCACTTCAGTTGATTCTTTGTATTAAACAGGTGTGGTCAATTAGTAAAAAGCCACACCCAATCTCATGCCTAGAGATACAAACATGCTTGGTGGCCGTCGTTGTTTGAAGCACAACAGCCATGTTCACAACTTAGAAAAAAATTGGAATAATATGGGTTACAAGTTAACAAACGCTAGAAAGAGCCCACTCAAAAATTCCTAGTCATAGTGACCCTTGTTTGGGGCTATAGGCTGACCTATGTAATACTGAATTTTAAGCCATAAGAAGATAATATTATATAGGCACTCCAGAGGCTGTTGAAAGCACCCTCAGAATAATGTGTGTTTATTGCTAGGTAGCCTAGTTTTATCATCTATGTCACATGATCACAAATACTCAAAAGACACTATTTGAAGGTTATATGTTTTATACCGTACAAGCCTCTAACAGAATTGTAATAATCACCTGCTAGAGAAACAAATTGACTGGAATAGCCTCTTTCAGTATGAGAAAACTCAGATTTTTTTTTTAAAGGAACTTAAAACACAAGAAGGGTGTATTTTCAATAATAGCAAACTTACAAAGCACGTTCTATGGACATTGCTCTTTTTAATGTTTACAACAACCCTCGAAGAAAATGGAGGCCACAGAGAAGTTAAGTAACTTGCCTGAGGTTATCCAGCTTATAAGGTGAAGAGCCAAGACTCAAGCCAGACAAACTGGCTCCAGAATCTTCTGGAATCCAGCCATCCTGGCTCTTTGAACCTATGCTCTTTAACAACTCCGTGAATGCCACTCCCTCTCTCTCCCAAGCACTTCGGTGGTGCTTACTGTGGGCCCAGCCCTGTTGCAGCATGCTCAAGTACTTTCTCCTCTTTTTCTCTTCAGACAACTCAATCTGACAAATCACTGTGGACTTTCACAAGCCCTTATTTTGACCTTGTTTCAGATTGAAACTCTTAGGGTCAATATCTTGCGGCCAGAGAAATTAGAGGAAATTTGATGAACAATTCAGTAGGCAGACTGTTCCAACACAAGGATTTTGCAAAGAAGTCAACTTCTAGTTTTGGCAGACACAAATCATGAATAAAAAGACACGAAAATGCCAGAGTTTACAAAAATAATAATGCACACATTTTAGTGGATATTATTTATTAAGTCTTTTGTGGGCCAGGTTCTAGAGCATAAGATTTTATTTATTTTATTTAGATCTCAAAATGACTCTATGGAGTATATATTAATTATTTAGTTGACTATCAGATGCCATAGGTTTTAAATTATGCAATTAATTTAGGTACTAGTAAGAAGGAAAAAAAATGTTGCTAAGATACGCCATCAGTTGTAAGATGCATTCTGATGTTAAAAGCCGATAGAATATGCATCTCAGCTAATGAAATATGGCACAGTCTCCATATTATAGGTGAGGAAACAGACTTCATGAGGTTAAGTTGCTGAAGATCATGTGTTTATCAAGTGGTAGAGCTAGGGTTCACACTCAGCCTGACTTGGAGCCCATGCTCGCTCTCTCTCTCTCTCTCTCTCTCTCTCTTTTTTAATGTTTATTTACTTTTGAGAGAGAGAGAGAGATAAAGAGCAGCACTAGCAGGGGAGGGGCAGAGAGAGAGGGAGACACAGAATTTGAAGCAGGCTTCAGGCTCTGAGCTGTCAGCACAGAGCCCGACACAGGGCTTGAATCCACGAACCACGAGATCATGACCTGAGCCGAAGTCAGAAGCTCAAGGGACTGAGCCACCCAGGTCCCCCTTGAAGCCCATGCTCTTAACCATTTGATACAATGTCTCAAACTGTGTTCATGCTGCGTGAAGTAAAATTAAATATCTCTGTGTTGTTGTTCTTGGTAAACTGATCATCCGTATGCTATAAACTGGTTACTTAAATCTCAAGGTGACTTTTCAAGATTTGCTCACCCAATAAGATGCTTTTACATTGGCCAAATAGGCCAAGTAAAAGAAACCAACTTCTACTTCATTTGCAGCTATGTAGATAGCTTCAACATTACAGCTTCCAAGTGACAATTTCTGTCTCTTTGTCCTAGAACCATCCCTTATTATAGCTTATAATGAAAACTAACTTTTTTCCCATATAAAATAAAATCTTTGTTTCTGAAGACATCACTTGGCCTGCTGTTCAGTTCACAAACAAAATATAATTTCTCCACTTTTAATAACTCAAGATGTTTCATAACTATGTCATGGTTTGAGATTTGAGAATAAGCAAACAAGACCACACGAAGCACAGAGCCATTTCATAAAAATATTTTTAGCAATAAAGACCCACAAGATAGAAGAACAGAAAATGCATACATACTTGAGTCTGAATCCCATTTTTTTCCTTTTTTTTTTCCAAGAGGCGACAGCAGCTTTAAACTTCACATTCCTCCTACAGAGGACTATACATACATGCACAGAACACAACTTCAGTTCCTGTTCTAAAAGCACTATGAACCATTGTTTTATGATTGTCTCTTGAGGCGAGGGGGAAATGTTATTGGTAGTCTAAAAGAATAGGTTTTAATATAGGCATTTAATTTTCTTTCCATATACTCCTTGATTAAAACAAGGTTTGCCCCATTTTCTATTTTTCTTTTAAAAACCCTCTTTACCCACATTAACAAAACAACATACTGACTATAGCTATGACTTTGGCTTTGACTGCCCTAAGTTTAGATGCAACTTGGATCTATCTCTTGCACTGTGTCTAGGCATTGAGTCAACTTAGGCTACATTGACAATATTTAACTTGTAGTTATAAAAAAAATTAGTTTGTCCCCCAAAAGGTTAAATTGACTAATGATACAGTCTGTTGATCTTTTTAGTTTTAAAAATTAGTTGAAAGTAATTTTAAAAAATGCAATTATGGCTCCTTAGCATTACTGTAATAAAATATTTCAATCCTCAAAAGCAAGGAACAGTCAAGTGAAATTTATATATAGATATATGAATTCAACTTATAAAAGTGAAGATTTGAGGCATTGAAAGTTATTGCTGTCATTCAAGAGAATATTATTATTGTCTCTGGGGTATAGAAATAATGTGCTCTTTACTTTAAAAAATCCTCAAAATACAGACAAATATAAAAAAGAAAATTAAAAACATCCCAACTTCTGAGATTGTTATAATTCAGAGAGATTAGGGAAACTTCTAGAGAGTGGCAGTTTGTACTCAAACCCAAGTTAAACTGTAAACTACAGGACTTTTTTTTTTAACCAAACCATACATATAACCAATATTCATTATCACTTTATACTTACTGGAGCTAGATCAACAAATATAGTATGATTTGAATAGGGCTGAATATGGAATATTCTGATAAGACTTTTATACTGACTTAAACATAGCCAGAAAAGAAAATGCCAAAACATTCACACAAATCGGAAGCCTGGGCTTGGGTCCAGTTGTTCACACACTAGAATGAATGTCTGCGTTGTGCTGGGATCACAGAGTCAGTTCCAATCTATTCAATTTCACTGAGATGAGCCCTTACTATGTGCTGGCTACTGTGTGAGGTATTTTATATACAGCATTTCTTCCCAGTAACTCTGCAAACTAGGTATCATTGGCACCTACTTTTTTTTAATGTTTATTTATTTTGAGAGAGACACAGAAGGAGGGAGAGCACAAGCAGGGGAGGGGCAGAGGGGCAGAGAGAGAATCCCAAGCAGCCTCTGTGCTGTCAAAGCAGAGCAGAGCCCAATGTGGGAGTCGATCTCATGAACCACGAAATCATGACCCGAGGTGAAATCAAGAGTCAGATGCTTAACCGACTGAGTCACCCAGGCGCCCCAACTGGCACCTACTTTTAAGATGAGAAAACTGGAGCTCAGACAGGTTAGGCAGCTTGTCCTGGCAAATGGTGAAGTTGAGGTGCACACCTACTCAGGCCAGTGTGCCTCAAAGCTATGTTCTTACTCTTCTGATATCAGAACAACACCTGCTCCCCATCCTCATGGAACTTAGAGTCTAATAGGAAAGGGGATAATTAGGGAAATAACTAGAACATAAGGTAGAATACAGAAGAAACCATCCAAAGATAAAAACAGAGTATTATGAGGCTCTGAATGGCAGAGAGACAGATCTAGTAGGAGCTGGGAGTGAGGGGGAATAGACAGCAGCAAAAATGCTCCCAGTAAGAGCCTGGATGGGAGAAGGGACTTAGAGAAAGGAAAGATTTTCTGCAGCTGTGATGCAGGTTGGGTGGGACAAAGGTGAATCAAGAAGAGGAAGTAGAAAATCTGATGTGTTAGCTATGTGTAAGGTCTGAGTAGAAAGTAGGAAGAGATCAAGCTAGAAAGGTGACATTGACTAGAACACTGAAGGTTGGAGGCTCAAGGGGAAGAGTTTATATATAATTCACCAGGTGGTGAGGCTCCCTGCAAAGTCTCTGAGTTCAGGGAGACCTTAGGAAGACTAACCAGGCACTAGTGTGAGCAGACCCATTCACTGGAAGTTAATTCCCTTGACTTTCAGTGAGTAAGATACATACTAATATCCTAATTTTAAGGATTAAAAAACTGAGGCTCACAGGAACTAAGTAGAGTGCCCAAGGTCACAGTTAGTAGACAGAAGAGACAGGACTTGAATCAAGTATCTCCAGTTCCCAAAACTCATTCTGTTCACCAGACCTGACTATTCCAACTGAGGTCTATGAACTGGCAACATCATGTCCCTTCCCAGATCCCTGAGAGCTCATTAGAAATTGAGACCTACTGAATCAGAATCTGCATGTTCACAGGATGATGTAGGCACATTAAAGTACCAGGCCACATTTTCTTTTTTTTAATGACCTATGTAATTACTGGAAAAATCATTCAGCTGACCTCACACCCAGCTGTTTGGCAGAGTACTTTAGGTAATTTCCTTACACAAAAGATAAGAATCAACTAAGAAAAGAGGGCCTTCTGGATTTTGTTCTCACAGATAAACCAAGTCAAGAATTCAAAAACTGAAATTGTAACTAGCTGTGTGGCCTTGGGCAAGTCACTTAATCTCTCTGAATTTTAGTTTCTTCATCTGTATAATACAGATGCCTATAAGAATAAATGAGATGGTATTTGTGACAAAAGCTTGTATAACGGGAGATCATATAAACATATGGAGTACTGTTATTAGAAGGCATAGTTATGAAGCACTTTATTTAAAAGAATAAAGAGAAGAAAAAGAAGAGAGAGGGAGGAAGGAGGAGGGTGGGAGAGAAGGGGGAAAGAAAGGAAGAAAAGAAGGAAGGAAGGAAGAAAAGAAAGGGTAAAAAGAAAGAAAGGCAGGGACAATATATAAAAATTTGCTGAGGGAAAGTCAGCTTCACTGAGACAGGGGCATAAACTGATGGGTATGAGCTGTAAGGAGTAAAGGAGTTCAAGAAATCTGTGTTCCACATAGGTGTTTCTGGAAATACAGAGACCGCATAGCACATGGGATTGGAAGAGAAACAAGGGCCTGTGTGGTCTTGGCCCGAAGGAACAAACTTGATGTCCATAAAGCCATTAAAAAAAAATCATGTAGTAATTAAAGGAATGAAAAACAGTTCATCTGAGGAAAAATTAGTATAGATTTTTAATCGTGGAGCAGAGAAGCCTACATAATGAATTAATAATGGAACATTTGTTACCAATTTATTGCAGTTACCACAGAAAATTAAGATACATTAACTGATTTCAAGCATGAGATTCTTTAGTTAGCTTAGACAGTGAGGGAGGTTAGACACTGAACATGTTAAAAAGAGATTATGGACTCCTCATCCTTAAATCTTTTGGCATATACTTATTGAAGGCCTACTATTTGCCAGGCGTTGGGCTGACTGCTGGGGCTATAAAGTACATAAAATACACTTATGTCAATTAGGTAATAACTCAGCAGAGAGAAAGCTACAAGTTATTATAATCCAGGATAGAAAGTAAAATGTTCCATAAAATAGTTATAAATAAGACAGCATGGAAATTCAGAGGCAAGGTGTTCACTTCAGATATAAGCGGTATTAAGAAAGGCTTCCTGAATAAGGTACATTACACATTTTTAAACTTTTTTTCCTTTGGTCTTCTAAGAATCAAGGACCTGGACTAATCATCTGCTGAGATTCTTTCGCATTTTACAATGCTGTGATTATCATTATTATGCTATAAAATAATTGATTACATTTGAATACACTTGGGACTGAGAAAAAACTAAAATGTTAGGCAGCAGTAACCCTGACATTATTTGGGCATCCACTTATCTATGGAAATCTGTGTCCACATGAGATTCAAAAAGTACACCAAAACCAAAACAAACAAACAAACAAGTTAGTTTTAATTCTGCCAAACAGCCAATTTATTGAGACATTAGTGTCAATGGACTCTGTTGGTTTGTTGGTTCCACGCTGACACCAACATATGAAGAGAATGTAGATGTACAGAAAACTACCTCTCTTCACTCCAAACCCCTGTTAAATTAACACATTTCTGAAACAGGGAAGAAGTAATATATATAGTTTGTACCATGCAGGTAGTTTGTAGGGATGACGCAGTTAAAGTTTTTTATATTGGTAACCAGGAAAAGTCTGAGAATAAAGTGTCTTTCCACATACAGTAAAGTCTTGGCATATTCAATAAACATCAGGTAAAACATATCTTAAAGGGTTCTAGGATGTGAGATCTGCTATCAATTATCCCATTTCAAGAATTAAAACCTTAATAGCTTGGAAAGAACAGAATAATGAAATCCAGAAAAAAGTCCAATTCTTCTATTTTTGTAATTGCTAAGGCTCAGCAATACTCCTTGAGATAATTTTAGAAGAATCTAGTAATAGTAGGCATATTAAAGATTTCTATAGGTGGGGGGATACTTTAAATTTATTAATAGAATGGAAAAGAGTGTTAGCCAATAATTTTTAAATGCAATGTCACACACTTAATATAGAAACTGAAATTTTTTTGGAGAGGTGTCAATAAATGCTCTGGGTTTGCTGAACTTCTGAAGGACATGTGCCTGTAATTGGCCTTTCTCATTTCTGTCTTGTTAACAAGTATATAAATAAGAGAAGGCTCCAGTAATTGGCTCAGAGTTACTAATGAATTAATTAACTTCAGTCTATTTTACCTAACCTTTAATAATAAGAGTGCTTTTTTTTTTTTTTGGTCTAGCAATAGGTCTGACAGACTGAGAAAACAGACATGCAGCAAAGCTCTTGAAAATTAATGAGAAACGAGGAAAGAATCAATGTACATTCTGCTTGCAGAGAACTGACACAAAAAAAGACACAATAAACCATGAACAAACACAGTCAGTTTAAAAAATAGGTTAGAAAAAGTGGGCAAATTCAATTATAGAAGTAATTAGAAGATATAGGGCAAGGCTGCCTTTTGGGACTGTGCCAGAAAACATGAATTAATATGAGTGAATAGAAAGAGCCCATGTAGTAATTAAGAAGCAATCACCTATGGCAATGAGTACCTGAAAACAGGCTGCAAACTATTAATTCAGTGATCAAAAATATTTTTAGATGATTAATATGGCAAATTTATTTTAAAAGACTAATTTCTGGAAAGATATCAAGACAATAGCACACTATTTGTTCCTCTGGCATTTATATAGCTAATTAAATTTTATAATTTGCAACAACAGTCATTATTATCTGAAAACAGGAAAGGCACTATTTCACCTTTAAAAAAAAAAGCGGTGCTTCTAAAATCAATAAGTTAAATCCAGCTCCTGCTGTCCTCCCGTAAGTGCCTAAGGCTTGACGGTTACATTCTTTCCATGAGTATTTTTCTTATATGTCTGTGTTTCTATAATTTTAAGCATCTGAATTAATGTACGCATTCTCAAAGGTTTTATATGTTTCCATACCTGGGCAGGGATTCCACACAGTTTAATTTCAACACTATCAAATAAAAGCAGTTAAATGTACTATTTGTGCATCAAAGACTTTCTTACTTGGTCAACAGAGGTCTGTTACTTCAGTACACACCATTCCTTCCCCTAGAATACAAAGGCATAGACACGTTACGGTGAAGAGTGCTTTACAACACACAGAAGGCTAATGGCTTCTGAAATAGGTGATTATCAGAGCCCCGTAGAGCAAGATGAGGGTCTGGCTGGTAATAAATAACCTCGCAATATGAATTATTCTATTTCCACAGCTTTAAGAAAAGCTACGTTTCATTTGTTGATCAGAAAAGTCTGGAAAATGCTGTGTCTTTGGAAATAACAGGGAGCTACTAAAACTAATCACTGTGTCAGCAGGGAGTTATTGAGCACCTACTAAGGGCCTAAGGAGCAAAAGTAAATCTTGAAATGCTAAGCTTGTAGCAAATATTTGTGCGTGTGTGTGCGCGCGCGCGCATGCGCGCACAATTTCCTTTTCAAAGTCAATAAACAGAAACTCTTGTATGCCATGCTTTAGAGATGCTAGATTATTAATTATTAATTTGCTCATGGGTTATTGCTATTTTTGAGGTTAAGGTACAAATTGTTGACCTACAAAACAAGACTGAAGTAGAAACTCTTTGGGAGTCGGTGTTGCAGAGGGCCCAGAGGTTAAGAGATGTACAGGTATTGGAGAAAAATTAAAAATGAGAGAGCCTGATAAGGTATCAAATGAAGCAGATATTAGATCTGTCCAGTTCTTTCATTATCTGTTTTTCTCTCATTTTCTTCAAACAACGTGGGTGCTTTTGAAAAGAACCCAGAAGAGAAGATCGCCTCTAGCAGAGGTCTCCCATTGTGAGCTTGCCTCGAGTTAATTATCAAAACTTAGAAATGGCAACAGCAAACCAACAGCTCCTCTAGCTATATGCTGACGACACAGAGCCCCGAGAGGCAGGCAATTGGGAACTAGTGAAGTGAGGACAGCTTAGAGTTGTGGGAGCTGAGAGGGCCTGCCAGCTGAACAGGACCCGCTCACCATGAAATGTTAATGTGTCAATGAAGGGGAAAAGCATGAATGAACCGCAAAGAAACAAAGTGACTCAGCGGGTTGGAGATGGAATTTGGGCTCTTTGCCAAAGTAAGGTGTTCAAGGGCACATACCCTAACACCTAGGGAAAGAAGACAGGCTGTCCCTATTTAGAAAGATCCAATATTTTGAGGAAAGAAGACAAATGCTCTTTTCATTCAGAAATAAACTTCCTTCTTTTTCTTCTTTCCTTCTTCCCTTCCTTCATCCAACATTTTCTGAGTTCCTACTTTTGGCTGGGCTCTAGGTTAGGAATAGAGCAAGGGGGGAGGGGGAGTGGGATATAAAGATAAATGAGGCACAACCCCTCTTTCAGAGCTCCTACTCTAGAGGAAGGACAGGTGTAGACAGATGTAGGCAACTATAATAAAAGATAGTGAAACATTGCAAAAGAGGAGAAGAGGTAAACTGAGGTGGTGGAGCAGAGGAGGCAGCTAGCTGGGGGCTCTCGGATCAGAAAAGGCTTTCATAGAAGAGGTGGCGATTATGCCTACGTTGAAGAATCATACACAGAGAAGGAAGGAGAATTTTGGTTGGAGGAAACTTCCTCTTACCCTACTATCATCTCTGAAGTCCTCTTTTTCAAATCAAAGTTATTTCAGGAGAACAAGGAGATGAGACACCCATGACATGTGCATGTGAGGGTGCTGATCGTGTGTGTGTGGCAGGGAGGGGTGAGGAGAAAAATGGGGTTATATAGGGATTTCTCTACAGTTTAGAATACATTCTCCTCATATATCAAACATCTGTCTCCTCCAGGTTTGGAAAATGTGATATTCCAACAGCTTTTATATGTTACATTTGATGGCTTTGTCATTTTTGCCAATGATAAGTCCCTTATTCTAACTCATGGCTTGAGGATTCCTGTGGATTGTACTATATTCATACATGCATCCAATAACTCCTTTATTAATTTATCCTTTCCTTTTCTCATTAAAGAAATATTTAAGTGCTTACTATTTGGCAAATATCCTGCTAGGCACAGTTTATTCTTTCCTTGCTTCTAGCTTGGAAATGATGCCATTTCTAATATGAAGCATGGAAATTATTTAACATGTATTGACTAAAAGATCAGACTTATGCGTATGGTTGTATCTTATTCAGTGCCGAACATCAAAACCAATTGTGTTTTTAACTGATGTATTGGTGAGTCAGGTCATGTATACTGGTCTATTAGTTCTTAAGTTATTTTCAAAGAAAGGCTATAGAGAACAGCCTCGTTAAGATAACTACAACAGGCTTATGGACAAATGGAGAAGAATTTCAGACTGGCATAGGTCAAAAGTTTCCTACAGACAAATCCAGGCTTGTTTACCAGATATGCAAAATCTAGGTCTCCACATTTCTCTAGAGGCTAAGAGAGGAAAAGTAACTATCATGCATGAACATTAATTCATTCAGTGGATTTTTAAGTACTCTGCTAGGGACTAGGGATACGAAAATGATTAAAACATGAGTCTTGCCCTTAAGGAACTTACTCCCTCAAGAAGTAGATAAGTCAGATAAGTAAATCAATTATTATAATATAGCCGTGATAAGGTATAAAAGTGCAGCATGCTATGAGAGCACAGACGAGGGATATCTAAATTAGATTGGGACAGTGGGGTAAGAGGATAGGATGCCAGAACTGAGTTTTTAGGAACAAGAATTTAATTAGCTGAAGAATAGGGCCAAGGGAAGATGTTGCATAAAATGGCATGATAAGCTTGGGAATGTGTTTTTTGCAGACATACAAAATATTGGCTCCATATTAAAAGAAGGGTGGGATGGTCAGACAGACCAGGCTTAAACAGACCAGGCTCTCTCAGAGGTTTTCCATTCCTTAACTCATTTCCTTTTTCCTAGTTCCTTTTCTTTCACCCAGAGTTTCTGGACAGAGGCATATAGAGAGTCTAGTCTGTGGACATTTCAGAATTTGAAAGCTGCTGGCCCAGACTATGCTGATGGGGTATATCCAATGGGCATTCATGCTACCAACCTAGCTGAGAGCACAGAAAACCAGTAATGGATGAGATCACGGTACACATGTGTTCATTAAGTTGTTGACATCTGTGGAAATGATTCCTTCCTTTATGCCAATATTTTCTTTTGTCTGAATTCAGAGTCTTGATTGAATAGGCAGCTTGTCACAAAGACCTCAAAATGTTTTCTACCCGGGCAACATCAAGAAATGGAATCAAGACAATTCTCAGGATTAAAGGTGTTTATTAGGAATGTCCACTCCTTTTATGAATTCTCTGCCTACCTAACTCCCACTCATCCTTCAGGAATCAGTGTAAGTGACTTTATTATTTCTTCCCTGAGAAGTTTTCCCTGACCTTCCATGTTAGGCCATGTCCCTCTGTTACATGCTCTTTTAGTAAGTACCCCGCAATTTTCCTTTGCAGCAGTCAATATGACTCTGTATCACCCTCTTCAGGTAGAATGTTAGCTTCATGAGGGCAGCAACACTATAGTGCCTAACAGTATTCCTGGTTCATAAAGCATAGAAGTCTCTTGAAACTGACGTGGGCTTCCAGGAGAGTTTAAATGACGGCACTACATTATCTTCTCTTATTGCTTTATCTAGCCTCTCCCCATAGCATTTTGACTCAAAACTAATCCAGCATCTTCTCATTCATCTGCCTCAGGGCATCTCTATTGATGCAACTTATTTTCCTCAGTCCAGAGCTTCCTTCATTATTAGAGCGAGATATGCTGGTCCCCATGCCAAGCACTTGGGATAAAAACATGAAAAGGCATTGACCTTTTCAGGAGGGCAGCAGGCTGCCATGGGAGTGGCAACACTAGAGCAGTCTTCATCAGTCTCCAGAGAACCACTGCCTGTAATTATGTCACAAGGACATTGCCCTTTTAGCTTAAAGGATTTGATCTCTGTTAAAATGCCTGTCACCCTGGAAATCATAATTCTTTTTAGCTGTTATCAACCACTTTTACCTTCGTATGAATGAAGGATCTGAGAGCAGGTGTTGGCCCAGAGGGTAGAGAGGGACAGGGGATAACAGCCAGAACAAGGCTGCTGGGAGGAAGAGGGAGAGAGGAGGAGGGAGAGAGAGAAAGCAAGCTGGTAAGATGAGAAGGGGTTAAAGATGAAGCAGCTAGAGCAACGGCACCTAGCACATAATAGACACAAGGCAATGCCTCATGAGTAAATAGAAGATAAACTGTTTTCTTCAAATTGGTTGAAGGCTTGTCCTACCTTACGCTGTTTCTTTAGGTAGCTAGCAGTTTCTGGTTGAAAAAAGTTGACAAAATAGGACACAGATGGCTCCAGCTGTAGAGCTGATGTTGATCCCAATTACACTATCACACTCTAGGACTTCATTGGGAGAACACACAGAACATACTCTTCTTTTCCTTTTCTACCACTACGAATTCAAGAGGATTTCCATTTTCAGAAATGTTCTAACAAGGAGGCAGACCCTGTTTCCAAAGGTTCCATGTAAGCTTGAGCTTAGAAGCTCAAGTTCTCTTAGATATTCTGAATACTTTTTTAAATCAAAGAAACTCCCATAGGCTTAAATTAGTCATGAGAACTAGTGATGAGGTTTCAAAAGAGAACAAATACCATACTGGTGTCTGAATACTAAGATTCTTTTCTATGTCTGTGAGTATAATGCTTGCTTACACATACTTCCAAAGAACACAATTAGCATACTAATTTGATTCTCTACCTAAAGAATGGAAGATTCTTTTGACACAGACAGCTGTCCATGAATAGCTGGGGTGACCCTTGGTCAGTTTTCCATCTGTCTTAGAGTAAATGTCCAGACTTAGATACATATTAGCTGTATGACCTCAGGCAGCCTTCTTATGTTTCTGTTTCTCAGTATCTTCATCTGTAAAATGGAGGCACATCTAATACCTGCCTGACAGGGTTGTAATGAGGATGAAGTCAGTACTTTGTTCACAATGGACATTCCATATTATTTTTTTTTTTTAACTCTGGCCTGAATCTGTCTATTCTGAGGAAGTTTGTAGTGGATTCAGGATGCTTTACTTTTACCTGCCTCTAAAGAGAGAGAAGTAGAGAAAGGTGTTACTGAATCAATTTTGAGAGAATTCTGCAGCTATAGAGAAGTCACCACTTCTTTTGCCCTTGACTCACGGAGATAGAGGCTTCAAGCACAGATGCACAGAGAGAGGCAGGAAGTGACTACTGTCTGGGATGTGTGAGGCCCATCTCCAGTGTCCCTCGTAGTGCCTTAGAGTACTGGGATGACAAATCCAAATAACACCAGTTATAACTGCATGACCACAATTTATGAATATCTCCCTATACTGATTTCCCTCTCCCACCCTTCTCCCTTCCTTAGACTAGTGGTTCTCAACCTTGGTTACATGCTGGAATCATCTTTGGAGCTTTAAAATATTGATGCTTGGGTCCCATTATCACAGATTCTGATTTAATTTGTCCGGGATATAGTCTCAGTATTGGACTCTATTTTTTTTAATATTGTATTTTAGGTATCTCTCCACCCAACCTGGGGGCTGGAAGCCACAACTCTGAGATCAAGAGTCGAAAGCTCCTCCTACTGAGCCAGCCAGGCACCCCCAAGTGCTGGCCTTTTAAAAAGCTCTCCAGAGAATCATTACATGTTGAACTACTGAAAATTGTTGTACAAAAATAATTTTGTTTTCAATGTAAAGTCCACGTTAACACATGCAAATAATATAATCAATAAAAAGTCAGAAATTTAGTCATGGTGCATAAAATGAATTTCGTGTTGTTAACAGTATTTGGTATCTTAATCTTATTTAAATCTTGCTTTAATGTAAACACTCCCTGGTCCTGCCTTGCCCCATAAATTTGAGGCTGTTGAGATGATCTGGCGTGAGGGGCACCAGACCAAAAGGGACAAAGCAGTATGATGTGGTCTTACCATTTGTGCAAAGATTCCTAAGAACCAGAATTGATTTGGGGTGCCCTCTCAGACCTTTGGTTAATTCCAGGGATCTAAGGATCTCTTATCATTGATTAGTTCTGCCAATTTGGTTGCTAATTTCATTAGTGGGTATTTTTCAACTCCAGTGTCATGAGACTCCGTGGTCAGCTGTGACTGAGATATGTTATAAGGAATGTGAGGTAGTAATAAAGCTCTAGGGTTTCCACACAACCTATTTAAGAATTAATTCAAGCAAGCTCAAGGTTATCCTTATAATAGCACTGCTTTCACTTGCTTGCACGCCAATACACTGTCCTTAATGAGAGAACATGGTGGAGCTACAATTCCCATGTGGGACTATCATTTGACATGAGTGTCCCTGTGGAACAAAGGTTGGGTTTTGCATAAACCAACCTCCCAAGTCAAAGAAGTTCCTCACTGGGCCTCAAGTTTGCAGCAGTGCATACTAATAGAGGTGAAGGGAGAGCTGGACAAAGGGGCCTCTCTGTGTTCTGGTGCCCAGTCTCTTTTTTGGGGGCAGAGAGGACCTTGTGTTTTTGTTTTTGTTTTTTAATATTGGAGAAGGAAGCTTGTTTACAAGGTCACATCTAAAGCCATCTCTGAACTGAACATGGAAAAAACATCTTAAGTAATTCTGCCAATCTTTTCTCATCACAAAAATCAGTTTATAAACATGTCAAGTGTAAACACAATATTTTTAGGGAAAATAAGGACAAAAGTATTTGGGGGATTCTTCTGAACGTAGAGTAATTGTGATCCAATCAGGAATTTTAATGTCTGCTGAAGATGAAGGAATGGGGTACTTCATTTAGCTTTGTTCATTTGCTAACCAAACTTGCCAGTTGCATAAAAAGAGAAATTAACAGCTGGGTAATTTAGACCAACACTTTGATTTTTTTTTTTCCTTTCAAGGTTCCTGAGCAGAAGGGAAAATGAGGCTTGATGATGAGGGTTGGAGAAGGGAGAAGGGCTAGGTAGAAATATGGTAAGCACTCAATAAAGGGTTGTGGGTAGTTGTCATGGTGGTAATGGTAATGCTAATAAATCTCTCCTAGAAAATGGTTTCAAAGCAGTTAAGTGTAGAAGAGAACATGCTACCTTGGTTTTTATGAGTTCTTTACTATTTTGAAAATTATTTATGACTTTTTGTGCTTAGAGTGATTTGCGCAAAGATTGATGAAATTGGTTGCCAATTTTATTAGTGGGTATTTTTCAACTCCAGTGTCATGAGACCCTAGAAGGAATTTTGTTTTTTGGATTTTTAAAATTTATTTTGAGACGGAGGGAGGGAGAGAGACAGAGAGAGAGAGAGAGAGAGAGAGAGAGAGAGAGAATGAGCCATGAGCCGAGGAGGGGCAGAGAAGGAGAGAGAGAATCCCAAGCAGGCTCTGTGCTATTGGCACAGATACCACGAACCTCCAGATCACGACCTGAACCAAAATCAAGAGTTGGATGCTTACCTGACAGAGCCACCCAGGTGCTCCTCTACTGAGGAATTTTGAATGCAAAATAAAGGAAGAGGAATTTATTGAGAGCCCTCAGTATACTCAAAGTGAAATTGAACCTCGTTTTTAATTTTCCTTGTTTATAACAAATTACTGAATTGTTACATGTTTTAGTGCCTCAATTTTCATTTCAACATTTCAACTTATTAGTGAGTAATAAACATGGAGTCCTTTAAGTTAAGTGGACAAAGTGTTAGATTCGTCATGGTTATGGGGCAAATGAAGTGAAGGGCCACTTTCAGACTTCAAGTCAAAGTGTGAGGGGTTCCTATTACTTTCTTATTACTACTAATACCATTAGTAACAAAGAGTGTCAGAAAATTCATGGATAATAGTTCAAGAATGAATTGCTTACCAAGAGAAAATCAGGAATATTGAAGGGGAAGGGGTGGTAGTGCTTCATTCACCTTTCAAAGCAGCCAACTCTCCTGACTTCCCATAATATATTCCAGAGGGCTGCTTCCTGAGACAGAATTCTTCAAGGGCTAGTCTGACACATGGCCTTCGTTGCACTACTCATGTTGAAACATTATATTTTCCTTTCCCTCTGTCTCTTGCTCTTTATGTTACACTGCTGTTTATTTCACATTGCTTTTTCTTTTATACTGACCCTAGCCTTTTGGTGTCAGTATATGAAATCTCAGTTTTTCATTCTGTAGATCATTTCTGGCCCTGTGGTCTTAGATCCATCACTTTTTACTGGGCTTTTATGTCACTAGAGACAGCTTTGCATTTTAATAAAGTTTCCAATCCTCTAGGGCCCTCTCTCCTGAAATAGCTCCAGCTCCCCAGGGCTGCTGAAGAGTTGAGCAGAGAGAGTAGAAGCTTTTGTGGACAGTGATGCTGATGGCAGATAACTCCAGCTGTCATTACAAGATCATCCAGATAAGGAGGGGACAATCAAGTAGGGCTTATGGTCCACTTGAGTTTTTCTGATTGTAAAACCAGCCATTTTTCAATTTAAATAATTTAAGGATTCCAGCTTCTCTATACTCTAAGGCTCATTTAGCCTCTTATTAGCTAACTGTTTCTCCAGTTCAAGAGGTGGAAGGGAAGAGTGCATATTTTTTGTTATTGTTAATTCACAGCAGTGGGTAGTGGTGTGTAAATAAAAAATAAGCCAAACAAATTTGATGGGAAGAGAGAATAGAAATCCATACAAATAATCATACATGATTTAAAAAAGTTAATTAAAAGGAATAAAAAGGACAAGTACTGCGTGACCTATCATATTATTAATAGGCAAATGACAGAGAGGAGAATGAATTGGAATATTGATTCCCAGCTAATAGAAAAAGAAAACAGACTAACATAGCACTTAATTTTAAGTTGAAAATCCCAAATTCTCTTCTAAATCCTTTCCTCATAGTATTCTGATAATCATTTCATCTCCCATTATTCTATTTGAAGGAAAAGCTAAGATGAGCAGGAGAGAAATAGTGAAACGAAGTTGCAATGTCCCCCAGAGGATTCAGGTCAGGACCGACCTAGAGAATCACCTGTGACACGTCAATGACACACATGCAGCTAGGAAAGCATAGCTGGCATGAGGTCTTCCTTCTTTCTCTTAGTTGTAAGCCTCTTTTTTTTTCTTTTCAATTTTGCACTCTTTTCTTCTTTCCAAATCTCTGTGACCAAAGGCCAGGAACCTACAACATTTCTTTCTTTTCAAGTGGTATATACAGGCATTACCTCTCAAGTCACTCACTCCATACAAGAAAATGGGACATGAGGGAACTGCCCAACAAGAAGGTGGGGCTTTTCTTGAACATTTCAGGAGTATCTTTTGGCAGGACTATGTCCAATTTTTCTGTAGAGGTATTCTAGGGATGGGACAGTTCTGGAGAACCAAGCAATGTCTACGCCTATGGGGTGGTCTTTCCCTTTGCTTAGGAGACAACTGCTGCCCACATGAAGGCACAGATTCCCCAGCGTAAAGGTCAGAGTCTGAAAGAGAAGGTTGGAAGCTAATTAGAGAAAATATTTCCTCACAGGGGTAGGACCCGTGGTTACTACCAAGCGCTGAATCTGATAGAGAGATACTCTTTGAATTATTAGAAAAATAATGATGACATGCAGATTGTTGACCAGTCTTCAGTTGACACTTGAAAGAAATCTTCTTGTAAGGAAAGTAAGTAACATTAATAGCTACAGATTTACACTAGAAGAGACCATGAAAACACTGTTTTCTTTCCCTCCTTCTTCCCTTGCTGTCTTTTCTGTTCTTCATTTCTATGCTATCTTCCTCTTTCTAAACAACAGAGGCCCATCTTTGCATTACTAGCAAATTATTGCTGATGCATAAGTAGATCTTGGGAAAATATGGGATATCTCTATTCAAAGAGCAAACTGTAAACTTCTGAACTGGCGTTCTGCTCTCCCTGCACCTCTCCTCCCAACTTCTCTCATTTTAGAATTAAGGAAAACAAAACAAACAGCTAGATGAGCTGAGTGCCAGAAACAGCAAATATTGCTTTTGCTCCCTGTACTTCCTTTTTCCTTTTTAAGCACCAGGATTGTAAGCTCTGTAAAGAAGCCCTGATTGATTTACCCATTACTGTATTCCCAGCAGTTAACACTGTGCCTAAATATTTACTGAATGATTGAACTAATGGGATATCCATTAATATCCTATCCATAAGATGAGAATAAAGAATTGGTGAATCAGAACCAGTTAACGTAAATAACATAAACATTGCCTTCCAGGTCTTTCTCTCTATTTTTTTAATCTGCAAAAGTTCTATTAGAGGAGAATTTTCCAAAAGGTGTTCTACAAAATATTAGCTCTGCAAGATAAAATTTGATTTTCTTTCCCCCAAAAGGTGGGGAGAGTCTAAGGAAAATTAGCTTGGGATACTCTATATTACACAAAGCTCAAAGAGATTTTTACAAGATGATTTCTCACAGTTTTTCAAATACAAATTTTCACTGTGAATTTCCTAGAGAGGAACATAGCATGATACCCTCCAAAAATTATTTGACCGTGTTACTTTTTTACCTGGCACAGCTTTTGGGAATAGTATTCCATAACACATGTCTTGGGGAAAGCAGCATCTTAATTCAGCTCTATATTCTTTAATTCTCTTTCTTTTGAATTTAAGTCCTAAGTAATTTTTTTCCACTGAGAAAGATTCCCCCAGGCACAACAATGTGAATATGGTTAACACTACTGAACTTTAACATTACTAAAAACAGTTAAGATGGTCAATTTTATGTCATGTATTTTTTTTACCACAACTGAAAATTTAAAAAATACTCCCTAAATATTACTTCACTAAGTAAAAAGTGAATCAATATTTTACCTAAGGGCTGCAGTAGTGTACCCGAACTTCACAGTATTAAAATTAAAGGGCTTGGTTTTAGTTTACAACATGCTGCTCAATTGCACTGACCACCTAGATACTGTACCCTCAGTAGCATCTTGACTTTGAACATGGGACTATGGATTTCTTAGTGTGTATTTAGTAACACAGCTTCAGATGACTACATGAAAAGACTGTATAAGGAAAGTTTATTGTAGTTTAGTAGAGTGAGCTTGGGACTAAGAGACAAGAGACTGGGTTGCAAAATTGACACTCACTGACTCAATGTGCTACTCGAAGTAAACCCTGCTTTCCTTATCTATGAGATGGCCTCAGTCAATAATTGTTTACTTTTTTGCCTCCAACATGAGATTCCCTTTTTCCTTGGGGCTCTAATAGTCACAGCAGATGAAAGCAGAGCTGCTGTGGTCTCAAGAGGTAGGAGGCTACCTGGCCTCTCTTATCCCATAGCCCTGAGCATCCGCGAAGAGCCTAAGAGTTCAAGCGAACACAGTTTGAAAACCACAAATCTAATAACCTTTAGGATTCTCTCCAAGTCTTACTTCTGCCCACCAGGAGTTTAGACTGAGGTGAAAAAGAATTATTTGTGTGTGCATATTAAAGCCTCTAATTTTATACAGAGAATTCAGCTG
>CM053573.1:80668912-80728656 GCA_028646485.1 Cryptoprocta ferox
AGTCATTTTTTTTTTTTTTGGTGAAGTAAATCTGCTACTATGAAAGATTCAACTGATTTACCCTCTCACCGCCTCCTCCCAGTGCCCCCACCTTAAGATTATGTTTTTATTATTTTATTATTTTAAATGTTTAAAATTTTTATTTAAATTCTAGTTAGTTAACATACTGTGCAATATTGGTTTCAGGAGAAGAATTCAGTGATTCATCACCTACATACAACACCCAGAAGAACACATTTTAAAGTGAAAAACACACCCAAAGGGACAGGAAACATGATTTTTCACTATTTCCCTTGATGCTTTAGATCCATAAAATCTGTTACTGAGTATCATAAGATAAACTGAACCATCGTTTTATTCTCTAGAATGACATGGCACTGTTCGGAACTTTTCCCACTCTATCAATATCAAATTAGATTTTATTACATGCCACCTTTATATCCTTCATAGTGCTAGGACCATTATAGAAATATATGTATGAGAGGAGTGCCTGGGTGGCTCAGTGGGTTGGGTGTCTGACTCTTGATTTTGGTTCAGGCCATGATCTCATGGTTTGTGAGATCAAGCCTCCTACTGGGCTCTGTGTTGACAGTGAGGAACCTGCTTGGGATTCTCTCTCTCCCTCTCTCTCTGCCCCTCCCCTGCTCATTCTCTCTCTCTCTCTCAAAAATAAATAAACATTAAAAAATAAATTATTAAAAAAAGAAATATATGAGTGAAATAAGTCAGGCAGAGAAGGACAGATACCATATATTTTCACTCATAAGTGGAACAGGAGAAACTTAACAGAAGACCGTGGGGGAGGGGAAGGGGGAAAATGGGGAGAGGGAGGGAGGCAAACCATGAGAAACTCTTGAATACTGAGAACAGACTGAGAGCTGATGGGGGAGTGGGAGAGGGGAAGGGGGGTGATAGGCATGGAGGAGGGCACTTGTGAGGATGAGCACTGGGTGTTATATGGAAACCAACTTGACAATAAACTATATAAAAAGAAGAAATATATGTATGAGAAATATGAGATGTGATCCTGCCCAGCAAAAATGGATAATTTGGTAAAATAATATATACAGTGGGAAATAGCTCCCAAAAGGAATATAGTATACACATTTTATTTGTACACAAGTATTATAGCATTACAATATTATCACATGATATTTGGCATATAGATGGAACTAAATAAATTTTGTTCACTTAAAATCAATTCACCATCTTCTGTGTTACCTTTGCCATATTTGTCAGTAATATTATTATTCAAATATCTCAGATGATATTCATAAAATGTGAGTTTTATATCTTTATAGTTGCTTTCCAAAGATGCTCCAGCCCAGATCTCTGACGTCAATGTCCAGACACCTGCATTAGTGAAGTTGCTTTGAAGATGATCTGATCTGCCATCTTTACCCATGACATCACTGCTGCAATAATCTTTTCTCCAACTTTGCTTTTACCATATTTCATGTACCTGGTTTTAGAACCTACCCGCCTCTTTTTTTGCTTATTGCATGAAGTCTTTAGAATTTCCCAGTCTAGGGAACTTCCTTGCTTAGTGCCCAGGGCTCTGCAATATCTAGTTCAAAGGCAGCACCTCCCCAACCTTATTTCCCTTATTTCTCATCAACCAGCTTACTATTTATTAATAGTATATCTTACTGTGCATACCAACCTGTTCCACATTTTATCATCGTCTTCTGTATTCAAGGTCCAAATAAACCTCAGTCCATGTAGGAATCTTTCCCTGCAATAGTAGCTCATGTCTATCACGATATTCCCTAATGTCTTTTTCATTATTATTGCCTTTGATTCCCATTTGGCCCAGATTGAAAGTCACTCCCTTTGCTAAGATTTCCTTATCAATTCAGATAAAATGAATCTCTTCTCCCACTATACTCCATAGTTCTTGGCACACATCTTTACTATAATACTCATTATCTTAAATTGTATTTGCATACTATTTCCCACAGGTAGAATTTAAGATCCATGAAGAAAGGAACTGTATTGTATGTATATTTTTATGTCTAGCATTTAGCACATAAATGCTCAATAAATGATTATCAATAGAGAAACAGTCCTTGCTCCTAAGGAGCTCTCAGTTCAGCGTAAAGTTTATATCAGTTGTGAGATTAAGATGGTAGCTGACTAAAAGATCAGCAGTTTCTTAAAAAAGTAAACTGAATTTTTAAGTAAGCATCTGAATGTTTGTGTAGTAAAGAACATACCAAAGCCAGTGGCTTGGAACATGAAAACTTCCCATAGAAACATAGATGCATTTTTAGACAAGTCTACAAATTGCCTAGTTGTTCCATAAGCTAGCCAAGTTGTGGTAACACAGACATTTATTGAACACTTGCTAGTTGAAGCAGTGTAATAAGCACTTTACATAATTTAGTTCTCAAGAGTACCTCATGAAGTAAGTACTATTGCCATTTTACAGATAGAAAACTCCTGAATCTCTCAAGGCTGCCTGGTCAGTAAACAGCATAGCTGCAACTGAAACCCAGCTCTGTCTCGCTCTATAATTTACATTGTTCAAAACTGATGGTGCAAATAATATTATTCCTCAGTTAACCACCCTGAGGAGTCTGTATATGATAAATCTGGGGAAAGAAAAGAAAAAAGGAAGAGTTTTCTATCTATTTCTTTGACACACAACCAGTCCAGAATATCACTGGTAAAAATTACTCTTTGTGTATTCTGACTTCTCTTTCTTCATACATCCCCTACTGACCCAGATGCCTTCCTCAATTTTTCCAGGTTCCCAGTGTCCTAATTTAAAAAATTTTATCTGTAGACCCTTACTTAGACTTTCAAAGTTCATCATACTCCTCTCCCAGCCTATTCAAAAGAGCTATTCCTTTAGGACATGTGGGAATATAAAATCAATCTAGTTGAACCAATTCTTGTTAAGATGTGAATGATGGATAGATGTTAGATTCTTCTTTCATATAAGCACTTTGAAAAAAATGCTCATTAACCTAAGCGAATATGTAAGGATTAAAATTTCAAGTCTTGAAGCTATGTAAATAGAGCAGACATTTTCCATAGAAGCCTTGATGTATGAACAGAAGTGTTTTGAAACATGTAATGGTGGTATATATGAGTGTAAGAGACAGGCCAGCTCTCTCTGAGAATCAGTTGCTTTAGTGATTTTTAATTTGGGAGAGACAGTCATAACCCTTATATCCTTCCCAGTTACACACAACTTTTTGCATATTACTATGTGGAATATATGACCTTTGAGGGAACCACTGGGTTGGAAGTTAAAAAAACCCTGCCCAAAGCTGCTGCTTCTTTGAGGGATGGGGGAAGGTTTCCTTCTCTTTGCTTCTATGCAGGTAGACCTTAACCATGATTGCATGTTAGAATTAACTAGGAAGACCACCATCAGATAGTCTGATTTAATAGATATGTAGTGGTTCCTGAGTAGCAGTAATTTAAAAAAAAAGCTATCTTAGTGATTCTGATGCACAGCTAAGTTTAAGAACCATTGTTTTAAGCCAGTGGTTCTCCAAGTATTGCTCTGAACCAGTAGCATTGGCATCACTTGGAAACTTATTAAAAATACAAATTCTTGGTCCTACCTCAGATATACCACATCAGAAAACTCTGGAGGTGGAGTCAAGAAACTGGTGTTTTCCTGTTAGAATGGCTAAAATCAACAACACAGGAAACAACAGGTGTTGGCAAGAATATGGAGAAAAAGGAACCATTGTGCATTTGATGGGAATGCAAACTGTACAACTGCCATGGAAAACAGTATGTAGCTTCCTCAAAAAGTTAAAAATAGAACTACCCTACAATCCAGCAATTGCACTACTGGGTATTTACCCAAAGATTACAAAAAGATATGGAAGCAGCCCAAGTGTCCATTGATCAATGAATGGATAAAGAAGATGTGATATATATATCTATATACACCCCCTTAATGGGGATTAAGGAGGGCATTTGTCGTGATGAGTACTGGGTGTTGCACGGAAGTGTTGAATCACTATATTGTACACCTGAAACTAATATTACACTGTATGTTAACTGGAATGAAAATAAAAACTTAAAAAAAAAAAGAACAAATCAGTGTTTTAACAAGCCTTCCAGGTAAATTCTGATACCTGCTAAGGTTTGAGAATTTTTGTTCCAAACTATTGGAGATCTTCAGACCTCAGAGTAATGACTCCAGGGCAGTGGCCTCATACCTGTGTGGCAACAACCAGGGCCAGTAGTAGCCACTTGTGAACGAGGGTTTGTTTTATTCATGGATGGCTTGAGAGGGATGGGAGTAGAAAGATAATCATTCTGACAAGACAGGAGGTAATAGACTTGAGAGACACTGCAATAGAAATGGCAGTTTAAACCGGCAGATGAATTGTCTGAAAGTGGTTGCATGTACAGTGAGAAAATAACCTCAAGGGAAGCAACTCAGGAAATATCCACCATGTGAGTGAAGAGGAGGAAGAGACACTGGCAAAGGAGAGAGACAACCGGTAAAGAGACAGGAAGACAGCTTGGACAGAACAGTGGCATAGAAGCGTGAAGATAGGCTGATCAATCAGCAGTTTCAAATGAGGCCTGAGGTTGACTGCGTTGATCACAGAAAAGGACAAAGGAGTTAGCTATAAGAAAAGGAGCTGGCTCAACCTTTGGTTGGGGAATTTAGGAATGAGGTGGGGGAATAGACAGACTGCAGGGATTAAGAAGAGAATAGGAGGAGAGGTGTGAGATGGAGGGGGATAAATAGCATCTTTCAAGACTGGCTCGGAAAGAAGGAAGATGGGCAATGATGGGAGCTGCAGGAGAGGAGGCCAGTGTGAGGGCAGGAGAAATATACATATTTTACCAACTGAAGGAAGAAGTCCTCAGGAGATAGTATTTGTTAAAGAAGCAGGGAGGAGGGGCTATCATGAGAACAAAGTCAGGAGTAGAACAGAAGGAAAAGGACTCAGCTGCCTTAAGAGTGGAAAAAGGAAAGATGGAAGGATTCATATGGGAGAATGGTTTCTGAAGAAAATGGAGGGTGAAATAGGTCCTGCTGAATAGTGTCAAACTTCCTCGTGAAATAGGAATAAAATCATTTACTAAAGTTTAAATTTTTTTTTTTTTTTTTTTTTTTTGGATAGGGGAATACAGGTGCACAGGGATTTAGAAGAGGAAAACCTGGAATAAGAAAAAAAATGCATTTCTCTATGGCCTAGCACTGGCTACTTCTTCTTGTTTCCAAGTTCCTATTTTGCACACTACTGTAATGTGAATAAGTCTTTCCTGCTTGACTTAGTTTTCCTGATTTTTTTTCAGTGGCTCTTCTCTTTTTTTCCACTTAAAATTTTTTTTTAAAGTTTATTTATTTTTGAGAGAGAGAGACAAAGTGGTAGTGGGGGAGCAGCAGAGAGAGAGAAGGAGAGAGAGACACAGAATCTGAAGCAGGCTCCAGGCTCTGGGCTATCGGCACAGAGCCCAACATGGGACTCGAACCCATGAACCGTGAGATCATGATCTGACCCAAAGTTGGATGCCTAACTGACTGAACCACCCAGGCACCTCTCAGTGGCTCTTCTTCTATGTGCTCTATAACATGCCATGGTCCCATAGCCCTCTTCTCTTTTCACTTTCAACTTTCTCCTTGGCTGTCACTTCCATGGCTTTATCAATCTGTTTATCAAATTTAAAGCCAGCCCTAATCTTCCTCTTGAGTTCTGGATCTGCATTCAACTGTTCACTGGACATTTAGTACCTTAGCTTCACTATGTTTAAAACCAAATTCTTTATCTGCTTCACTGCACACCAACAGAGACATACTCCTCTGAACTTAGTGTGCTGACTTCACCAGCTTCACCATTACTTATGGTGGTCTCCAAAGCAAGACACCACTGATGATCTCTTCTTATTCATCAATTCGTTCACTCATAATCATCTACCTTTTATTAATTTTACTTCTCAAATATTGCATCGTTTCTAATTCATATTCCAAAGTTTAACCCTCCATTGTCTCTCACAACCTTCTAGCAGATGTCTTGGGCTTTTTTTTTTTAATGTTTATTTATTTATTTTGAGAGAGAGAGAGAGTGTGCATGCATTCAAGTGTGCAAGTTTGATGGGGGAGGGGCAGAGAGAGAGAGGACAGTGAAACCCAAGAAGGCTCTGTGTTGTCAGTGCAGAGCCCAATGCGGGGCTTGATCCCACAACCCTGAGATCATGACCTGAGCCAATTCAAGAGTCAGATGTTCAACTGACTGAGATCTCTTGGATTCTAATATGTCCCCTCTTCAACCCATCCTCCATTTCATAACCAGAAATTCATTGTAAAATGCAGATCTGCCTATGTCTCTCACCTTTAATGACAATCTACTTCCTATAGCTATGGTTTTCATATCATCTTCTGGAAACTAGTGTTCCCTAGAGAGGTTTTAAGGACTCCAAAATCAAATTATAAATATGATAAGGAAAATGTATTTATATCATTGATTAAAGTCTATTACTGCATCATACATGACAGAGATGCACATGCCAGTGGAGAAAAGTATACTAATAGACTGTTAGGGAAAGACCACTGATACTATTGTCTTACAACATCCAGAGAAAAACTCAACAAATATGCATCCATGACACTGGAAGAATATGTGTGACAGCTGATACTGCAAGAAAACTTTCCAAATCAAATGGGCCAAAGAATAAATATTGCCAGTTCCTCTATTTTGCATGTCTTTCCATACAATAGGAGAGATGTATTACAAGTAAAACACATACCACAAAGCAGGAGAAAATGCTTAGATCAGCTTTGATACATCAAATCAGGTGGTAAGAATGTGGAAAGATGTATTTGTACTGCTCGCATAAAAGCAATAGCTGGGAAAACAGCTGGAGAAGTGACTTTTTTACAAAAGCTATTATGGAAAATGTGAGGAATAGTCTAATTTGCATAGACAAGCATTAGCCCTTCAGAAAATGCTGTTTTCTTTTCAAAACAGGTTTAGTTTATTCTATGCAGATCACAAATTTTATTAAGGCATAGTCTTTCGATAAAATACTTTATGTCCAGTGTTATTTTTCATGAGGTTTTAAAAACATTTCTTAGCTGTCTACTAGGTGCACTGGATAAGGTAGTCTGAGTTTCACAATTCATTTTTTTATAACTAAAGTTTTCTGGCCCTCACTTAACAAGGTACTGATAGGAGTATTGCAAATGAATAACAATCCACATTTAGCTAAATTTTTCCCAACCGTACAATAATTGTGCCAGCTTTCATATCTTTCTGATAATGTTTCATCAGCTGAAAAAGCCCAATTCAGAAATGCCTATGATGACAGATGAAGTGCTAGTGAAGAAACAGAAACAATACTTAATGTTTACAAAACAAATAAACAGGGATTTTTAAAAGTTGAGTATTTTGCCCTTTATCAGTCTTGATATCTACTATAAAATCTCCCCTCCTGAACCCATCTTTTGGTCTTTCCTTTGGTTTAAGAACCTCTATGCTTCTACTTGCTTAAGATCAAACCTATGTGACCATGCTAAGCCTGTGTGTGTGTGTGTTTTCCAAGAAAAGTGATTAAAAGTGTGAGTTCTCAGATTAGACAAAGATTGAAGTAACAACTCTGCCACTTACTTTTTAACTCCAAGATTAAACTCTTGATGACTTAGTTTACTATTGGAGAGAAGAGATAATAATAATAGCAATTGCCTCTTTCAGTTGTTAGAAGAAAGAAATGAGCTGATGGATCTGAAACACAGCCTGGCACACAATAAACTATGAATTTCAATTGCCATTGTTTTATTCTTATTCTTTACCTACTCCTGCTCAGGAGTCAGCTCAAATATCTGCCTCGCTCCTTGAAGTGGCTGTAGCAGGGATGAATTTGGATCAGACCTTGAAGGAGAGACACGATCCAGATTGCATAACAGCGCATGTACCATCAAGGGAGAGAGAGCAGATGGAGAAGAGAGCAGGTCCTGCCTTTCAGAATGGCTTTTAGGCAGGTTACTTAATCCCTTTTAATCTGATTTAATGAATTAATTAATCTATAAAATGAGGTTAATAATAACAAGTTTCAGTCCGGTTGTTTTTGGGAAAAAAAAATAAGGTAGTCTCTGAGAAGGCTCCTAACCCAGTGCTTGCCACTTAGTAAGAGTACCAGTTTACTTTACTACTGTTTCCCTTTCCTTAACTCTGCTTGAACCCTAGCTCAGGCCCCTTCCTTAGGCTGTACTAACGTTTCATTTGCATACAAAGGTGCCTGGACTCTTTGTAACTGAAGGGCATCCGCCTCATCAAGGTGGACAACTCCACTATGAAAACAAACTCTGTACCTTGGTAGCATGAAAAAAAACAACAACCTGGCAACATCATCACCATTTTTATTTTTGAAGCATTCATTTACAAGGTCCTGCAGACTCCCCGGGTGCCTGGGTGGCTCAGTCAGTTAAGGATCCAATTCTTGACTTCGGCTCAGGTCATGGTCTCGGGACTGTGAGATTGACCCCTGCGTCCGACTCCTTGCTGGGCATGGAGCCTGCTTAAGATTCTCTCTCTCACTCTGCCCCTCCCCTCTTCACGCGTACACACTCATGCGCGTGCCTGCGCGTGCCTGAGCGTGCGCGCACCAGCTCTCTCTCAAAATGAAAGAAAAGGTCCTGCAGAGTCCCTGAAAAAAGTCATTTTCTTTTTACTCACCTTACAGTTTTCATTATTTTCCCCCTCAAGCAAGCATTTTAGACAATTAAAGCAAGTTGGATTCAAGCGTTTTCAGTGTTTTGATTAAGATTTTATGTTCAGTAGTAAGTGGTATGTAATTTTGGAAGTATGATGCCAATTTTAATTAATTTTCATAGGTTTGCTAATTAAAACAATTAAGAGGTGGGGCTTACCCTTGGAAAAATAATTGGAGGATCTCTTGAACATTATCCTTGAGGTTTCACACAAGCACAAGATGGTGTAAATTTGTTTTAAAAATAGCGAGAAACCCGAAAGAAGTAATTATAACATCAAACCAAAGTTGTGTCTGCATTTATCTTTTTTAAAAATAGGAGATAAAATTTTCCTTGAGCTTCTGGAAGCTGCTTCTGCCTGCCTCTGTGTTCATAGTAGTAGTAATAATAAGGAATAAACCAAATATTTTTTCAATAATGGCATGATATGTAAACTTTAAACTTTGGAGACAAATATCAACCAGATGACATACTGAGAGATGAGAAAATGAATAAAGAAACACTGAGAAAGCCGTAGGGCATGGTAGGAGAAATATCTAACGTGGATTAATCACTCTACGGCCAACAGGATGCAATCCTTGAAATAATGGGTTTCCAACTTCTTTGAAATCAGGAACCTTTAGAGTCAAAACATACTTCCTAGAAATTTAACACAGGACATAATCTTTGGTAGTAGTAGAAGATGATAGGAGTGAACACAAAAAGAAAAAGGAACAGTATACAAGAACACTCAAGCAGTTTAACATGTTCATTAAATGCCAGAAATCTGGGGTCCCAGTGCCTAGGTTTTAATCTTTCCTCCACTTCTAAAATAGGGCTAATTGGGGTGCCTCGGCAGCTCAGTCGTATAAGTGACTGACGTCAGCTCAGGTCATGATCTCACGGTTTGTGGGTTCGAGCCCCACATTGGGCTCTGTGTTAAGCGCTCAGAGCCTGGAATTGGCTTCGGATTCTGTCTGTCTGTCTCTCTCTGCCCATCCCCTGCCCAACACTCTGTCTCTCTCTCTCAAATATAAATAATTAACGTTTAAAAAATTTTAAGAAATAGAATAGGGGTAATAGAACCTATCCCAAAGGGCTGTTGTAAGGATTACATTCATTAATATATGTATATCATTTAGAACAATGCTCTATCCAAAGTTAAGGTTAGTTATTTCTATAATTATCCTCACTCACATTTAAAATATTAAAAAATTAGTAACTTCCCCAAAATATTCCAAAGATCTCTCCACTATCGTAGTTTACCCAAATGAAGTTATACAACATTGCAGAGGTCTAGAGTTTGGGGGAACAATGATTTAAAGCCTCAGTATATTTATCAGGAGTCTTAAAAATGACAATACTCTTTGATTCCGTAATTCCACATGAAGGAGTCTAGCTTGAGAAAATGATAAAAATGCAAACAATTATAAATAGAGATATTCACTATGGCATTATTTATAAATAAAAAATTTGGAAAATCAAAATGTGAGAAAATAGGAAGAAGAAATAAGGAATTATTTAAGTAGATGATGGCATATTTATAAGATGAAACGTATGCAAGCATTAAAAATGGCTTTCTTTCATAATGAATGTTAATTACATGTGAAGTGCTGATGGTATAGGAGTAAATGAACTCAGCAAAAAATATTACTGTATTTATAGTATGATCTCGACTCCTTAAAAATGTCTAGAACGTATCTTGGAAAAATGTGCTAATAAATGAACATTATTTCAGAAGATTTGAACAGGGTCAGCAAACATGTTCTGTAAAGGTCCAGGTAGTAACCATTTTAAGTTTTGCAGGTATATAGTTTCTGCACACCTCTTAACTCTGTTCTTGCGGTGTGGAAAGCAATCATAAATACCCGTAAACAAATGGGTGTGGCTGTGTTCCAATAAAATTTCATTTACAAAACACAGGTGGTTGGCCTGCTGGCCATAATATGCTGACCTCTGGGTTAAATTTACAGATGTATTTATTTTCTCTTTCCATATTTTTCTGTATTTTCTAAATTTTCTACAGTGAGAAAAGCATTCCTTTCATAATCTAAAAATTAAAACAGTTAAGTTCTACAAAAAGTAAAATGCCTTTTCCTATATTAAATAAGAGATGTCGTACATAGTTAGAAAGTGGCTATAGTAATCTTTTCTAATTTAAAAATGTGTATTAGGTCATGTCAAAAATGACATACTCAAAAATAAAAGCCTCCAGTAGTCTCATATGGTACTTAGAGTAAGGTCCAAAATATTTTACCCAGCCTATAAAGCCTAAAAGACCTGGCCTCTGGCTAGATCTCAGAATTCATTTCCTACCACTCTCTCCCTTGATCACTTGATCCGGACATGCTTGCGCTGGCATGGGGTACTGGAGTTGAGCATTTAGGCAGACTTGCATAAACCAGTAGCTTTCACAACTTTTCATAAAAAGGCTCTGCCTACAAATCCAAGGGTCCTGGAAATGACTTAAAAGAATTACTCAATCCTCCAATCTTTTTTAAAAAATTCTAGGTTTTTGTATGTGTTCATAAAATATCCTAGTATTTGATTTAATTTTCTGTATTTTTCATCTAAATATCTATATTTACTTATTTATTGAAAAAAATTTTTGAATATAATTGACACAGAGTTACCTCTGTTTCAAGTGTACAACATAGTGATTCCCATCTCTATAGGCCATGCTGTACTCACCACAAGTGTAGCCCACTTGTCACCGTACAATGCTATTATAGTATCATTGACTATATTCCCTATGCTATGCCTTTTATTCCCTGACTTAATTCATTCCATAACTGGGGGGCACCTAGGGGGCTCAGTCTATTGAGTATCCATCCAACTTCCGCTCAGGTCATGATCTCCCAGTTCAGAGCCCTGCTTCAGGCTCTGTGCTGATAGCCGAGAGCCTGAAGCTTGCTTCAGATTCTGTGTCTCCCTCTCTCTCTCTCTGCCCCTTCCTGGCTCGCACTCTGTCTCTCTCTCTCTCAAAATTAAATGAACATTAAAAATTATTTTTAATATTTTTTTACATTTATTTATTTTTAAGAGACAGAGAGGCAGAGCACAAGTGGGGGAGGGGCAGACGCTTAACCGACTGAGCCACCCAGTGCCCAACATTAAAAAAATTTTAAAAATTCATTCCATAACTGAAAGTCTGTATCTCCCACTCCTCTTCATCCATTTTGCCCACCCTCCCACCCTCCTACCCCCTGGAAACCATTACTATGTTTCCTGTATTTATAGGTCTGGGTCTGATGTTTGTTTTTTATATTCCAAATGAGTGAAATTTTATGGTATTTGTCTCTAGCAGTCTGACTCATTTCATAATTTAGCATAATACCCTCTAGGTCTGTCCATGTTGTTGCAAATGGCAAGATCTTATCATTCTTTTTCATGGTTGCATAATATTCCATTGTCAGCTAAATGGTTCTTGTTAGAGCAACAGACATAGAAGTTCAAGGAAGTAAAAAAAACACCAGCTAGCCTGAGATCTTATTTTTGAATTGGAAAAAGCTAAAATTTTATAAACAGCAATAAATAATTTATTTTCCTCCTCCCTTTTGTATATACTGTTCCACATTATCTACTCTTGATATTGGGCACATCAATACACAATGTATTTATCAATAGATTTATCAAACATTTTTATTCTTGCCAAGCAGGTAAATAAGGAATATTTGGTTTGAATTTGTGTTTTTTATTGTGACAGAGTTTAAGCACATTTTCATATGTTTAAAAGCCATTTATGTTTCCCAGTCTGTCACCTTTGTTTTTCTATTCATGACCTTTGTTTTTCTATTATCCTTTAGTTACCTTTTTTTAGCATGTTGAGGGACTTTTAATACATGATGGAAATTAGCTTTTGTCTGTCATATGGTGCTGCACATAACTTTTCTATTTTGTGTTTTGATTTTATTTATTTATTATTTACTTACTTGCTATGTAGAAATTTAAAACATTTTTAAAGTTTAAATTCAAGTTAGTTAACATACCGTGCAGTATTGGTTTCAAGAGTAGGACCCAGTGATTCATCACTTCCATATAACACGCAGTGCTCATTCCAACAAGTGCCCTCCTTAATGCCCATCACCCATTTAGCCTATCCCCCCAACTTCCCTTCCAGAAACCTTCAGATTGTTCTCTGTATTTAAGAATCTCTTATGGTTTGCCTCTGTCTCTGTTTTTATCTTATTTTTCCTTCCCTTCCCTATGTTCATCTTTTTTGTTTCTTAAATTCCACATATGAGTGAAATCATATGATATTTATCTTTCTCTTACTGACTTATTTTGCTTGGCATAATACTTTCTAGTTCCATCCATGTTGTTGCAAATGGAAAGATTTCATTTTTTTGATTGCCGAGTAATAGTCCATTGTGTGTGTGTGTGTGTGTGTGTGTGTGTGTATGCCATATCTCCTAAATATGAGACAGGAAACCATCAAAATCCTACAGGAGAAAACAGGCAACATCTTCTTTGACTTTGGCCATAACAACTTCTTACTACATAGACATATCTCCAGAGGCAAGGGAAACAAAAATTGAACTATTGGGGCCTCATCAAGATCAAAAGCTTCTGCACAGTGAAGGAAACAATCAAGAAAACTAAAAGGCAACCAACAGAATGGAAGAAGATATTTGCAAATGACATATCGCATAAAGGGTTAGTATCTAAAATCTATAAAGAACTTATCAAACTCAACACTCAAAAAAACAAATGATTCAGTGAAGAAATGGGCAGAAGACATGAATAGATACTTTTCCAAAGAAGACATCTGGATGGCTAACAGAGACATGGAAAGATGCTCAACATCATTCATCATCACAGAAATACAAATCAAAACCATAATGAGGTACCACTTCACACTTCTCAGAATGGCTAAAATTAACAACTCTGGCTAAAAGGAAACAACAGATGTTGGCGAGGATGTGGAGAAAGGGGAACCTTTTCGCACTGGTGGTGGAAATGCAAACTGGCACAGCCACTCTGGAAAAGCCGTATGGAGATTCCTCAAAAGAAAAAAAAATAGAGCTGCCCTACCACCCAGCAATTTCACTACTAGGTATTATCCAAAGGATACAAATGTTGATTCGAAGAGGCACATGCACCCCAATTTTTATAGAAGCACTATCAAACATAGTCAAATTATGGAAAGAGCCCAAATGTCCAAAATTAAAAAATAATTTAATGGTAAAATCCATAGGTCTTTTTTGGGTTCATCTGAAATTTATGCCATGCTTTAAAAGACCATCCCTACACAAAACTAATTTTTCCCCTTAGATCTTTGCTCCATCTGGGATTTATTTTAGAGTAAGGAGTAATGGAGGGAAAAGTGCCTACAGATTCCTCTGCTAATGTAGTCAGGCAAGACTCTGTTTGCAGAATGACACAACCTGGTTTCTCTAAGCCATCAGGTACTTACCACTCAAAATATTGTGAAATCACCCAATGAAATAACTCCTATATCAAACAATGTTAACATGTGGCAACACCATTTTTGATCAGTATTTGCTGAACTTTAGCCATTTGAATATTACCTCTATAACTTTTGACATTTTTCCATTAACTCCTATAATATTATTTTCTTAATACTTTAATTTCAGTTGCCTCTTTTTATGTAATTTTATTTCAAAAGGAAACTCTATATCATAATTTAATTTTCTAATTAAATTTCTGAAGCATGCTAAAATAAATAATTATTAAAATAAAATTTCACCTCTGCACCACCAATATGTCTTTTATTAGTTTGGAAAAAAGTGATCTAGTTAGAGACAAATATATAGAAGTATGGAGCTCTCTAAAACAAAATATTGGCATGATTGACAGAAATTTTGAGTGTCTGTATTTGAAATGTTGGTGATACTCCTTTTTGTTACTTCATAGAGTCTACTGAAAATTTAATTTACTTACTTCTGTTACATTATTTGGTGTATATTAATACATGACAGCAAAAGCTAAATTTTAGCTTGTAGGATAAATACCGCGCGCGTGCACACACACACACACACACACACACACACACACTTTTCTTTCTAAAACAAACAACAAAAAAATAGAAAAGCTGATTCTGCCTCTGTGGATGAAACATTCTCTGTAACTCTAAAGAAACACATTTCATGCTCCAGATGAGTTTGGCTCTTTGCTGACTAAAATACCTGCCACTAAACCAAAAAATAATGAAATAGGATGGCCCAAAAGGAGCTCTAAAGAATACTCCATTTTGCATTTTTTTAAAGGATAGTTTTTTGAAAATGGAGAGTTTCAGTATTAATTCCAAGTAATATAATTCTTTGGACCATAATAATAATCCTTCTTTGGGGTCAACTAGATCCCTAAATATATAGAATAAAGTGACGAAGATAGATTCTTTTGACTATACATTTACATTGGATATTACTCTTCATATCTGGAAGTAGATGATGATTTTACAACCTTATATTTAGACAACAGAATTTAAGTAATTAGTGAGATAATTTGAGGCAACGTACTATATAGACTCCTGGAGAATAAGGAACTGAAGAAGAAATAGCGCTGCTACAATCATTGGGGTGCATGTGCCCCTTCACATCAGCACTCCTATATCCTTTGGATACATTCCTAGTAGTGCAATTGCTGGGTCATAGGGGTAATTCTGTTTTTAATTTTTTTAGGAAGCTTCACACTGTTTTCCAGAATGGCTGCATGAGTTTGCATTCCCACCAACAATTCAAGAGGGTTCCCCTTTCTCCACATCCTCGCCAACATCTGTTGTTTCCTGAGTTGTTAATATTATCAACTCTGACTGCTGTGAGGTGAGAAATGTAACAGATGATCATAGGGGAAGGATAGGAAAAATAAGAAAAAAAGTGGAGAGGGAGGCAAACCATAAGAGACTCTTAAGTACAGAGAACAAACTGAGGGTTGATGAGGGTGGGGAGAATGGATGATGGGCAATGAGGAGGGCATTTGTTGGGATGAGCACTGGGTGTTATATGTAGGTGATGAATCATTGGAATCTAGTCCCGAAGACAAGACTACACTGTACATTAGCTAGCTTAAGAATAAATAAAATAAAATAAAATAAAATAAATAAAAAATACAACAACAAAAAAGAAGAAATAGAGAAGAGGATGTTAGTTTCCATTCAAACCACATGTGCAGCCGCTAAGTGAAAAGAGAACACTATTGGGTTGGTCTATGATATGTAAAGTTACCAAAAAAAGGGTCTTTGTTTAAGTGGAAGCCAATAATGTAAAAATCTCTTAGTATGTATTCAGGACATAATGCTATTTTTGTCACTGCCTCATCAGTAACGGAAAGAATGATAGCTAGTATTTAGCAAGTACTATGCTTACCATGTAGCAGGTCTTTTACAAATACCATTCTGTTTAGTCTCATGATATTATTTCCCCCGTATTAGAGATGAGGAAGTGGAGTCTCTGATGAGTAGTCTTGCCTAAGTCATGCAATTAGAAAGCAGAAGAGCTACAACTAAAACTCAAGCCCTCAAAAGCTTAAACTTTTCCTAGGAAGCCACAGCCCTCCTCCAATTAGTTCAGCTCCTTCAACCTCCTGAGACGAACCCTTCTTCTTTGTCTTGGAGGGTAAACCACAGCAGAACAAAGCACCTCACACCTGTCATGCACCCTCTCTCCTGGCTATATGGAAAAGAGCAGTTCAAGGAGTAGGGTCTGGCTTTCATTTAAGAAGGATGACGATGATAACTGGAGTAACTATTCAAAAGACTGCAGGAGCCACAGAAAACCAATATCTAAAAACAAAAAAGTTTTAGATTTTTGCAATAAATAGTCTGCCATTCAGGCCATTAGTTTTTATTCAGCGCTCATGGTGGTACAGATCTCTGTATTAGCTCCCCCCCCCATTTGGCTCAAATAATTCGTGCAGTTTGAGCTGAAAAGAAACAAACAGTATTTGTAGGACTCCATTCTCCATTTCATAAATCCTCCTGCAGGGCACTGACTGACAGCTCGCTACATTTCTTATAGCGCCTTTCACATCTCTGGGGTGGGCAAAACACTTGCACGAATGTACAATAGGAGAATATCAAATGAAATGTTTACAGAGATTTTACTGCAGCTGCTACCTAGGAATACTTCCTCTGTGGAAATGTTGCCAGGATTCCCCAAAATTAAACAGAAATAAACATCCTTTTCCTTAGAGTCAGCAGTGAGGACATTTTGTTAGCATTTCCCATAACATCATGATGTTATATTCTAAAGGTATTTCTCAGATAATTTTGGGAAATTATTATCAGATATTATTTCAGAGTAGTCCGTCGAAAGGAGTTGCTCAAAATAAACAACATATTGTATAGTAAACAGAGAATAATCTTAACGGATAGAAAGACCTAGGTTCTAGACTCTGATCTACCACTTCTTAGCTAATTGTATCAAATAAAGAAGTCTCTGAAAAACAATGTCCTCCTTTGTAGAATAGGAAAAATATCTATTTCAGGGGACAGTTATAGGGATTAAATAAAATAATGATCACATATAAAGCACATAGCAAACTCTCTGGCACTTAGACGATATTCCACAAATGTTAATTTTGCATCCTTATTAGTTCCAGTATACTGACTACTCACCTATTTACTTGGTTTCTAGTTGACAAACAAAAACTTTAAGGGAAAATATAGTTTTAAAGAGATCAAGATCAAGGTGGCCAGATATTTCCCATGGCAAAGCACTCTGCACTATGGGTACATTTGTTATAGGATTGAAGTTTCTTTGTAGAACACATTAGGATGTCACGTAATCTTGTTTGTAGAAAAATAAAAGACATTTAAATAGTGCCCCCGTTTTATGATTTTTATAAGCGCTGTCACCAAAGTGACCTTTGGGTTTATAATAATTCTTATTTTATTATGTTTATAATTTTTTCGTATTCATAGAGGTATCTCAAATGTCTTGCGAATTTATTTTTTAAAAGCTACTGCAAGATAAGGTATGATTTTCACAATTGTGGAGTAATAGTAATGGAACAATATAATAATATGTTAGCTAAATTATAGCGCTACTGCATGCCAAATAACTGATGTGTGCGTTTTAATGATTTTTACCTCATTTAATCCACCCAACAACTCAAAGAGAAAGGTATTATTATTATTATCATCCTATTTTACAGATAAGGAAATGGAGGCACAGAGTGGTTAAGGGACGTTCCTGAGGTCTAAAGTAGTTAAGTAGAGTAGGAGACACCAAGGAGAGGAAAAGGAAGATAAGTGTCTGTTGCTCTTTATAAAATTTTAGGCTTTCTAAATTGAAAAATAAAATCTGAAGCTATTTGGTGTTTTTATTGCTTCCTTGAATTTGTTTGGGCTGTTGCCCTATCAAGAATCTTCCATCTGTAATAGTCTGGATTTGTTTCCTTTGCCATAGGCTGTACCTTTCTAATAGATATTTGGATAAAAACTATAGAAAACAAAATCAAATATTAGGATGGTTTTTGTACACAGTAAAGACACTTAAAATTTTAAGTTTTTAAAAATGTTTATATACTTCTGAACGAGAGAGTGAGAGAGACAGAGCGTGAGTGGGAGAGGGGCAGAGAGAGAGGGAGACACAAAATCTGAAGCAGGCTCCGGGCGGGACTCGAACTCACAATCTGTGAGATCATGACTTGAGCCGAAGTCGGATGCCCAACCAACCGACTAAGCCACCCAGGCACCCCTGGATACTTAAAATTTTAAAGAATTGTTTCAAGGACAGAATAATTTTTGAAAAGTTACCTTCAAGACCTTTGGCTTTGTAGACAGAGTCCTTATGTGAAAAAAAGCTAGTGGTACCACTACTTGTCATGTTATCTGTGGTTCTAGGGTTGTGGGCTTTAAAGGTGAATAAGACATAACCTTCCCTGAAATGAATGAGGTGCTTGTATTGGCAACATCAGCTATTTGATTTCCTGAAATATTCTGCTGGATAATATGGTTATATCTGTATTATTTGGAAAATGACCCATTCATAGGTTCCAAGTATTCCTTAACAGCAACTGCCAGTCAGTGTCAAATCTGGCTTGAACACACTATAATTTCAATTAAGTGGCATACCATTTAAATATGCACATAAATAAATTGCATAGAAAAATTATGGAAGGAGAGCTGAATGATCTAACAATAATGCATGTCAAACTTACAGTAAACACATATCATGACAAATTTCCTTGACATTCTCTCTCTTGTGAAAATATATACAGTAATATTTCCATTAAGGATGCTTTTAACAATAAACTTTGATGTCAGAAGCCTAGTTGTGAGAATGAGGAGAGATAGAGATAATTTTGGAGGGATTCTTGTCTCAACACACTTTAATGGGACACTGAACTCAACTGTTAAGTGTATGTCACTGGGGAATTTGGTCTTCAGGGCTACACGAGAGATTCTGTCCACTTTTAAGAAGCTAAAGGGCAGGGAGTATTTTTGCAGCCTCAGGCCACTCAAATCTAGGGAGTAAAGTCTGCCTTTCAGTTGGGCTTCTGTCCTGGTTTGCCTTGGACAAGTTTGTATATGGTATGGTGTCTTTTCTTTTAGTGCAGTGGTTGCCATGAATCCAGACCTCAGCACATGAGATCTGGTCCAATTTCCCTCCCACTTAAGTTTCCCCAAGTCTAAGTCAGGTGTGTGACTGTGGACATGTGACAATCTCTTTGTGCCTCAGTTTCCTTACCCATAAATTTAGGATTGTAATAGAACATACTTTAAAAGGTGGCTCAGTCGGTTGAGTGTCCGACTCTTTATTTCAGCTCAGGTCATGATGTCACAGATCATGATGTCACAGTTCATAGGATCAAGCCCTGTGGGAGGCTCTGCACTGACAGCTCAGAGTCTGCTTGGGAATCTCCCTCCTTCTCTCTCTGCTCCTCCCTACTCTTAAAAAAAAAAAAACAACACTTTTTTTTAAAGGGTGGTTTGTGAAGATTAGTGTTACCTGCCATTAGATGATTGTATGGTGGAAAAGACTTGGATTCAAATACTGTTTTTGCTACATACTACCCTTCATGGCCTTGGGCAAAATATCAACTCTCTCTGAGCCACAGTTTCTGTTCATGGAAAGTTTCTACAAAGAGGAAGTTCACCCACCATCAAGGTTGGATGTGAGGATAATAAATAATGCATGGGGGTGCCTGGGTGGCTCAGTCAGTTAACTTCAGCTCAAGTCATGATCTCACAGTTCACAAGTTCAGCCCTGTGTCAGGCTCTGTTGCTGACAGCTCAGAGCCTGGAGCCTGTTTCAGATTCTGTGTCTCCTTCCCTCTCTGCCCCTCCTCCACTCACACTCTATCTCCTTCTCTCTCAAAAACATAAATAAATATTATAAAAAAATTAAAAAATAATGGATGACAATTACCTAGACCATGATGAGTATTTATAAATAGTAGTTATTTTAAACTAAGCCCTCATTTGTGTGTCTACTATGTTTGGGGGCCTGTGGTAGCTGTTATAGGGAGCAGTGGATTTACAGTGTGGCTGGTGAACACCTTGAATTATGAAGAAGGAAGTCTCTTGCTGTGCTCACAGCTGTCACAAATATATAATACCTCTAAACTGGTTTGAGAATAAAGTAGTTAATTGTCTCTAAGCATTTAGTACTTTCAACAGTTATCAAATGGCTTATTCTGACACTGAGCCCATATGTTATATATGGGCATGAAAATTATTTTCTTCCAAATCACTTTTCATCTGGTTGATGTGTAAAATATATTTTGGACTTTTCCACTAGTAGGTACAGTATAGATGTAGATATAGACATCAGGATCCACTTCTCTGACCAGCCAGCCACCCAGCCACCCATCTATCCATATCTGTCTGTCTATCTGTCCAAATTTCCAGCTTTAAAAACAATGCCATTGGCCCTAACATGTTCTGCAAAATAGACTCTATGAAAGTAAGTGCCCTTTACAAGACTGGTAACACATATTATCAATTATTTTTCCATAAATGCTTCTGGAAAATCAAAATAATATGTGAACATCCATATGGAATTATATTAAATTCAATTTCAGTAAGCAGTGATAGGCTGATGAACCTGGAAGGGAATTGGTGCAGTCATCCAGGAGGAATAAAGGAATGCAGTATTTACTCAGATGGAAAAAAAAATCACAGTTGAGTGCTCTGAAAAGACAGGAAACTGACACGAAGAAATAAATGCCATCTATAAAGCACTGGGGATGCACTTTCAGCACCATTGACTAACAAGGCCAGAAATGACAGAGATACCTTTGTCATATAATAATATTTTACACAACATGGCTTACTATTTGATAATGTTGCCTATGAACTTTTGGGTAATAAAACAAATTATATTAAGATTTCTTTTAAGTACAAAATTCCATCAAAATATCACGAAATTATATCATATAAAAAATCAACAACACATAGCACATTGGGGGAAAGAGCAACATTTAAATAAAATACCCTCAATTTTCCCTGAACTCAAGTAATAGCTTCTATTTTATCATATTTTTATAGTTTCCTTGATAGAAAAGTGAGATCAGGAGCAAAACCCTTATTTTAGAACCTGTGGTCACTGGACAGTATTTTTCTCTTCAGATAAGGTTATCTCTTGACTTTTGAAAGATTATTTTGACCATCATCTTGCTGTTCTCCTATAAATCTTAACTTTCATCCTGAAATGAGACCAATTCCAGTATGGAGACCTTGGTTACAAATTGTCCATGGCCAAAATCATTATCCTGAGAAAACGAAGCTCAAACTAGTGTTTCTGAATTATGGTGTGAAGAAAGTCATTGAAAGGGTTTGCTCTTTAGGTTTCTATTATCTTAAAGCCTGATTTACCCAACTATTCTATTAATGAACAACACAGTATGATACAAAAGCTAAAGGCACAAGGTTGTGTTTAATTTTTAGTTGTTACTACTTTTATTTTTATAGGAAAGTAGAACCCAGGCAAAACAGATGAAACTATGTGTGTTACAGATTAAAAGACAGATCAAAATATACTCTTTATAAAGGAAAAAACCAGAGTTTTAAAAAGAAACTGTGGCCAAATATTTTTGGATAATAATATTTGAATGAGTAAATAAATAAATCTATTAACTACCTATCAAGTGCACTGCACACGTATAGTATGAAAAGATCACTGCTAGCTGTTGTGAAGGGAGACAAAGATGCATATATTGCAAAAACCATTGGGAATTAAAATCTAATGAACACTCTTTGGACAAATGAGTAATATTTCAAATCTTCCCATTGAAAAATTACAGGATTTCCACAGCAGCTTTTTCCTTTTAGTTTTCCTCATAACATACACATTTTATTTGTGCATGTACTATGAAGGAATCATCTTAATTGACAAGTTTTCAAATTCTTTGTTCATTTTCTATTCCTATTTGCTGAATAATCCTTCTCTTCCTCATTAACTAGTTATATGTGATTTCTCATATATAAAATTATTATATATGACAGAAACTAAAAGGAGGAGAAATTAAGAAATAGATATGTATGTTTGTATATATATATAATATATTACATATAATATTTGAGCTATTCTATCCTAATGCTTAATTATTATTCCAATATTTCCCTTTTTATTATTGCAGTATGTTTTTAAAACAGTCAGGTTACCTTACTTCGATATCTTTCTTTTTCAAATGTTTCTTCGCATTTTGCTTGTTTAGTCCTTCAATGCACTTTAGGACCCACTCCCTTCCCTACCCGTTGGTTTAGGATATTTATTGTAATAACATTATATTATTTGGCCAAATACAGTGTTTTTATAGTGTTTGATTGCTAATACGCCATAGTCGTACAATTAGTCTTTTAACATATCTTTTAACAATATTTAAAAATTTTTTTCATATAAGTCACGTACTTTCCTTGTGAAGGTTTTCATAAAATTACTTAGAGATTTAAAAGTATACATTTTGGGGCACTGTGTGGCTCAGTCGGTTAAGCGAATAACTTGGGCTCAGGTCAGGATCTCATGGCTCATGAGTTTGAGCCCCACGTTGGGCTCTGTGCTGACAGCTCAGACCCTGGAGCCTGCTTCAGAGTGTCTCCCTCTCTCTCTGCCTCTCCCCCATGCACACTGGGTCTCTCTCACTCTCTCTCGAATATAAATATTTTACAAAATTTTAAAAATAAATAAAAGTATATATTTCTTCTTTTGCAATCAGGACCACTTTGAAAATTCTATTTTACATAATTTCCAGGTATGCTATTGATTTTCTAAATTCAGGATATATTGAATTTTATTTTATTTTATTTTTTGGTCTAAGCTTCCAATACATCTGCATAAATGTAAACTATTTCTTCTAATATTTATAATTCCTATTTCTGTTAAAAGTTTAATCACAATAGTTAAGAAAGTGGTAATAGTATGGCAGTCTTATTGAGGTCTAATATTTCAACAGAAACAGATATAACAAGATATTTCTTCTTAGAGATATGATTCTAAATTCCTTTCTGGATCTCAAGCCCACAGAACTGAGCTGAGTTCCAATTTTACTTCTCTAAACCTATCAGACTTGCTTTATTCTTCTAAATATACAACCTTTTAAGAAAACAAAGCAGACATTGTTTATTTTCTTCTTTCCTACAAATATTGTTCAGTTCATAGTAAAAAAATCTATTTGTTTCCTTCTTTTACAAAAAAATTCATTGCTCAATATTATGCAATGTTTAGAGAATAAAACAATTTCTAACTTCCTTAAGGAAATTGTTTTTCTGAATTTTTTATTGCTTTCATCTCAAATTTTGTGTTGATGTTCCAAAATCATATTATATAGGAAATCATTTTAAAAAATCATTTTTGAGGAGCGCCTTTGTGGCTCACTCTGCTGAGCCTCTGACTTCGCTCAGGTCATGATCTCAAGGCTTGGCTTGTGACTTCTAGCCCTGCATTGAACTCTGTGATAACAGTTCAGAGCCAGTAGCCTGCTTCTGATTCTGTGTCTACCTCTCTGTCTCTCCCCGGCTCACGCTCTGTCTCTCCCTCTCTCAAAAAATAAATAAACATTAAAAAAATTTTTTTAAAAGAAAAAAATTATGAAACAAATTAACCTTGGTTTTCCCTGACAGTTTATACTTGATCATAACAATTTTCCTTGGGTGTCTGTTAAGAACTGGGCACTGCAGCAATGCTGAAGAAATATGAGAATGCTCCCAGACTGTAAATATACAAGAGGGAGAACTATGGAATTTGGAGTCACCAAGCTTTATTAAGGAGGTCCTTGAAGAATGAATAACTTTTAAGGAGGAAGGTACAAGGGGCTTGGGGCACAGGCATACTAGGAAAGAGGGAAATCTGAAAGGCCACAGGTAGGCCCCTGGTAGGTGCTGCCTTAGTAGAGAAATGACAGGCGATCCTTGAAAGCTTAAGGAGAACATATGTCCCTTCACTCTATCCCCACCTGAACCACTCTTACGAAAAATACTTTAGTTTTATTTTTACTCAAAATAAAGTTTTTAAAAATGTTATGATGTAAAGTAAGAAAATTTGGTAAAAGTCCTCTTTTGTCTCTTACTGTTAGATTACAACCAGAAAACGGAAGAAAATAATAAATTAGTGACATTCAGAATCTAAAATGACTCTGAAATAAAAGGTTCACAGATCACATAATGTCTTATATTTAAGCGTCAACCCTTCTTGTTTAAGAACTTGTATGAACTAATTTGGACAATAGAATAAAATAAACATGCAATTTGTCAGACACCATGGATTTATAAAATCATAGGATTAAGTCTTTAACCTTTATTCATAAAGGATTAGTTGGAATACATTTTTAAAATTTATTTTAAGGAGATATTTTCAGAATTAAATAGTTTACAATGGCCCAGACTAAAGGAATTCACCTAAGGTTCAATTTAGGGCCAGTTTCTATCATTTACCTATGACAATTGACTTCTAAACAACATATATTATTTCATTTTTTAATTAGTTACGGAAAAGATCTAATATGCACAATTTGTGTATCTTCAATTGTATCATAATATATTCATAATATATTCAAAGTAGGGAGCACAAATAATACATCCAAATAGAGTTCTCACTATGGGAGGTACAGAGAAATTAGTAAATTAATGTAGAAGTTGATTAGTGAAAGATACCCTATTGGCCTGAATGACTTTACCTGGTAAGCAGTTTATATGTAGTAACCAATTTATAGACTGGGAAAGGCTTATCACTTGTCTACTCTCTCTTCCTCCTAATATGTTGTTCAAAAAGCTTTTCAAAACAGTGTAATAACTTGCAGGCATAAACATGGTGCCATAATAATCCAGATAATCAACTAAAAAGAAATGAATTCAGAATTTTATAGCATGTGAAAAGGCCAAATTTTGTTTAATTGTTATAGTACAACAAGGAGAACTAAGAATCAAAGGCCTAAAAAATTTTATATGCAACATTTCTATACCATTTTAATTCCTCTTCTAGAATTATCAAGGGACTATTTGATTGGCAGGAGAGTATAGTCCTAAATTAAAGCTTGTAAAATTCTGGTCTGCAGACTCTTGAGGTCCCTGAGACCCTTTTAGGTGGTCAATGAATTCAAAACCATTTTTATGATAATAATAATATGTTACTTGCTTTTTTACTGAGTTGGTATTGTGCACCAAATGTGCACACACAACAGTGAGTAAGCTTCTGGTGACCTAAGACAGTGGCACTAAACTACAGTAGTAGTCATTATATTTTTCGCTTCCACGCAGTTACACTAATGAAAAAAAAAAAGCCAGTTTCACTTAAGAATTTCCTTGATTAGGGCGCCTGGGTGACTCAGTTGGTTAAGCGTCCTACTTTGGCTCAGATCATGATCTTGAGGTCCGTGGGTTCGAGCCCTGTGTTGAGCTCTGTGCTGACTGCTCAGAGCCTAGAGCCTGCTTCTGATTCTGTGTCTTCCTCTCTCTCTGCCCCTCCCCTGCTTGTACTCGGTCTCTCTCTTTCTCTCTTTCTCTCAAAAATAAACATTAAAAAATAAAAAAAGAGAATTTCCTTGATTAAACAGTTAAATTTCCTTGATTAAAAAGTTATTAATTTTAATAAGTCTTGTCCCATGAGACATGTCTTTTTTAAAAAAAATTTTTAATGTTTATTTTTGAGAAAGAGAAAGAGCATGAGAGTGCGGGGGAGGGGCAGAGAGAGAAGATAGAGAATCCGAGGCTGGCTCTGAGCTGATGGCAGAGAGCCCCATGTGGTGATGCTTGAACTCACAAACTGTGAGATCATGACCTGAGGGGAGTTGGATGCTTAACAGACTGAGCCATGAAGGCACCCCTGTGTACATATCTTTTTAAATATTCTGTGAAAGAAATACAAAATGGGAATATGCATAAAGTACTTATGTGTACTGAAATACAGGATGGCTGTTTCAACAGAAGCACTACAAAAGTTGACCTAATCCAAGGTTTGCTTTCCAGTTTCAGTTACCTATGGTCATCATGGTCTGAAAGCAGACAATCCTCTTTCGATATGTCAGAAGGTCAATTGTAGCCTAACACTATGTCATAATACCTATGTCATTCACTGCATTTCATCTCATTAGGTAGGCAGTTTTTTATCTCCTATCATCACAAGAAGGGTGAGTATAGTACAATAAGGTATTTTGAGAGAGATAATGCATTTACATAAGTTCTGTTAGAGTATATTGTTAAATTATTCTCTTTTATTATTAGTTATTGTTGCTAATCTCTTACTATGCTTAACTTATGAATTAAACTTTATCATAGGTATGTATGTATAGAAAATAACCCATGGAGGGTATAGGGTTTGGTATTGTCCCTGGTTTCAGGCATGTACTGATGACTTTGGAATCTTGGAACATATCCCCTGTGGTTTAGGGGGGACTACTGCATGACTCTGTGAGTTGCAAGCCAACTTTTTTGGTAAGATCAGTGGTGATATTAATCAATATGATTTGATTTTTTAAATATTGTACAATGAAATATGTCAATATTTGGAAGGTTTGAAGTGAACTAATATTTTCCAAAAGACTAACATAATATTTCAAAACCATGTGTAGGTAAAAGATCTACTCAAGATGCCAAAAAACCAATGGACTTTAATATCACAATCTACAAAAAGTCCACTGATATTGTTTCAATTTCCTTATTGGGATTAGCATTTAAAAAACCACATTTGTCAAGTTTTGAGGTTTATCAAAGAATAATATGCATCATTATCTGAAAAGGCTATTAAAATACTCCTGCCTTATCCAATTCACATTTGTGAAAGGCTATGTTTTCTTGATGTTCTTCAAAATCACAACAGATTGAGTGCAGAAGCAGATATGAGCATTCAGCTATCTTCTCGTAAGCCATATATTATAGGATTTGAAAAACTATAAAGTAATGCCATTTTTTAATGAAGTAACTACAGTTATTCCTAAAAAAAATTAATGTTCACATATAGTGGGTTATTTACTGTTATTTTTAAATAAATTGTGAAATGTTTTAAAAGTTTCTCAGTTTCAGTTTCTATTATGACAAATATTGATAGATATAACTTCCATAAACAAGAGCTCTTTGGGATCTTCAGTTATTTTTAAGAGCGTAAATGGTTTCTAAGGCCAACAAAAGTTGAGAAACAAAATTTAAACAAATACTTTAAATATTTAGAATTAGATTTTACTATTGCCTAAGAAATGGAAGGTAAATAAATAGTTATAGCACACTTTTTCTTTTCTTTTTTTTCTTTGTTTTTTTTAAGAATAAAAGGACTGCTCTCCCTTTAAAGCTCATATTCAAATGAGCATAATGAGTTTTGCATAAATTATTTGGAATTTCAACCCCCACACTTACAGACTATATAAACTTGACCAGGGTGTTTACTCTCTCCATGACTAACTTTCTCACCTGTAGAATAATAATAATAATAACAACAATATCTACCTCAACAGTGTTGTGATGATTAAATGAGATAGTCCAAGTAGTTGAGCACAATGCTTGTCACTGAACAAGTATTTGTTGTGTTGTTATATTTTGAGGTTAGCTCTCTCCTTGATTTCACAGTAAGAAAATGTGAACAATACTTTGTATATCTTCCGAATTTTTAAAAATTTTTTATTTTATTTTATTTTTATATTTTTTACCTCTTAGAGAGAAAATGAGCATGTGAGGGAGGGAGGGGGCAGAGAGAGAGAGAGAGTCTTAAGCAGACTTCATGCTCAGTGTGGAGCCCGACGTGGGGCAGATCCCAGGATTCTGGGACCATGACCTGAGCTGAAATCCAGAGTTGACACTCAACCGATTGAGTCACCCAGGTGCCTTCTTTCGAAGTTTTTAGGTATCTATATAAACATGTTGGACAACATAATCCATATATTCCTCTACTATTGCTTCATGGATTTGTAAATAAAAATAGTTAAGGGGAAATTTGATTAGCTTTTACTAAGGTAGGCAAATAATCTTTTTTCCTGCCTTTGGAGAAGATTGTGTTTTCTGAACATTGTCAATGTTTCGGTCTTATGATGTAAAATTATTTTTGTGCTGCATCCTTTTTAAAAAACATTTTTTAATGTTTATTTATATTTTGAGAGCAAGAGAGAGATAGAGACAGAGTGTGAGCAGGGAGGGGAGGGCGGACAGAGAGGAAGACACAGAATCCAAAGCAGGCTCCAGGCTCTGAGCTGTCAGCACAGAGCCCAACATGAGATCATGACCCGAGCCGATGTCAGACACTCAACCAACTCAGCCACCCAGGAGTCCCTGTGCTGCATCCTTTTAAATAAATCAGCCCAGCAGAAGGATTAGTATCTTCTGACATATTGCTTTATGCTTCGGTGTAATTGTAGGAAAAGGGTTAAGATACTGAATAACCTGACTTTTGACACAAGTCAATAAATAAGCATTCTAACATAATCAAAGAGAAGGGAATTAGCTCTCTTTGGGAGCAGACTGTGTTACAGGAGATACTATGCAGTTACTTGCAATCTTCTTAGGTCCTTCAAAGGAAGAATTTATGAGAATGAATTAGGTAGAAGTGAAAGTTGAACCATGTAAGGTGCCATTTTTATAATCCTAAGATTATTCAATATATATGTGGGGTTGAGAAAGTTCATCATATATTTATGAATAATCATAATTCAGAAGTCTGAATAGACAGAAAGCTACTATATTCCCTTTCTATATTCAATTCCCTTTCTATATTCAAGACATAGTCGTATAAGTGTAAATATTTAAAATGCTTAAATCATTGAATAGTATATGTTTCTTTCCTTTTTAAAAACAATGTTTATTTATTTATTTTTGAGAGAGAGAGACATAGGGCAGGGGAGGGGAAGAGAGAGAGGGAGAGAGAAAATCTCAAGCATGCTCCTCACTGTCAGCACAGAATCCAATGCGGAGCTCGATCCATGAACCATGAGATCATGATCTGAGCTGAAGTCAGACGTTTAACCAACAGAGCCAACCAGGCACCCCTGAATAGCATGTTTAAAGTAGCATTAGTGATATACGTTGCCATATTTCTCTCTTCTAAATTTTTACCAAAAAGAAAGAAAGAAACAAACAAAAACCAAACCTTTTTAGCTCTAAAGAAGTTGTGAAAGTAGCAAGAGAGTAACTTTAGTTACGATTTTTCAGTTGTTCCTTTTTGGCATTAAGAAAATTAGACAACTTTTCTAGGGATGCCTAGGTGGTTCAGTTGGTTGAGTGTCCTAATTCAGCTCAGGTCAAGATCTCACAGTTTGTGAGTTCAAGCCCTGCATGGGGCTCTGTGCTGACAGCCTGGAGCTTGCTTCAGATTCTGTGTATGTCTCTCTCTCTGACCCCCCCGCCCCCACCAAATCACGCTCTCTTTCTCTCTCTCAAAAATAAACATTCAAAAGAAAATTAGACAGCTTTTCTAAATGCCTTAAAAAAAATCAACACATTCATTGATTCAATTCCCTACCAAGCCTTCAGTTTACAGGAAAGATACAGAACAAATATGATGAGCTCAGAAGATTTTAAAATCCTAAGCCTATTTTCAAAGTGTACAAGCTATATGTCTTTTATCATTTAAAATAAATACATAAAAAAACAGTCTATATAAAATAAGGCAGGTAAAGGGAAGCCTTTTGTGTTTTGCATACTGAGATCTACCAAATCTAGGAAGATATTGTCAGAAAAATAAGGGAAAATGGATCCAGAATTTCCCACATTTGAAATATAATGTACATACCTAGAAAGAAGGAATAACTAACAGAAATGACTTTAATTCTCTAATATGGATCATAAGACTTACAATTCTCTTAGTGTCTCATACCATAGACCCAATCACACCTTAGGAGAAAAGTTCAAACGGTGGTATTTACATGTTTTGAGCTAAGAGATCACGAATTGTATACACTTCAAGTAAGCATAGACTTTTAAAAGTTCATGATTCATATAACTTGCATTAGCCAATAATTTAAGACTTCTGTCTCTTCAAAATGCTGCTTAGCAGTCAAGCTAATTTTATGTTGAAATTTATGATGGACAAGTGCATGTCATAATTTTAAAATAGCTTTATGACTTAACTGATCATTTTTGTGTCTTTCTGTGAAATTTTTAGTCTGAAAATTTCTTTCTGTGAAAATTTAGTCTGACTGAAAAAACACTAGTGCTTATTCTAACTTGCCAGCCCACAAATTTTGGTGTTACTATGAAAATATGTTATAAGACTTTGGTTCTGGCTTTATATTTAACTTATTTTATTTAGTTGGCTTAAATGACTATATTAGTTGTTAACAATGAAACTTAATTCATATCGGGTGAGAGTAAGCTAGGACTACATCTGGGACCTGTTACGACCTGATGCTGTATGGGTTTATTTCAATAAGGAAAGGAAAAGCATTTAAACTCCAGCTCTGATTCAGAAATGATTCTGAATTCAGTTATTATGTAGCATTTGGACCTTGTCCATGTATCAGTTATTACAAATCTTCCTCCCACATCTTGCCTTCCCAATTGGAAATAAGCAAACTGTGTTTTTATCAGTCTCTAAGTATTTAAATTTGCATATGGCACTCAAAAAGCATTTTGCTTTGCATTTGCAAACTTAGGCTTCATTAAAATTTTTTTTTTCAAATCATGTGTCTCCTTGTGAAGAATGACATGGAGAACATTTTGTTGTTAATAGTCATTTAAATTATTTACTGGCTTTTTTTTCATTTCCCTGGAAAACACTGAGTGTGTTCTCACAATTTGTCTGGCTTCTCTTGGAAAATCATGTTGGAATGAGAATCCAAAGCATCAGAATTTGTGAAAGCAGAGTGTTATCCCAAAAGTGTCAAGCAGCCAAATGGTACCAGTTTCAAGAATGATGCCAGAGTGTTTTTCAGAAAGACAGTTTTTGTTTAAATCCCTGCTTTTTGTCCAGCATCTATAGTTGGTCTATTTGTCCCAGACAAAAAGACAAAGGGCCAGAGCACCTGAAAATTCCTTTACTTCCTTTGGAAAGTCACTTGACATTTTGCTGCAATATTGTAATTTTATTATATTATTTATTTATTTTATTAAATCTCTCATTGATCATAGTTGAGGGAAGATTCATATTTTATAAAATAATATATATATTTTAAACAAATAATATATCTTTTATTTTTTTGTAATATCTTTATATTGATGTATAAACAGAAATGTAAGAGATTAAAGACTAGATTTAGGTTATTATTTATCCTTTTTCATTCATTCATTCATTCATATATATTTATTAAGCATGTACAACGTAGTTGCTAGATTTTATGGAGTATAAAGATGAATCAGACATAAAGCTAATCTCATTCCCCTCTATTAAACTTATTGAAAAACATAAAAATGTAATATTAAATAGATAGCTAGATAAGAGAGGGAGGAAGGAGGAAGGGGGGGATGTGTGAAGGAAAGAGAGGATAGGAGTGATAAAAACAAATGTGGCAAAATGTTGACAATTGGTGAATTCTGGATAATGAGTATAAAGGAGTTCTTTGCACAATTCTTATAACTTTTCTGTATGTTAGATATTATTTTAAAATAGAAATTTATAGAGTGTTCTGGGAAAAAACGTAGATGAAATATCTAAGGGACTGAGGTTTGGGATGTCTAGAGTCCTCCTCAATGATGGGAATTGCATCTCAAATCTTTTTTACCTCCCTACCATTTCTAGAATCATTCTTTCAACTGAGAGACACTCAATAAATATATAAACAGTGAGTGCTTACTTTTTTTTTAGAATCGTAATTTTCAGGCCACATTTCTTCAGATCAAGCCATAAAACTATTGTAAATGCACATACAATACACAAGAGAAAACATGCAAGAGACAACTTTGAGGCTGGAGTTTCATCTTCCTCATCTTTATACATCCAGTGGAGACCCTGTGTGTAGTAAGTGCTCAGTTCCTATTTGTTGGCTATATGAATGAATAAATACAGACACTTTTGCGCCAAAGATCTTCAAATTGACTTCTCTTATTTTGTTTCTCACACCAAGGCTACACTGAACTTCATGAAGCTTGAGTTAGCCCAGAGTGTAAAATTTGACACATAGGATTCTTTACAACAGCCTTTCTAATTAGAACTGCAATGTACAGACTCTATTTAGGAAACGGTATACAAGGATTTGTCAACAGGAGAGTAGATTTCAAAGCTGGAGAATATTAATGGTCAGCTAATATATTTGGCATGTGGTTAAACAAAATGTTGTATTGTGTCTCTTTAAAATCAAAAGCCCTATATTATGTATATGCTTTCCAAATGACATTTGAATTAAAATGTAAAAAGCATCTAAAGAGATGAAGGGCACTTCTGGACTTGGAGAGCACTCCCAGGTTTGATAATAACATTTTGAGTAATCTAAATGCATACGTATTATCACTTAAGTGAACACTGATGCTGCCACTGGATCTTATACAAATATTCAGATTTTTGTTTTCCTCGTCATTCTGAAGGTTATCTCCCTGGTCGCTCTGAAAATCAGGTGACAACCATTTCCCATGATGCTTTAAGGGCTGTCAAACTGTCCATCAAGCTGTCACCTGACCAATCGTTCCCATGGTTCTTTTAGACTTCCAGTATGATAAATTGAAAGGCACTATTATCTGTCTGTTGTGAAGAGGAACTGTTTGGGCTTTGATAAGATATCACTACTCCCAGGTGAGAGGCGGCTGACAGCACATCAAGGCAAAACAACACGTAGAAACACTGAACAGGGGAGCACAGGTTTACAAACATCTGTTGTCATTTATTACTTTTCTTTGGGCTTAAGTTTCTGACTCATCCTTAGATAATTCAAGAACAGATATTTTGCTTTCTAGCTTGCAAACAACAATTGCTGCTCTTTTCATCTTGGGAGAAAAATCTTAAAACTGAAAACACAACTGCCTACCTTTTTCATGCATGACACAGAAGTGTTCCTCATAACCAGCAAGTTCCGTGATGTCATCATTTGCCTTTTTAGAAAAGCATTTGAGAACAAGTATATTTAACTATAATAAATAGTTGGGTTTGGCAACCCAAATAATAAAATTAATTACCTATGTCTTAGAGGTCTTTATTAATGAACCAATAGACAAACAATATGAATTAGTTTAAGTGTTCGCACATATCGGTTAATTTATATTTTAGTGCTGATGATGAGGTTAGTCCAACATTTCATGAGAAATAAAGTTTGTGATTTATTATGACAAGCTTCAGTTTTTAATTGTTCTGAATCATGTTAACATAAACCTCAAAACCTGAATTTATACACAAGAGACATGAATAGAGGGAAAGACATTGTCCTCAATGATCAATAGTGTAGTCAGGACTGGGATAAGGAAAACTGTTTGTAAAGGCAGGGGGGAGGTTGTGAGGTAAAGGCTTTCTGAGAAGTGAGAATAGTTTATTAGAGCTACAAAAATAATTTTACATTTAGGATTAATCTTTGGACTTAAATATCCAAATAAGTGTCAACAAACTTATTAAAAGGTATTAAAAGCTGGATACTTGAATCCTTACTACATATAAATGTAATTTTATTCTTTAGAAGTTACTCTCTTTTTTGTGGCTTGCCCTTTTTCTTTTCCTTCCCTATGACTTTAATGACATGTGATGACAAGTTTCTTATGTGCCCTGTGCCCTTACATTCTATCATTATATGAGTATCTGAACATACCCTTTGGAGATCACTCAGGGAAAAATAATCTGTTGTTATTTATTGTGGAATAAAAGTACTGGAGTTGGTTGCTAACATCACCACCTTGTGTACAAATATTTTTTTGCATGCAGTTTCCTAATGTCATTAAGCAGTATTGTAATTTCATTACATAGTAATGTAGCACTTCGATTAGAGACAACATTTAAATAATTTTGTAATTCAAAATCTGAAAAAATAAACTGTGGTTTATTTTTAGTCCTTCATAATTACTTAACCACCTAATGCTCTTCTTCACTCATGCAAGAAGCAAAAATGCCCCCAGAGTCCTCAAGTACTGAAAATTTGTCAAAATACTCTCTCAAACAATGGTCAAGGAATTCAGAGTAAAAAGGAAGAGAAAGAATGAAATTTCCTGAATATTTATCATAATATCAACAGTACATGCTTCCAGTGCCTAAAGTCTCTATTGGTGAAACTCCAATTTCAACAATTTTTTCCCCTAAGCATTCTTAGCTCACCCAGCAGGCTAATATTGTAAATTATTACTTACTTGAAAGTATCACTTTGGTCTCTATCCAAAGATGAAGGGAACCTCTTCATGAGGTTCTGAATATCAAAATTCTTTATCTAATGGCTTCTGGTATGTGAGAATCCCATAGCAAGTTTTATAATTTTCAACAGTCCTTGGAGATCCATGAAGTAAGTTGATTGGACTCCATTACTTTTCCAAAAGGACGTACCTTTTGGTCTAATGAAGGAGATAGTGGCTAGAGAGGAAAAGACCAGGATATTCAATAAATTCCGTGTAAGTCTCAAAGGAGACAAACAAATGTGCTCCTTATTAGTCTCTCTCACACAACAAGAATTCCAATAGATTTCTAGAAAAATTATTCCATTTGGATTTCAATCCCTCTTTCCATATCTTTAAGCGATCTTATAATGTATTACCTCATATAGTAGCTAAATAAGAGTTGTTATAAATGGTTGAAAGTAGAATCCAGTGCTTCTTTCACTTCTTGAGTTTTCCTATATAGTTTGATTACATGGTAAAAACTTTAAAATATTCCAAAAGATCCTAGGCAAAATATAACAATCTAAAATTGGGGATGTGTGTGTGTGTGTGTGTGTGTGTGTGTGTGTGTGCGCGCGCGCGCGCGCGCGTGTGCGCGCGCGCCCGTCTGTGAGAAACTTAGGTATTTTCAAATGGAAGTTCACTTGACAAGCCTAAGAAATCCTGCTACATTAACTAATAGTTTAGTTTTCTTCTAATTTTGACTTTAACAGGCTTTTGTAACAAGAGATGAAGGAAATCTTTAAAACATGGGTAGCTTTGAGATGAATTCGGGGGTATTTTTACAATGATCATTTTTCTTGTAAATTTAGGAGCAAAATCACAAAGTAAGGCTAGATTTAAGTTCCTCTTACTTGAATTCTAAAACTTCTTGTCAAATCTTTTAGCTCTGTTTTCTGACTAATAATACATGGGAGAGCTATTAAAAGGAGATAGATTGTTTCAAGATTATTTTTCATGATTTTTTTCCCTAAACTGTAATCATATCAACACTATATTCATTGATAATCTCATGGTTTCCAAAGTCCAAAAATTATTTCCTTTGTGTCAACAACTAGTCTGTGAGGTAGGTAGGGAAGGTACCCAGTTTCATAGATGAGCAAATTGAGGATTGGAGGCATGACAGGAAAATGCTCACAGTGATATAGCTGTTAGTAGCAGACCCAGTGAAGAACTCAAGTTTTCTGCTTCTTAGTTTGATGTTATAGTCTCCACCCTCACACTGCTCTTGTCTTTGGAGACAAGCATAGCACTTTAAAAATATAGATTTTAGAAGTTAGGGCCATTTTGGCAAATCTTTCCTCATGTTTGGTAGAAGTTCCTTCGTGTAGAATGCTGTGCTGAACAGTCACCTGATGCAGTGCTGTCAAACATGAAGTAGGGTTACTGCTTATTCCTTATGTTTTTAGAATGAAACACAGTCATTATGGTAGGCTGCTTTATTTAGCTTTGACAAGAAGTAAATGGGTACATATTTATACGCAGAGTAAGTATGTAGAATTTGTGAGATACCTAATGATTTTAAAAAGCACAAAATAAAATTGTTAAAAATGTGCCTAAAAGGAATAAAAACCCATAGACACTTTCTGATTTTACTTAATATTAAACAAATGTTTCAAGCATTGATGTTTAAAAGATGCCAGCCCCTAATGGTCTTTAAAGGGAGAACATGAACTTGCAAAAGCTTCACATGTTTGGATGTTCTCCCTTTATGTTGCATCTACTTAGGTCAAGCAGTGTGAATTGAATGAAATTGAACTGAATAAAACTCTAATGTAAAACTGAGATTCATTAAACTCTTCACCTTTTTTGACTGGTTACTTATATATGTAAAAAGCTGCAACAGAAATGAAAAACAATGTATCCGTATTTTAATAAAGGTGATATTTTGAGACTACAAAAATAGAATAAAATAGCATGTATATTATTAAAATTTCTTTTTAATTTATACAGAATAAAAAACTAATAGTACTCGTGAAAATCATTTAACAATTTCTCACTTTCCCAAAAGATTCAGTTAATGAAAGAGATTTCTGTGGGACAAAATACAACTAAGTGGTCTCTTTGGCAAATGCTCCAACTTCTATGCTTGAGACATTAAGAAAATGTCACTTGAAATAGACCAAACCTGTCACTACCTGGAAAAGAAAGAAGTAAACAGTGGAATGTGATCTAAGCTAACTTTATATCCCAAACTCAAAATCATAACAATAAAGTTCTTTACATGAGCAACTTTGTGAACTGAAAGAAGGGGCTGTCTAATTTCTTTCCATGCCATCTAGCTCAAGAAATGAAGGGAGAAAATCATTCTTCTCTGTTAGCCTCCTGTGTAAAATTTCTTTTCTTATCATCCCATCTCGTCATATCTTTCTGCAGTTTGAATTACCCTCTTTTCCACAGACTGGTAAGGCAGTGAAAGGATGTTTGTTCTGCTAATTAACTTTATTACCCTGATAACTCCCTGCAGCCTTTTACGAAAACAATTACCGTTACTCCTTTTTTCCCCCCACTGGCAAAAAAAAAAAAAAAAAAAAAAAAAAAAAAGGAAAAGGGAAAGGGAAAAAAAAAAGACTATTAATTAGAAACGAGGCCCAGGTCCCTGCCATGTTATCCTGCCACGTTCCCAGGCCCTCGAGCAGGATAGCATTACATTGTCAGTAGTAATTTAGCTCTCATCTGTCTCTGCTAATTATTGTCACATTCATCAAATTCATCAACAAAAGTGCTCTCAGAAGGATTGCATATTTGCAGTTAATACAGCATAAACTGGTATTACCCATCACCACATTTGTGATGATGAGAGGGACACAACTTATTCATCCCTAATTAGAGCAAGCTGGGTAATTAATTATGCATTCCGCCTTATTACTTCTGAGTTCCCAGATATTGTTTGTCTAAAAAGGGGGAGAAAGCAGGAGAGAGAAGCCTGAAAATGCAAAAAAAAAAAAAAAGGGTGATGTGTTTTGTCACATGCGCTATGCCATAATTCCCACCTGACAAACTAGCTGAATCAGTGGAAAATTGCGAGTTGTCAGCAGCAGAATAAACTGCCGTAATAGCTGATTAATGATCAGCACCTGTGACAGGTGCTGTACGGGACTGTAAACTTGGTTTGATTAACAGTCACTGGACGAATAAATATTAGTGACAGTCAGCGGAGAGCAAGTTTGCTTGTTTTCTTCCCTGTTAACAAATCGCACACATTAAAGTTATTGATATTTCTGTCTGAGACACTCTATTTTTTTGGAGTTATCTGGCAACATTGGCAGTGAGTTATAATGGATTGTTTCTGTTCTGCTATTTTATTTCAGAACTAAAATTGTATTTTGACAAAATGACCTGTAGGGGTTTAAATCTACCAGGTGTGGAAGAAAAGACTAAAAAATGACAGGATTCACACTTCCTTTAATTTATGCTCACCTGCTAGTAATCTCTGTGTGTGTACATATACACATACATACATATATTCATTGTATCCATTTACATGTATGTACAATCACTATTAAGGAATGTTCATATTAAAAAGACACATACATATGCATAGGGTATGCGATGTTTACTTATTTAAAAAAATGTTTTTAACTGATTTTTTTCAGAGCTGAATATTTTCTCTGAAAACATTGGCAGCGTTGAGTTCTCCCAACCATGTCTCCATCCCAAACTGAAGAGACGGTCTTCCTGAGGCAGCTTTTCAAAACTGCTGCCAGTTTTCAAGACTGCTTTTCTTGAACTGACGAGTTACAACAAATTGGGTCAGAAAGTGATACCTGTTTGAGCTGACTGCTTATTAACCAAGAGTCCAATTATGTGCATAGACAAAACGTGAGTTATGGGAAGAACCCAGTCTCTCTCTCTCTCTCTCTCTCTCTCTCTCCTTTAGGTCATGGTAAAGGAAATCATTTGATTTCACTGTAGTCTTGGATTGTGTAGCGAATGGTTAGGATTGTTTTGGAATCCCAAGACCTACTTTCAAACTTTGATCCTACTGACTAGCTCTGTGAGTTTGGGTAAGTTACTTAGCCTAATTTTTGAGTTTCTCAATGTAAAATGGGAGCATTTCTAGCTGATATTATAGTGTTATTATGGGGATTAAGTGAGATAATGCAGGTAAAAGCGCCCTAGCATGGTGCCTAGCATGAAAGTGCTCAATGGTGCCTAGCATGAAAGTGTTCAATAATTAACAATTTAATTATTATTAACACAACTGTTTGAAATTTAAACAGTCCAAATACCTTCAGTTTGTTTCACACTATAAAAAATGTTTTAAGAACCACTAATTATCTTTTTTCCCTTTGCACACTCCAAAATAAACAAAACAAAACTTAATGCTCATTTATCCCTGAGCGAGAACTAAGAAAAGATGAATGCTGTAGACATCCCAAGGTGCTACTCTGAGTTATTCAGCTGCTTCTCAGAGGCACACAAGTCAGAATTGATGGGGTGGGGCAGAGGCTAGAAGAGGGGCAGCCTACTTCCCTCCAAATGTCTGTAAGAATGTCTTCAGGAACTTCTGGGGTGATGGCAGAGACAGATCTGTGTCATGTTTATTTAGCATAATCTCATATTCTGTAGAACTGAAATAATAAAAAACCAAGCACAAACAATAAAAATAAAAATAACATCAAAGCAAGTGCATTTTGATAATTTAGTATATATTTATTTTGATATTAACCATTTAACAGAAAATGAAAGTGACAAAAAAAAACACAGAGAGACAGTATGATGCAATTACAGTTTTTGAAACAGTGTTGAGAAGTAATAAAACTATCATATTTCTAGGGCATTAGGGAGTATGTACTTATTAGATCACATTTAATCAGTATCTAAAGTCAATTTATTTAGGTTAAAAAATCAAAAATAAAGGAGGCTTCCAGCTTTAGTTGTATGTATACTAATCCTAAGAACATGCTGGAAGTAGTTTTCACAAAGAGTCAGAATATTTTTTTAATAGTGTATCTAATTCACGTTTAAATTTTAAAAGTGTGTCTTATAAAACTTTCAGAAAAAAAAAGCAACGTTTAATACTAAAGTATATCACCCTGGTTTGGTCATCACCAAAGCAGTTGTTTTCAACCACCACACACTGGAATAATGTGGAGGAATTTTTTTTTAAGTAAAGTTATCAAGAAGCACCTGGTTGGTTCAATCAGTGAGTGTCAGACTCTTGATTTCGGCTTAGGTCATGATCCCAGGGTTGAAGGATAGAGCCCCATACTCAGCCTGGAGCCTGCTTGAGACTCTCTCTCTCCCCTTGCCCTCTGTCCCTCTTCCTCACTTGCACTCCCTCTCTCTCTAAAATAAAAAAAATAAATAAATAAAGATATCAGGACTCTCCACCAGATTCTCATTTTATTGGTCTTGGGGAACCCAGTGGGTATTGGCATGTTCAAAAATTCCCCAGGTGATTCTGATATATATCCAGGATTTAGAACTGGAGATAAATACACACAATTAAAAGCTTGTGTAGCAAGATTTAATGCACAAAGTAAAACTTCTTTCAGATTAAAAGAACTAATATTTTGAAATGGATGTCTGGAAATTGAAGTGAATCACATGTGGGACCTTTAGTGTTGTCTGAAGTTACTACTTTAAGAATCATGGTGGAAATACTTTTTTAAAAGTTAATCCAATCAGAGAGAAAAATATATAAACATTCAAGGGGTAAGAATGATATTCTGAATTCACCAACTCACTTTACATCACTTACTAGAATCGCCTTATCTCATTGGGAAAAAAACCCATTGAAGGTGGCCAGACCATTTCTGTGGCTGACAGATGAACTAGATGGTGGCAGGGCTGACTGGTGATTGTGGCCTGCTTCCAAATAGATATCCTGCTACGCAAATGGTGACAGAAAATCAAGAGATCAGAATATTCCTGCCACTTGGCACATATAAACATGGATTAAAAATCAGGTAATAGGCATTCTGTGCCTGCTTATGTCTGCACTTAGTTATGTGAGCTTTGGTCATTCTTGTTGCATATGAGTGCATGGTTGTGGAGGGTTCATTGGTTTATCACTTCCTCATTGTTTCTCATGGTCAGATGACCCAGGCAATCACATAAAATAAATTGGAAGTTGTCTGCTTGACTAAAATGCTGATATTCCAGATTATGAAACAGTTCTATTAGGTAGGTAGCTCATTCCCTGTTAACTTCTATATCCATGTCCTAGAATTCCAGTGTTTCTAGAAAGTCTTAATTCAAAATTTTAATTATTAAAGGAGTGAATTATATTTCATCAAGCTTGCTTGAAACAAAAAAAATAATTCATCTCTGGAAATTTAAAGAGGAAAAGTCTCACTTGGCACATGGGACATTGGGGTGGGTCAACAGGAATGCCTCACTTCAAAGAACAACTTGATCCTACTGAATTTTCCATAGTCCAGAACAAGGATAGGAAAACAACGGTCAGTGGGAAAATCTGGCCTGTCACCTATTTTTGTAAGGCCTTGCAGGCTAGGAATGGTTTTTACATTTTAGGTGACTCAAAAACATTTAAGAAATATTTTGTGACATGAAAAAGATATAAAATTCAAATTTCAGTGTCCATACATAAAAGTTTTTGAAACATAGCCATGCTTATTTGTTTTCATGTTATTGATGGCAACTTTCTTATGAAAATGGCAGAGTTTAGTACTTGCGATAAAGACAGTACATTTCACAAAACTAAAATATTTGCTATTTGCCCATTCTAGTAAAGGTTTGCTTGTCCCTGCTCTAGAGTAGTGTTTCAAATTTTAATTTGCATACAAATGTAGGGTCTTGTTAAAGTATAGATATGATTCAATAAGTCTACAGTATCTGAGATATGATTCTGCAGTTTTTATGTCCTCACCTTCCTTTATTTATTTTTTAAATTTATTTATATTTTTTAAAAATATAATTTATTGTCAAATTGGCTAACATACAGTGTGTAAAAAGTATGCTCTTTTTGGGGTAGACTCCCATGATTCATTGCTTATATACATCCTAACAAGTGACCTCCTCAATGCCCATCACCCATTTTCCCCTCTCCCCCACCCCCCATCCACCCTCAGTTTGTTCTCTGTATTTAACAGTCTCTTATGGTTTGCCTCCCTCCCTCTCTCTTTGTAACTATTTTTCCCCTTCCCTTCCCCCATGGCCTTCTGTTAAGTTTCTTAAGATCCACATATGAGTGAAAACATGATTATCTTTCTCTGAGTGACTTATTTTACTCAACATAATATGTTCCAATTCCATCCATGTTGCTGCAAATGGAATGATTTCATTCTTTCTCATTTCTAATAGGCTACCTGGTGGTGCTGATGCTGCTGGTTTGAGAACCATACTTCGAGAAGCAAGGCTGTAGAACATGAGCCTCACTATGTAGGCTCATAAGACTGATGTCAGTCTGATCAAGAGCAGATCTTTCAGGGATGGACTCATTAACCTAGCTCACAAGATTGATGTAGAAACTTAGAAATCTAATTTATTAGTCTGTTAATGAGAAATATGATAGGGACTGATCCAGAATCTTCTGCCCCTATAGACACATGACCTGAGATGCTGAATTAGATTAGAAGGATAAGAAGGGACAGGAAACAGCAGGAGATGGTTATGTGTTAAGATTATTCAACAATTTCAGGCCAGTAGAGACTTGCTAGCTCACTGCTACTGGCACCAGAGTAATGGTTGTAAAATGTATCTGGAATTTGTTTTAATCAGGTACGGTAAGATACACAGACATGGAAGTGGCTGTTATGAAGGAATAGGTTTTTATATTCACAGATCCCTACAAATAGGAGGCACAGCATGCTATGCAAGGGGGGAGGGCACACAGGGAGGCATTAGGGTTGGTCAGGAGGCAGAGGAGCATGGGAAAAACATGAGCAAGGGCCTTTATTATGGTTGTCTAAGGAATGGAAGAGGCAGGATAAGCAGGTTTAGGATTCATTTGTTTTAATAATTTCAGCAGGCTCTGAGGTTTAGGGACTATCTCTTGGGTCTGGTATTGAGCCCTGGAGTGATTAGGGCAGGTGAATAGTGGCCCAGCATCTAAAAGCTAGATAAAGGAGGGATAAAGGCATATGGGTTTTGATTAGATTGGTTTGCATATGAAAGTATAGGTCTCCTTGAGTTGTTTGCTCTCTAGGAATTAGCTAGCCCTGGGAAGTGTCAAGGCCCCAGATATCAAAATACCAGGAAATATAGAAAATAAAAAGTGTGATCAATAGCGGGTCCTTGGACCACGGCACCTTTGCCTAGGATGGTTATGGGATGGACACTGCCTATATATACCTCTTTGTTTATTTTCTGTTTTTGTAGTTGACCACACTCTTTTCTAATTGACACATTCTTCTGTCAGATCTGCTCCTTCTTTTAGGTTATGGAGAAGTCCTTCTGGTTTGGGCATCCTTCAGCCTCTTTTAATTGATTTTGTGTGTTGATGATCAAGTTTGACATGGCTCTAATCTAGCACATGTTAATTACCTAGTTTAACTCAGAAAACAGGATTATTTTGCTCACCACCAAGTTGGAAAGGGATCCAATATAGTGCCCAAAATAGACAACACCATATTTTAGATAAATTTGACTTAATATGACTATTTATACACTTGTAGCACCCTAATTCAGACTATGGAGACCTCCATCTTTCCCAGAGGGTCCCAAATTGGTGATGGTAACACTTAAGTGTTGGATCTGAGCGGGGGCCATTTTTTATGACTCTATGATCACTTAGAGGATAGAGGTAACATTGTGATCATCTATAAGCTTCTGTACTTCCTGCTTTCTGCATAGAGGTGCCTACAGGCCACAGGGAGAGAGAAAAGTTGTGGCAGATGTTCTTTGTGCAGTTAACTGCAACATCTACAGGCTGATTTTGAGCGATCTTTCTGGGAGTCCAGCTCTTGCCACTCTAGCCAAGGAGAATTAATTGCCTGTAACGGCAGTAACTTTATTCTACCTCTCATTTTCATCACACGACAATTCCCTAGTCTTGGTTCACTGTTTATGATTATCTTACAAAATTATGGCATGCCATTTTAAAGGGTTTCCATGCAAATTTCCTTTTAAATATGTCATAATTCTAAAATTACCAGGAGTAGCACTGATAGAACAAGATCTGTCTCCTCATACTAATTACTGTGTGACCATGATCAAATTACTTCTTTTTGGCCATCAGTCTCGTTATCAAAAATAGAAAAATTTTGCATTATGTGATTTCCACAAACCCTTCCAGCTTTAAAAAACTAAGCTCAACTGGAATGTTTCTGTAAAATATGCATAAAAATGGGTTTATTTCTCTATTGCCCCACTTTTGGCATATGCCATATGGTAATCTGGACCTCCATTTACCTTTTATTTCTTTTTCCTGGTGTTTTTGTAACTTGTTTAAAAGTCTGTTCTCAGTTTTCTTCATCAAAAAAGGAAAAAAGTAATAAAATTTTGGGGACAGTTATCTTATTTGACTTTGTATTCCAGAGATTTTGTATAAATGGTCCATTTGATAGATGTTGGTTGAATTACATTAATGTGGGACTACCCTGAAAGAAAATTTCTTTGGGGTAAAGAAATCTTAACAGGTTGAGGGGCTATTGCCTTGCACAATAAAGCAGGACTTTGACAAGCTGGTTGACTGGATGTGTGGCAACTGTTGGCATCATATTGCAGTAACTGCAGTTTACAAAATTATAAAATAGTTTTGTTTCTCTGGAAACACTGAAAGAGTAACTTTACTTTAAATTTCTTAATGGTCCATTATATTTCTGATGATTAAAGTAATTTCTGATAGTTATATAATTAGGTTTTCTCTAAGGTTCAAGGTAAGGTTCAAGGAAATTTTTGCATTGAGATTGGAATTTTCAGATTTTTCATGGATGGTAGGAAGGAAGATAGTCCATCCAGAATAATGTCACTGCCATACCTATATATGTTGAGTGGGATCAGAAAAAAATCTTCAGAAAAATATTTTTCTCCTCTTAATGCATTTCCACTTATGCGCAATGGTTTTGATCAGAAAACTAAAATGCAGCAGTGGGTGGAAAGGGGGGAGGCACTGAATATAGAATGGGTGCCAACAGATGCAAAAATGCCATGGAAATCTTTGGCCCAGAAATAATAGCTTACCAAAATACACACACACAGTTGTTGGACTCTTGAACAGATACACAGCCGTCTGTATAGACAACAGTGCTGTTGGCCAAGAGTCCCGGAGACAGGCCAACCTCCCATCCAGATGCCACTGCCAGTGAGGAGCCATTTGGCATCTAGTTCTCTGGCTGCCAACCTTCTTTCCCATTCTCTGGCATGAAATTTCACAGGGGCTGCTCAAGGAAATTAAGACTCTGAAGAGTTCTGTATTAATATGCTGTAACAGCACAGTGCCACAGGAGCCCTTTTTGCTATTTGAATGTTTTATCCCCATATTTTTTTAAAATGTCAAAGAAACCTGATTTCTACGTATTTGCCTCCAGATAAATGCCGTTGCTTTGGAAATTAAGAATGATATATTTTGATTTCTGCACGGAGCCCACTTTCCTTAATAACCCAGAAATACCTTGAGGATTTTTAAAAGCAAAAGCAATTTGAAGCACACAGCAGAAAAAGAAAGAGAGAACGAAAGGAAAGAATGAAGGAAGAAGGAAACAAAGAAGGAAAAGAGGAAAAAGACACAAAGTGTACTGATCTTTTGGGAGAGTAAAAGCAATTGCTCACATCTCTTCAGCTCTAGTAAAGTGAACGCTAAAAAAATCTACCGGTCAGAGAATTCAATAAGCATACTTTTTTCCCAATGAAAATTGAATAGGTATCAATATACTTCTATGATAGTTTGCATGTGATACCAACTTCCCAGGGAAAAAAATCAATACAAGCACTGTCTTCTCACCTTGTAATCTCACCAAATTCCAATTTCTGCTTATGTGAGGTTGTACTTGGCACAAGCACCATTTAATACTTCCCAGCCCTTCCACGAGAAGCTTCTTTACCCACTCCTGCTTATCCCCCCTCCCATCAGTGGGGCGGGCAGCCAGACAGAACCTGCTGAAAGAGCTAGCTTTTTTTTTTTCTCTGCAGCTACTTTGCAAGAGCAAAGTTTTAAGATTCATCTGATCAAAGGGGAGACTTATCAGAAGTATTATATCTGATGATTTTGATGAGTTCAGAAACAAGTCATAGTTCAAATTGCATATTTTAATTTGCACAACAAATGGTACTTTAAAGTTCTATAGTTTCAAAATAAAACATTAAACTTCTATTTCATGCTTCAAGAGGAAAGGATAAGCATAGAGGTTGGCTTCCATGGCTTATCTTGGCTTTGGGGCTAATTTTGCATAAATGTAACATTTCAACTGGGGAGATATTTTTTTGTGTGGGTGCTCGTATTCTTTCTCCAATTTGTCCACAAAAGTACAATAAGCTCTTGAGGTTGGCTTATTAGAGTTTTAGTCACAAAATAAGTGACCTGAAACATACAAGAAGCAATGTTTTCCCTGGATACCTTCAGTGGGGCTGCCATATTAATTTTACTTTAAACAACATTAATTGCTCTCAGATCTCTAAGTATCATTGACATTGATAAATCATCCGCAGAGAGACATGAACAAATGAATCAAATGCTCATCATCGCATTTAGGAAAGATAAACATTTTTACAACAGGGAATAATACAGAAGGCAGCCTACTTATGTAATGCTGTGTTGCATAAAGATTTCTTGGTGAGCCATACAAAACTATCCAGGTACAAATTGTGTGACTAATGCATGGAAGAGACAGCTTAATCATAGAAAAGCCTGTGGCCAATGTAACTGTAGAAAACATAATATTTCATTCCCGTTTCAACAAAAAAAATCTATTCAGTCATTAGAATCCAGTGTAACTATTTGTTTCCCAACAGTACATTAATGTTAGTAAAGTCATCCATTTTTCTATTGTGTAAATGTGAGGAATTTATTATTGACTACATCAAATTGATGTTTAGAGAAAGTTCTTCAATATATAAGATACTTGGTTGTATAGAAAAGTATTAGTTATACAGACATTTGGAAAATGGCAATATTGTCTGATATTTCCTTAGGAATTTACTAATTCACCAACCTAAACAAAGCCTGCTGCATTTACTTCATATTATCTTCTTTTATGACTTCACCTAACTATAGATTTTAGAAGAAAACCAACTGCTATTTTCTTTACATAATTCTCTACTTTTTGTTTCAAAGAAAGAGCATGACTTATTTTTCTTTGGGAACAGTAACCAGTACAAATAGCATCTTCCCTCTTTGTAAGTTGAGAAAAAAGGTAAAATTAATGGAAAGACAGATACTCTTTTTCCACTGACTGTGGTTAGAGGAGCAGCAGTAGTCAGTGCTCCCTCTTCTCTCTGCCTTTTCTTTATCTGCCTTTGAGCACCAGCTTTCCCTTTATCCTTCTGTGGACCATCTGTGTGCCTAAAAACATCTAGAGAAACAACAGCAGATCCCAGCAATGGCTACAACACTGCCTGGCCCTTCATCCCTGAATGAAAACTCCAAACTTTGCCAGGATTGCAAATCATCTTCCTCACAAACATGTGCTACCTGAAAGCCTTAACAATACATTTTGTGTTCTCAGTGGCATGTTATAGACCTACAGCAATTACTTGTATATGCATTTTTATGCATTTGTCTGAATGTTTACAACGGCATTTTCAATGATGTTCTACAAACACTAATTTTGAGGAAAGCTAACAATTTTAGCTAAATTTATTAAGCACCTGGTATGTTCTTTACATGCGTTTTCTTGTCGAATGCTCACAGGTGGTATTAGCATTATTTCCATTTTACGGATTTGAGGGGTGGCATGACATGGCTAAGCAGTTGAGCTGGAATTTGGACCCTGCAGTCTGACTCTGGAGTTCACACCCTAAATGGTACATCATAACTGTTAGGTGAAAAAGGATGTTGGGGTCAATGAATTTGGAAATGCAGAGTTAAACTAAATTTAAAAACTTCTTTCTTGCACAATTTCTCAGTCTGTAATATGCCAGCGGACATGGACTCTCTAAGGTGAAATATAACATGCTATATTTCCTAAACTTACCAAACCCCATTGATCACTTAAGTGCTTGGAGCATAAGCGTCTAGTTTCAGATGCTGGTTTTGCCACTTGCTATGTTTGTAACCCTGAGCAAGTGATTTAACTTCTTATTAGTTACTTAATCACCAAAAGAAGATTTAATTATATTTAGCAAATCGTACCTACCAAGACAGAAAAATGGCCAACATGTTTCTGAGTAAGTTTTCAGAAAGAGTGGAAATGGGATTTTTCATTAACATTCAGGTTAATGAGAAATATTTAACTAACAAGAGTATTTTTTTAAAAACAGTTTAATTAATCAGTGTTTTATTTCTTCCTGAGACTTTCCTGATTTAAAGTTTTTATATCTTTTCAAGTTTTTCAGGTGTTTACATTAAAAAGGAGGTAATATTAATTACAATCATGTTCTAAGTAATTAGTGCTTTTTATAGTAATTATTTCTCTGGATGTTTGTATTATTTACTCTAGTTACCTCTTTGTAATATTAAATATGGGCTTAAGTGATATATATTTTTTAATTATATATATTATATATATATAATATACATAAAAGAGTAGGGCAGAGTTCCCTAAACCTTATTGGTATTTTTTCACAGTGCCACTGGGCCAAAGGCAATACTTAATAGTTTCATTTATTAAGCAGTAAGGTTCCAAAGAACTTAATAAATATTTATGTTTTAAAATAACTTTGCAAAAAACTACACATAAATTAAAAGAAATATATTTTTATTTTATTCTTTTATAAATTTTTATTTATTTTTTTTAAAGAGAGAGGGAAAGCACGAGTAGGGGAAGAAGGGCAGAGGGAGAGGGAGAGAGAGAATCTTAATCTGGGCTCGACACGGGGCTTGATCTGAAGACAGTGAGATCATGACCTGAGCCAATATTAAGAGTCAGTGCTCAACTGACTGAGCCACACAGGCACCCCTATTTTTATTTTATTCTCAGATAATCATAATTACTTCCTAATGAGATGTGTGCACCTGTTGGCTGCTGCTCAATCTTTGGAATCAAATTAGTTCCCACCTTTCTTATTTCCTGTTCCACATTGATTTTAGTAAGGTACTTGCTTTTTATCAAAACAAGGACAAAAAACTCGGCTTTGCAAAGATATGAAATCACCAAATGGAATGTAGAACAATCTAATGTTGAAGCTATGGACCACCTAGAGCTGGTAGTTTGCACTGTCTGTATTTTCTTCCAAAATAGAAATATTATACACTACTCTCTGTGAGTTCACTAGGGCACTCTGAGATACTGTGGTGCACAGTTTGGGAATTATGGGATTAGAGTGCTATATATGATATCCTTTCTTTTAACATAAAAGTATTTAAAAATTTAAAGTGTATTATTTATATGCATCTGTATATGTGCGTGAGAGAGAAGCCCTGTTATTTAAAAATCAAACTGATTGTAGCCTTTTCCATTTTTGAAGAGAGGTGGCTTAATTCATATGAGGAGAGCAAAACATCTCTATGCTATTCTTTTCCCTTTTTAGTGGAGGGAAGAAGGAAGGGTGAGACCCACTAGAAGAATGAGTGTTGATATGCAATGGGACACCAGAACCTAGTTTAGAATAGACGAGAAAGAACTGAACTGCTCTGCATAACAAAGCAAGCAGTGGAGTGAAAGTAAGACGGGGATATGCAACATGATAGGAAACAAGACCTCCAATCAGCACAAATGGCTGAGCAGATTTTTTAAGAATAGTGAAATCTGATATTCTACTTTGTTATGTTACTGGGTTATGAACCCAAACAATCTCCCCAAAGTTTCAGTGTGGTTTGCTCTGCACACATGCCTTCTGGGTGGTTTTTTTGGTGAAAATTAAAGAGGGCTGAGGCTTACCTGTGGATCAGCTCAGAAGAGACAGTAGGAAGTAGTGATGTATGAGTCACATTGAGAACTCTGTGGAGATAGGCTTTCAACGTCAGAAGTGACCATAACAACCAAGTCACCAGGAATGTCCAGAAAGCTTGAATAGGAGGATGGGAGGCTTGACAAGAGATGCTGAAAGGCTCACTTAAGGTTTGGTAGATCATGAGACACTGAGCAAGGGCCACAGCCTGGGGATGGAGGGAACAAGTTATTACTGTAGAAACTGTTGATCTAGTGGGAAGATCTGAGACTGGAGACTAAAGTATCTTTGGTGAGTCTAGAGACTCAATCCCAGTTGGAGGTCCAGCACAAATGTGTCATCTGGATCCATAGGCAGAAGTGGCATAAATCATGACATGAACAGCAGAACTGTTCAGGCTAGAATCAAAGATTTTATACCAGATACTTGACAGAATCAGAGTGATTCCTTCCCAGCCTACCCAGCCTAATTTTGGTCCTGCTAGATAAACAATGATGGAGAAATTTCACTACTACAAGAGACCCAGACACTAGGCAAAGAGTTGTTTTACAACATTTTTTCTCTACTTGAGACATTATGATATTCAAAATTCTTCCAGGATTAAAAAAAAACTCAAAAAACTAGGAAGTGAAGGGAACTTCCTCAACACGATAAAGGACATTAATGAAAGCACCAGTGGCCAATATATTCAGTGGTAAAAGACTAAAGCTTTTCTCCCCAAAGTCATGAACAAGATAAGAATGCCCTGCTATTCAACATTGTACTAGGAAGTTCTAACCAGAGAAATTATACAAGAAAAAAGAAACTTAAAGAAAGAAAATAAAGTAAAACTATCTCCATTGACAGATGACATGATCCTATGTATAGAAAATCTCAAAAAATACAAAAGAAAACTACTACAGCGAATAAATAAATTTGACAGAGTTGTAGAATACAAGATCAACCAACAAAATTAGTTGTGTTTGTATATGGCAAAAACGAACATTCTAAAAAGACAATTAAGGAGGCAATTCCATTTACAATAGTACCTAAAAGAATAAAAGACATAGCAATAAATTTAACCAAGAAGATAAAAGACTTGTACACTGAAAACTACAAAACATTGCTAGAAGAAATTAAAGATCTAAATAAATGGAAAGACATCCCATGTTCATGGATAAAAAGCCTTAAAACTGTTAAGAGGTCAATACTATTCAAAACTATTTACATATTCAATGCAATTCCCATAGAAATTCTAACAGCCTTTTTTCCCCCAGAAATGGGAAAGCCAATCCTCAAATTCATATGGAATTGCAAGGGACCCAGAATAGCAAAAACAACCTGAAAAAATAAGAACAAAGTTGGAGGACTCATACAAAATAAGTTTGAACCCTCATACACTGCTGGTAAGAATATACAGTGGTGCAGTGGCTATGGAAACTAGTTTAGAGGGTCCTCAAAAAGATAAAGCATATTACACAGCAATTCAGCTCTGAGATAACCAGGTATATATTCAACAAATTGAAAACAGGATTCAGATAGTGTATGCACTGCAGTATTATTCACAATAGCCAAACAGTTGAAACAACCCAAGTGTCCATCCACAGATGAAAGGATAAACAAAATATGGTACATACATTCAATGCAATATTATTTGGTCATAAAGAGGAATAAAATTCTGATATATACTACAACTTGGATGAACCTTGAAAACATTATACTGAGTGAAATAAACCAGACACTGGTTTATTTGTAAAAAGTACAAATATTGTATGATTCCACTTAATATGAAACATCTAGAATAGGCAAATTTTAGAGACAGGAAGTAGAATAGAAGTTACCAAGGACTAGGGGGGAAGAGGAGAAAATAGGGAGTTAATGCTTAATAGGTAGAGTTTCTATTTAGGGTAATGAAAAAGTTTTGGAAATAGATATTAGTGATGGTTATACAAATTGTGAATGTAATTAATGCTGATGAATTATATAGTCCATCAATGCGATGAATGGATAAAAAAAAGATGTGGTATATATACACAATGGAATACTACTTGGAGATGAAAAAGAATGAAATCTTGCCATTTGCAACAATGTGGTTGGAACTGGAGGGTATTATGCTACGGAAATAAGTCAGTCAGAGAAAGACAGATATCATATGATTTCACTCATATGTGGAATTTGAGGAACTTAACAGAAGACCACAGGGGAAGGGAAAGAAAAATAAGATACCACCAGAGAGAGAGGCAAACCATGAGACTCTTTTTGAAAATTTGTTTTTAATGTTCATTTATTTTTCAGGGAGAGAGAGACAGAGCTTGAGTGGGGGAGAGGCAGAGAGAGAGGGAGACACAGAATCTGAAGCAGGCTCCAGGCTCTGAACTGTCAGCACAGAGCTTGACATGGGTTCGAACTCATGAACTGTGAGATCATGATCTGAGCCGAGTTGTACGCTTAACTGGCTGAACCTCCCCAGGTGCCCCAAACTATAAGAGACTCTTAAATTCAGAGATTAAACTGAGGGTTGATGGGGGTGGGGAAAATGGGTGATGGGCATTGAGGAGGGCACTTGTTGGGATGAGCACTAGGTTTTGTATGTATTTTCTTCTTTGGCCTAAGTCTAAGCATATGTATATTCTCTAAATTGTAAGTAATCTGGATATTTGCTTCAAAGACATGTGGAGGCACTCTGGCAATTTTTGATTGACAATAATGACATCCATTGCTTCACTGGAGGAACTAATTGGATAGGTCACTCTTAGTTCTTTGGTTATGACATTAAACAGAAAATGGAGAAACTTTTGAACAAATATTTCCCACAAAAATGTTGCAAGCATTGTCCTTCCCATGAATTTAGTATTGTGACATTTTTCTTCTTGAGGGATGTAAACATGGAAATTAGTATGACTCCTTGAAAATACTAACCATCATCATATATTGTTTTCCTTATATTTTCCTCAAAAAGCTCATAAAAGAGAGTTTGATTAAGGATTCCTTAGAACAGATTATGACATAGGAGATCTGGTTATCTGGGACCTAGGAGTTGAAATGAAGGAAATTTGGGGCGGCAAAACAGGATTTAGGCAGTGCCGGTGTGAGGTCTATAGGAGGGAGCTAGACCAAGCGATTCAGATACAGCTACTGGGTGGCTGAGCAGTGGGTCATCTGTTGGGGGAGGTGGGGTGATGAGTAGCAAAGCCGATGTGAATAGTGAGTCAATTTCTTGTTATCTGTTGGAAATCCTTCATAAGGAATGAGATGGACTTAAATAAATGAAAAAGAAATAATTCATGCTTCCTGCTTGGGGTTGAACATAAAGCTAAACCTACAAGTGGGGGCAAGAAGGCAGCCTGGACTAAAGGAAAACAGTATAGGAAGAACCACATTCTCACGCATATGAAATCATATTGTCAGCGATGAAGCACTAATCAAACCTTAGTGTTCTGGCTATTCACAGATGTGAAATTTAAGACATATTCCTCAGTAGAAGGTTCTGGTCATCTTGAGAGCCCTGATGGTGAAGGAAAGGTGAAAGCAACCTCATATGTCATTATACCACTGCAAAATGATGAGGAAAAACAAAAGTTCCTTTAAAGAGGAAAAACAAAAGTTCAAATGGTCATGTTTTTAGGCTAGAAAAAAGGAAATATCTCTGGTTTTAATCATAAATTTTAGACTTTTTAAAAATGGGCTTATCATTTGAACTCTTGGGGAAAACCTCTACAAAAATAAAGAACATGTCTTGTATAGCATAACCCCAAATAGATATAGAGTTGTTCTCATAAAGAAGGATATTTGGCACAACTGCTTATTTGCTGTAGTAGTCAAGAGTTAATAGTCAGAATTACCACATGCTAGAAGGTGCCCTAGGTACTCCAAGTGTGTCAAGTTATTTAATGCTCACAATAACTTTGTCTTCACTAGGTACTACCATTTTGCCCACCTTAGAGGTAAAGAAATTGAAACAAGGAGAGGTCTAGTAATTTTCCCAAGAGTCCACAGCAAGTCCCAGTTTTAATGCCAGCAGTCTGGTCCAAAATCCATTCTCCAAACCACTGCGTTTTTCTCCTTTTCATAACTAAAGAGAAAGGCCTCTCTTGGTGAAGAGAAGTGGTGCCAAAACATTGCCTCCAAAACATGATCTACAAGACATTGGCTCCTCAACATGTTTCATGGCCAAACAAGGATTCACTTGTGAAATGTTGAACATTATTTCCTTCTTCCTCACACCCACTGCAGAGCCGAAATAAGTACTAGTATAAAGGCTCTGATAAATTTTGTCATCAATGAATCTTTTTATAATTTATTTCACCCAGCACAGGATCTTTATTTGTATAATATCTTATTACTCTTGCTCAGAATCAGTACTTTATAAATTGTATGTGGGGAAATGTTGCATTAAAATATAAAAATGCTGCTCTAATAACTGGCCATGTTACAAAAATAACTTGCTAATGGTTTCTTTGACTAATGCAAACCTGGAATCTTACTTTTGAGAAATCATATGAAGTTTAGCAAGGCAAAACCATTATTTAGATTTGATGAAATGGGTCTTAAAGTTAAAACCTTACACTGTGCCTTCGTCAGAGAAACACTATACAAATGAAACTTTTCTTTTTCTCCGCATTATAGAGATCTCTTTTCTATCTCCTTTGATTTTATCTTGCTTTCCCTATATTTTTTTGGTCTTATGCTGGTCTATATTGGTTTTGATCACTTTCTTATTTCAGGACCCTGTTACTCATTACAGATTATTTTTGGACGGTGCTAATGAACTCTCTCAAAATTCATTTAAGGAGCAAATCTTCACCAATTGTTCTTCATGAAAGTTTGTTCTTTCCAACACAGAAAGTATGGGAAATGACTTGGTTTATTAAAAATGTGTAGTGAGTCTGTGCCCTGTGATATGCTGTCATGATGGAGGAGAGAGGGGGATAGAGTCTATCTTTTTAGCTAAAAGAGTCACATCTGAATTGGTTGTTGAATTGAAATGGATTCTCCAAATGGCCAGAAACATAAGCACTATGAAACACTCCATCTTCTGTACTACGCCCACCTCCATAGCCTTCTTTCCATTCTTTTCAGAATTTGTCTTCTTAAATCTGCTTTATTATGCATGTGCAGTCTTTATATTGCTTTCCATATGACTAATCTTACTATTGGATAACACATGATAGTTTCTTTCTTAATTATGTGATATTATCTCTCCACCAATGTTCTGACAGCTTTATTACTGCCTAAACCAATATTTCTTTATATAAATGAATTTAAGAGACACAAGTTCTAGGAGTGAGTGTAAAAAGGTAGATCCCCAAACCCACAGAAATAAATTAGTGCATTTGTTTTTGAGATGGTGGAAATTTTCAGGACCATACATGCCTCCATATTTCTTTAAAGTAGTATGTTCACTTATATGCACAGAGTCGTGCCCTGCCATAGCCCCAGTTGGGATTTCCTATGAAGCAGTTATATGCTATGTGTCCATGTGCATACTGTACATAGGTGTTTATGTGTTTATAAAATGCAATAATTTTTAAAGGTAAAGTAGTGATACCCATCACCCATAAATCCACTGACATAAAAAACAACTATTATTAATGGCTTGCTGAGTTTCAATTATTTCTACCATGACTTTGTCAGCATTGCATATAGCATTAAACTTCTTGTTGCTGTTAACTTCACAAATTAAAATATTTTCCTCCTTAAATTCCCATTTCTTTATTATTTAGCCTGAGCATTTCTCATAACCAAGTTACTAGCTCTATTTCTTCTTTTTTTCATATCCTTCTCCACTTATATATTTTTGCATGTTCATTTATTAAATATTTTTGTTTTAAGACAGGGTGTTTTGAATCTTTGTTCTACCATTCACGTGAAAATTAGGCAACTTGTTTAAGTTTTTTGCATCTTTGGCTTCTCATCTATGAAGTGAGGTTAATAACATTCACTTTTGGGGTGCCTAGGTGGCTAAGTTGGTTAAGCACATGACTTTGGCTCAGGTCATAATCTCATAGTTCGTAGGTTCGAGCCCCACATCAGGCTCTGTGCTGACAGCTAGCTCAGAGCCTGGAGCCTGTCTTCGGATTCTGTATCTCCCTCTCTCTGACCCTCCCCTGCTCACACTGTCTCTCTCTGTCACTCAAAAATAAATAAAAAACATTAAAAAAATAAAAAAAGTAGCATTCACTTTCTAGTGTTGTTATACACATTAAATGTGTCAATATATATAAAGTACAGTGTCTAGCTGTGCAATATTATGGGTTCACCATTCATTTCATTTTCCTTGGCATGGAGCTAAACTACATTTCCCAGTTCCCCAAGAATCTAGGTGAGGTTACAAGACAACGTTTCACCAGTGGAATGTAAACAGAAGTGATATGTCCCTTGTAGGCTGGGGCATGTAAAAGTCTTCTCTATTCCATCCATACTATTAGAAGAGTCTTTGAAGTGTAAAGTTGCAGGATGGAAAGAAGGTGTCTCCTTGAACCATCATGTACAGAAAAGCCACAAGGAAGAGCCATATGATCCATATCAGACTCCACTGCTATCCATCAGATTTTTTTTAATTAAGTCACTGTAGGGATTTGGGGGTTTACTGATTGTAGCAGTTAGAGGGATTTATCCTACATTACATTTGTGTGGGGGAAAAAACACTTAAGGAATAGAAGCTATTATTATTTTTTTATTTTTATTATTATTATTCACAATGAAAAGGAAGGGACAGTGTCAGCTTTGGACTTGAATTATACTTAATATTAACTGACCAAAAGAACTAAAACAATTTTATTCTAACTCTGAAAACTTCTACTCACCCCACTTCAAAAAAAAGTAAACACTGCATATCCTCAGGTGGCTATGTTTACAAGAAGTGTAAAGAAGCACAGGATTTTAGATTTTACTATAATTAGCTAAATTTCTTTAGGTCTCAACCTAACCTGAACTCCTGGCTCTTATTCATCCGAATGACTGTTTTTATGAAACAGAAATGAGTACAATATATTGGTAGATGGTACTAATTAGTAAAGTTTGATCATTACTCATAAATCTGTTTGGACATAATTTTGGGTATTTATAAACTAATGAGTTTAAGTGCATGGACATGTGATTCTTTTAAAATAATTTGTTCACAGACAATGAATAGATATAAAATGTCTAAAATAATACTAGGTAGAACAATTTAATTTCATTCAAACCCCCACCCCCACATATTCCATATATATTCTGGAAATGAGAATTTCTAAGTGCTCCAATATTGAAGTATTTTATTACTCTTTTTGAAAGGTTTACATTAGGAATCCATCCAGTGCTAATGTTTTGTGAACTGACAGTACCCAGCTGAGTGAATGGAAGGAGTCAAAGGGTAAAGGAAAGTGCTAGAATGGTTCTTCTTGGTTGAATTGTTTTTTCAGTGAGCTCTGGGAGACTCTCCCACTCTTTCCTTCAACCTCCAGTTCCTTCCCTCTCATCTCTTCTTTTTTTTCTTTACCAGATTTTTATGAAAGGAAAAATGACCCAAAGGTCTTTGCTGTATACTTAGGTGTCAGGAGGCTAAAATCTTTATTGTTCCCCTTCCCTGATTTCTTCAAGTACAGTCATGACTAATTGTGAAAATAGGAGTGAGGAGGATCTCTTGTCAGCAAATGAAAAATACTTGGGATCAATGTGTTTCCCAATACACAAAAGACACCCAACCTTAACTTAAAACACCGAGCACAAGTACTAGGCACAATTACTAAAATGGGTAATCACATCTCCATATTAATGTCATTTGACCATCAGAGCCACCTTCCCTATGAGATGGGAAGAAAATAATATTATCTTCCTTTTATAGAAGAGAATATATGTTCAAATATGATAAGATTGGTAAAAGCCCATGTGTGCTGCTTAAACCTGTCTCCTGACCCTACAAAGCTAATAGTCAGACGTACCAAAAAATATGGAGAATGTATGATGGCCAGGTGCCACTTTAATTCTGTATGACTTTGGGCAAGTTAGTGAATCTTTCTATGTCTGTTTCCTCATCCTTAAAGTGGGGATAATAATACCAACTTTATGGGTTTGTTGGAGGATTGAGTTAAATAGAGTCCTGAGAACAGAGCATATACAGCATGTATTCAGCAAGTGTAAGCTTATATAATACAATGTGGTAATTATTACTAGTATTCCGAATTGCTAAGTGGAATAATTTGGTCTTTAAAATAAGGTCTAACTCCATCCACATCTAGTGCTCTTTTAATCATAGAACATTTGTCTTAGATTACCTCACTATTCCTCAGAAGTCAATTAGGTGTTATATAGCACCACAGAAACACACAATTGAATAAAATTAGTATTATACATTATATAAATATCATTGATTTAGTGCTCCGATGCTAAACTGTTACTTAAAAGTATAAGCATTACTAAAGTACACAGTATTTTTATTCCTCATAAAAAATTTATATGTAGAAAATTCACCCTCTTAAGTGTACAGTTCTGGGTTTTGACAAGCACATACAGTTGTGTAATTACTACTATGACTAAGGTATAAAACAGTTTTTAGAGTTTATTTTTGAGTAAAAATTTATGTGAATGTTCTATAAGGAATTTTTCTAACATTAGAAGCCAATATAAACATATTTCCTTGATTCGGAGACTTAAAAGTTATTTGAATATTGGATAATAATTCTCAGTCATTTGTATACTGATTCAAGAAGTATATACTGAGTTCTTCCTACATGCATAGCATTGTGCTGTTGTCTATGAAGATGAGAAAATATAACAGTTTTGTTTTGTATTTCTACCTCAGTGCTAATAGATTAATCAAGAGAGGGAAATAATACAGCTTTTCCTAAATTCATTTTAAAAAAATGGCATGAAAAGTGTCAGTGCCTCACTAATTAGCACGTATTAAAAAAATAATGACTCCTCTCCCAATAAAATCTACAACTCAGTTTAATTCCTCAAATATTTGTGGTAGACAGCCTATCATTGGGTGGACACAGCTCTTGTCCTCAAGCAGATTGTAGTAGAGTAGAGCAGATCATTACAATACAGGACAGAAATCAATCAGAGGTACAAAATTATATGTATTAAGAGACAGATGGGGGAATGTTGAGGTGGGAGAATCAATAAAGGCTTTATAAAAGGGTAGTATTTAAGCAGGGTCTTGAAAAAGAGGTAAAATTTCAACAAGTGTTATTTATAGAGAGAGGAGAAAAGTTTAGTATGCTATCAAGCTGCTGCACTGTCCAATATGGTAGCCACTAGCCACATGTGGCTATTTAAATTTCAATGAAAATAAAATAAAAATAAAAATACAGCTCCTCGGTCACACTAGTCACATTCAAATACTTAGTAGCCACATGCAGCTAGTGGCTACTGTATTGGACAGGATAGAGTAGAATATTTCCATCATAACAGAAAGTTCTATTGGGTTGTGTTTTTATAGAAGGAATGACAATGAAAGGTTAGAAGGTGGGAACAATGAATTATCCAAATCTCTGTTCAAGCCTTTGAACAAAATACCAGAAATAATGGTATATCCATGTTTTTCTTCCCCAAATATAAATTGGAAATATAAGCCTATGTAAAGATCAGTGACTCGTTTGTTTCACTGGCTGATCTGATTCAATAATCATGCTGAGTTCATACTATAAATCAATAATGAAGACATAAGACTTAACAGGCCTATCTAATTGCTCCATCTATCTGAGCATGCAGATCATAGTGGCTGAAAGCCAGCTCCTAGAGCCCAGCCAAGTGTGGGTGATGCTGTTTTTTCTGGCAGATTCCTGTTAGCTCACTGGGTCCAAACTGGATGGCTTGGGCCTATCATAGTTGCAGTCCCTTAAGAACATGCTCATTATTAAATCATTTGCTTCTTATTTTGGAAGTAGTGACAGTATCTATTGCAAAACCTAAAGGGAGGTAGAGGTGTGAGGAAACTATAACTCAGAGAAACAAGTCCTGTCACATTAATATGGATGAAATGAGCGATGTGTGACTGCCATTGATAAACTTGTAAAGTGGCAGACTTTAGCCTTTTGATAAGAGCAGTTGTCTGCTCTGTCTGAGGGTGGTTTGGCTAAATCACACAAGGATGTAGTTCTGTTTTTATAGAACCAGTCACATCATCACTTCCCTGGGGTCAAAATGGATCGAGGTGTATAGGACCAGAAAGTTGTCTATCATGGCTTTATTCTTCATCTATGAGAGTCCAAAATGTGTGCCTTCATTGGTTTAAAAAAAAGTTTAAAAAATCAATTATCTGAGGAAATCAAAGGCAGCCACAAACATACTGAATTCATATCTTTTGGCTGGGTGGTCCCACTTAATTTTAGATTCAATCATTGCTTACAACTTGACTTTGAGTCTTTTAAAATATTATTCAATAATAATTGACTTTTAATGTGAATATTTGGTTTTGGACACCATCATTGGCATTTTATTTATACATGCTCATTAAACAGCAAATAACTGTCTTCTCTTAAAAGGGCTAACAGTACCAGGAAAAGGTGGGGGAAAACCACCTTTTTAATTTTTTACTTTTTCAAGTAAATAATTACTCTTCAAAAGTAATATATATTATATGGGTAATATACATCCAAAGATATATATGCATTTATTAGT
>CM053573.1:80728756-80840801 GCA_028646485.1 Cryptoprocta ferox
AGCCACTCTGACTGGCATGAGGTAGTATCTCAGTGTGGTTTTGATTTGTATTTCCCTGATGATGAGTGATGCTGAGCATCATTTCATGTGTTTGTTGGCCATCTGGATGTCCTCTTTGGAGAAGTGTCTATTCATGTCTTCTTATGAGGAAGCTTATAGAACCATATTCACCCTCCAAAGACTGGCATTTAGAAGAGCCATCTAAGCCATCTTGCAACATGATTAACATATAATCACCTATTTTCATATAATGTCAACCATTAGAGTGTCAAGGGAAAATGTGAAAGTAAGAATCTGCATATCAAGAAAACCTATATAAATACAGGTTTAATATTTTTCAGTTAATTGGTTTTTTAAAAAAGTGCTTAAAAATGATACATGGGTTTCAATCACCTGATGCTTTTTGACTTCACATTTGTTTGGACTGTTCCCTCAGTGAACTCAAAGGACTGAAGGAGAAATTATTTGTCTTTTCAGGACAGTCAAATGAGGGGAAAATGATTGATTTCAGCTTTCTTTATTTTTAGAAGGCGTCTGTGTTTCATAGGTGGGGAAATCATATTGATGACTCAACCATCCATAGTGTTATTTTGCTGTTTCATGCTACCTCAATGAAAAATAACAAATCTAATTTTTACCCCCTGCATGATAAAAATCTATTACTTTTATTGAGGAACCTACCAGTTGGTAGAAACTCATTTATTTCAGTATAATCTGACTCTTAAAATACTATTGATAGCATTTATGTTTAACTGGATTGCAAGAACAGAATACACACAAGTCATTTGGTTCCCAGTTTTATAATTTTGGCTTCTGTACCTTATTTAGACAAGCTTAGGCTTCCTTTGCCTAAGGCATTTTAGAATATCTCCGGACTCATGAATATAAATAGTTGTGCAAAAAATAAATTTTATAAAACCAGAGCTGGTAACAAAAATTACCTAGAGATCAACAACTCTAAAAGAATCTAGTGTCACATTCCTTAGAATGTCAGATTAAACTAACATGTGCCAGTCAATATTGCTACACTGCGACCCTTGATGCCTCCTAAGCAAAACTATTAAGTCCAACATTCTCTCCTGTAAGCACTTATCTGTAAGGATGGCTAACATGTCTTCTGAAGCAGATATTGAAACTGATTGGACAATAGGTAGATACCAGACAGGGGCCTGGGGGCCGACCTCTAGAAATAGGGGGAGAAAATCTTAATCTGCAACACAATGCCGTTCTCTTGAAACCCTATCATTTTCACTTCCCATGTGTCTGCTGCCTGACTGTGAATGGATTTGAAAAGGAATGGTTAGTGCTGAAAATTGGATCAGAGCTAACATTCTCTCATTTTTATCAGCAGCTGCCAAAGGTCATCTGACATAATAGCTGATGAATTCAAGCCCAGTGGATTTCATTTGCAATTTTCAATTTACTGAGGCCTCCAAACCCCACGGTGATAAAAGCTTCCCCTATCGTGGCCTGTCACAAACATCAAGAAACTGCACAAACCCACAAGAAAGAAAAAAGAGAAAGCTGTGCATCCTCGCAGGTACAGATAAGGAGAGCAGGAAGAAATGGTATCATGTGGGAAGGTACGGAGCAGCTTGTGTGGCTGGTGCTCTAAATGCCAATTGAAAGGAAAAGACTATGAAGAACAATCAAATAACTTCCACAGAATAACATCATGTTTCTTTGGGGGCTTTTGTGTGAAAATTGCCTTCTAATCTCTTACTTGACATGTCCCCAAACAAAACTGTGAGTGTAAATATACAAACAAATAAATGAATAAATAATCCTTGCTTATTTGGTTATTGGAAGAAAAGCACACTCAGTGTATGTTGTGTTTACCATACTTTTGATTTACAGAATGCATTCTTGTAAAGAATATTGTATCAAGGAAATGTCCAGTGCTAAGAAATCATTTATTTTGTTATAGAGAAATGGTAGATCCTTTGATTGATTTGCAAGGGCAGTCAAACAAGTGACATAGCAACTACTTGTAAGTGGATTTAGGCACAGTGTATATAGATCAAAGATGTATTAGCAAAAAAAAAAAAAAAAAAAAAAAAAAAGACCATTTTCCCCCTTGTAGCACTACTGACAGTGAACTTAGGCAGAATCAGGTACTGAATCCTGCTCCCAGGAATTGTTCAAATCGAGGAGACCATATGCATGCTCCATGGAGAATGGCAAGTTTAAAAGCTGAGCAGTCCATTTCCATCCAATCCAACTTGACTCATACCATAGCGAAGATTTAAAAAAAAGGAAAGCAAAGAGATGTTTGAGGTGTAACTGCTGGGAGAATTTAATTTCAGACATGGGTGTCTGGATTCCATTCCTACCAAATAGAGTCAGAAAGGCTTATGAAATTCGTCTAATGAGGCAAGAGAACTTGGCAGTAGGCATCTACCAACTTGCCTAATGACAAAATTTTTCATGACAGTTGACAAGAAAACCCAGAATGATATCAACAGGACTAGGATATTAACTTCATTTATGTGTTGGTAACTGTGAGACAATCACAAGTTGGAAAGGAAAAGAGAATAATTCCTGGTTGAACTGATGTAATTGTGAGCGATTGACTATTGTAGAATTATTCTTTAAAATGTTACAGCAAAAAAATAAAATAAAATAAAAAAGTATGGGCTATTAATCATAATTGAATCCTTAGTTCATAATATTAAACTATTTCTTAGGATTTTCTATTGCCCAAAAATTTAATGACCTTTTAATTCTTCGAAGTCTCAAAATAGAAAAATGGTTCCCTCAGTAGCTAAAGAAGGCAGGAATTAACATTTTGAAATGAGGGGTACAAAGTTTTATTCTTAAGCTACAGAAAATATGGAAGATAGCTATATTTTTACATTTTTGTAATTTTTTTCTCCCACACAAAATTGTCAGAAAGCCCTTTTCAAAGGTTACTTTTCTCCACCCCCTTTTAAAGTTACTATGGGTTCAAAGAGAGCTCTCTCTATAATTTGCAGTTTCTATGGGTTCTCTTTGGATTGATAGCATAATACAGAGACCCTGGTGGTGGTAAAAGATTATTAAATGGGGTCTTAATTTAATCAGTCCTCTAAAACACACATATAACTTGGTGAGGGTTTTTCATTATCTCTGTTCTTCTATGGCAGTGATATAAGGCAAGCTGTACCAATTGGTCTGTAGTCACATAGCAGAAAGGTTAATCTCTTTTATGTTCCTTCTATTAGAAAGGCAGATCTTGAATCTTCAGGGCAGAGTCCTAAATTGTTCTTGTAGACTGGTTCAGAGAGATTGTTCTTTCTCATGCCCTATGGCCAATTATATTCAGTCAGGCCAGAACATCCCCCATTTCATCAATTAATTCTTTCATTCCTTCATCTAGCATTTATTTAGGTCCTACTTAGGACACTAATGTCAAGAACTATGAATAAGACTTGCCCTACTTTAAAGCAGTTTACAGAAGAGTGGAATAAAGACTATTTTAAATCTGTTTTCTCCCCTTCCTCCAGAATTGAGTTTGTGTCATATAGCTATAAAAACTTTACAGGGGTGATGTCACCAAGATGTTGACATGGATTATTCTTGACTTCCTTCCCCCTCCCAAGAACAACAACTATTCAAGAACAAGACACCACTGAGAGAATCGTAGAACATGGGGATGAGGCTGAAGCAATCCCCTGGTACCCCAACCACAGAGACCAAGACTGATTGCATTAGAAAAGTAAGAAAAGCAGTTACACACTGGCTGCACTTCCCCTCCCCAAGGCCAGCACAGCACCATGCAGAGAGGTCTTTCTTGCACCTCCAGATTCTCTAGTGGGAAAAGAGAACTCCAGGGGCACAACCCTTTCCCTAGCATTGTGGATCACTTTGTGGATCACACTATGTGTGATATTGCCCCATAGGGATTGCAGTGGAATTTTCAGGGCTCAACCACTGGGAATCTGATTGTGACAGAAAAGGGGGGGGGAAGAGCTTGCAACAATTAGCATGCAAATCTTGGCATACCAAGTTCATACATGCAATGCTCAAGTAATAATCATAACCAGCAACTTTGCTCGCCTGTAAAACCAAGTCAGTGGTGTATTCTGACCAGTGAAGTCAGTGGAGTGCAGATCTACTTGATTCAGACCCCCACATGAGGAATTCTGCCAGCCCTAGAACATGGTTTGCACATGTCCAGAGAGAGGCTGAGTCATAGCCTCATGACTTGTGGAGAGTGTCTCCCTATCACATCTGACCAGAGGGGCTGGCAAGAACACCTGCAAGCTGTGCAGCCTGGCAATGCTCAAGTTGAGATGTGCAGGCATAGCTGATCACCTTCTGGATAGACAGAGGGATTAATCCATCATGTTGAGGGTGGCATCTGGCCCTTCCCAAATTGGGGAAATTGAGAATTGCCTAAAGTGGTTCCTCCCTTTCCCACCCAGGCAAGGGAGCTGAGATGCTCCATCCACTAGCCGTGGAATCTAAAGAGCTGGTAAAAACACCTGGAAAATGCAGCACAGTGGTGCTTGACACAAGACAAGAACAGGTAGAACTGACAGCTGGCAGAGCAAAGCTAATGGACCTGTTCAGTCAAAGTACTTGGAGCACAGGTTCGCTTGAGTTAAGACAACACGGAACTTTAATGGTTTTACAGCTGCTTTTTCCACTGTGCCCAGGCAGGGAAAATAATTTGTAGCCCCACTCATTACTGAATACAGCCTCCAGCCTGCCTGACCAGGGAACCTAACCAAAGCACATAGAAAACTGCACAGTCCACCCAACAAGCCCTGCTTACAGTGTCGCTTGAACAGAGAGCATAGTCCATGGCTTTCCCTGTCTGTAGAGCAAAGCCAGTGGTCTCACCTGATCAGGACATTCAGTGCACACTCTGGCCTGACTCAGATCTCCAAACAAAGAGCCATACAAGCCCTGGGTCCTGTCCTGCTGTCACACCATGGAAGGAAGCTAATTCATAGCCCCATCTATAACTGAATATGGTACCTAGTCCTGACCATCTAATAAGCCTTATTAGAGAATCCAGATAACTGCAGAGCCCATCCCACAATTTCACTTGGGTAGGGCACCAAGCCAGCAGTTCCATGTAACTATTATTAATCAGTAGCACCTCCCCCCACCCAAACAGGAGAGCTTGAGCTGTTGCCTCTCCCCAAAATAGTCCATAATAGCAGACCTTACTGCCGAAGGATATTACCAGCAGACACACCCAGAAAGCCAAACTGAGTTGACTGGTAAAAATCAGTCTCTGCCAAAGCAAAACACTCAAGCCTAGGAAAGGAATCAATTACTCAAATGTACAGACACCAGTGTAAGAAATCAAGAATCATGAAAACCCAGGTAAATATGACACAACCAAAGGAAACTAAAAATGCTGTAATAACTGATTTAAAGAAATGGAGACCTATGAACTATCAGACAAAGAATTCAGAATAAATCGCTTAGGTTTAATGAACTATAAAGCCACATAGGCAACTAAATGAAATTAGGGAAACAATGCATGAACAAAATGAGAAGATCAAAAAATCAATAGAAACTATCAAAAAACGTACAATCTTAAAGGTAAGAAAAAAAACAAAACAAAAACAAAAGCTGATACCTTCACTGAAGAATTTGAGTTTCAAAAGCAGACTTGACCATGTGGAAAAAAGAGTCAATGACCTGGAGGATAGGATATTAGAAATTATCCAGTCAGAGAAACAAAAAGAAAAAGAATGAAGAACACCTATGAAACTTACAGATACCATAAAAAAACACAATATTCACAAAATAAGTTTCCAACAATATGGAAATAACAGAAGGAGAAGAGAAAGAGAAGGAGTCAGAAAGTATATTTAAAGCAATAATGGCTAAAAAATTCCTGAACCTGGCAAGAGAAATGGATATCCAGATATATGAGGCCCAAAGAACTCCAAATAGGTTGAACCGAAATAGGGCTACACAAAGACACAATATAATTAAATTGTCAAAAGTCAAAGACAAAAAAAAATTTTTAAAGCAGCAAGAGAAAAAGAGAAGTTACATAGAAGGGAACCTCCATAAGACTATCAGTGGATTTCTCAACACAAACATTTCAGGCCAGGAGTGAATGGGATGACATATTAAAAATATTAAAAGAATAAAACTGTAAACCAAGAATACTATACCTGGCAAAGTTATCCTTCAGAAATGAAGGAGAGATACAGACTTTTTCAAACAAAAACTGAAGGAGTTCATGGTCATGCCTTACAAGAAATGTTAAAGGGAGTTCTTTGAGTGGAAGTAAAAGAATACTAATTAACATCATAAAAATGTAAAAAGGTAGCATCAGTCGCACTAGCAATGTTAAATAGTTATAGACTCTGCAATATGGTAATAGTGATTCATAATTTACTTACAACTCTAGTTGAAAAGTTAAAAACATAAACACAGTAAAAATAACCATGACTATAATATAATGTTATTAGGTACACAGTATGAAAAAACATGTAAATTGCAAACTGCAATTTCAGATCATGACCTGACCCGAAGTTTGAATTATTTTCTATAATCTCACTGTTGAATTGGTCAACATTGGTTTAAAGCTATTCAGCATCTGGCACATTAAAAAAAAAAATTTGTTGAATTAATGAATGAATGAGCATGTTCCACTAGAAATGATTCTTTAATTGAAAATCAAGCCTTAAACTAAGGTATCACAAATGGGTTCATAAGGTATGGCTGTAAAATCAAAGACTGGAAGAACCATGTTTATCATTTGAGAAATCAGACTCAGCTTGAGATGATTTTGTCTCATAAATTAACTGATTGTGTATTTCATAACCATGGTTTATTTGAGCAAATCTTCACTTATCTGTGCTACATGGAATAGGATTCAATAAGATATCAATGAGTATTATACTGAAAAAAAAATCTGGAGTCAGAATAGCTTTGGTTAAATAGATTTTTAAAAATGTTCCCTCTGACAAGTGAATGTTGGAAATTAATCTGTTAATGTTCTTAATAAAGTGTTCTTGGAGTTAGAAAAAAATGTGCCCTATGTCCTTCAGAATATGCCCATTCATATTGTGACCAGTCAAGAGTCAACTTATTAAGCATTGAGACGTGTTTTCTCACAGAATATCTATTAGAACCCTCCAGAACACAGATTGGGAAACTCTCAGAGCACAATCATCCCTAAAGGAAAAACTTCTTGAAACAATAATGGTCACAACTAGTTATAAAATATCTTCAGTGGCAGACAAATAATGGAAACTCTACTCATTTATTCTTATAAAAGTATTTTATTATAAAATATGGAAAGTATATGGAAAATTATAAAAATATGGATGTACACTATTCTATTCAGTCAACATTTTTCATTTTTAAACACTGAAGCATAGTTGATAAATTTTCCATTTTTATAAAATCTTTTAAGAAGTAATAAAATATTACTAGAATAAGTAAATCCCTTGCATGCCTCTTTTCAATCCTTTTCTTGTCTTACTTTTTCCAAAGGTAACCAACATCCTAAATTGAATATATAGTTTAAAACTCCAAACTCAGCTAGCTTCTACCAAACTTTTAAGGAAGAAATAAGTCCTAAAGTACACAAACTTCTCCAGAGAAAAGAGGGAAAACCTCCTAACTCATTTCATGATGCCATCAAAATCTTGATGCCAAAACTTAATAAAAATATTATAAAAAAAAGAAGTATAGGAAAATACTTTTCTCTGTACTCACTTTTTTCTCTTCCCCCACCCCACCTCTTTCTCAGGAACACAGATGCAAGAATCCTAAACAAAATATTAACAGATCAAATACAATAATATTTAAAAAGGATAATACACCATGAGCAAGTTGGGTTTCTTCCAGTAATGCAAGGTTGGTTTTACATTTGAAAATCATTTATTTTAAATCACCACATTAATAAAATGATTAGAAGAAAAAAATCATATGATCATTCAATAGGTTCAGAAATAGCATCTGATAGAATTTAATACTCATTCTTTTTAAAAAGTCTGAACAAACCAGAAATAGGAGGGAACTTAAACTGATAAGGGCCATCTATAAAAAACTTATAGCAGATATGATAATTAATGGTGAAATCTTGAAAGCTTTCTTCCTGAAATTTGGAATGAGACATGAATGTCTACTATTACTATTCAACAGTATATTTGAGATCTTAGGAAATGCAACAAGGAAAGAAAAATAAAAAGTATAATGATTAAAAAGGAAAAAATAAAATGATCATTATTTACAGATGAAATAATTATGTTAAAAATAAAAAAAAACCTAAAGGTAAACTACTGGCATTAATAAGTAATATTTAGGATGGTGATAGATACAAGGTCAATATATAAAAATCAACTGTATTTCTATAAACCAGCAAAAATCAAGTAGAAAATAAAAATTTTTAAATGTTATCTCATATAATAGCATTAAAATCATTAAATGCTTAGGAAAGATGTTCAGTATCTTAAGAAAAACTCTCATGCATAATTGGGAAAATTTTTAAATGACCTAAATTAATGGAAGAATATAACATATTTGTGGATGTCCACAAATTGATCTATAGATGAAAATCATAGTCAAAATCTCAGCAATATACTTAGGGTAGGTGTTAGGATTAGTAAAGAATTGGGTCTCATTAAATGGCCCAAAAGAGTCAAGTAGTCTGACTAAGGTGAGTCAAGAAAGGAAATCCAGTATTGAGAGATCTGGGCCTCAAAATGTGGGAAAAGTCTTGGAATTATTAAGCTAAATTCACCTGAGGCACCTGGGTGGCTCAGTCAGTTGAACATCTGACTTCGGCTCAGGTCATGATCTCGCGGTTCTTGAGTTCAAGCCCCACATCAGGCTCGCTGCTGTCAGTGCAGAGTCTGCTTCAGATCCTCTGTCCCCTTCTCTCTGCCCCTCTCCCACTGGTGCTCCCTCATAATAAATAAAAACTTTAAAAAAGCTAAAATAAGTTATTTGAGGGAAAGAATATGATGTTTCTTTTGTGCTTCATGGTCTGCACTTGTCTTTCACATCCATAATCTCCTGGACTACTGTCAGCATCCTGAGATGGAGGATCATCATTCCCATTCTACCAGAAAGAAACTAAGGCTCAGAGAGCATTTTAGAGGCCAAAGAGATTCAAAATTCTAGAGTAGGGATTAGAACCAGTTTTTTTCTCGATTTTTGTCCAAAGCTTTTCCGGAAAAAAAGATGTTAAGAACTAACATATACATACCATTCAGGGAATTTAGACACATTCTAAATGTTATCTGAAATTTTGGATACATGAAAATATGAAAAGGAAGATATACACATATGACTATTACAAAATGCATGCATTTGAATACACTCTTCCTTCAATTCCTTTGAATGCTTCTCACTTCTTTATTCCCCAGTTGTCCATTAAAACTGCACTGTAGCACTTTCTCCTCTAAGCAGTTATCCTTTCCACACAAAAAGGCATCAACACCGAGTTCATTTTCAGAAGTAGCACTGTGTAGAGATTAAGAGTAAGGACTCTAGAGTCAGACTTTGAATTGGCACCCTAGGTCTGTCACTTCATAGTTGTATAACTTTTGAGTAGGTTATTTAGCCTTTCATTATATATATTTCCTAACTGTAAAATAAAGATGATAACACTATCACCCATCTTTTAGGATTGTTGCAAAAATTAAATAAGTTAAGCCATGTAAAATGCCAGAACAGTGCCTGGTACATAGTAGGTATGATATAGGTGATCAATATTATTCAAAAATCATTATTGTACACCTACAGGATGCCAGTGACTATGCTAAGCTTTGTTGATAGAAGTGAAACAAAATTCCCTGCTCTGTAGTGGAGGAAACAGATAATAAATAAGTAAATAACTAAACAAGATAATTTAAGACTTCAAAATTTGTATAAAGGACACAAACATAGGGATGTAATAGACATTTGTAGGGGGTGGGTGTTGTCTGCTTTAAGGAGGATGGTTAGAGAAGTGATGTGTAAGTGATCAGAGGAGGATATAATTCTTCACTGCTAATAATGAATAATAAGAAGAGCCATGAGGGGATATGGGAGAAGAATACTCCAGGCAGGAGGAACAGATAGTGCAAAGATCCCAAGATTAGAACAGGTGTGGTGTGTCTGAGAACAAAAATGGGACCTGTATGGGTGGAAAATGGTGGAAAAAATAAGAGAGGTAGGAGGTGAAGTTGATGAGAACAGAAGTTGGATAATGCAGGACTTTGTAGGCCATGGAAAGAGGTTTCAGATTTATGTGTAGCTAGAAACCATTGCAGTAAGTTATAAGAAATAAAGATATATGATTTGATCAATGTTTTAGAAAGATCACTCTGACTTCTCTGTGGAGAATGGGTTGCAGGAAGGCAAGGATGGAAGCAGAGAGATTAAGGAGAGTGATAAGGCAAAAGATGGTAATAGTAGTAGAAATGAAGAAAAAAAGATGGATTCACAATATGTTTTGGAAGTGCAGTCTAGAATTGCTGATAGACTGAATGTCAAGGCTAAGGGAATGAGAGAACTCCAAGATGACCACCAGGGTTTTCAGTTGCAGCAACTGGGTGAATAGTGGGGCCAGTTACTGACATGGCAACTGATGACTCATTTTGTTTTTTCTCCCTTCCTTCCTTCCTTCCTTCTTTTCTCTCTTTCTTCCTTTCCTTCCTTTTTTCTCTTCCTTTCCTTTCCTTTCCTTCCCTTTCCTCTTCCCTCCTTCCTTCCTTCTTTTCTCTCTTTCTTCCTTCTTTCCTTTCTTCCTTTCATTCTCTTCCTTCTTCCTTCCTTCCTCCCTCCCTTTCTCTCTTTCTTCCTTTCCTTCTTTTTTCTTTTCCTTTCCTTTCCTTTCTTTTCCTTTCTTTTCCTTTCCTTCCCTTCCCTCTTCCCTCCTTCCTTCCTTCTTTTCTCTTTCTTCCTTCTTTCCTTTCTTCCTTTCTTTCTCTTCTTTCCTTCCTTTCTCTTCCTTCCTTCCTTCCTCCCTCCCTCCCTCCCTGCCTCTCTCCCTTCCTCCTTTCTATTTTTAATTTCAGTGTAGCTAACATACACTGAATATAACAGATGACTGTTATATACCTGTTTCAGGTATATAATATACTATATTATAGTATATATATTATATATAATTATACAGTGTATATTATAGTATAATCACTATATTATAGTGATTCAGTAATATCGTATATTACTCAGTGCTCATCAAGATACATGTACTCTTAATTCCCTTCACCTATTTCACCCATAACCCCACCCATCTTCCGTCCAGTAACCATTAGTTTGTTCTCTATAGCTAAGAGTCTGTTTCTTGATTTGTCTCTTTTTTCCCTTTGTTTGTTTGTTTTGTTTTGTAAATTACACATATGAGTGAAATCATATGATATTTGTCTTTCTCTGACTGTCTTATTTCACTTAGCATTATACTCTCTAGCTTCATTGCAAATGGTAAGATTTCATTCTTTTTATGGCTGAATAATATTCCTCTGTGTGTGTGTGTGTGTGTGTGTACCATATTTTCTTTATCCACTCATCTATTGATGGACACTTGGGCTGCTTCCATAATTTGGCTATTGTAAATAATGCTGCAATAAACACAGGAGTGCATGTATCCCTTCAAATTAGTGTTTTTGTATTCCTTGGGTAAATACCCAGTAGTGCAATTACTGGATCATAGGGTAGTTCTATTTTTAATTTTCTGAGGAATCATCATACAGTCATCCACAGTGGCTGCACCAGTTTGCATTCCCGCCGACAGTGCACAAGGGTTCCCTTTTCTCCATGTCCTAGCCAACATTTGTTGTTTCTTATGTTATTAATACAATGTTTTATTATTTTTTTATTTAAAAATTTTTTCGATGTTTATTCATTTGAGAGAGAGACAGAGAGAGACAGAGACAGAGAGAGAGAGAGGCAGACACAGAAACCAAAGCAGGCTCCAGTCTCTGAGCTGACAGCACAGAGCCCGTTGTGGGGCCTGAACTCATGAACTGTGAGATCATGACCTGAGTGGAAGTCGGACACTTATCTGACTGAGCCACCTAGGTGCCCCAATAAAATGTTTTAAATAAGCATTTAAAAATAAAATAAAATAAAAATTAGTTTATGACAATAAAGTGAGAGAAAATCGCATCCTCAATTCCCTGAACTTAGAAGTGGCATGGAGTCGTCATGCACACACAAGGAAAAGCTTGCCCCACAGTCATCTTTAGAATAACTCGTCTGTAAATATAAAAAATTATAGATGAACATGGAGGGGGGAAGAGGGAGACAAACCATAAAGCAGACTCCTGACTGTAAAGAACAAACTGAGGGTTGCTGAAGGGAGGTGGGCGGGGGATGGTCTAAGTGGGTGATACACATTAAGGAGGGCCCTTGTTGTGAGGAGCACTGTATGTTATTTGTGATAAATCACTAAATTCTACTCCTGAAACTAATATTACACTATATGTCAACTAACTGGAATTTAAACAAAAAACCTGTAATAAAAATAAATAAATAAATAATAAAATGCAAACAAAGATTACATTATAGATATGCTTGCAAAGCCTTAAAAATTAAAAGGCTATTTGCTGCTTCACTCCTTACAAATATAACTAGGGTAAATTAATTATCATTAGGCTAATTAATTAATCATTGATTGGGCTGAAATGAATTAATCCTTTATCAGTTCCATTATGCAGAAATTGTCTTCATTACTGCAGGAACCATACTTCTGGTTAAGACATCCTTATGATTGGATAGAACTAAAATTAGAAAATAAACAAGCAAATTTTCAACAAGATAATGTGATTGGTGGTCGTGTTGTTTTAAGCAGGGCAGTGGTTGACTAAGGGGACCCAAAAAGAACCAAAAGGCCAACCTGAGCCATAATATTTCTTGGATATATATAGTTATACAGCACAAAGTTATATGTCATTTTCACTCCTCTCCTTTCCTACATATTTCCTTACCAATTCCTCCACTTATCCTCAATGTTGCTTTATAAGCAGTACTTTCTATCCATTTCCCTTGCCAGAACACACACACACATACAGGCTCCTTCCCTTCAAAGAACATTTCCTTATTTCTAGGCTCTCCCCTCCCTGTGACCTTTACAACTGATTGTCTGACCTTCCTCGAATACAATTTTCATCATTTCACTTCTCATTCAGGAACGTTTAGGTATCTGCAAGTTTTATCTTCTCTCATCTCAGTCAGACCTTTATCAATACAAGTTCATCAACCTTTCTGGGATATTTTGTTACTCTCTGGTTTAAAGAAGTCATCAGTGGTCCCATAAGATACATAATAGTAAGTATGTTCTCATGAAATTTCTCCCTCAATAATTCTTTTTTAAAATGTTTTTTTAATTCATTTTTGAGAGACAGAGAGACAGAGTGTGAGCCGGAGAGGGGCAGAGAGAAGGAGACACAGAATCCGAAGCAGGCTCCAGGCTCTGAGCTGTCAGCACAGAGCCTGATGCAGGTCTCAAACCCATGAACTGTGAGATCATGACCTGAGCTGAAGTCAGATGTTCAACCGACTGAGCCACTCAGGCACTCCTAATAATTCTTTTTTAAATTCCACTTCTTAGCCTAGTTCTCCACTTCTTAATAACTGACCACACTTGACTTTCTTAGGCTCATCTCCTGCCACTCCTTCCTTCCCCACAATATCCTGTGTTCAAGCCACCCTAGGCAGTTTGCTATCCCTGAAAGACTGATGATCTTCCACATCTCCTTGCCTAGATTAATACTATTCCCAAGGTCTTGAATGCTCATCTTCTTTTAACCATGTATAGAAAGGTAGGAACAATACCAACATCATTTCTTCAAAAACTTTCCTAATTCCTGAAAACCTGGATTATACTTCCTTTCTATTCATTGCTTCCTATTCTATTTTCCTACAGCATTTGGTTTAAATTTTGTTTGGATTTATGATGAATTCTATATATTTCCATACCTCAGTCTACACTGTATGAAATCTTTAGGGTAGGGAAAATTTCCTGTAGTTATTTCTATGTTTTTTTATATTCAGCTCTTATTCTTCAAAGGCTGACATGCTGCTTAATAAATGCTTGCATTTTGAATGGATTCAGTTCCCCCAAATTCTATGGCCTTCAGGCTACATATTGTATTTCTGTGCTCTGCATTCCATTTTAAGTGTCCTAAGTTATATTGCTTATGCACAGGGCATATCACAAACTGTAAGATGGCCTTTGCCTGGCTCCACACTGCCCTCTTCCACCTCTGCCACCTCTTCTTAGTAACTCTCCTTCTCAAGTGCTTAAAAAATACTCTATGGCATTCCACAATGTCAGGAAAGTATTCCATAAGCATTTTTGATTATTGAGGAAATGTAATTACCTTGGCTATGGCTTCCAATAAAATTTAACACAAGAGAATCATTAAAATCAATCACTGTGCATAACATTGAGGACATAGGTTTCCACACCAACCTTTGTCAACCTTTGGTCAACAAGGAAGTTAAACCCTGGTGTTATTATCCTTCTCTGTTATTTTTGCATGGTTTAGAGATACCTTCTCAAGCTGCTGATAATGCTGCCCTTTCACTGAGCACATATGATAAGCAGACACTGTGTTGCTGGCCTGACTTGCATCATCTCATGTAATCCTTACAGAAATCCTAAATCAAGATTAGAAAACTGAGGCTTAGAGAAGTAAGGTAACTTGTCCAAACTCACATGGCTAACACACTGTGGAGCTGATATCCTTAATAAATGATCATGTAGACTTTGAGGCATCACTCCCAGTAACAGGTAAACCCTTATGTCATTTGAAAACAACATCTGTAGGCAGTGTTAAGGATTTTTAAAAAATATTGAACTGAAATGTATAGCTTTCAGCTCTTGGTCCTAGTTCTGTACACTAAGTATAAATGTGGAGAGTTTTAATTCTTACTTCCTATGCTAGCCTTATTAATATTTAAAGGCTACTGCTATTTTTGTTCAATTTTCTTTTTCTTTTTTTTTTTAACACCAAAGACCTTCATCTCTTTCAGCTGTTCCTCATGTAACTTGGCCTCAGATCTCACACGCTCTGGGTTGCTCTCCTTTGGACAAGTTCTGGTTGTGTCATTCAATGTCCCTCTTAAATCTTGATGAAGCCCAAGTCGGAACATAATGCCCCACATGTTTTCTAACTGGTATAGACTGCACTGAAACTATCACCTCCTTTATTCAGATACTTTACTTCTATTAATGTAGTCTGAAATTGTATTACATTTATTGGCAATGCTGTCAGTTAAAACTCTGAGGGTTTTATTTTCCATATGAATTACAAAATTTTTGAATGTGAAAGCAACTTATGCTAATATGACTTATTAATAGTAGCATAAATGGCAGATTTGACCTACTTTAAAGCAGAACAGTTCACAGAATAAATTTTAATTGGTGGATTCTAAAAATCTAATCCTAAAAATTTCCAAACCATTAAAAAAGAAAAACAGGGTAAGCCAATTTGCCTGCAAAAAATTGAGGCAAATCTCTGTAAGTAGGAGCTTTGTCATCCATGGACCTTAATGTTTCTAAAACACTCCAGTGTTCCACTTTAATGTAGAAGCTAGGCAACACGATTTTTATTATGCATGCTGCTCTGGACAACCACTATTACATGAGAACATTTATAGTTAGAGCAAAGTTTCTTCATCAGATACATACATGTGAATTATAGCCTTTGATAGCTGTTTGAGGAAAAATAGTCATCATGGGAAAGCAGAACGGGCCATGCCTAAGAACTGGATTCAACTATTCATTTCAGTTCAGAACTTTTACTAAGCACATAGTATGTGGAGAGCATTATTAAAGGTGCTCTGAAGGATGCAAAGAAAGTGGGATTCCTGCCCTCAGTCATAATATGCTCATCATATAAAACCATCATTAATGAACCCACTTTCATATTTACTCAACACTGTGGAATAATAATGATCACTTAGAACAACATCAATTATTTTTAAGTAATCTGGAATTTTCAGTTAACTCAGCAGACTTCAAGTTTTCCATATACCCAGTAATAGCAAAGAGTCACCTCTATTGATACAGTTGCTCATTAATTGATTCAATAAATACATAACACTCAGGAAACTCTAGTAATTGGGTCTGCCTAGAGTTAGTTAATGTATTTATGGAGAATGAAATCTAATAAGGCTACATTCATAAGCAGGGGCCAGATACAAAGGGCCTTATATGTTGAAGTGGAGTATATGTTGTTTTTGTCTAGCCACTATTTTTCTTCACATTCTCTTGCTAATAGAACTCTCTTTTCCAGGACAGGACCGTCTTCATGTTGCTGGGGGAGGCAGAATGACCCTGGCCCCTTCATGTCCCACCCAGACCTAAGCCTAGACAATCAGAGTACTCTATTCCTCAGGCTGTAGTGATTGATACAAGGCAGGCAGGTGGCCCAACCCAGGCTAATCAGGGTGCTGCCCTGACCTTTTTTTGTTACAGTTATTAAAGAATAGTTGTTTCTAGACGGATTGCAAGACTGTTACGATGGAAGTGGTGGTATGGGGGGAGGGAGGCTTTTCAGCATCAGCCTGACGCTAAGTAGAGACAGTCTAAGACAGAAATCAAGAGACAGCCCTGATGACATCATTTGCCACTGAATGGAGCCAGGTCTGCCCCTGGATTTTACAGTATGTTAGCTAATACATCCCATTTACTCTATAGGTTAGATTGTTTTTTTAATGTTTACAGTCAATTTAATTCTAACTAAAACTTATGTTATCACAAAGAATTTGATGTCATGACATTCATATTCAAATCTAAATTATATCTATAAGTATTATATATATATATGCATATCTATCTATCTATCATGTCATACAGGCTCTATACTGTGCTCAGTATGACAATCTAAACTTTAAGCAATTTCAACCTCATCTTCAGCAAGGCATATTCTCTGTCTGATTTTTATTAGTTTTCTTACTTATGAAGATGCTTTGAGAATTAGTGAGCCAAAATTAGCTGACTTAGGGAATTTTTAATAGAGTCTGCTGATGCTGAGTGATTATTTAACATACACTAGTGACCTGTTGAAAGCAGGCATATGAGGCCTCCATACACCCATGTCTTAATTGTGGCAAACTCCAGCGTTTCTTTAGCTTCTAATTTTGGATGAATATCCAAATTCTGAAATTTACTATCCAGTGCTCTATTCACTAGAGAATATTGCAATCTTAAACTATGCTTCAAAATTGTTCTTCACAAAATTTTATGATGTATCAAAATAAGTCATGTCTGAAGTAAATGTTCTAATTTTAGATGGTGCTTCTTTTTCTATCAAAAACCACTTTCATGTAGAATCATTTCCAGTACACTTACTGGTAAAGACATATTCCAAAAGAAGGAAGTAATTTGCAAGTTTTTTTTTTTCTGTCTGAATGAGGCCTCTAAAAACAAATACTCATCTATAATGCATGGAGTTTATTTTAAAGCAAAATTTGTGTCACATTTTACCATGAGTAAATAATTACATTTCCTACATTCTTCCTCCTTTTCTCTAGGCCTAGTAATATTTGAATTGATCCACAGAAAAATCACACTGAATTTTACCAACAATTCAATAAAATACAATAATAGTACAGATACTATAGATGGTCTATACATGCAAACCTGGGATAATTTGATCAGTTACATTAGTCTAATTTCTTATTTAAAAAAAAAGTAATCAAACAACCATTTTCATTATTTTTTGATGGAGTGGTCAAGCTGGGGTTTGCATGTAGTGACCAAAACAGGCCTAAGGCATCAGAAAAGATACAAGCTTTGCCCATGAGCCCTATACTAAAACACAACTGCTCAGTGCACTCAGAGGGCTGGCTGGGCCTCTCATATGCGAAGTTGAAACTTAGTCTTAGGAAGATACTTGATACCTACAGCAAATAGTTACCAGAATTCAAATCTTTGTTTTGTTTCAGTACTTTAACAAACAGAGATATGCAAGCTCCATGTAGAATTGGGTCAAATCAAACTCAGTTTAGGAGGTTTGTTAATACATTGGCTATCTGACACACTACACACCTTCAAAAGTAAAACTTTCAATAAGTGCACTGTTTTGATTGCCAAACGTCTGTTTCTCCACAGACACAACTAATAAAAATCAGAATTAAAAACAAACAGGAAATCATCTTTTGATACATAAACCAGGGGGTTTGTAGCCCTGGTTGTCCATTAAAATCAGCTGTGAGATCTGATTTCTATGGCCTGGGATGGGACCCACACATTGTTTTTAAAGCTTCTCAGGTGATCTTAATATACAGCTAAATTTAAGAATGACCTGAACTTTTCTAATCTTAAAATATTATTTACAGAGAAAGGTAATAAAGAGCATGATAGTTGTTTTCTTACATGAACAATTGTGCAAATTACCTAGAGGTTCGGTCTCCTTGTCATTGAAATATGAATTATGCTATCTGTCACTCAGGATATTATCAACAATTACCAATATAAAGGATGTGGCCTGCTAATGCTTAGCACATCATGGGTTGTTACTTACCCGATCATGGGTTTCAGGAGTAGAATTCAGTGATTCATCACTTACATACAATACCCAGTGCTCATCACCACAAGTGCCCTCCTTAGTACTCATCCCCCATTTAGGCCATAATTTAGCCCATTCCCCACCCACCTCCCTCCATCAACCCTCAGTTTGTTCTCTACAGTTAAGAGTTTTCTTTCTTTTCTCCCCTTCCCCTATGTTCATCTGTTTTGTTTCTTAAATTCCACATATGAATGAAATCATAAGGTATTTATCTCTTTCTGACTGATTTATTTCACTTAGCATAATACACTTTAGCTCTATCCATGTTGTTGCAAATGGCAAGATTTCATTCTTTTTGATGGCTGAGTAGTATTCCGTTGTGTGTGTGTGTGTGTGTGTGTGTGTGTGTGTATATATATATACCACATCTTCTTATCCATTCATCAGTTGATGGACATTTGGGCTCTTTCCATAATTTGGCTATTGTTGATAATGGTGCCCCTTCAAATCAGTATTTTTGTATCCTTTAGGTAAATACCTATGGATGGAGTACTTTGCATTCTTTCTTTTTTTTTTTTAAAGTTTATTTATTTAAAGAGATAGAGAGAGCATGCATGGGGGGACAGAGAGAGAGGGAGAGAGAGAGAGAATTCCAAGCAGGCACCACACTGTCAGCATAGAGCCCTATGCGGGGCTCAAACCCACAAAACCCAAGATCATGACCTCAGCCAAAATCAAGAGTTGGATGCTTAAACCAACTGAGCCAGCCAGGCATCCCTGGATCCTTTCTAAGAGAGCACTGAGGTTCTCATTTCCTATAGTAGCAGCTAAACATGAAAGTGACAGTTTTGTGACTGAACTTGCTGAGAAACTCCATCACCATTATAAGACATGAAGACAGCAGGTAACACAAAAAAATTCTTCCATGAATTATGAGTGGAAAACCTATTAAAAGTTTTAAAAAATTTAGTATTTATTTGAGGACTATAATTGCTGTATAGAAGTTTGAGGACTTGGGGCACCTGGGTGGCTCAGTCAGTTAAGCATCTGACTCTTGATTTCGGCTCAGGTCATGATCTCACAGTTTCTGAGTTTGAGCCCCGCATCAGGCTCTGCGCTGACAGTACACAGCCTGCTTGGGATTCACGGTCTCCCTTTCTCTGCCTCTGCCTTGCTTGCTCTCTCTCTCTTTCTCAAAATAAATAAACATTAAGAAATTTTTTCAAAAGTTTGAGAACTTGTTTCAAAACTGATGGGGGGCCACAAAATGAATGATAGTTGAAGATGTGATTTATTTGTGAAAGGTGCCACATTTCAGATATGCCTCCAACAGAGTTGTGTGTGATTAAAGATATTCTGTGTGAGATTAATTAAGGTTTTGACCTGAATTAGGGTATCTGGAAAACAACATAATGATCTTGAAGACTTCCTTGTGTGTATGCAGGCTTAAACAAATCAATTTGAAAATATCCAAATGCCTAGATTAGATGCTAATTGAATGATATTTAACTTAATAGTGACAAATAATATAAATAGCTATAAGCATAGTTATAAGTTCAATCAATTCATGATTGATTCTTAAGTTGATTCCTGTTAACAGAAAAGGAGAATTAAGTAAACTTTTCTGTAAAACTCCAGCATTTGTGGAACCTACCACTTAGAGAAAGGAGGCCATTAACTACTTGGAATATGAATCTGTCAAAGGGCAATATTTTCCTCATTCTGCTATGACAGAAAAACAACATAAAGTTAAAGAAGTTGTCAATATAAACATGTGTGTATATGTAACACACAGACAAGTATGCACGCATATGTAACATGTATGTTTTTATATGTGTAACATACATTTACCCAAGTTTGGCTTCCTTCCTTTTTCCCTCACTCCATTCCTTCTTTAATTTCTTCTTGGTAACAAAGAAATAAGTAAACCTTCAGGGGTATGATGCACTTAACTCTTTTGAGAAGGTAACAATCAATAATTACCATTTACTGAAGTTTTGCCTCAAAGTAATATTTAAAAATATAACAGATAATTTTAGTTTAGTTTATTTGAAGGAAAGAAGGATTCAATAATTGTGGACTATTCAAATATTTCATGTACTATATTTGAAGTAGGACGCTTGCTAGCCGTTTTTCATAGAATCATAGAAACCTAGACCCAGAAGCATTCCAAGATAGCATATAGATGAAATTCCTCATTTTGCAGGGGAGAAGACTGAAGCTCTTAGTAGCTAAGTATTTTCCATGGACAGCTAGGATTTAAGCCCAAGTCTTCTTACTCCAAGTCAGCAGCTCTTTCAACTCTACCAACAGGCAATTTATACCAAACCAAAACCAAAACCAAACAAAACCCGAGTCCATAATTCTCAGTATAAGGTTAATTGAAAAGAAAAAAATCTGGGCAACTGGATGGCTCAGTTGAGTGTCCGACTCTTGGATTTCAGCTCAGGTTATTATCCCAGGATCATGAGATTGAGCCTTTGTCAGGCTCTGCACTGACCATGGAGCCTGCTTAAGATTCTCTCTCTCTCTCTCTCTCTCTCTCTCTCTCTCTTTCTCCCTGCTGCCCCTTTCCCTCACTTGCATGTGCTCTCTCTCTCTCTCAAATAGAAAAATTTTTAAAAAGAGAAAAAAAAATCCTTTCCAGTATACTGGTCATTTGGAAGCCTTTTTTGTACTCACTGCTGGCTCGTAGTTTCCAAGGTGAACTTTACATCCCTGTCATTTCCCTAATGTGACACAAAGTGCTTATTAAATGCTTGTTAAATAAATGTTATTGAGCTTTACATTAGGCATGTACTTGGTGCATATAGTCACACACAGGAACATGCGTAAATGTAAACTCTGGGGCAGGCACTTGGCCCAGTTTGTTCACAGCCATATCCCCAGTGTTTATGGCAGTGCTTGGTACACAGTGTTCAAAAATTTTTTGTTGAATAAATTAATGAAAGTGTATGTGTATACTATACCATCCTAGACACTGTAGGAAGCAAGCTATTAATGGTCCCTGCTCATTAAAAGCACTTGCTTATACCATTGCATCCAATGAAAGATTGAGAAACAACAGGACAATTTTAGAAGTTACTATAGTTTCATCATTCAAGAATTCACATTTTTACACTGTTTTTAGCTACTACCATTAGGAGAGGAAAAGTGAGATGATTTCTAAAATTAAACTAAAGACTTCTTAAAATTCTTAAAGACATTCCTAAAAAGAGATGATACCATGTGCCCTTGCTGTCATATCAAAATGGATTTTCACAAACAAGAAAAAAGAAAATGTCATTTAAGTTTTGTTTGGTTTATGTGTCTATGTTCCCTGTTCAACTGCAAGTTCTTTGAGATTAGGGACTGTCACTAGTTGGTATCTGCATCTTCAGCATCTGACATTGTCTGACATAAATGTAGGTGCTCAATAAATGCTTGAAGGAGGAGGATGATGTTTGTTCAAATGAAATTTACCTAAGTACTAAAACCTATATTTATGAACCCAATTTTAATGTCTCTTTCACATTTCTTTACACGCTCTCTAAAGACAAGATCATTTTTTTTTAAAAAAATACATGACTAATTTTGGACCACATCTGGTCATTTTATGACAACTGAAATAGATGAGTACATATAGACAGCATCTATAATAAGAACAGGATTCTTTTGAGTGACCAGAGCATCACGTTGCCATCAAGTGTATAGTGGAGAGGACTAGCAGGCTCCCTTTCCAGTTCTTCTCTTATTCTGTGCCAACTGGGCCCTCGGTCTTATTGGTATCCAATAATCAGCCCGATTACAGCTAGCCCTGGGAGACATGACAGAAAGAGAGTCCTCATCTTGCATTAATTGCTCCTATTGAAACTATGCCACATCTCTCCAAGCTAGATGTTGCTTAGTATCCCTTTGATATGATAATGACATGCTTCTTAGCAGATGAATATGCAAATTAAAAGCAGTAATTTGGTGGCATGCACCTGCTGACACTGCACGGCTATGCTTATGTGCTCTGCTGTAACACTGCAGCCACACAAAAGCATCACAGAGGTAAAATTAAATTCTAATGTCGTATATATTAAACAGATGCTTCCACTTTTCTTTGTATATCTACTTTTACAGATTTTGCCATTGGAATCTCGGTTCTCTTCATGCAATTAATGGACATTGATGTGTCATACACAGAAGCATACTCAGTGCCATTTAAGGAGGCTGATTTTAAAGAGGTGGCTTACATATATGCACATTAGGAGATGAACATTTCTTCTTCATAGCATAGAAGCTGATGACTTTACTCTTGTTGCACAAAGACTCCTATTCATACATGGAATGTATCCTTGGGCTGCAAAGCCGAAAATCACGTTTCTATAGCAAAGATGTGCACTGAAATAGAGTTACTTCATATCATCTGAAAAAGGATTCCAAAATGACTTGAAGAGGCTAGCAAAATACCCAGAATCAATAAGCTAAATTTCTCTGCTTCAAGAGACGAGTTACAATGAATGAGAAATGGTGATTGCTTAGGTGGGAACCTAAAAGTCTTTATCAATGTGTCATGTCAGAACTAAGCATTCTTAAGACAAAATTTTATAAAAGGTGCTACTTCTCTGCTTTTTTGCTGCCCTTAAGCCAGGTACCATTCAGACAGCTACATGTATGGGTGTATATATATGCATATATATGACAATAGCTGAATTGATGGAGAATGAACTGTTCAATGAGACCTACACAAATGACATATTTTAATACAGTGAGCATTTTATAGTATGCATTTAATGATTATATATTATACAAAGTAGACACACTCAAATTTAATTCTCTTTTGTTGGACATCTATGTTTTTTATCCAATTCTTTAATTACATAAATACTACTGCAATGAACATCTTCAAACATATAGCATTTTCCTTCCTTTTGATTATTTCTCTGGAGTAATATTCCAGAAGTAATATTACTAGGTCAAAAGATAAAGGCACTTTTAAGATGACAAAAAATTCTCTGGCAAACCATTTGTCTAATTACACAGTGTATGCTTTTAGAAACTTAGCAAGAGGGACTCTTTTATGGCTACAATATTGGAGACCCAATTTTCAAATTCCATATACAAGCATGTTACATTTCTCCATCTATATTGTTTTAGACATACTTTGTATGTAAGTTTTACATATGGATGGAGTGATTCATTGCTACTTCCTAATGCCACTAAACATCTAGGAGTAAACCCTACAGTGAAACGCAATTCTTCTCTTAATTTTGCAATCTTATGTTGGATGTGGTTTATCAAACTCAGTAATAAAGACACTCAAGTTTATTTCTTTTTAAATTTTTATTTATATTCTAGTTAATTAACATAAAGTGCAGTATTGGTTTCAGGAGTAGAATTCAGTGATTCATCATTTACATACAACATCCAGTGGCCTCATAAAAATTAGTGCCCTCCTTAATACCCATCACCCATCTAGCCCATCCCCCACCCACCTCTCTTTATCAACCCTCAAATTGTTCTCTATCATTAGGAGTTAAAGGTTATTTTTAATTGCATTAAAAAGTCCTATTACTAATAAGTTTGTGGAAATGTCTGCTACATTTAAACATAATTTAATGTTTTTACCTCCAGGAATCATATTTTCAAGTTTTCAATTGTAGTCCTTAAAAAATACACAGAATATGAGTGCAATACAAAGAGGATCAAGATATGTGGTAATCTTCAAAAATTTCATTTTCATTCATACTGTGCAACAAATGACTAGTATTGTTAGATCATTTATAAATTTTTCAAGCTTCTAAGTTTCATTTAACAGCCACATCATCAACAAAATTTAATTTTTTGACAGAATAAAAATAGTGTTTGTAATGACTTAGGATAATCTGAGAAGTAGTTCCATTCTTTTCTGCCTCACTTTTGCCTTTGGAATTTCTATAAGTTTCTTTAATACTGTGCTACTTTGAAGAGAAGGATATGAATTCTGAAATCCAGGTTTTCCTAGTACTGTAATGGTCACTGTACTGGGTATCAGGAGACTCAGATTTTAGATCCAACTCTGACATATTGAGCTGGACAACCAATTTATTTAAATTTTGGGGGCCTTAAATTTTCACTGGAGATAGTCATCCATTTAACAAATACATATTGATTGCCTACTTGAACAGTAGTTCAAGGTGATAGAGATAAGGGCAAGGAATAAAACAAGGGCCATGTCTTCTGGAGCTTACACTCTAGTATGGGAGAGAACAAATAAATACATCTGATTTGAGATGACGGAGCTCAGTCCCTTTACAGTGTTCCACACCACCCTATCCTCTCTGCCCATCACCGGCAAGCCTTCAGACTGACTCCTGCAGCTGACCTCTGATTTAAGATAAATTTAAAATAAATATAGTATGTGAAACCTGTTATTTCTCTTATAATAAAAAATTCTCTCTTGTTAAACTTCTGCCTATAGCTACCAATTTATTTCTCTGCTCCCCTTTACTTTTTAAAGAAAAGTTTCTTGAAAGAGTTCCTGCACTTACTGTCTTCAGTTCATCTTCTCCATGTTCTTTTGGACATGACATCACTTTAAACAAGCTTTTGTCCCCACCATTCTACCCAGATTGCTCTTTGTCAATGTCACAAGTGACCTCCACATTGCCAAAGCCACTGGTCAAATCTCTGTCCTTTCCTTATTCTTCCTCCTATTACTAACGCTTGCTACTCTTAAGTATAGTAATAACCATAGTCAGTATAATGTATCTGAAAGTTACTAAGGGAGTAAATCCTCATCAGAAGGAAAAAAATATTTTTCTTATTTTTTAATACCTGTATGAAATGATGGGGGTTAACTAAACTCATTGTGGTAATCATTTCACAATATATGTAAGTCAGGTAATTGTGCTGTGCACCTTAAACTTATATAGTGCTGTATATTAGTTATATCTCAATGAAACTGGAATAAAAAATAATAAAAATGTCCAACAATAAAAAATAATAATCATAGTTGTCATTTATTAGGCACTTACTATATACTCCAGGCACTACTCTAAGCATATTAAACAAATTTAGACACATAGCCTCACAACAACGATATGAAATAGAGCCATTATAATACTCTTTATACAGATGGAGAAGAAGACAGAAAGGTGTAGTGACTTTTTCGAGGTCACACAGCAAATAATTGCAGAGCTGGATTTGAACTTGGCAGAAATGGCTGCAGAGCCTTTATTTTAGCCATTATGCTATGCTAACTCATTGGCATTTTACCAAGTTGATTGCTCCCTCCTCCTTAAAAAACTTTATTTACTTGGCTTCCAAGACACTATGCTTCCCAGAATTTCTTTTCCCATCTTCATGGCTACTCCTTCTCTTCTTCCTGCTGGCTTTCCTAAATATGAACATTGGAGGGCCCCAGAACTAAGTCCTTTAATCTCTTCTATCTATCCATTGCCTTGATGATCTCATCACAAATCTTGTGGCTTTAAGTGACATATAAAATTCTTACAATTCCCAAATTTTTACCACCAAACCAATGTTTCCACTAAAAACCAGATTCAAATATCCAAATGCCCACTTAACATAGTCATTTTGAGACATAAATATCACACTTAACAAAATTGAACCAAACCTCTGATATCTCCTCACCTCTACTCCAAACCAGTTTCTCTTCTCAGTTAAGAATAATTCCATTCTCAGGAGTTGCTTAGGCTCCAAAGTTTAGACCCTTCCTTGATTCTCCTCTTTTTCTCACATCTTGTATCTTGCCCATCAGCAAATCTTGTTGACTTGACATTGGAAATATTCCAGAATTTAACTATTTTATACTACCCCCCCACTGCCACGATCCTGTTCTAAGTCATGGTCAATTCTCCTTTGATTATTGCAGTAAACTCCTAACTACTCTCCCTACTTCTGCCCTTGTTCCTTCACAGTCCAACCAACCCACCAACCAGAGTTATATTTCTCAAATGGAACTAAGACCATGCCACCCCTCTAAACCCTCCAATGGCTTCTAATTTCACTCAGCAAAAATCCAATGAATTCAGTAAAATTTCGGGATACAAAATTAATACCCAGAAATTGATAGCATTTCTACATAATAATAATGACCTATCAGAAAGAGAAATTAAGAATGCAATCCTATTTATAAATGTCATCAAAAAGAATAAAATACCTAGGAAATAACTTAACCAAGGGTGTGAAAGACCTGTACTGTGGAAACTATAAAACAATAATGAAAGAATTTGAAGATGACACAGACAAATGAAAAGATATTCCATGCTCATGGACCGGAAGAATTAATATTGTTAAAATATCCATACCACCCAAAGCAATCTACAGATTCACTGCAGTTCCTATCAAAATACCAATAGCATTTTTTACCAAACTAGAACAAATAATACTAAAATTTGTATAGAATCACAAAATATAGCAAAAGCAATCTTGAGAAAGAAGAATGAAGTTGGAAGTATCACAATACAAGATTTAAAGATATACTACAAAGCTGTAGTAATCAAAACAATATGGTACAGGCACAGAAATAGACACATAGATCAATGGAGCAGAATAGGGAGCCCAGAAACAAACCCACTCCTATGTGGTCAATTAATCTATGACAAAGAAGGCAAGAATAAACAATGGGGAAAAGAAAGTCTCTTCAATAAATGGTGCTGGGAAAACTGGACAGCTACATGCAAAAGAATAAAAATGGACCACTTTCTAACACCATACACAAAAACAAACAGCAAATGAATTAAAGGCCTAAATATGAGAGTTGAAACCATAAAAAATCCTAGAAGAGAGCACAGGTAGTAATTTTTCTCACATTGGCCATAGTAACATTTTCCTGGATGTCTCTTAAAATAAGGGAAACAAGAAAAAATAAACTAATGGGACTATGCCAAAACAAAAGACTTTTTTTTTTTTTTTTTTTTTTGCACAGAGAAGGAAACCATCAACAAAACAAAAAGGCAACCAACTTAGAATGGAGAAGATATTTGCAAATAATATGTCCAATAAGAGGTTAATATCCAAACTATATAAAGAACTTAAACAACTCAATACCAAAAGACTCCCAAACAGTCTGATTAAAAAATGGCAGAAGACCTGAATAGACATTTTTCCAAAGAAGACATACAGATGGCCAACAGACACATGAAAGGATGCTCAACATCACTAATTATCAAGGAAATGCAAAACAAAACGACAATGAAATTTCACCTTACACCTCTTGGAATAGCTAAAATCAAAACACAAGAAATAACAAGTGTTGATTGGGAAGGATGTGGAGAAAAGACACCCCTTGCACACTGTTGGTGGGAATGTAAATTGGTGTAGCCATTGTGGAAAACAGTATGGAGGTTCCTAAAAAAATTAAAAATAGAAAAACCGTATGATCTAATAATTCCACTACTGGATGTTTACCCAAATAATATAAGAACACTAATTCAGAAAGATATATGCATCCCTATATTTAATGCAGCACTATTTACGAGAGCAAATATATGGAAGCAATCTAAGTGCCCATCAATAGACAAATGGATAAAAGATGTGGTAGACACACACACACACACACACACACACACACACACACATACACAATGGAATATTTTATAGCCATAAAAAAGGATGAGATCTTGTCACTTGTAATGACATGGACAGACCTAGAGTGTATTATGCGAAGGAAAATAAGTCAGACTAAATGATACATATCATATGATTTTACTCTTATGTGGAATCCAAAAACTAAAACAAATGAATGAACAAACAAAAAGCAGAATTGGTCCCATAAATATAAATAACAGACTAAAGGTTGTCAGAGGAAGGGGGTGAGGGTATTGGCAAAATGGGTGAAGGGGAGTGGGAGATATAGGTTTCCAGTTATGGGATAAGTAAGTCATGGGAATAAAAAGGACGGCATTGGAAATGTAGTCAAAGACACTGTAACAGCACTGTATGGTGACCAACAGCAGCTACACTTGTGGTGAGGGTAATGTAAGGTATGGAGAAGTTGAAACACTATGTTGTACACCTGAAACTAATGTAAGCTTGTGTGTCAACTATATTAAATTCCCCAGCCAAAACCACAGTCATTATAATGGTCCACAAGACCCCCTAACATCTAGCCCCCTATTATCTCTCTGACTTTATGTCCTCCTTTATTCTATTCCTTGCTCACTCTAAACTAGCCCCCCCCCCCCTCTGGGTTTCTTGCTCTTCCCAGAATTTGCCAGGCATACTTGGGCTCTTTTCCTGTGCAGGGACTTTTTCCACTTTCTGGAATTTTTCCCTCTTATATGTGAACACGACTTCTTCCCTCTATCCTTCAAGAATTTGCTCCAATGTCCCCTTTTCAGGGAGGCCTTCTCTGACTATCCTATTTAAATTTTATCTCAACATTTCCCATTCTTTTCCCCTGCTTTATTATTTGTGACACTATATATTTTATTAATTTATTCTTTTAATTTCTATTTCCCCAAGTAGAGTGTTCGTGAGCAGTGAATTTTGTCTGTTTTACGCACTGTTTCTAGCCTAAAACATTATCTGGCACAAGGCAGGAAAATTGTTAGTACATCTAAGAGGAATTTCAGTGCTAGGAGATCTTCTGGGCTATAGTCTTCCTTGCTCATGTCTTATGGGATAAAGTAAGTTTGATTTCTTGATATTCTCCTTAAGGTGAGGAAGGACGTTCCTTAAAACTTTCAGCAAAATTCTCCTTGCCTCTCATTGTCAAGAATTCTGACCAATCACTGATTAAGAGATCAGGGGCTGAGAATACCTTTGGTTTAACCAGACCCACCTTAGAGCTGAGGGTAGGGTCAGCTTCGCTTGAGGCATATAGAGGGGCAATACTTAGAAATCAGGGTTCTAGAGGAAGAAAATGCTGAGCTAGCGGCCAATAGTGTCCACTACAGACATCTTAAAGTGGAAGTCCTGGCTGTTCAGATATGAGACAACTTATTTTCTCACATTCTCCTCAACACTAGAATTTAGCAATTTAAAATAATTACCAATCTGACAAATGAAAAATTATGTCTCACATTTAAGAAAATGTTTGTTTATTTTTGAGAGAGAGAGAGAGAGAGAGAGAGAGAGAGAGAGAGAGAGACAGAGAGAGAGAAGCAGAGGGACAGGGGAGCAATGGATCCACAGTGGGCTCTACACTGACAGCCCAGAGCCCAGTGACGGGCTTGAACTCAAGAAATGTGAGATCATTACCTGGGCCAAAGGCAGATGCTTAACTGTTTGAGACACTCAGGCATCCCTATATCTCACTTTTAAATTTCTCTGACTACTATTGAGGTGGAACACATTTTTATTTGTTAATAAATCATGTATTGTTCCACTTTTTAAGATAACCTGGTCATATTCCTTGACCATTTTTCTCTACTGGATTGTTTATCTTTTGCTTGTTAATTATTGGAAGCTCTTTATTCCATATATAATCCTTTGTTATATATATTATAAATACTTTCTCCTAATCTATTGCTTGTCACAACTTTGTATATGGATTTTTGGGGGTTGTACATAGGTTTTAAATTGTATGTATTGAAAGCTATCAATCATTTGATTTTTTAGCTTCTAGGTTTTGTCTTTTGTTTTTAGATGTGATTGTTTTTAAATTTAAATTTTTGTTAACATACAGTGCAATATAGGTTTGGTCTTAACAGAGTTTGTCCTACCCCAAAATCATAAAAATATTTTCCTTTAGGGGCACCTGGGTGGCTCAGTTTTTACGCATCCAACTCTTGATTTTGGCTCAGGTCATGATCTCACGGGTTGTGGCCATGTGTAGGGCTCTGTACTGACAGTGCAGAGCCTGCATGGAATTCTCTCTCTCCCTCTCTCTGCCACCACCTCCATCCTCGCTTGCGTATGAGCATGCTCACTTTCTCTCTCTCTCAAAATAAATAAATAAGCAGTAAAAAAGCCTATTTTCCTGTATTTAATGGTTTAAAATACAATGCTTATGATATCTTAAATTTTCTTTCTGGACTCCCCATTCTATTCCATTTTTTTGTCTATTTGCCCCCAATATCGATCTCTTCTAATTTCTTAACATGCTTTGGTTTTAGGAGGTTTTGGAAGATATTTCACTTTCATTTTTCTTAACTGTCCTCATATCCAAATATATTTTAGAATTAGCTTTTAAGTTTTTGTTTGTCACCATCTTGAATTACAGATTAATGTGAGGAGAATTGCCAGCCTTACCATACTGAGTCATTCTGTTCATCACTGAAGCAACGTTTCACTACTTTCTTCATGTAAATCTTACATAATTTTAAAGTTAATATCCTATATATTTTGTGGAGTGTTTCCTTTTTGCAATTGTGAACAGTATTCAAGGTATCTTCTAAGTGGTTATTGTTGGTGTATAGGAAAATGATGAGTTTTTTTTTAACATCTTATTACTGCATTAAACTCTTACCAGTTCTAATAATTTTTTAGTTATTTCTTTTGGATTTTCAAAGTAGATCATATTATTTATATACCATAATTTTTTCTCCTCCTTTCTAACATTTATAGTTCTTATTTAATATTATTATTAGTCCTATTATTATAATATTATTATTTCTTATTGTATTGCCTAAGATAGTACAATCTTGAATACTGAGACATATTTTTTACTTTAATGGGAATATTTCTAGTGTTTCATTACAGATTTTGGTGTTATATATTTGTTCTGTTTATAATATTCTCTTTATAATGTGAATCTATTTGTCCAAATTAATAATTTTAGCCCCCAAATAGAGTTAATCCATTTTAAGAGTGCCTCACCTGGTCTTTCTCTTTGTGAACAACCATCTTTCTTAAATACCTATGCCCATCCCTTTATTTTAATTACTCTGTGTCAATTTTGTTTTGGAAGTGTCTCTGGAATATAGTAAGCAGCTAGATTAAAATATGACAATCTTTTAATAGGAAAATTAACATTTTATATTCATTATGACTATTAAAATGTTTGGATATATTACCTACCACTATTAAATATTTTAAACTTATCTTTTAAAAAATAATTTTCTTTTTTCTTTATCTTTTTTTGGAGTTGATTCAGTTTTATCCACTTTTTTTCCTTCCCTAGAGATTTAAAAATTACATATTGTATTTCTTTTCCTATATTGAATGACCACTAATTTTTTTAAAACTCATATGTTTAAATCCATGCCACTTTTTCCTTTCCTAGAGATTTGAAAAATTATATTTTGTATTTCTTTTCCTATGTTGGATGGCCATTAATTTTTTTTAAACTCATATGCTTAAATGGATATACCCTCCCCTAATAAAAGACAATGAACCATAATATGCTATCTATCATTGACATTGGCTTTACCTTCAAATTTTATTGAACTCATTTGGAGTTTAGTTTTAGATTATTAGTAGTTTAAAAGATTTACATGACTGTAAGGATTTATACTTAGCCATATGTCCTATTGGTTTCTTTTCTTCTCTTATTTTGTTAATGTATTTCTCCCAAAATCTTTTTTGTTTTCTTTGAGTACTTCCTTGAATATTTCTTTTTGAATAGATTTCTTAAAATGCCTTCATTTTATCCTTAATTTTATGCTCATTTGGGTAGACTTAGAATTCTGCATCATTCAACTGAGAAGGCAATATCTGAGTAAAGACTTGAAGATAGGGAGGATATCTAGGGGAAGGAAGTCCAAGCAAAAGCAATAGCAAGTGCAAATGCCCGAAAGCAGGAGTATGCTTGGTGTGTTCCTGGTATACATATAAGTGTGATAATTTATTTACTGTTTGCTTTCCAATAAGCCTGTAAAGTTTATGACCATGTCTGTTTTATTTTCAATAGACCCAAATAGACCCAGCATCTGTTTTATTTAGTATATGGCATTTGCTCAGTGTTGGTTGAGTGAATGAATAACCCCAAATTATTTATTTATTTATTTATTTATTTATTAGGGAGAGAACAAGCAAGGGAAGGGCAGAGAGAGAGAATCTTAAGCAGGCTCCATGCTGGGCATGGAGCCCAACATGGGGCTCAATCTCACAACTATGAGATCATGACCTGAGTCAAAATCAAGAGTTTGACACTTAACCAACTGAGCCACTCAGGCACCCCAACCTCAAATATAAAACAAAAGCCTTAGGTCATACCATTCAAGTTCACCATTATATTTTAATAGCAGTAATAATAAAGAGCACATAACCATCTCTTGCAATATGGTAAACTCACTAAGCATTGACCCAGAAATTAGTTATATTTGTCAATAAATATTAATATAATTTTTCAAGATAAAATTAAAATGGGGTTTTGAGGAATTTGATTGTAAGTTTTACAATTGAATTGGAGTACTTTATGTATAGTGTATTATCAGTAAAATTTGTTATAATAGGTGCTCAGTAAAATTTGTTGAGGGAATGTTAAGAATATTGCCACTATTGAAAACTATGTTAGACCCATTTTTCAGATTTTTAGGTTGCCTTTTACAGGATCATGTGCAGATTTCCTCTCATTATTCAATTTATTTTATTTCACTTTCAAAGTACCTTTACTTAATTTTTTAAATTGAATGTTGAAAAGAATACATTACGTACCTGACACTCTGCTACCAACACACAGACACAGACGTGCAGCAGGAATTATTCCTTGAAAATGCACTTATTTATAGTAATCTACATTTTTCTCTTTCCTGACTCCTTTTCGATGCTTCTTACTGCAGATTACATTTGCTGTCTACAAACTATACTTTGCTTCCCTTTAACCCAGCAACGAAATTCTGTATAAATAAAAAACCAAAAATCATTCACAAGGAGAAGAAGTAATGTTGTTGTAGAAATTATTTCGCAGGGTCATTTTAGAGTTTCAATACTCTGTAATGAAATAATACTCTTTAGGATTGGCTTCAGATATCAGAATGTGTGAAGGTCTGAATAAAGAGCTTTATATGATAATGAAAAGCAAGAGCAGGGGTTTCACATATGCCATACCTGACAGGCACTTTACTGGCAAACAAAAACAAATACATGTTAAAAAAAAGATGAAGAGCTGACAAATCATCAATATTCTTTTTAAAACCCATTCCTAAGCATTTACAGTTCCTCTCTTGAGTTTTTAGTTTAGATTACATGAGGCAGAGTTTGCTAATACTTCACATAGTTTACAATTCTAAGAACTCCAAATTCTTCTCAGGGAGTAATCACACTAAATGAAGGTTCCATGAAAAGGGTAGTTACTGCTTTATTGAATTCATATCTGACCACTAAAGTCACCAGGAAGATGTCTTTATTTCTACCAGGTACCATTTTCCCCATATGTGTTTACAGTGTTCTCTACGAAGGAAGGAAACAAGGAAGGAAGGAAGGAAGGAAGGAAGGAAGGAAGGAAGGAAGGAAGGAAAAATAAGAATATCCTCAGATTTTGGAACTACTAAATTTCAGTGAAAGAAGAAGGGACTGATGGTAGAAACATCTCTGTTTCAATACCAGTCTGCGAGTACATTTATGAACAAAAATACATTTTTAAGTGACATAATATTATCAAACAGTTAACTGTCCCCCTCCCTGGCTCCTCACCCCTGGTGCCCGGCCCTCCCAGCCTCCCATCCCTTCATGGTGTTTGAAAGTCAAGAATGGCCTGTATATTGGGTATCTTTAAGAAGTTTCCATTTGTAATGTTGCAGCAGTTCTGATGTGGGATTCAAATTTAGGGATCCCAGTTGGGCCAGGAAGCAGCTTGGACCCCTTGAATCTAAACCCACAGAACCTGAGGCGGGCAGAGGAGGTACTTCATGTCAGAAAGGAAATAAACTCAAAGGATAGCAGGGCCCAGAGAGGTAGTATCACTGTATGCAGTAGGTCTCGTGTTAGAAAAACTTGTCCTGCTGGCATACTTTGATTTCCTCACTTTTGCAAAAATGCAAGAAAGATTTCACTTTCCTTTTCACTCTGGTTTCAGAAAAATAACAGCCAGAATGCAACAAAGCACCAGTCTGTATTCAGCCTTGGGGAAAGAATGGGGGTGGCAGAACTCTGGTGACTGAGAACCCCCATACCATCTGCAGGGGGCCAGGGCCAGCAGACATTCTCATTAGAGACTATGGACAGTGATGCCTGATTTTCTGATTTTTAAAAAGAAACTGAAAATCCAGATTTTTTAAAATGTGGATTCTCCTATCAACTTATTTTTTTTAATGTAAACACTCTCTAGGTCTATAGTGAGTATGTCAAATGCATATATTTTTGAACTAAATCCTGCATGTAGGCCAAGGTTTGCAGCTTCTGTAAGGCCAGCAATTCTATCTCCATTTGGGATAAGAGAGGGTCAACTGCCCTCAACAACAAAATTATAACTGCAACACTATTCCCTTCTTTCTCCATGAACCACTATCTCCATATGAAACATTTTGAACAGAAAACAAGAACACAACACAAAAGGCTTGGACTTAGAAGAACAGAAAGAGAAAACCCCAGATTTGTTACATGGAAATATATCAAGGTTCTAATACAAATAATCACTAATTCTTGCTTTATAAACACATTGTTTATATATCCAATATTACTTTTAAAGTGCTGAAATTTGTCAGAGAGAGATTGTCAATGTGCTGAGATAATTTCTCTCCCTTGCCTTGCTAGGTCAAGTGTTAATCTCGTAAATGCCCGTGTTTACATGTTAGATTCCTGTTGCAGAAAAACAAAACCAAAACCAAAACCATAAAACACCGTTTCGTCTAACGCAAGTATAAAATTATAAAAGCAACTGATCTGATACTAGTATTTAGTTACTCCCCATTATAAGAAAAGATTTTTAAAACAGAAAATCCAAAATATTATCCAAATAATATCAAACATCAAGTAAATCTTCAGTCACCAGGCATTCACTGGTGTCCTGTTAGTAATTCATTAATGAAGTGAGCTGAAAACCCATAATCCTTTAGGCTCTTTCTTTCTGAAAAGCTGGACCACTCAACGGACAGCAACATGTTTGTCCAACACTATGGTAAATTCTCTTTTCATCTGTCTCTTAGCACCCTTTTCTCTTGCCTATTCTCCAGGGTTTCTGCTGACATGTCGCAGCCTTGGGATTCACTGTCAGTTTTACTGGCTTGGATTCTTTTTCCTCTTACCTCTTTTAAAAGAGGACTTGTGATGAGGGGGGTGTGGGTGGACAGAGAAACAAGCATGCTTCTTGATTTAGCCCACCCAACTTCACAGAGCCAACAATTTTTCAGCCTGTGCCTCCTTATGCACCAACTCCACCTGATTGTGTTTTACCTGGTGTGTGACCTTCAGTTGAAAATTCCAGCAGCGTGTGCAACTTGTCTTTGGCAAATGAATTGTAAGTATGCCAGCTGCCAGATGTCTTCATTTTTAAAACACCTTCAAAACTGCTTCTGGCACAGTTCCATAAGCAAAACAGGCTAAGCTGTAACTCTAGTTTCCATGCTGTGAGCAAAAGAAGAGGGGGTGAGGGAAGCAGATGGAGGCAAGAGAGAAATGCATTGCCTTCACATTTTGAAAAAGACTATATGTGAAAGTGAAAACAGAATTTGGCTATCCTTATCAGTCAATATTTGGATGAAGAGTTATCTGTGACCTTTCATATGTTCGAAATGCACATGAATAGTCACTTTAAACAATATAGTCATTTGAAGTACGATGGTTTGTGAGTCCAACAAAATAACGATGATACATTTTCCTGAACAAGAAGACTTCTGGCTCTTAAGGTAGCAAATAGATGTAAGCCTAGAGAGAGCTATCAAAAATTAAATAATTTTTTTGTCTTCAATAATGCAAAATTTTCTTGCTCTCAACAGTAGGATTTTGAAGTGGGAGAATCAAGAAGGAGCTTCTAGATACCAGAGGATGGCCCTCAATTCCTATCCTGTCCAAAGTTTCCTTTCAAAACCTTCTGATGGTTTAAATAATTAAGATATGTACTATAAGGGGACAAATTTAAGGAATAAGACACATTGCAAACATTTAGAATGACTGGCATTCCTAAAATTCCGTGATGTCTGCATTACTTTGGAAGTAACTGATGCCCAGGGAATGGATACTACTTAGATGATACGAGGAAGTCAAAATTATTGAAAATATAGTGATACTGAATTGGGACCTGACAAGGTTTATAGAATAAAAACAGATATTCACACTTGAGCCTAGGGAAAAGTCAGAGGTATAGCAATTTAAGATCAAGTCAAATTGATTTAAAGAGACTTCTTTCAATCAGGATCTTTGGATAGCTCTCCTAATAGAAATGAAGATGTTCTATATGAACTACACGATGGAATAAAAAGTAAACTGTGCAAGGAAAAGAAAAAAAGACTTGCCAATGACTTGTATTTTTTTTTCATTAAGCTCTAAGTAAATTGTGCTATCCATCACATATTCATAATATATAAGCTTATCTTTACGTGGCTAGACATTTACATTTTGAAAGAATATGGACATATATGGAGTACCTGAGCGGCTCAGTTGGTTGGGCGTCCAACTTTTGATTTTGGCTCAGGTCATGATCCCAGGGTCGTGGGATCGAGCCCTGTGTCAGGCTCTGTGCTGAATGTGGAGTCTGCTTAAGATTCTCTCCCTCTCTCTCTCTCTCTCTCTCTCTCTCTCTCTCTCTCTCTCTCTCTCTCTCTCTCCCCCCCAGCCCCACTAGGGTTCTCTTTAAAAAAAAAAAGAAAGAATATGAACATGCCTGAAAAGTGATGGGAACTATATATAGGAGACACACTGCAATGAAGCCCAAGAAGTGAGATGAAGGCTTACAGAGAGGACATGTGCTTACAAAAGTAAGTGAGAGGCACTGGTCATAAAGTGTTTTGTAAAATTACAAAAACAGGGTTTGCTTTTCTGACTTCTAATTCTATAGTCCTTCACACATATCTTTCAATTAACTACAACATTCTTTGTACATGACTTTCCCCTTCCCACCTCTGTGGATGACAACAGCATAAGCATTTTTTCTATCTTTACCATTCATTCCTGTTTATTGAATTCTTGTACATCCTTTAAGCTTTGGCTCAGATGCAAGCATTTCCATGAACTCTCCCCAATCTCCTCCACCTCCACTGAAAGAAAGATACTTTCTTTCCTATGTTTCTTTCCTATGTTATTTTCATAGTATTATCCTTTGCTTTTTATGTTCTTATCTGTCTCCCTGTGTAGACTGTGAGCATCTTGAAGACTGACTGAAATCATGTTTCATTTGCTTCAAAGCCCCAGAATACCTAGTATGCCATGCACATGCTGATGTCTCAGTAAGTGCCAGAATAGAACTGGATTCCTTCTAGTCTTTGGGTCAGTCAATAGTACCTTCATCCTGTCTTCTCTCTATAACGAATCACACAGTAGGCCTTTTTTATGCCTTAAGCCTAATTTCTCAAATAGATTCTATATTTATTTCATTTGTTCTATTTGGTCCATTATTAATTTGTGGGTAAACAATGTAATAGATAATATGAAATGTGGCTTCCAAGTAACCTACATTAGATTTTATTTAATGTTTTTTTTTAAATTTATTTATTTTTGAGAGACAGAGAGTGACAGTGTGAGCAGGGGAGGGTCAGAGAGAGAGGGAGACACAGAATCTGAAGCAGCCTCCAGGCTCTGAGCTAGCTGTCAGCACAGAGCCTGACGTGGGGCTCGAACCCACGAATGGTGAGATCATGACCTGAGCCGAAGCCAGACGCTTAACCGACTGAGCCACCCAGGCGCCCCTATATCAGATTTTAAAAGAAGTGAGGACCTTAATTTAAACAGCATTGGAGTAGGTAGAAAGATAAATTTTCTGGCTCTTTCAGTACTCTCAATTTATAACCGAACAATTACACATGGAGCTATGCATCAACACACATAAAAAGTATGATAAAAAAGAAAGGAAAATAGTAATAAAAAAACATTACAAAGAAAATAAACTAAAGGTTACATGTATACTAAAAGCATTTGAAAACCAAGAATTATTAAAAATGTATTTCCTAAAAGTTTTTCCCAAACTGAGAAATATAAACAGGCTTCTTGAAACCGGTGGCCTTTTTTTTTTTTTAACAGTCAACTCATATTTAGTTTGGCTCCAAGTTTCCCAGAAGGGCTTGAACACATCACTCTGAAACCTCATAAAAATTGCCAAAGGGAGTCTGGCCTGAGCTTCGTGAATGCTCTAACTGATGGGACTGAAGGAGAACCTTGGCAGCAGCTAGGAGAAAAAAAGACACCCAGAAATTAAAATTGAAGTTAATTATAGTACTTACAGATTTTTCCCTAGACCTGATTCTTGGTGTTCAACAAAGAAGAAAAGCTCTCAACACAACTTCAACATGACAATGCCATCACTACACCTAAGCCTGTTCTTGGGGACTGGGGAGGGGCAAGACTTGAAGATATTCCTGTCACTAAAGCTGTTAGTGTTTAAGAGGACTTCATTTATGGCTAGAGACAGAAAATTGATCAAGAATGATCTTACTCATGTCCAAATAGATACTGTTATTTTCTTCCCAACCCAGAAAACTTACTTGAGCTTTATTCTCCCAGACTTTAGGGGTGCCCTGTGGGATACGATTCGTATGATTAGTAGATAAGCAATCATTGTCCTAGGAAGTCTCATCAGCCTTTTTTTTTTTTTTTTCCTTTTAATTGTGTGTAGTTCAGAGTCTGATGATCCAGATTAGGGAGGCAGCACTTAATACTTAACCAGCTGTTTGACCTGAAGTGACTTAGCTGTACTCTCTGAGCCTGTGTTTCTTCATCTCTAGAATGAAGATAACTATACCTGCTTCATACCACTGCCGCGTGACTATAAGAATTTTATCAATATCTTACAGAGTATAAACTAGACACAGTGTAAAAATATATTTATGATAGACAACTTCTGCTACCTGCATATATATTTCCCTAAGAGCACAGTATTTGCTAAATTATTGATTTGACTTATTTCCAATCTCCTCACCTGAAAAAGCTTAGGAAATAATATCATTCTGGACTTTATTCTGTCCCAAAAGGAAGAAATGATTGGCAAAGTATCATGGGGCAAAGTGAGGCAAGCAATGTTGGGATTAGATGGGATAATCTAGATCCCTGCCATACAAAGTAGGTGTTAGGACTAAGCAACCCTGCATAATCCGGGAGCTTGTTAGAAACGCTGAATTCCAGACCCCACCCAGACCTACAGAATGAGAATCTGCACTTTAACAAGATCACCTAGTGATTTGTATGCACATTAACATTTGAGAAATCACTGTTCAGAATTCAGAAAAATCAATTTTTAAAAGTCAAGATACAAGATCTAGATTATTCTGTGGACACAGATCTTAAAGAAAATTAGTTCAAAAAGGAAAAAAAAATCCTTAAGACCAAGAAAACTGTCTCTCATTGGCACAGGAGAAGTGAACATTTAAAATTAAAAGAAAAAAATATACATGTCTGGTCTTTCTGATGAGCACGGATTTTAAAACAAATTTAAAGAAGATGGAAGGAGGATGTGACAAATTAAAGATGGCCACAAATTCTTCTCTACTCTTTTTATTAAGAGGTAGAAACTAATCTTCTCCCCTTGAATGTGGGCTGGAGTTAGTCATTAAGTCTAGTTGATGTCTTCTAAATATGTTTTAATTTTGCTCTTCCATTTTCTCTCTTGGTGCTGACTTGGTTCAGGCTTTATTATCTCTTATCTATACTAATGGGAAGGCCTCCCAACTGGTCTTGTTGCTGCCAGGCTGCTCATTTTTTAAAGTCTTTATTTTAATTTCAGTGTAGTTAACATACAGTGTGATATTAGTTTCAGGTGTACAATACAGTGAGTCAACAATTCCATACATCACCGGGTGCTCATCACGACAAGTACACTCCTTAATCCCCATCACCTATTTAGCCCATCTCCCCCGCCTCTCCTCTAATAACCATAAATTTGTTCTCTACAATTAAAAGTCTGTTTCTTGGTTTGTTCCTCTCTCTTTTACCCTTTGCTAATTTATTTCTTAAATTCCACATGTGAGTGAAATCATACGGTATTTGTCTTTCTCTGCCTTATTTCACTTAGCATTATACTCTCTAGCTCCATCCATCCCATTGCAAATGGCAAGATTTCATTCTTTTTTATGGCTGAATAATATTCTATTGTATCTATATATCTATATCTATATCTGTATCTATATCTATATATCTATCTATATATCTTCTTTATCCATTCAGCCATCAGTGGACATTTGGGCTGCTTCCATATCTTGGCTATTGTAAACAATGCTACTATAAACATAGGGGTGCATGTATGCTTTTGAATTAGTGCTCTTGTATACTTTGGGCAAATACCCTTTAGTGATTCCTGAATTGTATGGCAGTTCTCTTTTTAACTTTTTGGGAAGCCTCAATACCTGTCATTTCTTATGTTGTTGATTTTAGCCATTCTTACAGGTTTGAGGTGATATTGTTTTGATTTGCATTTCCCTCATGTAAGTGATGATGAACATCTTTTCATGTGTCTGTTGGCCATCTGGATGTCTTCTTTGGAGAAATGTCTGTTCATGTCTTCTGTCCATTTTTAATTGAATTATTTGTTTTTTGGGTGTCGAGCCTGATAAGTTCTTTATAGATTTTGGATACTAACACTTTATCTGATGTGTCATTTGCAAATATCTTCCATTCCATAGGTTGCCTTTTATTTGTGTTGATTGTTTCCCTCAAGATTTTTATTTTGATTTAGTCCCAATAGTTTATTTTTGCTTTTGTTTCCCTTGCCCCAGTAGGCATATCTAGAAAAAAGTTGCTAGGGCTGATATTAAAGAGGTTACTGCCTGTGTTGTCTTGTAGGATTTTTACAGTTTTTGGGTCTCACATTTAGGTCTTTAATCCATTTTGAATTTATTTTCGTGTATGGTATAAGAGAGTGGTCCAGTTTCTTTCTTTTGCATGTTGTTGTCCAGTTGTTCGAACACCATTTGTTGAAGATACTGTCCTTTTTTCCATTGGATATTCTTTTTTGCTTTGTCAAAGATTAATTGACCAGGGGTGCCTGGGTAGCTCAGTAAGTTAAGCATCTGACTCTTGATTTCAGCTAAGATCATGATCTCATCATTGTGAGTTTGAGCCCCACGTCCGGCTCTGTGTTGGCAGTGTGGAGCCTGCTTGGGATTTTCTGTCTCTCTCTCTAACCCTCCCCTGCCTTCTCTCTCTCTCTCTCTCAAAAATTAATAAATAAACATTTTTAAAAAAAACTTTAATTGACCATATAGTTGTGGGCTTATTTCTGGGTTTTCTACTCTGTTTCACTGATCTATGTGTATATTTTTGTACTAGTACCATACTGTTTTGATGACTACAGCTTTGTAATATAACTTGAAGACTGGAATTGTGATGTCTCCAGCTTCACTTTTCTTTTTCAAGATTGCTTTGGCTATTCAGGGTTTTTTGTGGTTCCACACAAATTTTAGAATCGTTTGTTCTAGTTCTATGAAAAACGCTGTTGGTATTTTCATAGGGATTGCATTAAACATGTAGATTGCTTTGGGTAGTATAGACATTTTAACAATATTTGTTCTTTCATTCCATGAGCATGGAATGTCCTTCTATTCAGACTGTTCATTTTAAACAAAGAATTGGCTTAATACAGATACAATGAATGAAAGAATTAATGGAAATTTATAAGTTGAGTATATTACTTCCTGAGCTAATGACCTTCCTGTTATTGGAAATGTTAAAACACTGAATGAGTGTACATCTTCTCATATTTTTAAAAAGGCAAACATTTTTTTCTCCTGCTGTAGAGTGATACAATTTTATTTTAAGGTAGATTAATTAAAAAATTTTTTTATTCTGAAGTTACCTAAATACAGTGTAGTTTTGGCTTCAGGAGTAGATTCCCATGATTCATAACTTACATACGACACCCCGTGCTCATCCCCACAAGTGCCGTCCTTAATGCCCATCACCCAATTATTCCATCCCCCCACCCATCACCCTTCCAGCAACCCTCAGTTTGTTCTCTGTATTTAAGAGTCTCTTATGGTTTTCCTCCCTCTCCATTTTTATATTATTTTTCCTTCCCTTTCCCTATAGTCATCTGTTAAGCTTTTTAAATTCCACATATGAGTGAAATCATATGATATCTGTCTTTCTCTGACTGACTTATTTTGCTTAGCATAATACCCTCCAGTTCTATCCACATTGTTGGAAATGGCGAGATTTCATTCTTTCTCATCACTGAGTAGTAAAAAGCAACCATTTTTAACAACATTTTTTGATGTTTATTTACTTTTGAGAGAGAGAGAAAGACAGAGCATGAGTAGGTGAGAGGCAGAGAGAGATGGAGACACAGAATCTGAAGCAGGAGCCAGGCTCTGAGCTGTTAGCACAGAGCCCCATGTGGAGCTTGAATTCACAAACTTAAATCATGACCTGAGCTGAAGTCAGATGCTTAACCAACTGAGCCACCCAGGCACCCCAAAGCAACCATTTTTATAGTCTTACTTGATTTGACTCTATTTTTACATCATTAAGATCCTCTTATTGCAAAATGAATTAAGAGAGCACATTGGAATTGTGTGTAAATTCTGAAAGGGTCTCCCTGACATTGTATATGTATTGATCAAAACATTTCTCTACATTCTAGGAGGGAACAACCAAGAATGAGCAAAAGAAGCCTTTATAAGAGGTGAAAATATTTACAGGCCTTTTTTGTTTTGTTATTTCTATTGTTTAATTTTACTACTATTATTGTTAATCACATAAAATACTACAAATGGAGAAACCTGCATTTCCTTTTCTAATACAAAGTGTACTTTGTACATTGCATGTGTGTGCATGTATATTTATTCCTTCTAGAACTCATCCATACACAGACATACACTGTTTGCCAATAGCAGCATGTGTATGTTTCACATCTTGCTTTTACAGACATATTGTAATATCTGTTATGAAGTTACGTGGCTTTGAAAATCATCATGTATTTACTGTTTCATCTCTTTGATACCACACGTTTACTCACCATTCCTCATTCATTTAAGTTCAGGCTGCTTCCAATTTTTCTAGTTTTAAAGTTGCTAGGAATAACCCAGTTCTTATGGCAACTTCCTCCTTCTGAACCATGTTCTCAGGCTAAATTTCTACTAGTGAGATTATTGGCCCCAAATATTTTAATGCTCAAGTCTATACTGTCAGCTATGTTTTCACAGCCCTCCCACCCCTACCTCAATGAGCATTTCAAGGAAACCTGAACAGCATTAAATATTATGTGAAAAAAAATTTTTTTGCTAACTTGCCAGACAGAAAAATAGCACCATATGATTGTTTTCTTTTGTTTCTAATTAGGACAGACATTTCCCTCCATTTCTTGCTAGCAATTCCCTTTTGTTGTTGTTTGAATTGCCTGTCCTGCTGTATGTGTATGCCTATTTGCTATATATCCCATGTATTAAGATGTTGAGTATTAAAAAACCTACAAGGTTATCATTTGGTGAAACATCTGCCTAACTGACCAATGAATTGCCAGCCACAGACATTTATGACTCATATTGTGGGTTTTATAAGCTTATGACTGGTAGATACTTTTTCTTTTTGCAGTGACTAAGGTCACTATAGATCAGGACCTGTCCTGGTCACTAAGGATACCATCATGACTCCTGACCCTTTCTAATTCTCATCCTCTACAGAACAGACGTGAAGCCACTCACTCACTTCCCCAACCCTGCTCATTCTACTATTTTCCCCTGCCCTCAATCACATGGAATACATCCATCCTCTGGGGAAAAGTATTCCAGAGCTACACCTTTGATAAAGAGCTAATAGAACAACACAAAGACAGACACAGCAAGGAAGAGAGATAGCAATACAGTGACAATGGGCAATGAGATAGAGGCTTGAGGGGAAAACGATGTGCCTAATTGTCCATTTCTTCTAGATTATCTAGCAGCTGGTGCAGAACTTCTCTACTACTCTTCAGTTGGACACCTGTTCACTACGTAATTTAACATCATTGGACTTCAGGAATTGGAGTAGATGATTTCTAAGATCCCTTCTAGTTCTATTATTCTTAATCCTATACTATACAGATATAATATGAAGGTTATGTCCATAAGAAATGAACCTGTGTACTGACAGGGTCAATATTATTGTTTATTTATTAATTCAGATACAATTGACATATAACGTTATATTAGTTTCAGGTAGATAGGTCAATTTCTGACATCAAAATTTCTGGATAAAACTATATGTGAATTTCCAATTCTGTTAAGACACAATCAAATTGCCCTTTCAGAAGTTTGCACCAATTTGTACTTCTACCACCAGTATTAGAGTTTTTGCTTCTCAGTATGCTTTTTTATAAATTTTATTTTAAATGTTTTTATTTATTTATTTGTTTGTTTATTTATTTATTTATTTATTTAGAGTGTGCATGAGCAGTGGAGGGTTGGGGGTGGGGGAGGTGGAGAGAGAGAATCCCAAGCAGGCTCCGGGAAATCGTGACTTGAGCCAAAATCAAGAGTCAGATGCTTAATTGACTGAACCACCCAGGTGCCCCTTTTGCTTCTTGATATGCTTCTGAGCCTTAAGTATTATCATGTCTCTTCATCTTTGCAGGTAGATCACTGCTAGAAATTATCCACTGATATTCTTGCACAACTGTGCCAAAGATACAAGTTTAAGGATATTTACTATGGCACTGTTTATACCAGCAAGAAGATAGAAACAACCTAAGTGCCCCCAAAGAGGCAAAATTAAATTAATTATAGTGAAGTCATAAAAAAATGCAATGTTGTTAAAAAGAATGAAATAAATCTGTACATGCCAATATGACGAGCTCTACCATATACCACTAAGTGAAGAAGATAAGGTTCAGAATAATATGTATGGTATGATCTGGGGAAGAATAAAAAATTGTAGATCTGGCCTATGATAGATTTTTTTCAGGGAAAGTAAACACGAAATATTATTTAACTGTAGTGAACTTTGGGGAGAGTAATACTACCTGGTGGGAGTGGGATGTGAAAAGGATGGTTTCACTTTAGTCTCTTTACTGCCTGGGCATTAAAAAAACTTTTTTTAATGTTTATTTATTTTTGAGAGAGAGAAAGTGAGAGAAGGAGGCACAGAATCTGAAGCAGGCTCCAGGCTCTGAGATGTCAGCACAGAGCCTGATGCAGGGCTCGAACTCAAGAACCAGGAGACATTTAACCACGTGCCCCTCCCTGCCTGAGTGTTTTTTATCAAGTGCATGGCTCACTTTACAAAACAGTGTAAATACAATCTTTGAATGTAATGATAGCTAATTCATCCAAATGAATATATTTTTTAAAAAATGTAGATCTCACCAAGTAATGGTTTGGTAGAACTAAACTAAGGAGGTGCCTGTAGCTCAGTTGGTTAAGTGTCTGCCTTTGGCTCAGGTCATGATCTCACAGTTTGTGAGTTTGAGCCCTGCATCAGGCTGTCTGCTCTCAGCACAGACCCTGCTTCAGATCCTCTGTGCTCCTCTCCCACTTGGCACTCTGTCTCTCTCAAAATAAATAAATAAACTTAAAAAAAAGAAATAAACTAAAAATATCCTCCATCTGCTAACTCACCAAAGTGGGAGGCAGGGGGGATGGGAGAAAGAAAGGACACTGTGGAAAACACATCTTCTTTATTTAATGATTTAGTCTTACCTTTCTTTTTCATTGTGATTTTGGAAATGAAAAGCATATATACCTTGCAAGAGTAAGATTCTGTTATCTTATTGTTTTAGGGGTTCACAAACCCTCGTGTTTGAATTATAAAAACCCAAATTACTCAGGTTTATTAATTAGGGAGCAATTATTTAGTTTTTAATAGGATTCTTAAGTGTAAAATAGAATTTATACCAGGTTTCCTTTAAATAGTCATCTAACATATTTAAGGAATGTTTGATTAGCAAAAATGTGTTTATATAGAATTCAGTTGTGAAAGCTGTTTGGCATACCTATAGCAGATGCATGGGAATACACCCTCATGTAATAATGTGCTGAGACATTACTAATGAACCAAGCAGTATCTAGATGTTTGGGCAAGCAGTTCGCTCACGTGAATTTCTTTCTCTTTTTTTTAATGTTTATTTATTTTTGAAGGAGAGAGAGAGCATGAGCAGAGGAAGAGAGAGAGAAGGAGACACGGAATCCGAAGCAGGCTCCAGGCTCTGAGCTGTCAGCCCAGAGCCCGACATGGGGCTCGAACTCACAAACTGTGAGATCATGACCTGAGCCGAAGTCAGATGCTTAACTGACTGAGCTTAATTCAGGCACCCTATGAATTCCTTTTAAGACTAGGTCCCAGTGTTATTACCTACATAGTGCATGGCAATGTTCTGTAAAAACTGTGAAAGGTACATTAGGAACCTAAGAGCCTTATTTCTTGGGAACTTCAGAAACCTGAGGCAATATATTTAACAGACAAAAGACAATCTTAGAATATATGATGCCATGTTTGTAACATTAGATACTTATTTTATATGTTACCTATTACATATTATAGACATTTATTTCCTCACACATTGTGTGTGTATATATGTATACAAGTACAATACAGAGAAAATATAGAAAGAAATGCAGAAACACTCCTAAGGAATTGGACTGACATGGTAGGAATGAGGAGTCACTTTTGGTTTTTATGGTGTACTTTATATGCTTCTGTCTTTTTTTTTAATGTTCATTTATTTTTGAAAGAGAGAGAGAGAGAGAGAGAGAGACAGAGCGTGAGCTGGGGAGGGACAGAGAGAGACATAGACACACAATCCAAAACAGGTTCCAGGCTCCGAGGTGTCAGCACAGAGCCTAACACGGGGCTTGAACTCATGAGGTGTGAGATCATGACCTGAGCCGAAGTTGGACACTTAACCAACTCAGCCACCCAGGTGCCCCTATATACTTCTGTTTGATTTGTGAGTTCCTAAAGTACACATGTTGCTTTAATGTCTAAAAGCAAATAAACACAAACTAATAAATAACAATGAGACAGAAACCAGGATGATAATACTGAGTCATACCCAAATTTATAACAAAATGGTTGAATTGGTTGAGTTTACACTTTTCTGAATTAAAGTAGACATATTTAAGTTAGGATCCTTACCTAAGGTCCGGTATAATCACAAACATTCAGGACTGCCTCTATTTCCTTTAGCATAGGTCAAGTTCTAAAAGAAAGCTTCAGGGCATGGATAATCTACCAGCAGTCCTTTACCTTTTACCTTTTTACCAATGTTTTTAAAAGGCAATGAATACACTACCAGAGAAGCCCACCAATTATTGATTGCAGTTTAGTATGCAAAAAAAAAAAAAAAAAAAGTCATGGTCTTATCCACTGTTTCTAAAGGTGGTCTCCAGGATAACAGATATTTTTTGAAGAAAATATAAATGTGTGGGTAAATATGTTTGGAAAATGCTGGATTTAACAATACCAAACAATTTTGTTTATAGCTGAACTTCTCTAATACGCAAGAGCAGGAAGATGAGGTCTGCAGTCTCCCAAACTATTTGAAGACAGTCATATATCGAAGGCCAGCTTAGTGGCTTGCACATTGTGGAAGTGTCAGCTAGTGTTTGATGAATGAAGGAAAGGGCAGGAGGAAGTTAAGGTAAGGAAAAGGGGATAGGGTACATAGTATTCAGAGTAGATTGTACATGGAGTGTATTATCATTGTCCTACTTCCCTGAAGCCTTGTACTGTCTGTCTAAATCATTATAATGAGCATTGATTTCAGAGTCTAAATTTTGGGCACATGAAATTAATTTCTACCACAAATCACCTGCTGGGGTTGTAAAAGGAAAGACAGCTTCCCCAGGCCCTAACCTTAAAGAGTTTGATTCAGATGATCTAAAGTGGGATCCAGGAAGTATATTTTTAACAACCAGGTAATTCTAATCCTTGTGATTTAAGAATTAGGTTGAGAAACACTGATTCATGAAAATAAAATTTAGATATTTTATATATAGGCTATAAATAAAATGGGACAAATGAATTTACCTCCAAATGATCAGGTTTTTTAAAGTGGAACACATCCGAATAGGAATCAATATCATCTTGAGGATGGTTTAAACAAGCAAATTATCTAATTCCAAATGAAAAATCGAACGTTTAAAGACCTCACCTTTGTAGTCAAATTTCTCATTCTAATCTCATATGTCCTACAAACCAATTTAGCCACAAAGCTTTGGACTGGACTATGCTTATTCTGTGCTCTTGGTCTGGGATCACAGTTCTTTCAACTGAATTCACAGCACTTCAGAGTTAGTTAAAGCCTTCACTAGCTCCAACTGAAGTGGTTCAGGGTAATTAAGAATCACATTCAGGTATGCCTCGTGGGTCTGCCCCTTATTTGTTGTATGGTTTTGATAGAGTCACTGAATCTCTGTAGATCTGTTTTCCCATCTGTAAAACAGACTATTATTTGCATTTATATCAAATAGTTGTTAGGATGAAATTAAAGGAAGTAATTTATTTAAAGTACATTATGTAGTAGCCATTTATGCACTGATATACTGCCTTCTATGTGTGGGATTTTTTTGGTTTTGGTGTTTGTCAAAAATGCTAATGAACACATTCCTTTGCCTAACATTGAGGAGCAATTTGGTATACTACACACTATTATTTATTTATTATTTTGATATTTATTTATTATTAATAAATATTTCCCATTTTTAAAATTGTTGATCAGAATCTAACAAATGACTTAGAATCAAGCCTACTTTTGGAATAAATCTGGAGGACAGTGTGATTTCAAATGTTTTATTCATTGACTCTATGACCTATGAAAATGCCCCGTGCAATCCAGTAATTTAGTAGATTTGTTAACATTTTCCACACTTCCTGTCCTATGTGGAAGTAGGGCAAAAGTTATTTAACTTTTATGTCCTCATCTGAAAAATGCAGTCTTTGTAGCATCAAAACATAAACACCAACTGACCATTTTATGTTAATGGCATTTTGTAACTTCCTCCTAAACCCTTTTCCTCAATAGACCCCAGTGTATAATTGATCTTCCCCAATCTTAGGATGTAGAAATAACCAATAAAACACCCACAAAGAATTTAAATATTCAGTCAACGGAGTAAAAAATAATCTCACTTCTCTTTCTCTCTCTCTCTCTCTCTTTTTTAGGAGTAATTATCTGGGGATATATGTGCATATATATACATCTCTACACTGAAAGGGAGTCAAGATCGTGCAAGGACTAAAGGTCTTGGTGATTCAATGACTATATATCAATGATGACTCAAATTTCAACCAAAGTAAGCCCTTCTTAATCACCAGATCCTTCCAGCCATGTGGAGAGGTGAAGACATAAGAGGGCAATCATAGAGAGGCAGGAATTATTTCAGATTCAAATCCATGTAATTCAACATTAAGCCAATTTAACTTCCAGAATATTAGGTTATATTCAATATCATTGATTTACAGCTTAAATAGCATGCAAAATGCTATATTGAATTCACACTATTATAGAAAAAAATCTAAAAAGAAAGTGCTTTTAATTTACATATCCAGCATAAAGAAGATTCATCTATAGATGTATGTAATTTAAATCATTAGTGCTTGAACTTGATAATTAGAGAATAGGTTGTTCATGTTCTCTTGACTATAATCCCCTAAAGTCAATCTAAACTAACAAAAACTGAGCCATTAAAATATGCATTCTCCTAGACATTTTCATCAGCTTCTCAACAAACTCTGATGTCAGTTTGGTGAAATGAAGGCACTTTAATATACCCAGACTGTGTCTCAGGAGGGCCTTCAAAAGAAAAGGAAACACCTATATGAGTGGTTCACCCAACTTGGTTGCACATTGCAATCGCTGGGGAGCTTTAAAAATATCTGATGTCTTGTGAGCCACCCCCAGAGATTTGATGTAATCAGTCTGGAATACACCCTAGCCACTGGGCTTTCAAAAAGCTTCTCAGCCAAGGTGGAGAGCCACTGATCTCAGCACCATCTCATGCCTGAGGAAACGAAAAACAGTTTCCTATTCTTCCCTAAGGATCAGAGGATATGGTAAGCTGAAACATGGTCCTTAAAGATGTCTACACTCTAATATCTAAAATGTGTGAATGATACCTTGGATGGTGAAGGCTATGAAGTGGGGAGTTTATCCTGGATTATGTGGGTGGGTCCTTATGAGAGGGATGGAGAAGTCAGTATCCAACAGAAGGTATGTGACAAGAAGCTGTGGAATAGGGAAAAAGAAATGTGAACATGGTCTGCTGCTTGATGGATTAGAAGATGGAGGAAGGAGTCACAGGCCAAAGGATGGGCATGGCCTCTGGAAGTTGGAAAGGTCAAGAAAACAGATTCTCCCTTGGAGCTCTAAAAAAAATGCAGCCCTATGGACTCATTTTAGACATCTGGTTTCCATAACTAAAAGATAGTAAATTTGTGTTGTGTTAAGCCACTGAGTTTGTAATAATTTATTACCACAGCAATAGGAAAATAATATAAGGGAGGATGAGTTCTGTCCCAGAGCAATTGGAAAGGGTCTGATGGAGAGTTCTTTGGCTAAAAAATATCCAGACACCAGAAAACTCAGCGAGAAAAGCCAAGGCCAAATTGCTATCACCCACATTTTTATTAAATTTTAAATTAAAATTTAAATTTCTTAAACATTTGCTAATCCATATTTTTTCATATGCAATAATACTTTTGTTGTGTAGAATCTTTTTAATTAGAAACTAAATGTCATGTTATTACTACTAAGCAAAACCTCAGATTAAAGCAAATAAATGACAATGTGGACAACATTTCTGAAAAGCTAATCCGGAGATTGACTGGGTTTTCAGGCTTGCAGGTCCTGGCTTCGTTGTGGTAGTTTCAAAGTTTTATTTGGTAGATTCTTAAGAGTATGATGAACATGTGTTATTGTGAAGACACCCTTTTGGTGCTTACCATCCACCACAAGTCACTTTTGATGAACAAAAGGAAAGCCACTAGACTATAAGAACCAGTCATATTTTGATCTTTCAGGCTTTGACTGGACTGTCTTCTGACATTCTCTGGTGTCAGACCCAGGTTCCAATACAGTTTGAATATTAAGAGCCTAGAAAATGTGGCTTTTGCCTTAGAGTTCTATCATGATTTCCTTTCAATTAAACTATTAACCCTATGGGTGCCTCAGTGGCTCAGTCAATCAAGCATCCAACCCTTGGTTTCAGCTCAGGTCATGATCTCACAGTTCTTGAGGTGAAGCCCCACATCGGACTCTGTGCTGGCAGTGCAGAGACTGCTTGGGATTCTCTCTCCCTCTCTCTCTGCCCCTCTTCACTCATGCTCTCTTTCTCTCTTTCTCTCTCTCTCTTTCTCTCAAAATAAATGAATAAATAAAAGTAAAATAAATTATAAACTATTAACCCTAAAATTAATTTAAATCACTTATGTTAAATTGCCCAGGGAGGTGGTCCATTTAAAATAATTGTTTGATAAATCTTACTTCTCTTTACTGTAAATATAAATAAAAACATTAAGAGATGAGAAGGCCTGAAGAGAAGCCAAATCACACCATTATGATTTGTATGTTCATGGACAACTTCTTTAACTTCCTTGAGTTTTATTTAACTCATAAATCTATGCAAGGCAATATAAAAATATATCCCTACTTTTGTTTTTGGTAGCCTGAGCCTACAACTTTTCTAACATAAGTATTACTGGCATTATTATCAGGGATCAATCTGGGGCTGCCGGCCAGTTCCAATAGGGGCACAATCTCTATTAATGACTCAACAGTATGAGTACATTCTTATCAGAATAATCACCTGACAATCACAGAAAAGGGTTCTCCAGCATATTGCTCTAGGAAAATATACATATTGCTTAACCAAATAACCAAATAATCTCCCCACTGATAGTATTTTATTTGTAATATTCAACCTTTGTGGACTAAAGATGAAAGAAATACCATTAGGATCTCCTCCTGATGTTCCTAAACTCTACTTTCCAATGAGGTTTTGAGTTTATCAACCAAGATAAGTCAAAGGCTTGGTGTATAGTTACAGTCAGGGAAAGGAGGAGGCTCTGGTGCTCAGGGAGTTGGTAAGACTGAGCCAATGAGCTAGACCTGCTGTGGGAACTTCTGGCTCACCAGTGACCCCAAGGGTGTTACAAAATTTAACAAAAACTAACAAATGACCAAAAAAAAAAAAAAAAAAAAAAAAAGCAAAGCACACTTATTCTCTCTAAATACATTTTTACATAAATCCCAAAAAACTGTTCAAGGGTATGCTGAAAATCAAACCACAGAATGTTGCAGCTCCAATCTCTGATCTGAGTAGCTAATTTGGACAAAAACAAACACACATACCTCTTTCTGAAGGAGATGCCCCCCGCCCGACCCACCTCAAGAAGTTCAGCTTCTCAAGATTAACCCAATCCGCTCAGTAACAGTAACATACATGTATCGCGTGATACCTTATTTTCTGAAGCAATATGGGAACTCAGACTGTTCAGCCACTATTCCCACGCTTCTCCAACTAGAGCCCCTTTATCTCACCAGAGGAAATTTTAGCCTGATAAAACTTCCCTTTCTTATTGTTAATGGTATATTTTCTTCCCAGGTGAGTTTTACCCCCAAAACACCAAGATCCAGTTACATCAGATTTTCAGGTGCTCATATGTCATTTGTATACTAAGCAAAATCCAAGAGATTATTTTCACCATTAATCTTCGCAACTAATAAAAAGATGAATATACACAGGCAGCCTTAAAACCAGAAGTGAGCATTTTACCGGTAATACTTTTCCATAGCTCCTTGATGAAGATGATCAACTGAAGCAAAACTTCTGCACAATCTATTAATAGAGAATGAGATTAATGAAGGATTATGTCATAATGAGTCTGCCTGCGAGTAGCTTCAGTTCTGGTCCTTTGCTGCCAAAATACAGTTCTCATTTCCAACAAACAAAGTCTATCTGAGAGAAAGCACAGAGCCCCTTTAGAACTGGAAAGTCCTGTGCATAATAATGACTGTCTAACTCTTCTTTTGCCAAAGAGCTTCAGCACTTTCAATGTCATAGGTCAATGCAGTGATTCAGAGGGGGCCTGATCCTTATCTAAGCTTTTGCAACAAAATTAGAATGTGCTGTAGTCTTATTAAAGAAATGTTTGTTCCTCCATCAATGAGCTGAAAAGAAAGCAGCTCAATGTACTTTTGCAAATTACAGCAATAAACTGCTTGAATTAACTGCTTTATTACAAATATTTAATTATTCTGAGGGTTAAATATCCAACATTTTGGAAAGGCAAAATTAGCAGTCCACTTGATAATCTACTTCATTTAAAATCTGTTATGACGGTGTATTTTTGTTTTTATTTTTAAACAATTCCAATTTTTAGTCATCTTCATTGTAAATTCAGCTAGTTTCCATTTGGAATGAAAAAGAACACATATAGCCCTTAATTGTGAAGTAAATTGTCAAGAAAATCAAATTCATAATCTGTGAGAAATTACAAAAGGCAGACCTTGTTTTCATTTCCTAGGAACATGAAGAGTTACAAAAACGAAATAGGACTCAAAACACCAAGTTAAGATCTGTCACATTTTAAGTAAGACCTATTTGAAAATCTAGATAAAAAAGCATCATTATCATCATTATCATTAGTAAGTTGGTTATTGTTTAAATGTCCTTTAAAGTACACTCCCCTTTAAAATACAAAGGACCATGAATTAAAACTTTGCCTTAAAAGAAAACTCAACAGATATATGTTGTACAAAAAACAAATGTCCTCAAAGGGAAGTTCTTTACTACAACAAAATAAAATTCATCAATCCAAATCTGTTTTTCATTTATTAGTTCAGTGGTACCAAAGCACATGAAAATTATTTTGAAAAAAAAAACAATCATTTTATCTGGGTTATATTCTTAAAAAATAAGAAAGTAGACAGCATTTTGCCATAGGGCAAAGAAAAATATTACAATAACAGAAAATGGATCAGCCAGGATATGCTTCAACAGAGGGACATATCAAAGCATTATTATAGTCTCTCTCCACTTACTGTTTGGATTCACTAATCTACATCACTAAATTGACCATTCAGTGCCAGAAAATCTGCCATGTAGGTCTCGACTTTTCATAGCAGCTCTTAAATGTGTATTCGGAAACTACAAAGTGCTGAATATATTTTCAGCCTTTTTATACTACGATTTACAACTAATGACCTTAAGCAATGTCATGCATGTAAAACAAAATTATGAGACCACCCTGGTTTAGAGCAGAATAAAGGTATAGAATCAAACTTCATTATCATTCAAATTTAATAGGGGAGAAGAACAGTAGTAAAAATAAAAAAAGAAAAAAATCCATAGTAATATAGATAAATCTATTTTGCAGTTTTACTTTATAAAAATATCCTCCACTTGTATTTTGCTATTACCGGCTCAGAGTAAGTAGACAATTATCTAAGCTTAATGCCAAAAGTAATAATGCACTGCACACATTCAAAACCCTTGTGCCACATCAGCCAGTGCCTGCAGGGATAAAACATTTATCAGTTGCTCCTTAGAGCAATAGTGGGTTTGAAAATTTGGCTGCCCAGGCTGACATTTAGTGAAATCATAGTTTTTGCTTGATTCAGAACCCAACACAGGAAACCCTGCTACTAGGATGACCCCACTGGCAGTGAGCCTCCTGATACCCACTGAACTGCGGGCTCCTCTCTGTCCCACTACTTCCCATGAAAGAAGTCCTTTTACGTCCCTGCTATAGTTGGCACACTGCCCTTTTCACAGACCCAACGAACCGTCATCTTGGATGTAACAAATTAGTACATTCTCAGAATAATAATAAGTTCAGGCATGAAAACACTATTGTTTTTATTTAGAAATGAAGTAACTCATTTTAGCTGGGTGACTTTTTCGGTGTAACACCACAGGCCAAAAAAAAAAAAAATCTTTTCTGAAAAGAATGGTCAATTTCAGGAGAGAGATGACACATCATTTGCTGTAAAAATCAGGGAACGGCAAAAAAAAAAAAAAAAAAAAAAGAGAAAAAAATGGCATTTGTTGCAGAGTAGTTAAAGAGAAAATAGGGGGTTTGAGAGAAATACAAATGTAAAACAAGTAATATGTCCATTTCAAAGTATAATTAGAGAAATAAGATTGGGAATAAGTACAATACAGAGTTGATTTTCGATATCAGGTTAAGATCTATTAGCTGACTTTTCTGCTTGTAATTGCAAAAAATACACAACTAAGAGTTTTTTAAAATGACCTTCAAGTATATCAGAAAAATAATTAAATGTAGAGAATGTTAAAACACTAGAGAACAACATAAACATGTTTTCATATGTTAATGAACATGTCAAAAATTTACTTTCAGTTTTCAAAAAGATCCTTAAACTACTCCAAGTGTGTGTGTGTGTGTGTGTGTGTGTGTATGTTTCCATGCTCAAGAATTTTCTACTATGTCCATAAAGAAAAGGAAAAAGTTAATATCTACAAATTTGCATATAAGTCAAATCTACTTAAAATCAGAGCCGTAATTTATAGAGAACATTTTTCCTCATTACTCTGGAAGGGCCATCACCACCTTTCAATGTCAGGAACCCTGAAAAATACGACTCTAAAAACTACTGTTATAATAGTCTTTATGACAGCTTCAACTGAGATTTAACTGAAATTTGAAAAGCAAGTATACCTTTAAGTAGACAATAAGATGAAATTAGAAATGACAAGAAGTATGAAATAATAAAGTAAATAAATATATATTTTCAATATTCTAGATTTTCTCCAATGTAAATGTTAGCTCAAAATTATAATCTAGAAATCAAAACAATCATTAATCGACTCTCTCTTTGCTCTAGCCCTGATCATTTTAAACAAATCATAATATTTCATGTAAAAATGTACCACAAATTTACTAAACTTTCTGGTTCAAATGAGTTCAAGAATATCTCATTATAAATGGAGACAGTCCTGAAAAGGCAGCCAAGCATGACTAAAAAGATCACTCTTTTACACAAAAAATAGCCTTCTTATTTTACCCTTTGTTGAAAAGACATTTGGCCAGCCACAGGGGAAATACATAATCTACTTTTATATTCAAATAATTTATTTGAAAACTCTATGGCTACAATGACCTTAAAACAATTCTGGATTGAATATACATATTACATGGGTTTATGCGATCTTAATCATTGACTTGTTTTCATGTGTTAGCAATGATTTTGGCACTTCTTTTTAAAAAAGAAAAAACACCTTCATACACTTTGATAAAAATTTACCATTATGTAAAATTATATCTGAAATGAAATAGATGTTATTACTGTGGTATAGTTCTGTAAATAATTTTACCTGTGAAGTCAACTTTGAATATTGCAGTTCTTTTCATGTAGCAATCTATCAATTTGATCTAATATACATTCCAACACACAGTCTGTCTGGTAACAACATGTCAGAAATTATGCCATCATAATTTGCCTTTTATAAAGACAAGCAGCAATACTTGAACATTTCAAGATTTTAAAAACCTCCCTCCACATAGATTCGCTCCTTTCAATTCTGTGAGTTTTTGTTTCAGGGTTTTGATAATAATAGTTGATATTATGAACTCTAAGTTATGGCAAATTTAACTGTGAAATATCTTCCCTCCCCTCCCACAGGAGTCAAAGAAGATGCCAGCAGCAAATGATGTTTGTCCATTTACTTTAAGTAAGACACTGGTCCTTTCATTCAGTTACTCAATATCCAAGATTATATAACAGCAGAGAACAGCATACACTGAGGAGGAAAAGCTTAAAGCAATTAGTTTCCTTCTAAGTACTTTAGCCTTCCTTATTTGGGTTTTTAAAAAACAGGCAATCATACAATGAATTTCAAGCAGTCATACAAAGCATTTTAAAAACTGTTTCTACAGTCTTAATTTCCTTTCATCCTTGTACACATAAACGAGAGAAAGTAACTCTCACATTCGTGTCCTAAAATTGATCACTCAGATAGTCTAGAAAGTTTTCTATGCTTTCCACCTATGTTTTTTTTTCTCTCACTTTCAAGGTACAAATGAGATATTCCCAGCTATAACACAGAAGACCAAAATGTAAAATGTCGACTTGTCTTGCACATTCCGAGTGCCTCCCTAGACTGCCACTCTCCCAGCAGAGCAGAATGAATATCTGTGCTAACCATACATTTCAGGACAAAGGAACTAATTCATGGGGGAGGGGAGACCACACACCATTTATAAGGTTTGTTCAGTTTACAAGAAAACTATTGTCAATGCTTTGTTGATTCATTATGAATGACCCTGCGTGACAAATAACAAGCCGCCACCTCCTTGCTGAGCCTCACCAGAACGCTTCCTGCATTCGATAGCAGCCCAGGATCTGCGGGGCTAATTGTTATTTAAGGAAACTATAGCTGTAGGTATATGGGATAGCTCTGATCACAGACCTAGCCATCCGGTTGAAGATTTGATGAAACTGTGGCTCTGGTACCCAAAAGATCACGCACAATAGCACAGTGCTTGCTACTGCTGTACAAAACTCTGATGTGAAGAACCAAATTCCACTAGAGGGAGTGAACAGAGCCCGGAAAGGATCATAGAGATGCTGACTCTATGCAGGGTCCCACCACCAGGACATTTCAGTTACTACGAAATCTTCTGGTCTCCCCACCTACAAAATGGGACTAAAATATTTTTTAAAGGAAAATCACCTTAAAATCTTTTGTTGCAAAATGCTATACAGCGCGCAAGTATTATCTTCATCATCCATTGAACCTTTGTACTTTTTTCTCTGTCCCGAGGGAAATAATAAATTGACATATTTTCTATCATCAGAGATCCTTTTAAGACCACAATGTGATTGCACTCCAGCACATCTCACACTTATCCCCATTAAAAACACACAAAGGGGTGAAAGCAGGGAAAGAAATAGGTAGGCATAAAGGGCAGCTCAGATACACTGTTGTACAACATGGGCGCTCTCCCCTAACCTGCCCCAGCCTCTAAGACGGCGAGTGTAACCATTGCACAAAGAAGCCGCAAATGGGCTCTGCATATGTTCCAGTTGAAATTGGCTGCTCTGTGGGTAAGAGCACACAGATTGCTCTCCCGAGTGGCCATTTGATTGCGGATCAGCTATGTGTTCCCCTACTGCTCCAACAACCCTGAAAGGCGCCCCGTATCTTTTTAAGTGGTTGGTTTAGTTGGAAGCACAGGAAAGAAATCAGTTCCTCTTTGTGGCACCTACATCGTAGCATTGTAGTGGGTTTTTTCTTTCTTTTTCTTTCTTTAAGGAATAAAGGGACCTTAAAAATAAACCCAGACCTCCGTGAAGAAAAGTTCTTTGGTGGCCTGACAAGGAAAGAATCCTTCACCTTCACTTCTCCTTTGGTTTTATCAGCTGTGGGATTTCCCTGGGCCACTGGGTGGTTTTCAGAGGAGAATAGAGTGTTCCAAGGTGGTGGGGAAACTGGCACTCTTAGAGGTTGCTGATGGAATGTTACTTGGTAAACCTCTGTGGAGGGCAGTCTGCCAATTTCTACCAAAGCCCTAATTCCAGGAATCTACCTTATGGCTCTGCTCCCACATGTGTGAAATGACATGTGCCTATAATGTTGTTTACTGTAGTACTGTTCATTAATGTCCATCCAAAGGAGCTAGGTATATATTATGACACAAGGATACAAGGAAATAATATGAAATGTAAAAAAGAATAAGGAACTAATATAAAATAATCTCCAAGATACAATGTTAAGAGGGAAGAAAGCACGGTATAGAAGAATATGAACTGAATGAGCCTCCTGTTAGAGAAGTGGGGAGTTGATGTATATTGCTTGTGGGTTCCATGAGAGCAGAACTCGTGCTTGTTTTCACCACCCTTATGCCTTTACAGACAGGAAATACTTTACTTCAGGTGAAGAGAGTTCTGAAATAAAATGGTAGTGAATGAGAAAGAGCAAGAGAGTCATGAAGAGATTTGAAAAAAAGTCTGAATTCAAAGATGTATACAGAACTTGATAGAAAGCTTCATGAAAAAAAATCCCATAAAATACTAACACTGTGATCAAGAGTGATTTTTTCCCTGCGTCTTTATCCTTTCATCTGCTTGTCAATTTTTCTAGGAGGATGCATGTATTGAATAATTTAACAACAAAACAAAATACTACATTGGACTTTTAAATCAACTGTACTTGGTGACACTGGATGTGTGGTTTGGGAGATGGAGAAGTCAAGAATAGTTCTGAGTTTTCCAACTAGGAAAACTAAGTGGATGTTGTTGGGAGGAGTTCAATTGAGGCCAATGGAGGCCAATGAGAAGGAGAGAGGCACTGGACTTCACTACTAAATGTTTCTCAGAGTTTATGCCGAGATGGCCTTAGGGTGCCCCGAGAAATCTTTTTGGGCTTCAGTAACCACTATATACCAATTCCATTGTAAAGAACATGCAGCCATATTTCTACTATGGAATCACCTGGGAGTTGCCCTTGGGACACAGACAACCTTGTTGCTAAAGAAAACTTACAAATCATTCAAAGTAATGTTGACTTTCACTAGTATTGTTTCTATTGACTTGCAAATGAGTGCACTTGTGTAGGACAAAACTTCCCACATATACTGCCTCTGGTTACACGGAAACAGCTAAGGGTAAACAAGGTGGTGCTCAGCAAATTCAGGACCCTCTTCTTGGCATCCTCAGGATCCCCCCTCCTTTTGATTCCTCAAGGACATTTCCTACCTTTACTGGCTTCCTCCACAACCTGGAGTCCATGCTGCATGCATCCATCCAGCTGGCCTCTGCTCCCCACCTCCTCTCTCTTACCTGTTCTCCTAGGAGAGGCTCTCTCCTCCCTCCCTCAGCCCTTCACCCAGCCTAGCTTTGCTTTTTGTGCAGAGATTCAATTCTATTTTAGTTAATATCAAATATTATTGGCATCATATCCTATCTTCCTAACGCCTTAGGTTTTTCTAGCATATGGGATGTCATGTACATTTGAAAATATTAGAATATACTATTTTTACCTCTATTACAAAGTTTCTGACATGGAAGTATACTGTTTGCTATCAGAACTTGTCTGAGTAATTTAAGCTATACCAACGTTTTGTCTAGGAGAGGCTTTCCTAAAGAGTCCCCAGGACTTAATGAGTGCCCCCCCAAATAATAAATGTTCAAATGGTCTGGGAACACTTGCCTTCTACCTTGTCCACTTACAGCTTCACCAACAACACTGGCTATTAAAGGCTCAGAGGAGTTCCATAATGAAAATCTGGTTATATTTGTTTAAACCAGAGTTTCCTACATTTATTCTTCCCCTTATTATTATTGTTATCATTTACTGAGTACCTTTTGTTAAATTCTTTGTAAGAATGATCTCATGTAATCCTTACCATGACTATATGATGCAAGTGCCATTGTAATCTTCAGTTGACAGATGAGGAAAATGAGGACTTGAGAAATATAGAAACTTACAAAGTCAAACCACCATTGAGTGACAGTATCAGGATTCCACTGTTTCTGTCTGATTCTGAAGACCTGTGTTCCTTTTCTCTGGGACTCACAGGCATCTTCCTTGACAGTGTTCGAATCTGTATTTAGACCCGACCTTTAAGGAGTGAAACAATAATATCTTGGGGGCCTGTAAGATGGAAGGAGCAGAAGGAAAGGGAAACAGGGGTCACTTAAACTGCTGCTCCCCACCCACCTGCCAATTCTCCTTTCAGGCACTTTATGTTCTCTTAAAATAAGCCTCAGCTCCCTCATCTGAAAAATGGACATATTGATAATTCTCAAAATTACTGTAATGCTTGAAGTTAAAAATCTATAAAGTACTTACAGCACGCTGCTTCAGCATGGTGATCCTGAGACACTAGTGGCTGGCCCATGTAAGAAATGGTGATAATATGACTTTTGACAAGTTTGTAGGCCTCTCTGAGTCTCAGTTTCTTCACTTGTAAATGGGGATAATAATGTGACCTACGCGACATCACAGGGGTGACTGTGGATATTATATGATAAGCTAACATGTAGAGCACACAGAGAACACTATCTGGGTTTGCCATTTTAATGATTTCTCTATACGTGGCTAACAGCGCAGAGCAGCTTTGGAGAGCACACCCAGAATTCTGTCACTGGAATGAAAAACATCAGGCTCTCTAACTCCAAAGATTCTACTATTAAGTAGACCATTACTCCTTCATCCAAACAACTGTCATATGCTTCAAAAGTTTAGCTAGACCTCAGGTGCTCGTTACCCTTGAACAAAGCTCTTCAGACTTAAAGGGAAGATACTTTTATAAACAGTTCTTAATCCCTCTTTTCAGTGAGTGTGTTGATTCTGCTTGGCAACATGTGGCCTGTGAAGTTAAATAAATGGCTGCTACCAATGCCATAGTTACTTTCTACACTGTTTGGCCAAAAGAGAAGGAGCAAACAATCTAATTCCCCCACCATCTACACCTACCACCACAGATTCCTAAACCTATGGCATATGCACTCTTAACGTTATAGTATGGTACCTCACTGTTAATTCACATAGTGAGTGAGGAAACACTATTAAGCTACATTATCTTCCCAAATTTCCATGCACGTGAGTGCCACGGGTGGGGAACACAGAAAATTTGGGATGATATTGAAGTATTTGCACTTGGCAACTAGAAACTTAAGCTTAACTGGAATGCACAGAAAGGGGGTTTCCTGATTAAATGCTTCGGTTATTAGAAAACCATTTTTGCTTCAATTCACATCGAAAATCTATTTAAACAATACATTTTATTACACTTATTTTACAAAATAACATGTAATATTGCTTCATAGAGAAAAATTGGTATGACACAGACAAATATAAAGAAAATGAAAACCAAGGATCAGTCCAAGCTGCAGTAAGAACCCTGTCCATGTTTTACATATGTAACCATATACCTTTACATATTTTTCACAAAATTGGTTATACTCTTTGATAACTTTGCTTTTAAAACTCACATTATATCATGAACATTTTCCTGTCATTAAATATTTTTCTAAAACATTTTAATGGCTAAGATGTTCTATTATGTGCATATACAGAGGTTTATTGTAAGAATCTCCTATTGTTGAACATTTATGTTGTTCCTTAACATCTAAATACCTCCTCTTTCCTTACGTACTACCCAAAGCCACTTGGGCCCCAGGCACAGGAGTACTTGTGATTGTTGAATTATTCATGAGCTTTTCTAGGTCTGGGCCTTTGCTCCTTCTGTTCTCTCCACCTAGAATGTCCTTTTCAGCCTAGCAAGTGCCTGCCCTTTCCCCAAGGCCTATCTAATCTTGAGTAAATGACTTAATCTCCCTGGCCTCAGCTTCCACACCTGTGAAATGGACAGAATAATGTTACTTTCCTCCTAATACTGTTTGAGGGTCAATGAGATAATATTTCTAAAGGTCTTAAAATAAGCTTGCCTAAATTTGGGAAATGCTCCCCAAATGTTAGCTGTTTAATATTATTGTTACCTGACATACCATCTCATCTGTATCATGCAAATAGTTTGTACATAATTCCATTTGATCTTTAGGACACACTCTGGGTCTAGGATTTCACGCATGGAGTGCAGAGGTTAGAATCTGGAAGGGACTTCAGACATCATCTACATACTGTGTTCCTTAAAGTATGATAAGTCACCTGGGGAGCTTGTTAAAAATGCAGATGCCTGAGCTCCACTCCAGTCTTACTGAACCAGAATCTCTGGTGGGTGGAGCCTAGGAAAATGGATTTTTATCAAGCTCCCAGGTGATTATTAAGCAAGAGCTTAATGGGAACTACTCGTTATAGTCCAAAACCCTCAGTCTATCAATGAGAGAACAAGGCCATAAAAGGTTAAGTAATTCCCCTTAGATGAAAGTGGAAAAAAAACCCATCTAGTTTGTGGAAAGAAAGACTTGCTGTATCTCACATCACCAGTGAAACACAAATGATTTCAAGGATGCTTCAATGATGCCGTGGTTCCAAGCTTTTGTACTGGAATAAAAGAAGAATGTGAGCTCAGATCAGGCTTAAAATTTGATTCCGGATCTGTTGGCAGGAAGATTGATCAAAATTCGACCTAATTGTGGTCTCTCATTTACAGGGAAAACGTGAATCCCAATGAAGAATTGATCTCAGTCACTGAACAGTGAGTGACACTACTGTAAACACACATCCACACCGTGCAGTTCAAAGCAGCTTGCTCCTAATAAAGACATTTCTATTTTGTCTTGTCTATTTAATTTGACATTTGTCTTTTGGCAGAAGATGCATTATTAAGACAAGGAACAGAGATGTCTCCTTCCTTTTGGAACCACATGAAGAAATTTCATTTTGTTTTATTTTAGGGGTGAGCGGATATGTGAATTGAGGGAAGATTTCCTGTATAATTATTTCTGAGATACATATTTCCATTTGAGGAAAAGTCATACAAGAAAATGAAGTCCATTCTTAATAAATCAGACTATTCATTTTATTCAAGGACCACTTCTATTTTTAAAAATGAGCATAGTTGATTCTGAAGTCAAGCACAACAGTGGTATTAGACTGCCATGTCCACTGATTAAATCATGTGATGGGAACAGAGCTCTAATTTTAAATAAACCAAAGTAACACCTTAGACAAAGATAATGATACTGTATTTTCTGATGAAGCACATGATGTATTTCCTAAATGAAGAAAAAAGACATTTACCCATAGTTGTTGCTTGGACAAATAAACTGTTTTCTACAGGAAACTCTGAGGCTATTTATTATTATTGTCATGGTACTATTATTTAAGAGGGGAATAGATTGTTAGAATGTACACAGTGCCAATGGGTCCATTGTCTCAGGAGGGTTATCTTGTGCCATTGATTGTCTTATTCTTGCATACTGGTAGGACAGTGTCTTGGGACAGTACACCATAGATGCAAGCACACCACAGGCTTGGCCAATGGTCTGCACTGTGTAGAGTTTCCCAGAAACAGTACTTTACCACTTTCCCTTTTACTCACATGCTCAAAGCAGAATTGTGTTGCCTTTTGTCATCCTCTCCTCAAAATCAGAAGTGTGTAAGAATGATGTGGATCACAGAAGAGTGGCCACAATTGCAATATTCATAAGCAACCACAGGATTGCATCTTGAGGTACATAATCTTTTGGGGATCACCAAGAACTTCTGCTCACATTCTGCATCTCCCTCCCTTCCATCTCCACCACTCCCGTCTTGCCATCTTTCCCTCCTCATACTGCATCACTTCATTCCTTCCTCCTGTCAGACCATAGCAACTAGCTTCTGTTTGGCCTTGATTTTCAAATGTTGTTAAGAGGCTAAAAGCCTGAAATGACCAAACACCTTGGCTGTGTTTCCTCATTTGACAGAATTTCAAAGCTCCATTTCAATCTTGAAGATCTCAAAGATACAATGGCTATTGTACAGTTTTCACTGTCTGCTTAATCTATGATAATTTCATAGCTTTGATAATTTCATCAAAGCATGGATCACCTGTGTTTCTTTTTAAAAAAAATGTTTATTTATTTATTTTTGAGAGAGAGAGGGAAAGAGAGAGGGAGAGAGACCATGAATGGGGGAGGGGAAAGAGAGAAAATCCCAAGCAGACTTTGCACTGTCAGTGCAGAGCCCAATGTGGAGCTCAATTTACAACCGTGAGATTATGACGTAAACCCAAATCAAAAGTCAGATGCCTAACCAACTGGGACACCCAGTGGAAACACAGCCATCTGTATTTCTTATGTTGCTTACACAATAATCACAAGGGGTATTCTGTGCCATATTTTCATCTGCTCCAAAAACTTTATAAGTAGAATGAAACTCTTCACCCTGGAGCCAGGACTAATAATTTACAGATAATGAAGGGATTATTGGCTTTTAAACTGTGTAATGCATATATTATATCTATGAACTGTGATTTAAAACCAAAACTGAGAACTGACTTTGGCATCACCTGCTCAGTACCAACCAGTGCTCAGGATGGCAAAACTTCTATGTATTTCAGTACTGGGTTTGCTTAGGAAAAAAATGGTCTAATGTGAAGCCTCATATTTAGCTAATTTTCCACAATGACTCCATACTGTTTCTGCCATAGTGGATATAGATTTTTCCTGTCCATCCTCTCTATATGTGAATGATATTTCCTGGGATCTCTTGAGCTGCATCTTATTAATGTGACCCATTCTCTTATCTAAGCATTTTTCAGTTCTAGTTTGGGGCCAACAAATTGTTGCCAGCATGTTGCTCTGGCATTCAGGTCAGGTATACATTGTTAAATCATTGGGACAAATTCTGGAAATATGTTTAATATGCTAAGACTGGGAATGCACTAATGTTAATTTGCTTTTTCAGTCGACACCCCAATCAGCTGTGTTTTCATAAGATTTTAGTAGTTCACCAATCTACCTAAGAAAAAAAATTGTCAAAATATATTGTCCTTTGTTTTTGACTTTAATATCTGATTAAGATCACTGTTAGGTATTTACCCAAGGGATAAAGAAGCGCTGATGCATGTACCCCAATGTTCATAGCAGCACTTTCAACAATAGCCAAATCATGGAAAGAGCCTAAATGTCTATCAAATGATGAATGGACCAAGAAGATGTGGTTTATACACACAATGGAATACAACATGGCAATGTGAAAGAATGAAATCTGGCCATTCGTAGCAATGTGGATGGACCTTGAGTGTGTCATGCTATGCAAAATAAGTCAGGCAGAGAAGGACAGATAACATATGTTTTCACTCACAGGTGTAACAGGAGAAACTTGACAGAGGACCATGGGAAGGGGAAGGGAGGAAAAAGAGTTAGGGAGAGGGAGGGAGGCAAATCATGAGAGACTCTTGAATACTGAAAACAAACTTAGAGCTGAAGGGGGAGGAGGAAAGGGGAAGGGGAGTGATGGTCATGGAGGAAGAGCACTGGGTGTTATATGGAAACCAACCTGACAATAAACTATAAAGTTAAAAATAAATAAATAAACATTATATAAAAAAATAAAAATAAAAAAATAAAGGTATTTTTCTTTCTAAAAAAAAAAAGATTACTGTAGAGGTCAATTATATTAGCCTGATAAGAGTCAGATGATTTGTTGCTGATATTCTAGTAATGTTTGTAGAAATATTCTAAATGCTAATAAATTGATATCTTGGTGGAAACTCTCTACAGATTGTTTGCCAAATAATGTCAAGCAATTCATTTAATTTTCTGTCATACCATTGTCACATGACATATGGCCATATTTAAATAAGATTTAATTATTCATTTAATGACTACATGCTTAATTTGAAAACCTTGGATAAAATATGCAATAAGAATGAAGAGCAAGGTGCAGTTTCTTGGGTATTTAATAATGAGACATAAAATGCTTGTGATAAGCAAAAATTAAAAATGACAATTCCAATCCTTTGAAATGTTATCTAATGTATTATGTGTTAGAGAGGCTCTACTCTATTTAAAAAATCATCAATACTTGAATTATAAATCACAAATTTAGAAATAATTTCATTTACCTTCAAATATCAAGTAATCTGAAGGAAAAAATCTGCAGTGATTTATTTTTTTATGAAAGAGGTATTTGTAGTTACTTTATCATCCACTTTTTTTCAGTAAAAAGGGAATTAAACTATTACAGGACACCTTGTTAAGTAATTATATAGCAACATCACTGTGCAATTAAATAGCCATCAGTCCCTGCAGCTGAGAAATTTCAGGTAATTATTCAAAGATAATTTAATAGGAGAATTACTGTATTCAAGCAAGCATTAGCTAGTAATCTACCTCAATTAAAGCATCCAATTAATTTCAGAACCTTGATAACAGTTGCCTTTGGCAAAACTATCCTTTCCCCTCATTTGATCCTACATATACAATATTCCTTAAATATTGTATAAAGTTAATTTACTTCTCCAAAAAGAATAGTCTATTAATACTAGTCTCCTGATGCAAGTAAAAAAAAAAATCCTTCTTCTTCTTCTTCTTCTTCCTCTTTTCTCTCTCTCTCTCTCTCTCTCTCTCTCTCATACCTTCTACCTCTTATGTAGAAATTGAACAAGGTGGATTTGGATTCTGGAGCATTAACTTACTCAGTTTTCATCACAAAAAGCAAAAAACCTCCTAGCAAGGAAACTTCCAGAAGGGGTTTTTGTTTTCAGATTGATTAGGTGGTTAGACAAACTATCTTCAAGAAATGTGCCCCTGTGAATTCGGTGGTGCTCCTGGTGGTGGAGGAGTAGGTAACAACACGTGTGCAAAGGATCTTTTGAGTAGAATTTCCTTGTCTGGGTTTTCACTTGAGTTTTGCTGCTCAGAAGAAAAAGCCTCAGGCTTGGAGTCAGGTGGGTTTGGAAATGGGTAGGAGAAATAGCCTTTAGTTGTTCTGCAAGCTGCCAATCTTGTGATTTTCCAACAAGTTTTTAAACTGCCCCTCAACAACCACCCTGGGTTGGACTTTGTCACAGTTCTACCCATTTTTTGGGCAATTAACTCAGTCTTTATGAACCTCAGGTATGAAGTTGCCTCACTCAGTGGGGCACTTCCAACAGGCCATTCTCAACCCAGGTGTGAGTGTCCTCCTCACTGGTCCCTTATGCTAAGAGTCTTCCAGAAAGGAGAGCACATGGCCAGTATCTGGTGCTCACTTGCCTTAAGATTAAAGCAAAGGTAGTAAAAGTTTGGTGCTAATGGAAAGTACATAGGTTTGTCAGATGATTAGAAATGACAAAGCACATGAATGGTTTGCCTCTGGCTATCACTTTCAAAGATCCTGGAGTTCTCATAGCAGCTGTGGAAAGTGGATGAGAAAAGACCATGCAGATGTCCACCAATGATTTAGGAATTATTGCAGGCTCATCTCCCCACATCCTCACATAGCAGCAACATTTGTCTCTGTCTCTTTAACTTTATATTTTGGCTGCCTTTTCAGCTTTAGTTCCATTTGGAAAAATGATCCAGCATGGACTCTTTATTGTGATTTTGACCTACCATTCTCTTAGGAGCCTGTTTTCAGTATTCCCCTGCATGGGAACATATTGCATCTATAGGCTATGAGTTCCTATCCCTCCCAGGCTGTTGGGACTCTACCCAACACAACTCTCTTTTGTCAGAGGGGGACAGAATGGTTGCCAGAGTTTACTGGGCTGGAAACATGTTGTTCAGGCCTAGACTAGGGTGGGTTGAGTGAGGCTGAGTCATGCACATAATGGATCAAATCCTGTCTAGTTTTTATATGTATTTTTTGATATCGTTGCTATACTTGCATCTAGTTGCTAACCACTGGAATAGATTAACTGAGCATAGTTGCTCCACTCTTCCTCATCATTTCTCCAAATTTCTGACAAATCCAAAGTTTAAAATTTCTCCACTAAATGTATTATCATGTTTTTCCACTTTGGCCATTTTTTTCCCTAGGAGGTAAAAAGCAAGTCACTTTTCTACTGCAAAGCTGTAACAGCTATATGATAAATAGCAAAGCTTTTAAGATACTACTTTATTTTAAGGTAATTTCATCTTCCACAAGGTTCAACATTGTTTTTCTGATAGGGTTTAAGGTTTTGGAAATTCATATGGGAAACAATTTTTGGTCATCCACTTCATTTTAATTAACTTCAACCCAACAAAGGCATTCATTCCTGAACTCGCGGCTCACCAGTGAAGACTGAGAGTTGAGTCTGGCAACTTTTAATGTTGGTCATATAATAGGCAAGAGGACACACCTAGGGCATCTGGTGCCATGTCTGGCACATATTAGCCTCAAAGCATATGTAGTACATGAGTGAGTCCCTCTGCCTTTCTCTTCAGGAGCAGGCTTTATCTTTGATGCATCTTGGATAGTCTAATCAGTATGCAGTTATACTGTTAACTTCACAAAGTTGTTTTTACTACTGGATCAATGTACTACTTTCCTGTTACTCTGAGATTAACTAACAGGAAAGACTAATCTTTTTAAAGCAAACAAACAGGCACACAAAAATACCAGTTGGGATGTTCTATATCTCAGTTCATTTGGACAAGAAAGAATTAAAGAATGGAAAAGATAAAAATAAAAGAGAAAAAATTAAAAAAAAAAAACTTCGAAAGAGATATCAATGATGTTCATCCCCATAAAGGAGTTTACCAGAATAAATATATTGACCAGGTCCAAGGCACAACTTGTAAGATGTTTCCACTTTGTTATGCAGGCAGCATCAGTCATTGGCAATGTTTACTATCTAGAGTTGTGATCCTGTTGACATCCAGAGTCAAATTATACATCTATCAAATCTCTAATCATGAGTGCATTCTCAGCACATATAATCCAAATGATTAAAGCAGGTAATGATTTCTCCAAAATAACCACAGATGCCCAAAAGATTTAATTCACTCTCTCCCAGTATCTCTTGCTATTCTAATTATTACTGCTTTGGAGTTAAGTTACCTGTAATTTTCTTTTAGACTTACAAATGGTATACTTTGCTTTCTTATCGTGTCACAGAACTCTGTTATTAATCACATTTTGGGAAAAACCTTCAGAAGATTTAATAAGAAATTTTAAAGCCCCAGTGCACTCTACCGCTGCAAATTCCCAGCATACCTTAAATAAAACAGCCCATAATTGATTAATAAACAAGCTAAGTAATTTTGGTATTAATATGATCCCCTGGGAGGCCCCCACAATCACAACTAGCAGGCCAGTCACAGTATTGCTCAATTACATATCCAGGTAAATAATCTGCAAATCGGCAAACCCTATAAGGGGATTTTCAGCATTTCCAATTTGTTAATCCATGATAAATGCCTCTCAGAGGTCGGACAAAGCCCAGGCTCTTTCATATTTTGAGACTCCTGGTTTGTTAAAATGCTTTAAAGCAGTTACCAAAGTTGTTTTATGTATAAAATATAGCATTTAAAATGTGACATTTATAGCACTAATTCTAACACATTTGTGCTATAAAATACCCAAAATACAATGCTATATGACCATCAATATAAAAATTATATTTATAAAATTGTTGATTTGCAGTGGACTCTGGGTGGCCTGACCTTGTACCAGGGCACTACAGTTCCCTTCTCTGTGACCTTTCAGGACAGTTCTGTGACTGTACATGTTTAGCCCGCTGGTGGCCTGGGCCAGGGGCCCACCATCCTCCCTCATCCCTACTGGGTTCAGATGCAGTCAGCCCTTGCTGGCACAAAATGAAAGACCTCTCTGCCTCCTTCTCGTTGCTCTTGTTAGACAATTCTAAGAAAGGACTCATTACAATTACCTAGATGAACACAACTCAGTGCTTAAATCCTTCATCCTCTTCAGAAACATTCTTTCCTATGTCACATTTTTCTGTTACAGTTTAAATTCTTCTCTCCTCAACCTGACCTCCAAAGATTAATGATTCTACCTTGTTGAATTTTGAAAGTGTACTGTCATTGTCCCCACCCTCCTGACACCACTTTTTTTGTTTTGTTTTGTTAAGTAATTCTAAGTTCCTTTAAATTTCTTCTATGAGTCTTGGACTATTTTTATCCTCTGAAACATTGAAATTATCAAACATAGTGCTTAAAGTGAAAGACAGTAAAGAGAAATAATGTGCTTTTCACATTATTTTAACTGAAGAAATACACGTGATTGATTTAATCACAGACATTGTGTAAAATTCTCCTGTAAGGAAGTATCGCCCTTTGCCTATCTCTTTAGTAGACTTTGTAGAAGACACAAAGTATAAAAAATGGGCCTTCATGTAATATTCTTAATATAAAAAGAGCTCTTACAAATCATAGAGAAACAGGGGCGCCTGGGTGGCTCAGTCAGTTGGGTGTCTGACTTTGGCTCAGGTCATGATCTCATTGCTCGTGGGTTCGAGCCCTGCGTTGGGCTCTGTGCTGACAGCTCAGAGCCTGGAGCCTGCTTCAGATTCTGTGTCTCCCTCTCTTTCTGTCCCTCCCCCACTCGTACTCTCTCTCTTAAAAATGAATAAATGTTAAAAAAATAAAAAAAACAAATCAATGAGAAACAAACTAACATGGGGAAAAACGAACAAAGGACAAGAAATAGGAAAATTCTAAAAGAATAATTATAAGTAAGTGCTTAATTATCATATGAAAAATTTATCTTAAAAAAGTTCATCTTCAGTAATAGTCAATGAAATGCATATTCAAACAATAATAAGATACTATTTTTCATCTATCAACCTGGCTTTGTTTTCTGTTGTTTTGTTTTGTATTGTTTTGTTTTTAGTAATCGTAGTGATGGTGAGGGTGCTGGGAAATCCGTTCTCTTCTATTTCTGGTGGGAGTTCAAACTGATAGTACCTTTCCAAGAGCAATTTTACAATATGAATGAAAAACCTTAACATTTCTTACTTTTAACATGGTAATTCCACTCCTAGGAATTTAACCTAAGCAAACAATTAGAGATATGTGGAAATACAGGGACGTTTACCACAACCCTGTTCATGATGGCAGGATCTGGAGACATTGTCAATTTCTGACAAAAAGGAGACCGGCTGAGTACAGTATACTCAAATGAGGGAAACCATGTTCTACTGAAAATCATATTGTAAAGAATATTTAATAACACAGAAATATTTTCTAAATGTGTTAATTTAAAAAATACAGGTTATAAACCATTAGCTATAACATGATACTACTTTTTTTTAAAGTACAGAATAAGTGGATATAGGAAAGAATCGGAAAGGGTATGTGCTACAATATGCACAGTAGTATATCTGGGTGGAGAGAATGCCAATAATTTTTATTTTTAACTTATATTTATCTATATTTCCTAAATTCCTTAAATTAAATAGGTCTTACTTTTTATAATTAGAAAAATAGGATTTAAAAGGAAAGACATGCACCCTGATCACAAGGAGATTATAATTTCATAGCATATTATTACCCAAACTATTTTTTTTAATGACCATAAATCTGGGTATTTGGGGGGAAAGTCACAATTTTTTTTGTCTATTTTTTAACCTTACTTTTATGTTAATATGTATGTATGTATGTATTTACATCCAAGTTATTTGGTATGTAGTGCAACAATGATTTCAGAAGTAGATTCCAGTGATTCATCCCCTAGTGTAACACCCAGTGCTCATCCCAACAAGTGTCTTCCTTAATGCACCTTACCCATCCCCCAACCCACAACCCCTCCAGCAACCCTCTATTTGTACTCTATATTTAAGAGTCTCTTATGTTTTGTCCCCCTCCCTGTTTTTATATTATTTTTGCTTCCCTTCCCTTAGGTTCATCTGTTTTGTATCTTAATTCCTCATGTGAGTGAAGTCATATATTTGTCTTTCTCTGACTGAAAAGTCACAGGTGCTCATTAAGTGTAGACCTAAACATGATTTAGCTTTTCCATATTTATAAAGCTTTCCATTTCAATAAACTTACAGGATTTTGAAGAAAAATCCTTTATTGTTTTCATTCAAAATATAACTATTATACTATGCAGAATTCTATATATTTATTATTTTTTTTAATGTTTTTATTTTATGTTTGAGAGAGAGAGAAAGCTAGTTGGGGAGGTGCAGGGAGAGAGGGAGACAGAGGATCTGAAGCAGATTCCATGCTGACAGCAGAGAACCAGATGCAGGGCTCAAACGCAGGAACCGTGAGGTCATGATTGGAGCCAAAGTCCCATGCTCAACCAACTGAGCCACCCAGGTGCCCCAGAATCTTCTACATTTAACTTGTGTATGATTTAAGCACAGCTTGGGAAGGTATATAAGTTTCTGAGAGATAAAGACAAATCCAGCAAAATCTTGGATTGCAGGTAACTTGTTCTGCGAGTGTTCCGCAAGACAAGCAAACATTTGTAATAAATTTTAACTTGATAAACAAGTGATGTCTTGCAATACAAGTAGTACATAATGTCGAAAGTCACATGATCACAACTGAGTCATTTGTTCTTCTCTCTTTCTCTAGCTGTGGGATTGCTGGTGATTGTCTTTTATGCCCGGATATTTGGTCTCAAGCCGCAGTGTTTGGCAGAAATCAGTGATTTTTCAGAACAATGGAAGGTGCCCACAACTGGCATTAGTGTATTTTTTTCCACTTCAAAGCACCTATGGACGGTCCTTTGCTTTTCCATACAGGAGTAAGCTTAAGAATGCTTTGCTTCATTCTAGGCTAGGCTGCCTGCAGATATAGATCCTTTTCTCTGCTGTCTTATTGCCAGTTACATTAAATGCAGTATATAACAAGAATTTGTTAATATTGTACTGTAGTCAACATCCATGTGTATACAATGGCCCCCATGCAGAAAAATGTTGAAAAGAAAGGAGGTAAGAAGAGGATGATTACAGTGTAAGTTAAGAAGGATATCATCAAGAAGTACGAACGAGGTATGCGAGTAGCTGAAATTGCAAGACTTTATAAGAAGTCTGTATCTGCATCTCATCTGCCGAGGAGGAGGAGAAAAAGGCGGAGGAATCCCCCACTTCAAAGGAGATTAGGGAGATGTGTAAAATGTGGGAAACTACAAAATTTTGTAGAAAAGCACCACCCGAATAAGGCTGTAGCAGTGAGAGCGATGAATCTATTTAACGACAATGTAATGTCACATTTCCATGAAATCCTCAAAAGGAGGTAAAAGCAAGTGTCATTGGATAGCTTCCTTGTTAAAGTTACACGAAAAGAAAAAGATTCCATTGAGCCAATAAATAGCAGTGATTCCGGTAGTGATAGTGAAAGTTGTCCTACACAATAATCCTCCTCTCTCTTGTCTCCCTCACACCAGCCATGAAGGTTTTCAAAGGTGAGTAGAGGCTAATTTATTTTTCTTTATATTTTGTATTTTCTTTATTATTTTGTATTATATTGCAGTATTGTAATATTTTCAGGTTGTAGACGAATCATCTGAGTTTCCATTATTTCTTATGGGGAAATTCGCTTTGATATACAAGTACTTTGAATTACAAGCATGTTTCTGGATTGAATTGTGCTCTCAAACCAAGGTTTTACTGTACTCTCATCTGTTAGTGGACAATAATGGGTATAAGGCTTTTAATGACACTGACCAATAAAAGTGTAATTTTCTTTAAATTTGAGGTCAGATGCCCATCTGAGGCTAATCTCCTTTGATGTATGGGCTGGGCTTCCCAGGCTCTTTATTATCTGCATGCTTTGGTGGCCAGTGCTTTGCTCCTAGTCCTGAGAGAGACCACCAAGTCCCAGGGAGGGTGAAAGGGACTGCTTTGATTCTTGCTTCCCCTACTTCATGCTCAGTACTATTCCCAACTGAACATGGCCTCAGAAATCTCAGATGCCTCTCAGCACATAAATTTTTGTTTTATTAATACTTCTTTTTATATAGCATTTTTGATCATTACACATTTTAACTGCAGAAAGTTTGGATATATGAAAGATAAAAAAGACAATAAAAATCATTCACGATCTCAGTACTCCAAGAGAATTATTAACTTTTTGATATCTTTATTTCACACTTAAAAATGTATTATTAACTTTTACCCATTGCTATTAAATATTTTTTATATAATTTTTAATGATGGCACAGTATTTATTCTCTTATGGATGCCCCATGGCTGATAATAACTTTTTTCCTATTATTGGACATCTAGGTGGTATGATGAGCACCTGACACAGACGTTTCTTCCTGCATGTATCTGGATGCTCAGGCTGATCGCCAGCGGTGAGAGGTCCAAAAGGTGGGAATAGTAATAAAAATGTTGATAGATATTGCCCACATCTGCACTAAACATTTTGCATTAAAACATTGGTTTTAGAAAAATGATAAACTCTTGGTCTGCCCTTTGGCACAGAGCTCATTTGTCTTTCTTTTTTTTCTCTAGTAAAGAAAGGGATCTTATTTATTTATTTATATTCATTTAATTTTTATATTTACTTTATTGCAATCAAGGATGATCATATCATTCTCCTTTCATATATTAATTGGTCATTAATATTTCTTCTGTAAATTGCCTGTGTATTTCCTTTGTCCATTTTTCGTGTGTGACTACTGAGCTTTTCCTTATGTTTTTCAAATTGTTTTGTGTATTAGGGATTTCAGCCCTTTATCCATTATATAAGCTAAAATATTTCCCCTAGTACTTTGCTTGGTAACTGCACATACCCTGAAATCTACTATATTCACCATTTTAAAATGTAAAATTCATTGGCATTAATTATATTCACGTTTGCCACCATCACCACTATTTCTAAAACTTTTCATCATTCCAAACAGAAACTCTACCTGTAAAAAAATAAGGCTCCATTTCTCCCTCCCCTTATCTGCACCCCTGATAACTTCTAATCTACTTTCTGTGTTTATGAATTTGCCTATTCTAGACATTTTGCTTATGTGGAATTATATAATATTTGCCTTTTTGTGTCTGGCTTATTTTACTTAGTGTGTTTTCAAGATTCATCTATGTTGTAGCATGTTTCAGAATGTCATTGTTTTTGTTTTCATTTTTTTAAGATTTTAAAAAATATTTATTTATTTTTGAGAGAGAGAGAGAGAGAGCGCAAGTGGGTGAGGGGCAGAGAGAGAGAGAGAGGGAGAGAGGGAATCCCATGTGGGCTCTGAGAACCTGAAGCAGGGCTCGAACCCATGAACCATGAGATCATAACCGACTTGAGCCAAGATCAAGAGTCAGATGCTTAACCTACTTCACCACCTAGGCACCCCAGAATGTCTTTTGTTTTTATGGCTAAATAATAGTCCATTGTTTGTATAGGCCACATCTGGTTTATTCATTCATCTGTTGATGGATTGGGTTTTCCCCTCACCTTTTGTCTATTGTAAATAATGCTGCCATGAACTTTGCATACAAGTACCTGTTTAAGTCCTTGTTTTCAATTCTTTTGGGTATATACCAAGGAGTGGAATTGCTGGGTCATATGGCAATTATATGCTTAACTTTTTGAGAAACCATCAAACTATTGTTACTCTTTAAGCCTTATAAATGCCACTAGCACCTGAAAGTGGACGTTATATGCTTCCTTTGCGTGTCTAGCAAATTCATACTGTCCACATTCCTTTTTTCCCAATTAAAATGGAAAAATGTCACTGAAAAAAATTTTTAATTTTAACTCCAGTATAGTATAACAGTGTTATATTAGTTTCATGTGTATAATGTAGTGATATAACAATTCCATATATCACCCAGTGCTCATCACAACAAGTGTACTCCTTAATCCCCATCATCTACATTTTACTCATCTCCCTCCCCACCTCCATATTCCTTTTCAAAACAGAAGCATCTTAAGTAGAAATGAGAAGTCTCCTCAGTCTCTATTGAAATGTTTTCTGAGTAGATGACTATTCTGTTATTACAGAGTTAGCTTGTCACTACCACAGGCCTAAATATAGTTTCCATCATGAATGATCCTTGTAACTTAAACAAGCCTTGGAGGCCACTGCCCATTTATTTATTTATTTGACCAAATTATTTTCTCTCATGATGAAGAGATGCTCCATTTTATTTCTAGTACTGTAACAAAGGTTTTGCTCTGGTGAAGCACAAATATTTAAATGCTAGAGTTGGCATTCAATCGTCATGAAATATGTCTTAATGTGGCAACACAGACCAATTTAAAATTAGTTTTTAAAAAGGCATTTCTATTTGCATTTGAGGATACTTTATAAAGTTTTCTCTTCTTGACTTTCCAGAAATTTTGACACCAAAAAAGTAAATCCATTTTTTAATTAGCCAACTTTTGAGTGTGAATTGTTAATGTGGATTTGAAGCACTAAGAAATTTTAAATTGAAGAGAAATTTAGATCTACAACCTTACTGAAATTATTCCTTCACCTCACTGAAATCTATGATTTCTTGGAAAAATTCTACAGTTCTCAACAGTAACCTGATTTATTCTTATCAACATATCAAATGTTGGGGGTATTGGGAAATTGATGCCTTACTGAAAGACTGAACACTGAGTGCCCCTCAGGATACTGAGAATTATTTTGGCTCAATTCTATTTATGTAAAGCCCAGGAAACCCAGATTACCCAAAAGGTAATCTGATTCAGAATGATACAATATCATTCTTTACTGGCGTAATAAAAAGACCCCTGATATGGCTTCAGAAGACCTCTCTCATTATTTAATTCATATAGTCATTTTAGTATTTTTAAAGGATACTAAATCGAAATATTTTGAGAATTGAATATCTCATTCTAAATTCAATAGCATATGTAATGACTTTTTAGCAACTTCTTAATCAATAAAACCCATTTAAAGGATCAAAAAAAGAAGATGGCCTGTCTGAGTTTGGATTTCGTCCCCATCATACACTACTTGTGAGACCTCAGGCAAGTGATTTTACTTTTCTGAGCCTCAGTTTCCTCTTGTGTAAAATAGAGATTAAAAAAAAAAACTAACAGAGTTGTTGAGGAGATCAAAGTGCTTTTAAAATCGGAAGCTTATACATTGGCTCTTGAGTGAAGGAGTTTTTCTTCCCAGAAGGTATTTGGCAATGTCTGGAGATATTCTGAGTTTTCTCAACTGGGAGAAGGTGGGATACTGACATCTCTTAAGTAGAAACCAGTGACACTGCTAAATACCTCATATTGCACAGACCAGCACCTTATAACAAAGAATTATTCGGGCTAAAATGTCAATAGCCCTGAAGTAGAGAACCCCTGCTCCACAATTTTTAAAATAATTATTAGTTTTATGCAGTGAGCTACCACTCACTTCTTTGACTTCACTGCTGTGCTCTTTTTCAATGGCTCAGGGTCTTCCTAAAAACTCTCTTTTTCAACCCAACACCAAGTAATGCATTCATAATAACTGCCTCTTTAAGTACATAACTTTATCTAGTTTATCACTCTTCTCCTATCAATATATGCCAAGTACATGTCTATGGAGAAAGACTAGTGATTGTATGACTGGAACATGCCAAAACCATGGCTTCTTTTAAATGTATCACCTAAGAGTTCCACTTCACATGAAATGGCAAAGAGTTGGAGAAACAAACATGAAGACAGTAACCTGGTATTCAAGCAATAACTGGCAGAATAACTATTGGATGAGGCTGAATACTCAGCTGTTTTGTAAGCAACTTGACTTACTAATATAGTCGTGTTTTTTCTGTCTCCATTTCTCTGTCTGAAAATGAGACTTGAGAAAGGGAATCATGATCATGAATGAGGATGGAGGCTCTATGATACCAGCTCTCATCACTGCTGTTGCTATTGAGGGGACAGTCTGTTACTCTTTTCTGTCCAGGTGAAGAAACATGAAAGAAAATGAAAATGTATGTTTTCTTCATATGTCCTGGACATGCAGCTCCATTGTCCCTATTCATAAATGAAGCAGAAAATACACTGTCTCTTAATAACCACTGAAAGTCCAGTTAGTTTGGTCAACTCTGTTAAAAGAATGAAACAGTTAATTCAGTGACCTTTTTTTTTTTATTTTAAAACTTCTTCATACTAGCTGTTTGACTCAGACTGTGTCTGAATACATAAACTGATCTGACTAGTTAAGTTAATCAACGGTTCAAGAAGCTGGTGAATAGAGATCATTTGAAGAGATGATGGTCTTTTAGTCTCATGGAGATATAACCTTTACCTGACTCTAAGTGAATCACAAAATTATGTATCTCTCTAAAATTATATAGGCAATTATGAATACCCCAATTAATAAAAAAAAGAAATGCCTTTATTTGCTTAGTGGACAGGGATATGAAAAACAAGGAAAAGTGCACATGCTATTCAATAGACATATGATTAATTCTAGATGATTCAGTCAGAAATCCTATTCAAAGAAAAAGCTATTTATCCAAACAAAATCATCCTCTGTGTTTGGCTGATGCAGAAGGTGCCTTAATTTCTCTGACATATAAAGGAGGTAGATCTTGATGTCCAAATACATACAGAATGTAGTCATTTTTACACATTGTTATCAGATAAGGACTTGAAGCACATTTTTAAAGATTCTTGGGAGGCCACTGAACTTGGATCATTCTTAGCTAAGTTATCTAAAATACTTCAAATACTTTAAAATAAAACTAATCCCTGCACTGGTGGGTTGAAAACTTTTCCTATCCCCAGGGCACTAAAATAATACCCTTTCTAACAGTAGGTGAAGTATTTTAGGCGACAGCTCTCTAGTTATAACAAGGCAAGTCAATTTTTAGGAATTAGGGATGCTAATCACAGTGTCTCAAGATGTGCATCACTGGGGAGTGAAATATAAGACCACAAACTGACAGGACTGCAATGTGCTATGCTCCCTCGAAGGAGATGTAAATGGGAGGGAGACTTGGCTTCCTGGTCCCTCCACGGCTTGATCTATCATAAAGGTCAAGATAATTGGCCACATACAGCAAAATCAACACTGTTCTCTCTCCCCTTGCCTAGCAGATAAGCGTAGAAACTCAGCTTCCTGCAGGGCTAAGTGGTGGCTAGCCCAGGTGGAGGAGGATAAGGTCTGAAAATATGCATGTAAGAACACAAGGCACTGTAATGATGCCATCAAATTTAGCATTAAATATATTTTACAATCAGTTGAGATACCGTAGGTTGCCCCCAAACATGCATGAAATTCTTCCAGGGTTTTACCAGACTGCATACTCTCTCATGTTTATGCCTTTCTAGTGTTTTTGGACTTTAAAATCTCTCAACACTATAATGTACTTGTGTTAACAAATAAAACTGCAATGAATACAATTTCTGGTTTAATGCCATCATTAAAATATGGCTACTTAAGTATTCAACTTCCCTGAAATGTCCCAATTAATCTTACAACCCAAAGCTAAGGCAGTCATTGACTAAAATAGAGTGTCAGAAAATTCACGTACAAGTAAAATAACTGAGTTACTAAAAGTTGCCAAATAGATTAAAAGTTTCATATATAATAGGAATCATCACAGAGGTTGTCAAAGGCATGTATTTCTTTTACAAAGTGAAGTCCATGATTAAGATGCACAGTGGACAAGACTGTTAATTTGTATCACCACACACAATGATTATGTAAGGATATTACGGGTGTATGACCTGTGTGGTTGTACATTGTGTTCAAAGGGCTCCACATTTGGATAACGTTTTGTTGTTGCTATCTTGAAATTCTTAATATTTTTTTAAATTAATGAAGACCTCTGCATTTTCATTTTGCACTGGAACCCACAAGTCATGTAGCTGGTCTTGACTGTATGAACAATTCAACCCCCACAGAAGTGTTCCTGTCTTAGACTTTCTGGTAAGACTCTTCATGAGAAATATCACTCTCAAAGGATAAACTAAATGGAAGAGGAGGTAGCTTCAATGAAAAGGAAAAGTATTTGGGGGAGGTTGAAAATGTAAAGACAAAAAATTTTTATGGATTTTGAAGATATGTTTGAATCTCTCCACTCCTAGGAACTTGAGTTAAAATCATAATGTAAGAAAGCAGCTCTTTGATTGCTAACCAGAAGTCACTATGGCAAAAAGAAAATCCAATGTCTGAACCATAGGACATTAAGAAGCATGTTAATTTGAGTTCTTTTCTGAAGTTTATTTAAAAGGACTAACTGGAATCATTTCAAAGAGAACAGTTAAAGGGCTGCTGACGTATGCTCAAGTTGGTCCTAATTAGCACTCAGAGTAGGTTTGTCATAGTGTTCTGGAGAGTAAGTAGAAGCATAAAAGTACACTTGAGTATTAGCAGCGATTAAAAGTATGGCAGCGGGTGGGAGTGGGCAAGATTATTTACTTTATAAATGGAAGAGCTAAGCATGGAGAAAGAGCTTGCAAGGGAAAAAGTGAGCACTTTTCAGGAAGTGTATGGGGAAAATAACTGAAAACAGTATGAAAAGAATATTATAGCATACAAAACGCTCAAAGGAGACAGTGAGGACTTACTATATGGGCACTAATGAGCACTAATAAGCTCTCCAGGATTTGAGGCCTAAGGCTATTAGTGTATTAAAAGTTCTCACACTTGTTCACAATAGGTTATATCCAGGCAATCCTCCCTCCAGGAAGATAAATTGTACTCAGATGCAGAATAATAACTAATGTATGTATAGTGCATCATCATTTACATAGATGATCTTTTACATAAAAGAGTTTTTACGCTTATAACATCCCTGTAATGTGAATAGTATAATACCACTTGACAGATGAGATAATGAGGCTCAGAAAAAGAAAGTGAATTCCCTAAGAACACAAGTCAGAAAGTAATAGTCATCTTATGCCAAAACCTGTGCTTTTCCCATCATAAATGTAGTGAATGGCATGTAACATGTTCTAATGTGAAAACAAGGTCAACAACAACAATAATAACCACAGGGCCTCTTCTGAGGCCTGCCCACCCATCTTTCCCTCCCTCCCTCCTTCTTTTCTTCCTTCTTCTCATCATTTATCCATCCACCCTCCCACCCACCCACCCATTGCATAAACTTCTGGGTGAGTTCTAGTTTTAAAAAGATGGTCAGTGTACCTCAAAGTTTATGTGGATCTGTCATTATTACACAATGTTCCTTAGAAATGATCTTTGCAATGTGTCCATTCATCAGATTGATAATCTTCTCCACAAGGCTCAGCACCTGAATCTGGACAGATTGCAAATGACTGCTATAGACTGCAGTACCTTGTCAAGGTCAGAAATGTGATAGATACTACGAGTTGCTCCTGCCATGTGCTTAAAGAAATAATATTTCCTACATTGCATTTTGGTTGAAAATTAAGATAAGAGATTTAGGCCAGAAGACAAAGAATGCAACTTTCCTCACCTACTTTCTCATCAGCCCACTGCTTTTCTGGTTTCTGTTCCCACCACACCAAGCAGTCTTCATGTCAAGCATGGCCGCAGCTTCTGTTTGTATGAATATGCTTTCCGTTACTTAACCCCTAATCACCAATCCACCCTTGCTTCTTTCTTTTCTTTTATAGCACATTTGGGATGTCACATAGAGTTGGCCTCTTTTCTTGATCCCATCTTTCTCAATCCTCTCCCTATTCTAATAATGGAACTGAAAATACAGCACAGCTTCATGATGGGTAGGGTGGCACGGTCTTGGCCATGTTCAGCTTTAGACTGTGCTAATTTGGGAGGCATTAGCCATATAAGGCTATCAGTAGCTTGAAATGTGGCTAGTAGGACAGATGAACTCAGTTTTAAATTTAACTTAAATTTAAAAACTAAATTTAAGAGACAACTTCTAAATATATTTAGAACAATTTGGATATGTGAGTTTGCTTTTCAACTGTGAATTTATATAATCTAAATCAAGTCCTTCTAATCAAAATTTAGCTCTCACTGGATGTTATATGTAAGCGATGAATCACTAAATTCTACTCCTGGAACCAATACTACACTAACTAATTTGGATTTAAATTTAAAAATAAATAAATAAAATCACACACACAAAAATAATAAATAAATAAATAAATAAATAAATAAAACCCAAAATTTAGCTCCCATACTGAGATGTACCCTTAAGCGTAAAATACATAGCAGATTTTGAAGCTTTGGTAAGAAAAAAAGAGTGTAAGATATACCATTAAATTTTTTATAATGAATTCATGGTAGAATACTACTATTTCAGATATACATGGTTAAAGAAAGTATATTATTAAAATTAATTTCATCTATTTCTTTTTACTTTTTTTAAATGCCACTACTGAAAATTTTAAATTACATATGTGACTGTCATTATACTTCTTTTGGACAGCATTAGTTTAGGGGCCTGGCTAGGGACAGATGTGCAAGGGAGACTGTCAGCCTTTAATCCTTTCTGCTTTATCACTTATGAAATAACAGTATTAATGATACATACATTTCAATAACAGCTAACATTTGTTGAACATTTACTAAGTGCCAGACACTGTTCTAAACAATTCTTAAAACAACCTTATGATGATAACATTTTTATTCCCATTTTAAAGAAAAAGGAGTTGAGGCACAGAATTGAAGTAGTTTGTCTTATGGTTTATAAATGGCGGAGCCAGGATTTGAACCCAGATATATCTAACTTTATAGCTTTCACACCAGTGAAATTGTGTGCTACCCAATATACTTAAAATATGCTACCTAACATAAGAGATTTGGAGTGGCACTTTTCTGAGTTGTATTTGAGGAGACAGTCATTAATACGTTGTATAGCATGTATTGCCATTGAATGATTAAATCTACTGGGTGCTCTACTGAATATCAAAGAAATTTTCAAAAGCTTGCTCTTTCATAGTTCATACACACAAATAAGTCTACAGCTCTGTTTGCCAGATATTATTTAAATCTGAGAAAGGTAAGTAAACTCATGAAGCCATTTTTAAACATTAATTAAGACAATTGGTTTGTTGCAAACAAAAATGTCAAGGAATTTGAACTTCCTTGTAGTATAAATGGAATTCATTTTTCCATTGTCAACTCATTAGCAAAATATTTTATACTAACGTGCATGAAATACACTTCTATCTGTGCCTTTGAATGTAATTCCATTCATTCATTTGTTAATTCATTCATTCCTTAGTTATTAATTGAGTGCTAATGTTCCAAGAACTGGCTCTGAAATAGACACAACACACAGGTCTAAGAAGAGAATTTGTGCCTGGAGAAAATAGGCCCTGGCGATAGTGTGAGTGGGGACTTTGATACACCCAACCTCCCTGTGAACTATAGTTTTTCAGGTTTATATTTGTATGAAACCAATATCCAAAACATACATTTTGGGTACTGGTTGGGCATTTAATAGTTGGCATAACAGCAGATTCAAAACATGATCTCAGCTTGTATAAAAACAGTACAGTTGCTGAGTGAAAACAGACACCAGGGGGAACCATGCTGAGGATAAAGGAAGGACATTGTAGGAAGCACAACTTTATAATAACTTGAGGCATCCCATCTAATGACATTATAATTTGGCTCTCAGTTATCGGGTAATGCACCAGACAGCTTCAACTATCATTTGTCTGGCATCCATTAAGTATTGTTTCCTTATAATAGTTTGCTTTGTGTGTTGGACAATGAATGAGGTGGGAGAAACTATAAGGCATATGAGAAACAAACCTTAATGACAACAAACAATTTGTCAGACATTCTTTTCCCTCAGCTTTAACATTTGGATGCCATATTGTGAATTAAATGATCTAGCCCATCTCATTCATCATCCAAAACAGAACGAATGGTTATAGTCAAGCTTCTCTAGAAGATTACCTGACAGTTGATATATGAATCCATGGAGGGATTGTATGATGAACATTAAAGATGACAAGTGATATGTCAGCCTTTTAGGCCAGTTACTTTCATTGTATAACAGGCACACACAGATGTCTGGCTAAAGGGTGAGGAATAACTTAACTAAGTTTGATTTGACATAGTCTGTGGGCTTAAGTGAAGTTACACGGGATCACTGCACAAATACATTGGAAACTAAGTATTGATACCACTTTCTGCAGCATTTAGTCATTCAACAAACATTTACTAAGCACTAACTTTGGGTCAGCACTATTGAAATGCCAGATTTTTCTTCTGGGAACTCAGAGACTTAATGGGTCCTTTTCAGGATCATCAAGATAATAAGCAGAAAACCAGGGGCTCAAGCAGAGTTCTCCGGCTATAAATCCAGCATTCTAAACAGTGTTACATGCTGCTTCTTAGTGTCTAGTGAGAAATGGTTTGGCTCCTGCTCCATTTGGCTTCCATGGTCATTCCAGCCACCTCCTCCCACAGAAAAGTCAGCTTGTTCCAACACTCTGGGACCTCGCTGAATTTGTCAATTTGAATAGGAAATTTGATATAGAGTAATCTGCATCTGAGCTATAAACTTGACCTTTAATTTTCTTTTGATTTGAAAAAAGAATAGAAGAGACAGAATAAATGGATGAATTTTTTAAGCATTTTTTTCAGAAGTGAAGATTCCAAGCTTTAATTTTCAAGGCTTGATTCTGCAGATTAAACTAATTTAGTGTTACTATTAGACTTGTTGTGTTGTTACCTTATTTAATCATTTGCTGCCAGATTTGGGGATAAACAAAGAAGCTCTTCGTGGTGCCAAGGAATAGGTATCTTTCTGAACAGGACCAAAACTCAAGACCTAATGCAGACAAAGAAATGGCAGAGGCAAAATATTTCCTGAATACCTACTATGTGCTAGTCCCTTTTACATATATTTTTAAGTTTTTCTATCACAAAAATCCTGCAGAGTATATCTTCATTTTACTCTGTAGGATTTCTGTGATCAATAAATAAGTAAGAAACTGAGATTTAGTAAGTTTAACTAATCTGTCCCAAGTTACCAGCTAGTTAGTGGTAGAACTGAGGGTAAAATCCAAATCTGTTTAATACCAAAGCTCTTTCCACACGGCATGCTGTCTTGTGTCTACAATTTTTCTCTCAGTGTTCTATTTCATCAATTACTTAGGAGGTAGATGGAAACAGAACTCCTGATCTCTTATTTAAATTCTTCTCTTGCTCAGTCTCTTTATCACAGTGAAGCTGTATTTGCTGGGTCTCTCAAACTAACACTCTGGGAATAACGCTTAACTTTACTTCTAACTAAGACTTTGCAGTCCTTCCTGTGGCTTTAGGGTAAGCGTACCTGATTAATTCTATTTAAAAAATTATTTAGAAACTGCTTTAAATAATGAGATTATCAATTTTCAAAGAAATAGTATGCGCTAAAGGGTACTCAATTCTACAATTATACTGAGAACTATCATCTTTCACATCTCTTTGCCAAAATATCAGCCACCATTTAAGGCCACTTTACCTGCCATTTCTTCAGAAGGATTTTTTTCTGATGTCACTCTAGAACTTGAGATTCTCCCTTCTCTTATGGCGTATATCACTTTTATTTATATTGCAGAACATGCACTATGCCAGCCACACCATGGTCAATGTACCAACATAATCCTTGTTCTCATGGAGCTTAAAATCGAGCAAGATAACCCCATAACCATTCAACTAGTAAAGGTTTAATTCCATCTATAATAAGTGCTGTGAAAGAAAACTCCCTGCCATTATGTTTGTGTGGAGAAAAATAAAAATGCAGTAAGTATAATATATCCATTTTTCCTATTTACATAATTCTAAATAATGGGCTTCCCTCTCCAACCTACCACATTTTCACACTTACTAGGATGTACAAAGAACTCAGCTTGAAAAAAAGTTTATCTTTCTCAAAAGTTTACCATGAACAAAATATTATAAGATCTATATACCATCTATTTGAAGAAAACTACAAAACTCTGATGAACAAAATCAAAGGAAAACTAAATAAATGGAGAGATATTCCATGTTCTTGGACAAAAAAACTTAATATTATCAAGATCTCAGCTCTTCCCAACTTGATCTATAGATTCACTGAAATCTCAATAAAATCCCAGCAAGTTATTTTTATGGATATGGACAAACTTATTCTAAAGTTTATATGGAGAGGGAAAGACCCAGAATAGCAAACACAATAATGAAGAGAGAAATATGAAGTTAGAGAAACAGTGCTCCCAACCTCAGGACTTACTATAAAGCTTCAGTAAATAAGAGAGTGGTATTGGTGAAAGAATAGACAAGTAGATCAGTAAAGCAGAACAGACAGCCCAGAAGTAGTTCCAGTAAATACAGTCAATTGACCTTTAACAAAGGAGCAAAGGCAATATAATGGAGCAAAGATAGTTTCTTCAGAAAATTGCACTGGAACAACTGGAATTGTACATGCAAAAAAATAAAGCTAGACACAGACCTTACACCTTCACAAAACTTAATTCAAAATGAATCACAGATCTAAATGTAGAACATTAGAATATAACAGAGGAGAAAAGTTAGATGGTCTTGGGTATGGTGATAGTATTTTAGATATACCAAATCCACAAAAGAAATAATTGATAATCTGGAATTCAATTAAAATAAAAAGCTTCTGTTCTGTGAACCAATATCAAGAAAATTAGAGGGCAAACAACAGATTGGAGGAAAATATTTGCAAAAGACACATCTGATAGAGAACTGTTATCCAAAATATACAAAAAAACTCCTAAAAGTCAACATTAAGAAAACCAAAACTCTGATTAAAAAATAGGCCAAAATTTAAAAAAAAAAAAAGGGGGGGGGGGCACCTGAGTGGCTCAGTCGGTTAAGCGTCCAACTTCGGCTCAGGTCATGATCTCGCGGTTCATGGGTTCAAGCCCCGTGTCAGTTCTGTGCTGACAGCTCAGAGCCTGGAGCCTTTCCAGATTCTGTATCTCTCTCTCTCTCTCTCTCTCTCTCTCTCTCTCTCTGCTCCTCTTCCACTCATGCTATGTCTCTCTGTCTCAAAAATAAATAAACTACAAAAAAATAGGCCAAAAACCTTAACAGATACCTCACCAAAGAAGATGTATAGATGGCAAAAAGGTAAATGAAAAGATGCTCCCTATCATATGTCATCAGGAAAATGCAAATTAAAGCAAGGATATAGCACCACACACGTTTTAGAATGGCCAAAATCCAGAACAATAACAACATCAAATGCTGGTGAGAATGAGGAGCAAGAGAAACTCACACATTACTGGTGGGAATGCAAAATGATATAGCCACTTTGGAGACAGTTTGGTGGTTTCTTACAAAACTCAATGCACTCTCACCATACAATCCAGAAACTGTACTCTTTGGTATTTACCCAAGGGAGCTGAAAACATGTTCATGCAAAAACTTGAACATGGAAGTTTATAGAAGATTTATTCATAATTGCCAAAACTTGGAAGCAACCAAGATGCCCTTCAGTAGGTAAATGGATAAACTGTGGTACATGTAGACAATGGAATATTGTTCAGTGTTAAGAAGAAATGAGTTATCAAGCCATGAAAAGACATGGAGGAAACTTAAATGCATATAACTAAGTGAAAGAAGCCAATCTGAAAAGGCTCCATGCTGTATGACTCCAACCACAGGACATTCTCGAAAAGGCAAAACTATGGAGATAGTAAATTGATCAGCAGTTTCCAGAGGTGGAGAATGAGGACATGAATAGGCAGAACACAAAGGATTTTTAGTGCAGTGAAAATACTCTGTTAAATAAAAACTTGGAACAAAAAATAAGAAAATACTCCGTATGACATTATTACAATGGATATATATCATCATACATTTGTCCAAACTCATAGAATGTACAATACCAAGGGTGAACCCTAAGGTAAACTATGGACTTTGGGTGATTGTAACATGTCATTGTAGGTTCACCCTTGGTAAAAAAAAAAAAATACACCTTCTAGTAAGTGATGTTGATAATGGAGGCCATGCATGTTTGAGGGCAGAGAGTATATGGAAAATCTCCACACCTCTCTCTTAATTGTGTTCTAAACCTACAACTCCTCTAAAAAAATAAAGTCATAAGAATAAAACAGCTCCATGTTTTTGTATTAGTGAAGCAAAAATGTTTGGGGCAAAACCTAAACTGCAGATTTCATTGAGGTGATGAGAGACCGAGCTCTGTAATCTGTAAGCTAAGGAAGCACTTAAAGATCCACAGTTTCAGTGAATTCTAATTAGAATAACTGAATGTCAGATTGAGAAAAATCCTCAGAGCTAAGTCCTCAGAAAGGTCCCGACTTTTGGCTTTTATAATTTTTATGGAGAAATACAGAGGGTTGCCAGATTCTTATTTTGCCAAATGAGGCTGTTACATAAAACCTACCATCTATATTTCTTTGATTCCTTAAGTGAGTAGGCATTTGAAAACAAAAAAGGAAGAACAGCATCATTTCAGTATGAAGGACAGTCTCTCGTAAGCAAGGACAGGTAATATAGATACGAATATAAACATAGAGTAAAATATTATAGCTACATGCAATATTGTTTTTATTTTCCTTATTTCATCATAGCCTGGTGAAAACTGGAGTTTAAGAAACTGATCTCCAAACTCTTTAGAGGTTCAATGACTGACCACAGTTACAAATTAGTGGTGACTGGGGCTTGAACCAGTATCCAGGTCACTGAAACTCACTTCAGTGTTTCTTCTAATCACCCTATGCTTGGACTTTAGGAGCACGACAAAGGGCTTGAGGTGGAAGGTGAGGTGAATCCTCCTTTACATATAGGATTACGTGACGCTAGAGTCAGGCAAGACAGGTAGAGAAAAAGAATAAAAAAGAGAAACATTCTGAAGAGAGGAGATGAGTATATTTTTAGTTCCTAAGAACATTCTCTTCTTTCCACATTTGTCTAGAGCAACAACTGGGGGTAATAAAGGGTTATGAAAATACCAAAGCCATGATTATATGGTAATTTGTTAAACTCCTAATATGTTCTCAGAGCTGAGTTCCTTTTATCCTCATAATCCTTTGAGGTAGCTCTTCTCAGATGAGGAGACTAAGGCTCAGTGAGAAGAAGCAATCTGTCTAAAATCGGCAGCTTCACATCTAACTCAAGTTCAGATACCCATTAACTATGCCACACTGTTTCATAGATTGCTATCCAGGAAATAGGATGTATATCTGTTGAGTACTATGAGCCCTGGGTTTAGTGTTTTTCATATTTTATTTCATGTAATATTGACCTTAGTCCTATTTAGCTTCTTCATTTCACAGATAAGGAAACTGATGCTGAAGATCATACAGCCAATTAGTGGAGGAGCCAGCAATCAAATGCAACAGAATTATTTGTATTGGCTATTGAAGTAGAGATTTGACAGGAAGCTAAAAAGAAAAAGTATACTTTCTGTATTGCACTGAAAGAGTATACATGCAATAGCAAATAAGTAAGTCATAATCTAGTTGCATTTTGATATTTTCATAGGCTGATAGTTTGAATCACATGAAATGACATTTTTGTAGGTCAGAAGTGGTTGAATATTGTGATTGCATATGGTTTGATCTAATATACATCATATTAAGTTTTACTAATCCATAGCTTTCTGCCTCTATTTAACCTTGGCACTAAGTTAAAGATTGCCAAGCTAATAGAATAGTAACAGTGATAATAAAAATAATAATAACATTATCAACTACTCTTAACCATTTTTTAGAAAACTACTTCTATTATATATTTTTAGTGAGCTAAAAATACATAAAATTTGCCATTGTCACATTTAAAAATTTTTTATTTTATTTATTTTTTAAATGTTTATTTTTGAGAGAGAGAGAGAGAGAGAGAGAGAGAGAGAGAGCAAGCTTGAGCAGGGACAGGCACAGAATCTGAAGTAGGCTCCACGCACTGAGCTGTCAGCACAGAGCCTAACGCAGGGCTTGAACTCACAAACCACGAGATCATGACCTGAACCGAAGTCAGATGCTTAACCAGCTGAGCCACCCAGGCACCCCACCATTGTACCCATTTTTAAGTGTACAGTTCAGTTGTGTTAAATATGTTCACAATGTTGTGAAACAATTTCCAGAACTTTTTCATCTTTGCAAAACTTGAACTCTACACCCATTAAACAATGAGGGACCCCATGAGGGTCCATATGCCCAGTGGTGTCATATCAAAGGACTTTTTCAAAAGATGTCAATTTGGAATTTTGTGTGAAATTTTTCAAGTTCTAATGGCTTAAAAAAAACTTTGTTGAGATAGAGTTCAAATGCCATAAATTCCCCCATTTAAAGTGTACTATATAATGGTTTTTGGTTATGCAACCATAATGTTAAGCAACCATCATCTCTATCTAGTTGCAAAACACTTTTATGAGCCCCAAGGGAGATCCTGTGTTCATTGGGCAGTCATTCCTCATTCTCCTCTCTCCCCCACCCCTAGTAACCACCATTCTACTTTCTATGAATTTCACTGTTTTAGATACCTCACATTTCTATTATTTTTGAGTGTGTAAAATGTACACAATGTCTTATTTAATCCTGACAAAACTATGAAATAAGTCCTATTATCCTCATTTATCCTCATTTGTAGCCTAAAAAAGGTAGAAAGGTAGATATATAGTTAAATCTGAAATGAACCCATTACTATATGGGTTCAAATTTGTTACATCCAAATTAGTTACTGATGAAAATAATTTACACCCTAGAGATTTCCCATGTTTTTTTATTATTGGAAAGTGGCGGGGGATTTCCAAAGATCCAAACATCCACTTGGGGACTCAAAATTTGATACAGTTCAACAAATACTTGATTAATGACTAAGTAAGTGATGTATAGAATCCCTTCTTCATAAAAGATAATATGAAAGAGTGAGAAGATTTTTGAGAGAGAACACTCAAATGCTCATAGTAACATTATCCATGTAGAGGTTTTGTCTCATTTTTCTAAGACAGTAAAGAAATTACAGTAGTGTGGTCTCTGTAATTTGCATAATACAATGACCTGAACTATACCAAAAAATGGATAGACTTCTTGTATAAACATAAGATATCTGAAAAAAAAAGATGGGGGAGAAAGAACTTAACTGTAAAAATAATCACATTCTATTCTGGAATATCATTGACAAATTTAGCTGAACTCTGTAGGAAGGAGGATGTTTTAAAATGGGCTAAAACATTAGGGGATATTAGTGTGTTACGTAGAATTGGCATATACACAAGTAAGAGAACTGAATCTGGAAGAATTAATGAGGCCCTTGTGTTTGCAGCACTTACAAAAAGGATGGACAATCACTGTTTAGGAGAAAACAGAAGCTTTGTGCTCATATGTCAACTTTTTTTTTAACAGAAAGACAAAATTGAAGAAAATAGTTGGATACTAGAGATTTTTGTCCTTCCTAAAACAAATGAAACAGAATTGAAAAGAGAGTGGCAAAATATTTGCATGAAAGAAGCATCCCTATTTTTACATTACTGAAATGGGATTTACTTCAAACTGAAGTTACATTTTTATAAAAGAATTCTTTTCACTGTGAAGGAAAATTACATAATAAATGTTTCTTCCTTAAATATATATTTTTAATCAGAAGTAATAAATTTATTAAAAAGATAGTTATATATAAGATGTATTTATACAATTAAATGTATATTCCTAAATTAATAAATGACCTTAGATTTATATAAAATATTAAAAATTATATCTTTTCACCTTTATTCCTTCTGCTCTATTAATAAACACCTTCATTGTTTTTTTTTCTTCAAAAGTCTCCCAACAGAAACTTCCCTTTCATTGCATGAAATTCTTCAAAAATTTAATATCTTTAGGCCCCAATATACTTAAAATTTTCCTTAGATACATTGCTTGAACTTAAAATTGAAAGTAACCAAATTTTTGCTTTGTGGATTTTGTGGAAATGCTAATGTCCAAATCTGACTTCAGTGAGCTTTGACCTTCTGAGATTTGTCAAGCACCCAGATGTCAAATCTTTCTTTTTCTTTTTTGAAAAAGAAATTTATTCAATTCAATTCAATGCAAATCATTCTGTCATCTTTCAAGGACAAAAGACTGCACGTATTATGGATCTTAATTTTTACCTACAACTGTCTAAAATAAGGTTTTAGAAAATTTGAAGAATCGTGGAGTTTCAATTCTGGGGGGACCCTTCAGGATATCGAATCCATTCCCTCCTTTTTACAGAGAAAGATGCTAAGTGGCTTCTCCAGACATGACACAGTTAGAGTCAAAGGCAAAATCCAAATATGGTTTTCTAATAACCACCCAAGACAAGGGCCAAACTGTTGACTTCCTCATGTTGTTGTCCATATCCTAGACAATACAAGGTTCCAGTTGAATAAATTAAATGGTACTATTTTTTGAGGAAGAAACTCCAGGATCCTGAATGAAACAAGAGTGATCCCCATGCCTTAACACATCACTATACATAAAGGGAAACTGTCAGTGTCTCTGTGTTGGCACAGTGACAAGACCACTGATGTATTCTACCCCATACTTGCCATGGGAGAGTTGAATCATTTAACTGCTCTGCTTCTCAGTCTGCAAAATGGGAATAATATCCCATTCCATGTAGCTGAGAGGACGGAACTAGATAAAGAATGTGAAAGGACTTCAAGGCTCCTCCACATTGCACGACACTGGCCCAGCCATGATTTATGCACAGACTTGCTTTAATAGGTATGCCCTACTTCCACCACAATAAAGGACCTTGAGACCCAGATTAAGGGACTATCTAGCACAAGCCCAAGAAAACTCAGAAAAAAATAAAAGGCAAACACTCTATGAGGCATAGAATAAAAGGAAGAAACACACTCTGGCATATTTGATGCTTGAGAGAAATAATGTCATTTTGAAATTACAGGTAGATGTGTTTCCCTTCTCCCCACCCCCTCATACTCTTTTCTAGCACATTTTGGGGAGCTATGGAAAATGAATAGAAGAGACAAAAAAGTACTTTGCCCGGCAGGAATACAAAATTGTAAAAGCACAGACAGCACTACAGAGGCGCGCTGCCATTCACTCACAAAGAATTTTGTGCATGTAGATGGCTGATTAATTGCCGGCCTGCCTAGACGAAGCTGCAACAAGCCAGATACTGTCAGCATGCCATCGGTTACCATGGAAATGCACAAGGTTCCTGTTTCTGACAAACCCTTGAATACTGGATAGATTGTGCCATATGTAAATAAGGCAAATTAGTTTTCCTATATCTTCCAGACAAGGTTAGACGAAAAGAAAATATATCTGTTTAAACATACTCTCTAACCTCTTAGATGTGACGAATGAGAAAGAGGGGCTTCTTTCTTAGGAAACTGAACTGAGATTGTTACAACTGAAAGGCACTTGGGGAAAATGACCAAAAAATGCAAAATGCATTGCCCATTTATAAGGAAGGACTTCAAAGTCAGCCATGCAAAGGTACATTTATTAGACTTTTGTTTTGTAACCAGATATATTTTGTGTCCTGCTCTTTACAAAATTATAAAATGTCAAACAGTTATTTCTATGGTATTAGATTAGAAATTTTATATCTCTGTCATGCAATTTTTACTTTTGCACAATCCCCGGACCAAAGGCTGAATACTGAGTTGCAAACCAGTATAATTTAAAATATTTGACTCCACTACTAAGAATACGTACTTTGGCATTATATTGGTTGGGCTGCTTATTTTTTTCTTAAACAGTTTTTGCCAGCACTAGGAGACTTATAACTTCTTTCCATGTTGTAATAATAATTTATAATTAACTAAATCTGATATGATTTCAAAAAATCTTATAATTATCATTAGGATATTTCAAAGTACATAATGACTCAAATTCCTTGTATATTTCATGACACAGGACTACTCTGATGGCCACATATAACTATATATTTAAAAATTTTAATGTTTACTTAAACAGTAAAAATGCCAAAAAGTGTTGGAGTACTTTTCACAATATAGCATTTCTGAATAACTTTAAAATGTGCATTTCTTAAAATAAAACATTATATCATCTCTATTATCTCCTCAATTTTAAAAACATACGTTTTCTTTATTTTCAGCCAGATTTGACATTTCAGCTTAAATTTAAATTAATGCCCTCTCCCTTTTTGGGGTAAAGGCAAGAAAATTTATTTTCTAGCAAATGATCTGTGTATTAGAAATGCTCAGAATTCCAATTTTGATTATGATATACTATAGGTTATTCCATGTTTTAGAATTCAGAGATGAAATCTAACTAATGGCCCCAGTCTTTAACATATTCTTATAATTGAATATTATTCAAAAAAAATAAAAAACTATCTATACACAGTACTTATAATTTTTATGTAAATAATATACTCTGTGAAGCTCTCAAAAATGGTAACTTTCAGTATTGCCCTATTTGACATATTTTTCTTGCAAAAATACTCTTCACACTCTTCAATATGAATATGATATGTAAGGAGGATGGCTTTCATAAAATATTCTAAACAAATTTTATTATGTCTATCCAACAATAAAAAAGAAATCAAAGAAAACTATCTGAATAATTCTGGCTAGAAAAAGCCCTATGCACAAGATTCTTCTTTCTGTTCTTCATTTTCTTTTACTTATGGAGACCCAAACAGGTTGCCACACTTTTTAAGTCATTCCAGTCCTTTTGCCCTGAAATACATGCCCTAGAGATGACATTTCATTTCTCTCTTTTTTTCCCCCTTTAAATTACACAGATTGTAATTAAGAGCATTAGGATTTCATGCATGGTCATATAACAATGTCCATTTTTCTTAGAAATCTTCCCAAGTTCTTTAATTACGAGTATGTGTATTTGAGGATTAAAACAGTAGTCTATATCCTAGAACCAAAAGTTTCACAATGAAAAGAGGCCAAATTTCTCTTTTCCAAGTGTTATTATATATATATATATATACACACACACACACACACACACACACACACACACACATGCTAGGAATAGGTTAGGAAAAATGAGGTTGGCTCTGTTCATGTTTTTAACTCTATACTTTAGAATGCATGATTTGCAAGCTGCATACTTGCAAATGAAAGATACATATGAGAGTATTTTACTTTATTGCTTAAACATGGCAAAATAGGAATATTATACTCTTGCATATTTAATACAGAATGGTATTAAACACAGGATAGTCAATGAAAGAGCAGATCTTCTAGTCCTTGTGAGGAGAATAAATGCTTTCTAGAAGGAGTATACACATTTGCTGCTTTTAAAAGGCAGCATTACAGTATGGAAATAATATTCAATTATTCATTCATTGAGCATTTATTATGTGCCAAATACTTTATGACACATGGGGAGATCCCTGCCTTAATGAAGTTTATACTCTAGTGGGAGTAGAGATAAACCAGGAAAAAAGAGCATTTGAGTTCTAAACTTTTTCTCTCAAATCCTATAATTTTTTTAACTTGTTAGTCTTATAATATCATATTCTCTTTCTAGTTTAGTTATTTCTATGTGTCTTTCTACTGTACTATCCTATAAATTTCTCATGACTATCAAATATGGTCTGGATCTTTGGATCTTCCACCATATTCAACATATAGAAGGTTCACCAACAATATCTGTAGAATAAATGAATAAATAACTCTCCTGGTCAACTATAGTATAATTTTAGGCAAGTTACCTAACTCTAGAAGTTTTTGGCTTTTTCTCTTATCAACAGAGTGTTGAAATAAATCATATTTAAGGTTAAAATTGTAATTCTATAATATTCCTTAGTGCTATATGTCAGTAAACAAATTTACTCTTGTTATCCTACTGGCTTGAAAAATTTTCATCCTAAAAATCTGATTAGTCTAAATTTATTTTTACTCTTCTGCCTATCATTTTATCAGAATGACTTTTAAAACATAATCATTTTATCTTTCATGGAAAAGTATGCTCAGATCTGATATTCAATCTTAAGATATTACTTGTTTACTTGCTCGATGTACAAAACAGGCAGGAAAACCATGCACAGGAAAAAATAAGTCCGTTTTTGAAGTATTAAATCAAGTGAGTGAAGTAAGACAGAAGCAATAGTCCTGTAACAAAAGATGAGAACTTCCCTCCTCTAAATCCCACACACATATGGCTGTTTGTCCCAGGCTCATGTGGATCATGGATAATTTACAAACAGTGGATGATGAGCTATAAAGAAAATGACTCAGTGGCCCATCCGTAATTTAAGTATGTGACAAAATGTTTAAATGTTTCAAACAATGGTAAAACACTAGAGACATAACAGTTTGAAAGCAAACGTGGAGCATTTTTTTTCTAGTTTATTGGCTTTATTTTTTTGCACCAGCCGAAACAGACATCCTATGTTTGATTCTTCCTAGATGCAGTGTGTAATCTTCCATTGGGTATCTCATTGGAAAATGAGGAGAGTGTCCATTTTTTGAGAATAGCCTGGCCAATAAAATTTATATACTGAAGCTAATGTGTATAATTGAAAAATTCAGAAATTCAAAGTTTTACTCAAGATTTTCATCTATCATGGGAATACTTCATTTGTTTTCTTATCAGTACAATGACAGCCCCAATCAGCATACGTCATCATTTTGAAATAAAACTTTAAATTATTTTCATGTTGACATTTATGTAACCTGTATCTTTGTAGACACAGAATGAAGGACTTGAGTGCAATAGTTACAAATAAGGCCCTTTCCTCCTGTCTCATATTATTTGATTGATTTTCTCAAAAGATATACAAAACAAAAAATAAATAAAAGTTAGCTGCTTTCTTTATTTGTTCAAAACAAAAGCTGAGAAATAAAAAATGCATTTAGTTAACTGGCTATTGAGTTTATGCAAACTCAACCATGAAAACTCTTAACAGACAAGGTAGATTTTGGAGGGAGACAGAGATTGATTACTAACATATAGAATGTAAGTAAAATTAATTATTTAATCAAGGGGAAAGAGAAAACAATAAATAAACAAAGAGCTAGCATATAATGACAAGAAAATAAAATTCTAAGCAAAAATTGGTGCTACCTTCTAATACAGAGACTCATTTGCAAATACATGTGCTTATCTCAAATAAGTGTTTTGCTGATATATTTAGTTGGATTTTGCAAACTGCTTCAGATTGAAATGTATGTTGAAACCTAAAACTGATTTGTTCCATGTAAATCGCATTTAAAACTTTTTCTGCTAAAGATATTACCAGTAAAGCTATTAACTTGAGGATGAGCACTATCTTTAGACCTCTGAACCTGTTAAATCTTTGATAATATTAAGAGATTTTTTCTTTCTCTTTATGTAAAATATAAAAAGAAGTCCCAAGGAACCATATTTTTTTTCCATTTAAAAGGGATGCAAACCCAATCCAAATTTTTTCTTCTTATTAACGTGAAGTTAAATGAACCTTCCTCCTTTCCTCTGCTTGCCCTTGAACCATGTCCCAAGAGCACTTGACAGAGTAGGCAGATTTTCTCCAAGACTTTCTCTATTGAACATTTTCTATATATTCTATATATACACAGCTATATTTAATGGCAAAAGAACCTAGTAACATGTCAACATTTATAAAACAGACTTGGTCCTGAAAACATTCTGACAGTGTTAATTTCATCTAAAAGCTGAATGCTTTGTCTCCTTTCTTACTATGTAGAATAGATAGGTGGATAGATAGATTGATAATTATGACACTATTCCTTGGACTGAACCCATAAGCTTAGCTTGGTTTAATTTATTACACAAATATTGCTACTTGGTAAGATTGACATAACATTTGGACTATCAGAATCTGTACTCTGCACCATTATCCTTTTTCCTCCTTATACAGCTGGGAAACCTAAAACCTCCTTCATTTTAAAAAAAGCTTCTTATTGGCAGATCTGTTGCCCTGCATATTTTCATTACTTTGGGCCCACTCACTCCAATTAGGCTATCCATTCATCATATGATAGTTACTTGAAAACTTGAAAAACATATTAGAGAAGAATCAAGTGGGTTTTTTTGCCCCGAGTGTAATATATAATATAAATGCATAACTAGTGGGATTTATATTTTGATATTTATTGAAAACATTTCATCATTTCTAAGACATTCATACTCCAGTGTTCTTTCTTCCAAATTCTTTACCAGTGATATCTACAAAATCAAAAATAACATTTGGACTTGATCAATTCTGTCAACCAATGAATTATGTAATATTTAAACATACTGACTCCATAATTCTCATTATAATGCAGGGAATTGAGTAGGTATTTCAGTATTTTTCTTATCCATATCCTAAAATCTTTTATAAATCCTCAACTTACAATTTCTTGTCTGAGAATAGAGATATGCTATGGCACTTAGCTTGGGTTACCCTCTCATGGCAAGAGTCAAATTTATACAAGGTGCTTCATAATCATTGATTTATTTACATCTCAAGACATTCTTAGGAGATAATTACAAATTACTCTGTCCCATTAAGACACATTAAACCTGTGAATGTTATAAAATACTACTTTATCAAATCATGATACAATTGTACTCTCCATACTTAATGGTCCATGCAGACATTTCTAGATCTAGCATAGTATGGAAGATATTTCCTATTCACGAGTCAAACACAAAAGTGGGAGGTTTTTTAGGCTAAAAAATATTAATAATAAACCTTTCAACCTCATTTTCTAATACCAATATAAGTATTATTTCAATAGTATTAATAGAAACTCCTTAATACTATTAAGTGCTGGTATCCTCCATTCTAGTTTAGTTTCAATCAGTGGTTCTCAAAGGCCATACTTGTGATGATGGTGCTTTGTAAATAGCTTAGCTGACATTGACTAGGATGACAGTTTTCATTTTCTGTGACATAGTATCTCTTTTTTTGAACAAAGGTGGCATGTAGTCTAGAAGGCATACATGTGAGTTCCAAAACATGAAAAATCTTACAAGCAAACAGACATTCACAAAACAGGAACTGTAGAAAGTGGACCTATCACTATATATATTTTTTCTTTAATTTTCTCTCTTCTTTTTCTCTCTCCTACCCTACTCTGTCACCTAGTAAATCACTCTATCACAAAGGGCATCAGCATGAGTATCTTCCACTATGAAGAGTAATTACAGTAACTACCCACCTCACCCACACTCACACCCCACATCTTTTGGAAACATGAGAAGACAGATTTGATTCCAGACTCTGCCACTGTGTTGTTGGGTGACTTTAGATAAATCACTTACTTGAATCTTCTGAGCCTCATTATTTTCATCTGTAAAACAAAGCTAATGATAATATTTGTTCTACCTACTTCATAGAATTGTTAAGGAAGAATTAAAAATATATATATATAGGAACTCTTGTTTTGAAAGTATAACTATACAAATATTACAATACAGACACATAGTGAGGCAACAGTTACCCTGAAGTTTTGGAACTCAGAATAACATGTAGGTTGTATTATATTTAAGAGAAATTACTTTATATTTTATAAAACATTTTATTAATAAAAGTCCAACTATACATGATTTCACTTCATCTTTTATATATATATAATGTGTATATATATATATATAAAATGTATATATATATATAATGTATATATATATATAATGTGTATATATATATATATATATCTGTGTGTGTTTGTATCTATATTGACTTATTTAATCACTATTTATTGGTTGATTAACTAACTTTATTTGATTCTGTAAAATATTTGTGGTTTTCAATGAGATAAACTAGAAAACTTTGATAGAAATGTATCCAGAATCTGCTGAGTCATTCTGATGAAATTCTTTATTATGCTCAACATAAAATTACACCAACAGTATGTGATTCTCAGGAAAGAAGTTTCATTAACTGTACTCTCAGTTTTCCTTTATTCCCTCAGAATATTAATTTGAGGACTGATAAAATTTATTAGTGATCAGCTTTTAACCAGGATAGTGAGTATGCTAACATGCCCATATAAATGCTACAGAATTTTTTCATTCATCCTAGTGCTGTGCTTGAGATTTAAAAGTGGATTCTTCCACATTCATATTACTGGCCACTTCAACCCATCTTGCTTAGCAGGAGCAACCTAGTATTAACTTAAATGACAACCAAAATGCCTCATCCAGTTTGACTTCTCTCCTTGACATCTATGACTTCAGCTGATCCTACACTCAGACAATGGCAATACCTTTATTTATTATTAGCAATTTTTCCTCCATAACAGACCACTTAATTACCAACTTGATACTCAGAACACTTTTACCAAGCTGCAGTAAAGTGCTTTGGAACAACTAGAGGCCACAGCATCAGTTGATGCTTTCAACCAACATAGGAAATTTCAGATAATTTCAGGTACTAGACCCATTTTATCCTAGCTAGGTACACGTGTGTGTGCATATGTTACATGTTGGCAACTGAAGTGCACACCACAAGATATACTTCTAGGACTTTCTGTCGGAGAAGCACTTCTATAATCCCCGCAGAGCAAAGTGCAAAATTTGACACTTGGGTCAATTAGTAGCCACAGATCACTCTGCACCTAATAGGTAACGTCTAATGGTAACTACCTTTAAAAAATCTGTAGATTATTTTTTGTTGAGTTGACAACCATGTTGCATTTATTAGAGGCAGCTTTCATTTCTTTATTAAAACTAATATTTATTCCATGAAAACATATCCCATCATTTAGCCTCTATTCCTGTGAGCTCAAAAAACAAAAACAAATCCTAGGAAATAATAAAAATACTTGTCATTACAAGCTTTAACTAAAAGATAAATCTATCTGACCACTTTCCCAGCTTTTGCTTATGTGCCACTATACTCAATATTTTTCTTTCAAGAATCAATGATCCAGTTGAATCTTGATTTTAACTTACGGCTATCCATTAGAGAAAGTTAAGAGCCTGAAAAGGGTCAGCCTTTTTTGTCTCTATTAGTCTAGGTAGCTTTTGTCTCTAATGGAATCCTTTCAATAATTATTTCATACTTCTGGAAAATCTTGATGGACTCCATTCACCTCAATGCTACCTCTGCAGATCATTCAAAAGCTTCTATTAGGATATCTCAGAGAAACCTCCTTTTTGCTTTATACTCAAATAAAGGAAGTAAAAAACTAAACTTCAAGAGAGGCCATGCTTTTCAATGTAATCACAATACTCTCCAGTCTGAACAAGAGGCATCAGCTATTCCTTCTCTTTTGAAAGCATTTTGACCAGGTGGAAGGATTTTAAACATATACACAGTACACACATCTCTTGATCCCATTCAAAATCTCAGAAAATATTTTCAAACTTATTTGCATACATTTTTTTCACTCTTAAAGTTTAGAGAATATGAGTTTTATCTCTTTCAATGATAGTGCTTTTCAACAGGGAAAAAGAAATATCTAATCAATAGCAGTAACAATGTATTACAGTTAAGTGCTAAAATTGAACCAAAAAAATCAAGTTATAATCTGGGATGCTTAATTTTTTTCTGAAATGTGTCATACACCCATACACTTCACCTAAAAAACATATTTTTAAGGAATAGTTTTATTTTGCTTAGTTACAAACATAACTTTAATTCCCTAAGCAGAAAACAGCTGGATGACAGGTGAAAGCTGGTTGAGGATTAAGAATTTGCTGTAAGCTTTACACAAAACAGCTAATAGTCACTTGAAGAATCAAGTGCTGAACGTATTGGAAGATTCCAACTGCCACTTCTTTACTTGACCTAGTCTAAATGAAACTGTATGAGCCCGCTTAGAGCAGGATGGGCTCTCATAAGCCCCGGAAGACCTGTCCACCACAGAGAGAGGAGGGAGGGACTGTCTTTTGGTGTCTAGTCATGGTAAAGGGAAAAGGAACCATCCAATACATATTCAGTAGCTTTCAGCCCAACACCTTTCACAAAGGATTTAAGGTGACTCCCAACATAAATATAATGTGAGAGATAAAACACTTACTGGAGAAAGGTAAGGCACAGGGAAAATAAAGTTTGAACAATAATAAGACCAAGGGTGAGACACACACAGAGAAATGCACAGCATAACACATTTCATTAGAGTACCAAGGCTGCTGCCCCAGTCCACAAGCAAAGGAGGAAGCATGATCAGGTACAAGATTGACAAAAGCCATAAAGTTGAAGGGAAAAGGGAATTCCTTCATAAAGTGCCGCTTTGACAAATACTTTTATATGTGCAAGTGTTATTATTTTCATTTTACGGAAAAGGAAACAGAGGTCCTGAGTAGTTAAATGATTTTCACTCAAGGTGGTATGGCTGATAAGAGTCAGAGCAAGGAGTTAAACACAGTTCTGACATCAAAACTCATGCTCTTTTCATTTCAAGAGGAGGGTAGGGGACAAAGTATCCTCAAAGCTGTTTTCAGGATTGCACACCTTCTTAATGAGAAAACCTAGAGCTGACATTTTTCTGAGTTCTTTGGAAATTCAGTGAATGTATCTGTAAATAAATATAAAATATAGAATATTTCAAATGAATAAGGTTTTACTAATCTGCTATACATCATATTTAAATTATATTGTGTTACTTTGTTTCCCTTTTTTCATTTCCATCATTTTTTCATAATAAAAGAGTTTCATAATTCTCTTTTGTAATGCCTACATACCAATGAAATGAGTATCTATATCCTATAGTATAAACATGAGGTTTGGGTATTTTTCAGGACATAGAAAAGGGAATATTCTGGAACTACTTTAAAACAATGTTAATATTCCATTTATTAAAGTCACATATTCATAAGTCCAGTTTTTTCCTAAGGTTTTTTCGTACGTTTCAAGTTTTTATTTATTTATTTATTTATTTATTTATTTACCTATTTATTTATTTATTTATTATTTTGAGTGAGAGAGAGAACAGGGGAGGGGCAGAGGGAGAGGGAGAGAGAGAATCTCAAGTAGGCTCTAAGCTCAGTGCAGAGCCCCAAGGTGGGGCTCAATCTCACAACCATGAAACCATGGCCAAAATCAAGAGACAGTTAACCAACTGAACCACTCAGGCACCCCTTAAGTTTTAGTTAAATTCTAGTTAGTTAACATACAGAGTATCTTGGGGTGCCTGGGTGGCTCAGTTGGTTGAGCGTCCAACTTTGGCTCAAGTATGATCTCACAATTAGTGGGTTCGAGCCCCACGTGGGGCTCTGTGCTGACAGCTCATTGCCTGGAGCCTGCTTCAGATTCTGTGTCTCCCTCTCTCTCTGCCCCTCCCCCACTCATGCTGTGTTTCTCTCTGTCTCAATAATAAATAAACATTAAAAATTTTTTAAAAAACCATACAGAGTATCTTATTATTCTATTTATATATCTTTATCACATTTAAAAGTATATAAGTTAAGTGAAATTTCCTTAAGCTTCATAATGCATTTATAAATTTACTATATATTATATGTTGAAGATGTAATTAAATACTTCCACTATTTAACAAATCTTCCCTAATATTTAAGTAACTTTTGTAATTTTATTACATTAAACCTTTATATGTGGTGAATCTTTTCTTAAGTATTTCAATAATATTTGTAAAAGAAATAGATTCTTTTACTTTCAAATCCAAATTAAAATTTTAATTCATTTAATCCATTATATTTTAAGATAAAAACATAAGCTAATCTATTGGACACACTCAAGTGATAAATAAATTTGAATATTTCAAACTAAATAAACATTTTACAAAAGTTAACTATAAAATATATATAGTTGATCCCCAAATTTACAGAAAAACACTAATGTAGATTAAATTTTTGTTACATTAAAAATTATCTCTACACTTAATAAAATTTAAATCTAAATCCTGGTTAAATTTAATTGTAGTCAAGACTAAGTCTAAATTAAAAGACACTTTTCCTCTAGCACACAATGATATCATCCTAGATAATTTTGATATTTCCCCCTAAACTTTTATAATAATCAGCAGTTATAATTAGGACTTGAAATTTCAAGTTGTAGTTATCAATTTTAAGTTATATATATGTGGTTGTATATTTAAAAATATATATTATTTTATATTTATATTAAAAGTCTACAAAGACTTAATATTTCAAAATAATTATAAACTATAAGAAGTTGCAAAAACATAGTCTAGCATATCCTTCACCCAGCTCCCCCAATGGTTACATTTTATGTAAGTGTAATACAGTATCAAAAGCAGGAAACTGATGCTTATACAATACTAACTATATCTGTGTATGCATACATCCATGCAAGTTGATCCCATGTACAGATTTGTATAATCTATATGCAAAACTATTCCATTACAAAAAAATCCCTTGTGGAATCTTTTATTGTCTGCCCTTCCATCACACCCTCCTTGTCCCTATCCCTTGGCAACTACTAATGTATTGCCTATCTCTATAATTCTGCCATTATAAGAATTCTATAAAGTTGATTCTTGTTTTCATGGTAGTTATATTCTGTAAAGTCACTACAAACACTGAATTAGCAAATACTGAATCATTTCTCCTAGGTGAAATTCAGGGTTAAGTTCTTGTAAGCCTCCAGTAACATTTTCATCATCATTGTATGAATGGAATTATACAGTATGTAACTGTTTGAGATGCGATGTTTCTCATTTAGCATAATGCCCTTGAGGTTCATCCAAGTTAACGCATGTAGCAAAATAGTTCTTTTCTTTTAGGTGTTTATTTGAAAATAAGTATAGTTTCATAGGACATTACAAAAGTGGTACACAGAGGTACCTGTGTACCTTTCACTCAGTTCTCCCCAGTGGTAACATCTTAGATAACTGAAGTACAGTATCAAAACCAGAAAACTGATATTGGTACAATCCACAGATTTCACCAGTTTCACTTGTACTCATCTGCATACAGGAGTTTGTATCTGTGTGTAGTTCTATGTGATTTTAGCACACGTGTAGACTTATAGAACCAACACCACAATCTAGATTCAGAACTATTCCATCACCACCCAGATCCCTGTGTTACCCCTTTCTAGTCACACCCATCCCCTTTCCGTCTTCCACCCATCACTAACCCCTGGCAACCATTAATCTGTTCTCCATCTGTATAATTTTGTCATTTTGCAGATGTATATAAATGGAATCATGCATGTGTAAACTTTTGAGATTGGCTTTCCTCATTCAACATAATTCCCATGAGAGTTATCCAAATTGTTATATACATCAATAGTTTATCCCTTTATATTGCTGAGTAGTATTCCCGTATGGATGTACCACAATTAATCATTCATCCATTGAAGGACATTTGGGCCATTTCCAGTTTTTTACTATTACAAATAAAGGTGCTACGAACAATCATGTACAAGCTTTTGTGTGGACATAAGTTTTCCTTTCTCTGCAGTAAATGCCCAGAAATGTGAGTGTTGGTTTGTACAGTAAATGCATGTTTAGGTTTTGTTTTATTTGTTACTGTTGCTAGAAATTCCAAATTAATTTTCAGAATGACTGTACCATTTTAAATTCCAGCCAGTAATTTATGAGTGCTCCACTTTCTTCAAGTCCTCACCAGCATTTGGTATTATCATCAGTTTTTATTTATCCATTCTGAGAGATGCAAAGTAACATCTCATTGTTGTTTTAATTTGCGTTTCCTTAATGGCTAATGATGTTGAACATCTTTTCATGTGTTTATTTGCCATTTATATATTCTCTTTGATGAAATGTTTATTCATGTCTTTTGCCCATTTTCCAACTGGATTTTTGTTTCTTTATTCTTTGTTTCCTGCTGAGCTTTGAGAATTCATTCTCAAGGACTAAATTTAAGTCCTTGTTAGATATGTAGTTTGCAAATACTTCTTTCAGCTTATAGGTTGTCTTTTCATTCCCTTGTAGGGTCTTTTGTGCAAAAGTGTTTAATTTGACAGTCCACGTTATCATTATCAGTTTTTTTTTCTTTTATGGACCATTCTTACAGTTCCATATATAAGAACTCTTTGCCTATCCCTAGGTCCCAAAGATTTTCTCCTATGTTTTCTTCTACATATTTTCTAGTTTTACATTTTACATTTCAATCTATGATCCATTATGAAATACCCTTTCATGAAGTATGAGGTTTATGTCAAGATTTATCTATTCTATTTTATTTTTTGCCTGTAGATATTCAGTTGCCCCAGCATCACTTGTTAAAAAGACTACTCTTCCTCCATTTAATAGCTTTTACACATTGGCCAAAAGTCAGTTGGACACATTTACGTGGGTCTATTTCTGGGTTCTCTATTCTTTCATACATGTTTTGTTCAATTAAAAATATACTGCGACCTATTTCCACAAACATTTTCAGTACCATTTTACCTATAGAATGCCACTAGTTTGACACACTATGATTTATTTAATCACTACTAACTTGGACATTTAAGTTATTTTGAATTTTTGCTATCATAGCAGTGAACATCCTCATAGCATAATCTTTGCATGTATTCACAGCAATTTCTTGGGATTTCTAGAAGTAAGCTGTCATATCAAAGAGTATGTACATTTTTAGAAAATGAACTCCTTTGGACAATGGCTAGAGCTCAAACTATTTTTTAAATGTATGTCTAAAAACATACGTATGTGTGTATGTATGTATGTAAAATAAACTTAGGTATAAAGGGAGAACAGGTGAGTGGAGTGGGACAGCAATGAAGCTATTTACTGCTTTTCATGCAAGATTCGTTGCTTTTCATGTCTGTCGAAAATCAATGAATGAATCAGATTTCTCAGAGCAGAGTCCACTCCAGGCTGAAGGGGGACTTCTCCTACCACCTTCCTTAATGGACTATCATGTAATTGCTTAAATGCCAGATACTTGGTAGAGAGAACTGGATAAATATGCTTCAGGAAGTCAGGTTTGACAGTAGATTGAGTAGAATTCATTACCTATGGTCAATATTTTTACTAAGAGAAAATTTAACTAGCCTAGTACAGGGCACATGTCCCATATTAATTAATACAAGACATTTCTATGAGGGAGTCAGAATTGGACAGGAAAGGGGGAGAGAAAGATGAATCTTGGCTCTGCACATGTAGAAGTCTCTTGAAAATGTACTCTCTGTGCGGGGCCTGAGTATGGCTCAGGATGATGGAATAGGGAAAAATGACATTCTAGAGAGAGATAAAAGCATGGCCCATGAAAGTGAGTGTGCCGCTGGGGCACTCGGTGAGTGCGCATGTTTTGGGGCAGATGGTTGAAAATAGTTTTGGAAAAGCAGGCTTGAGGCAGGATCTAGGAGGAAACTGGGATCTCAGGTAGAGGCAGGTGCATTATAATCAAATAGGGAAGCTTTTGAAGTTTTGAAATGGGAAGGTTTGTGAATCTTTACTCCTAGTAGATGATCCCAGGGAGTTTGGGGACAAAATATTTGCCTGGAGGGAAGAAGCAGGTGCATCAGTGCTTGGATAACATATTTTAGTTCAACTATGACTTAAAGAAGTGGTAGAAAGAAGAAGTGGAATCCATGGTAGTTAAAAGCAAAGACTCTACAGCCAAAATTCCTGTGTTGTAATCTTAGAACCTGCACTTACTAGCTGTATAACTCCCATTTAAGTGACCTAATCTCTTTTGCCTCAGTTTCCTCAATTGTAAAATGGGAATAATAATAGTATGCATTTCATCATGCTGTTGTGGGGATTAAACAAATTAATACATGTCAAGTGCTTAGAGTAGTGCATGGTACTCTTTTTTGTTGTTTTCATTATTTTTGAGCTGCTTTAAGACATGAAGTTTGTGTCTGCATTTGCTGACATGTTCCTCTTGTCCAGGGTTAAAAAACAGAGGAAAAGGAAATGTCATTTAACAGTGTTTAACCCATCCTAATATGCAACTGCCTCACCTGGGGATCATGTTAAAATGCAGATTCTGAGTCAGTAGGTCTGAGTTGGGGCCTGAGATTCTGCATTTCTAGCAAGATCTCAGCGGATGTGCGAGAATCTGACAGCTCCTTAACTGCTTTATCTATTTCTCTTCCTTTCTTACTTCCAGGCTCATCTTAAACTTTGGATATTAAGGGTAATCCACCTCTGTCACAATAACAGTTTCCAGAAAAACTGTTCTTTTATACAGTAATAATCATAAAATGAATCCCACCATATATCTCAAGTGTTTTACATTCCTTATCTAAAAACTTCATCATAAACTTTGTAAGGATAAGGTGCTATGAATCTCATTTTACTGATGAGGAAATATAGAGAGGTCAAGTAATGTGCTCAAGATCACACAGCTCACAAGTGGCAGAACTATGATTCCAACCCAGGATGTCTGACACCCAAACTTGGGTTCTTCTCAGAGTTATGCTATTTCCTAGGGGATCTGCCTTACATGGAGACACCAGGGAACAGAAAAGAAGGTGAAGTTGGAAAGGAAATGTGTGTGCCCTGCCTACATCAAGCCGTGAAGTTACTCAGATTTTCAGACCAGATGTTTTACAGAGATCTTGAGTAGAATCTTATAAATTCTGAGTTTCCAGGATTTATAATTAGCACCCCCCCACCGCCAATATACAGAGTCCTATTTAGCTAGGTCTTGGTTATTCTTTGAAACAATGTTTTTTCGTAAGGTATTTTCCAAGAGCTTTAGCTCATTTATCAGGATACTGTAAAAAAAATATGAGGGAATTTTGATTATTAACTGAGAGATACTAAGATTATAAATCTGGGAGGTAGTAAGATGAGAAGTCTAAAGTGCACATCCATTTCTATTTTATCTTCTAGATCCACGAAAAACAATGCATTTCCTTAGATATTAGCTTTAGGAACAACAATCAGTTCACATGCATGCACTACTGTATGGAGGGATGATGAGGCACAGGGAATCCTTCCCTCTCGGGACATAGGCTGTAGTTTCTAAGGAGATGAGATATGCACTCAAACATGGTCAGATATTGGGGGTCAGATATGCAGTACACAAGCCATTTTGGCTCGGATGCTCCATCCCTGGCAGTTGATAGCTTGGGAGGGATCCTAAAGATGTATTATCATAACTCCAGCATAGCCCTAACCAAGTTGCATTTATCAATTATTTAATTCCAGGTCTGCTTTTCCTAAAAGAACTTCCTAAATTCTAGTTTTTACATATTCCCTTAATGATTTTCCTCATGTCTATCAATGTTGAGTACCTACCTCACAGGGGTTTTTTTTTTTTTTTTGGTTTTTTGTTTTTGTTTGTTTTCCCTATATTTATGAATTGCCTATAATTTAAATGTTTTTCATTAACTCTACTTGCTTCTTTTTTAGTTAAATATATTTAAAAAAAAATTTGTATTGCTTTCATGCTTAAAGAAACCAGGATCATTTAGACAGTAAATGTACTTAGACAATAAATGTAAAACTAAATGAATAATAACTGAAATTAAAAAAGAATCCATGCATCATCTAGAGTCATTGCATTTATCCTCTGGGCCATTTATTACTTTGAGAAAGGTTGCCCTGGGGGAAATGACCCAAAGGCAAACACCCATGTTTATTTCTCTATTTTCAATATTTTTCTAACACCCTATTCTTCACTTAATGATGAATTAGTGAAGGCATAAATATGTACTACTGGTGTTAACGTGGTAGACAGTGCTTTGGGCTGGGGCAGTTAGGGAAGATTTTAATGGGAGATGTAACATTTGAGCCACATTCTTTGATTTTTGAGAAGCAACTGGATATGGAACAAAAATGTATAAGAACATTCCAAAGGTCCCCTGCCTAGGTACAGAGGTGGAAAATTTATGATAATTCCAGAGAAATAAATGTATCAGTTTTACAGCGGTGGATCTAATAGACCTTAATGGGCCACGTTTCCCAGGGAGCGAGGTTTCTACTGCCAGAGCAGTAACAAATGGTGGGAGTTCCCAGCCCAGGGGAAAGATTTGTGGGGAGCATATTCTTAGGTGGGGATTTGAGAAAGGATTTCAGCACCCCAGAAATCACATTACTCGAGAGCCGCCACAGAAAGAAGCTTCTTGTGCGGCAGCTATCAAATGAGAAGGGCATAAACCAGTGAACTGAACACTTAGGAAGACATTAACATGCATTCTGAAATCCTAACACACAACGTATTCCAGGATGTTGCCAGGAATGCAATTCCTGATCGAATCCAAATGTCTATGTTAACCATAAGAACACACTCTTCCTACTAGAAGAAAAACAATTAAAAACCTGCGAAGCTGTCTCCAGTTATATTTGACTGATTATTTGTCCCCATTTGGCCAAACTGTTGCTTAGGCTATGACTCCCTAGAAGGTTTATTATCATGAAATGTAAAACATATAGGTTTAATAATTTTTTGTTTGTTTTAGCTGTGGGCACGTGTTCTTGCAAGGCATTCACATAAAAATAAAGCAGCAATCCTTCTAATAGCCCTGGTTATCCTTGAATGAAGCAACTTTCCACTCCACTGCAGGCTCACTGCATGAACTTAGGGTTTTTGCTTGCATAGCCCTTGATATAAACAGTTAGACAAGGTCTTGTGTGCCTTCTGAACAGTGTGGAACAGGCAATAAGATTTGTTATTATAATACTGCATAATAATGGTGGGGGTAGGAGTAAGCATTTGTTTTAAATAAGACTTTCTTGAAAAATTTCACAGGGCACAATTAAAAGAAACAAATGAAATGTTACCAGGAAAAAACTGAACCAGACCAACGTATTTAATGAAGACATAGGAACTATTAACTAAAAAGAGAGTGCAAAGAAGCCTTCCCGTGCTGCAGGAGTGTATGACAGTGAGTCTGGGTTGCCTCTAATTCTGCAATAACTTCCCCTTCTGCACACACGACTGCAGAAGGAGCTCGGGTACCCAAAGAGTCAAGTGTTTGCAGATGCATCAGAATTAGCCACCATTTAAGAAACCCACCATCTTTCAGAATGAATTCTCTATGTGTCACAATAAGTTCAATTGAAAAGAAAAGAAAGAGATTTTCTGGTACTTCTTTGCTATACACATCTTCCCACCTGTATGTTGGATGTTTCAAACTACCAAATGCTGAGGGAATTTATCCAGGCATGTTATTAATGCCACCCCACCACCACATGAACACAAATAGGCACAATTTGGAGCACTTCAAAATTGACTGCCTAATTTAAAATTGCTTGAGTGCAGTTAATCAATATTTATTTGCTTTTTCTAAGAGATGAAGAAAGTATATTATAGTGCTGATTTCATCATTTATATGTTAAGAAAGAGTACAAAGGCAGTGTAATGGTTCCAACGATAGGCTTTGGAGGCAGAAATATCTGGATTATAAATACTGGTGAATTGTAACCTCGGACAACTTACCTAATATCTAAACCACAGTTTCCTCAACTATAAAATGGTGATAAGACCAGTTGCTGATGCACAGAGTACACTGTTAGGATACATAAAATAGTACAGTCCATATATATGGAAGAAGCTGAGTGAGTACTGTTATTATATTACTTTCTTAAAATTTCTCTCCTTCAATCTTTTTCTCTCCTTTAGTGTGGGGTAGAGGTTGTGATGCCAGGTGAAGCAAGCCAGTGTGGTGAACTCTAAAGTCTAATGGGGCCAAGCAAGTAATATAAGCAAGAGGTAGGAGTCAGAATTTTTAAAAGTTTGAACATGAATGATAAATGGCAATTGACTATTATCTATGTTAGTGACTACTGCTTTGGCACATAGGACAATGTCTGCCCTGTTCAAAGCAAATGGAAGTATAAGACCACTGTGGCTGAGTTTTCCAGAAAAACCTGGATTCTTTTAAAATATGATATTCCCAATTTTAAACATTGGCAAAGAATTCACTACAATGTAAATTTCTTTATTTCTTTTTTTT
>CM053573.1:80841301-80879325 GCA_028646485.1 Cryptoprocta ferox
TGCTGAGCATCGTTTCATGTGTTTGTTGGCCATCTGGATGTCCTCTTTGGAGAAGTGTCTCTTCATGTCTTCTGCCCATTTCTTCACTGGATTGTTTGTTTTTCGGGTGTGGAGTTTGGTGAGTACTTTGTAGATTTTGGATACTAGCCCTTTATCCGATATGTCATTTGCAACTATCTTTTCCCACTCTGTCGGTTGCTTATTAGTTTTTTCGATTGTTTCCTTTGCAGTGCAGAAGCTTTTTATCTTGATGAGGTCCCAATAGTTTATTGGAGGGCCAATATGGAAAGGGTACAAAATAGATGCCTGGGTTGAATTTAGCCCTAAGGGCACCAGTTGGTAATCTTTGGATTAAGGGCTGCTAAAACAAACTGAACCCAAGCTATCTCTGAAAATTCAATTTAAAATGTGCTTAAAGCTTGGTAGCAAAGAAGTAAGTTGGCATGCTTTTCTTCCTCACTCCCTCTGGCCTTCTATCACTATTTATTCCCTTTTTTATCCTACCATCCATCCATTCATCCATTATCATAAAGCCTCTATAATAAATTACTGGGTGTTAAGGAAGATTCAAAGAATGTAAATGACAGGTTCGCTCACCTCAAGGAACTCCCAGCATTTGAGTGGTGCTCGTGGCAATGGTACTTTCAAGTGCTCTAACAGAGTTGTGTAGGGGAAAGGAGGATGGAGATAGAACTAGTATGGTAACAGCAGGAGTGGCATTAAAGAAGTGAGAAAAGGGGCACCTGGGTGGCTCAGTCGGTTAAATATCTGACTTGATTTTGGCTCAGGTGATTCATGGCTCATGAGATTGAGCCCTGCATCAGGCTCTGCTTTGACAGTGCGGGGCCTGCTTGGGATTCTCTCTCTCTCTCTCTCTCTGCCCCTCACCCTGCTCTCTCTCTCTTTAAAAATAATAATAAAAAAAAACTTTTTAAAAAAAGAAGTGAAAAAAAGCCCTTCTCAGCTTGAGGATACCTGTTCCTACCTCTTCTTCTCTCTACTCCAGTCCTAGGTGTTGACCCCATTTGCTTGCCCTACATCAGCCACTATGCACATCTTCCTCTTCTTAAGAGGATGCAGGCTCGAACCTATAGTGAGTGCTCTTCCTTGCAGAAGAAAGAAAATATTTAATAGAAAAATGGTGCTAAATTCCAGCACTATTATTTGTAGTTCTTCTACTGTCTTTAAGAAAACTTTCCATCAAGTCCCTTAACTAGGTTGCTAAGTTTTTGATTAATGTAAAAATTAGTAACATTTAAATGTTGACTTTTTTCATTTATGAGAGCTTAATATAGGGAGTAGCAAAGAATAATGGGAAGAAAACCCTGAGAAATTGGATACAGATCTGAGTGCAGCTGCAAAATCTCTTTACGACCCTGGTACCATGAGATGGGGCATTGCTGCAAACAACCTCTAAAATCTCTTCAAACTCTAAAAGCAAGTAATAATTCTTTGGTCTCATATATCAAGTTCTGCTCAACCTTCAGTAGGTTATACAGGAGTAGACTGAGCATACTTATCCACGTGGTGGTGAAAGGCCCAGAGGGGAATAAGGGACAGAAAACACTCTGCCATCTAGGTGCTTACCATGATGCTGCCACCCTGCATTTATACAATACCTACCCAGTCTACAAAGCATTTTCTTACTCACGATGTCATTTGATCGTTTCATTGGGAAAGGAAAACAAGATTCCAAAAGGTAAGGAGAACTTGTTCTGAGCTTCACAGCTTGTAAGTGGCACAGTCTCCGTAGGCCCCCCTTTCCCAGCTAGGAGAATACATAGAAACCATTACTTGAGCAGCAGCTGCCACTTCCACCACTACAACTTATGTATGTGGACCATTCATGATGTGTTAGGAACCATGCCAAGGGTGTTATGTCACATTTGTGATCTCATTTAATCTTCCTAATGCTCTGTGGGAATGGGTGGGTGATATTATCTCCATTTTACAGGCAGAAGAGTCTCAGAGAAGTAAAGTGCTCAAGGTCATGGAAAAAAGATAGTGCTGTAATGGGGAGGGATTAAAAATTACTTCGGTCTAATTCCCACCTATCTCAATACATAAACTTAACAAATATAATTAGAGTGATATCAGAAGGCAGGGAAAGGGTTGAGGAAATCAGGCAAGGCTTCCAAGAGAAAGGATTAATGACAGGGCAAGGCCTACTAGGAAGAGAGGATCCAAACATGCAGAGGTGGAAAGGGCCTTTTCACAGAATGGGGGTTGTCTGGCTGGAATGGAAGAGAGCCATGTTACTGAGCCCCATGTTACACAACTCCAGGGAGCACCTTTTACACTGAGTTGCATGGGTACACCTATCAGAGGTTTAGTGAGCAGATGTATTCTATAACGTAAATGGTGCCCTCAGAGTTGTATAATGTGGCAGCTTTGAGAGAATGAAGCTAGAAAAGTAGACTGGCTCTCAACTACAAGCAGCTTTGAATGCTATAGCTGATTGAACCAAAGTTGGTAATAAGGAATGTACTGAAATTTTTTAGTGTCCCAGATTGTTGCATGACCACTCTAGACATATTCATGTAACAGTGGGATTTGTCAGGGAAGAAGAGAAGAGGCAGAGAGACTAATTCGAAGACTTCTGAAATAGTGGTAAAACCTAAATAAGCATGGAGGCAGGGAAAAGCAATAATTTTAGCATTACCAAAACATACTGGCCTTGTTGAACTCATATCTGTATGAAGGAGGAAAAAATATCATTAATGTTCTGATTCGGGGGGTTTAAGTGACTTAGAAAGTGGATACTGATGTGAGAAACACGAAAGTCAGGAGAATAATCAGTTGGGGCCATTTTAGGTATATTGAGTTTTGATGAAAGCAGATCATCCCAGTAGAAATATATCTGGAAGTGTGTGATTGGACCTTGTGAAAGTCCTAGTGGCTGAGATAGACATTTTGGAGGCCTTCCAACCTGTAGGAAGAGCTGAAGTCATTGGGAACTTATCATGAGTCTTGCTCCAGTGATTTTCTTTGGGCATGTGTCTGGGACTGGGATGAAATCTCTCTCCAGGCTACAGTTTTCTAAATAGAATATGTAAATCCATCCTGGCAAAGAACTTCACCACCATCATGAGGAATCCTTCTCAATATAAACTGCTCCATATAAAAGGCAGCAGGTATTAATAACGTTCATAAAATGCATGAGTACTGATAATGTTCACAAAATAATTTAAAAACAAATAAAAAATACATTCTATAAATACAATGATTCATAAAACCCCTGCAAAGTATATTCATAAATATTGATTAATGAGATGGCATACACCAGATGGTGAAACACCATGATTCCTGGATTCTGCAACGTAACAGCAATTATTACACGGGGTCAGACTCAGGTAGAGAGTTATATTAAAAGTTAGCACCAAATTATTTTTATAATACTATAGCTTTATATAGTATTATATATTTCATTTCATTTGGTCTAAAAATTCTATTTAAATTATCAAAGTAATACTAAAAGATTACATGAAATCTGGGGGAGAAAGAGAGAAAATGACCCATAATTCCTTGTAATTCTTTTTCATTTATATTTTTATATTGTTGTCAGTTATATATTCTTATTTTCTTTCTCTTAATATTTCCTCTTTTATGTTTTCCATGATGGACTTCATAGCTATTAAAGAACCCATGGCATTTCACTAAATGGATGCACCCAAACTGATTGAGCCAGGTTCCTGGTGATGGGAATCTAACTTATTTATACTTTTCAAAACAAATCATGCCATACTCAATGTTCTTATGCCTATTTTTCTATATTTTGGAGTACTTCCATGAGTTAGACTGCCAGAAATGGAATTACTGGATCAAAGAAAAATTGTATTTTTATGGATCTTAATACATGTACCAGAATTCATCTCCCAAATTTCACCTTGATTTTCCCTGGCACCAGTAATGTATGAGGACTAGTCTATACATTTGCTACCTCTGGATATTACACTTTTTAAGTTGTTAACTAAGTAGTGAAATAACTTGTTTTATTTTTATTAAAACCTAAGTCTCTTTTCAGGCCAAGACATTTTCTGTAGTATCTTTGACTGTGAGTATGTAGCTGCATGTATACTATTATTTTCTTTCATAAAGGTAGCAACACGGATGCATTTCTATCTCTCTAAAATTCCAATCTGAACAATGTGGGGGGGAACAGTGTACACCTTTGAAGGCTTTGTGGCATATTTTGACATTTTAAGTGTATTTATTCAGTCTTTATTGAACACTTAGTATATACCAGCCTCCACTGCATATGCTGGGACACAAAGAGTAACAGACAAGGGGGAAGGGCATTACAAGCACAAAAAATAGCATTTGCAAACCAATGTGATGTGTGACAAAAAATGATGTTTTCATAGAACTATAGTTGTTCATTATTTTGGAGAAAAAAGGCACTATATTAGTTATCTATTGCTGTATAACAAACTACTCTGAAACACGGCTTCAAACAATGCCTTAATGTTTCTCATAATTGTATGCGTTGGATGGATAGTTTTTCTGCTAGCTTTGGCTGAGTACACATAGCTGCATTGGCTGGGGTTAGACTCAGCTGGGATATCCGAGATAGCAAGCCAATTCTCTCCAAGAAGTCATTCATACTTAAAGAAAGGGCTGGACCAGATTGTACTTTTTCACATGATACCAGCAGAGGTTCAAGAAGGGAAGCCCCAGTGTGTAAACACTTATCAAGCTTCTGCTTTGGTCACATGTGTTGACTTCCTAGTGGTCAAAGCAAGTCACAAGCCAAACCCAGTCTCAACATAGGAGGTCTATTACATGGACCCTGAGAGGTATGACTCTTTGGAATTCCGTAGAGAAACAATTTCTCACAGTCAAAATTAGGGAAACAAGGGGAGCCTGGGTGGCTCAGTCGATTAAGCATCTGACTTTGGCTCAAGTCATGATCTCACAGTTTGTGAGTTTGAGCCCAGCATTGGGCTCTCTGCTGACAGCTCAGAGCCTGGAGACTGCTTCAGATTCTGTGTCTCCCTCTCACTCTGCCCCTCCCTGGCTCATGCTCTGTCTCTCTCTGTCTCAATAATAAACAAAACATTTTAAAAAAATAAATAAAAATTAAAAAAATTAGGGAAACAATGGGCAAGGAGACTAGATACAGATGCTAGATTGCTGCAGCCTTTGTGAGATAAACTGGGTTAAGGGATTTATATAGCCCCAAAGAATGATTGGAAAGATTTCAATAGTTTTGGAGGTATGGAATGGGTCTTGTGAAGGTACCATGTTCTGATATCTATTTTTAGAAAGATGACTTAGAAGAAACCGCATATTAGACATGAGATTATTGGGACACATCCAAGATCATCAGACTAGAAACATCATGAAGAAGAAGAAAAATAGTTGGAAAATATTTATTCATAATAACAGTAGTAAGATTTACTGAGCATCACCTATGTGACTTTACAACCCTATCTCACATCCGTACACAATCACTTTACACAGGCATACTTAATACTATTTTACAAGATTAGAAAACAGGCAAATGGTTGAATAACATTCGGAGGTATATAAGGCAAGTTTGTGGGAGAACTAGGATTCAATCCTCCATCTCTTTGAAGCCAAAGCCATTGGTTATCTCAATCTTGCTGAAGAATGACAGGCAAGAAACTATCTGAATGGTGAAGAGTTAAAGTGGCTGACAAACCATGAGGGGAAAACCACATGCTTGTTTCTCGTATTTATTACTCATGGTTTAAACTTACAGGGAAGAGCAAGTGTCCTGGCTGGTAGATGCTGGGGTCCAAGTGAGGAATGGGAAATGGGAAGGGGAGAAAGAAGGAGTGAACATAGTGGCTTGGCATCTTTGGCACAAACACTGAGAGTTTCTGATCACTGCTCCAGTAGCAACAAGCTTTGAGCAGCCAGGACTTATCCTGGGGAGAGATAGCAAGTCAAGAGAGTTACTGGTATGTTGCAGAGAAGATGGATAATGAAATGCAATTTAAATTCTGCATTCAGTTTTTTCTTTTCTTTTCTTTTTTTTAACACAAACTCCCTCCTACCCTCCTCATTTCTTCCTTTCAACTGGCTCTTTGTGGGTGGGTTTCATTTCTTCTGAAATGCCTACTTCCTTCCTCTTTTGTCTTTCTGTCTTGGTCCCTGGGGAGAATGGAAATTAGCTAAGTGTGATGGGTGTACAGGAGGCAGGCTTTGGTCCTTGGCCAAAAGAGAACTAATTCCCCCAAGAGTAGCCAAAAGTATCAGCTTTACAACCGCCCTTGTTTGAGCTGAAAGGGTTTCTTTGTTTCTTCAATATTCCAAACCAGGGCAATTGCAATCTGTTTTAAGAAATCCATGATCACACCCAAACAAATCTCTCAAATCAATTCAAATATCAATTAACATGTATTGAGCTGTAAGGAGGGGGGGGTCAGATTGGAGATACGTAAAGCAGGAAAAAACAAAAGTCTTTACTCACAATGAATGTACAGCCTTTATGGGTGGGTGGATCGAGTCTTACAGCAGGGAGTTATATCATGTAAACGATAATCATAATGTAAAGGGGACTGAAATAAGTGCTAAATAGAGGTATGTACCTGATGCTGTGGGGAGACAGAGAAAACAAAATTTCATGAAAGGAAAGACATTTGAGTTGGTCTTCTAAAGAAGAGCGTTCAAGGCAGAACACAGCCTGAACAAGAGTGCAAACTTGGAAAGTGCCTGATGTGGTTGGGGAATGGCTGAATTGTACAGGTTAAGGATTACAGATATTTGGCCAATATAAGAAATCTCAGGATTTTCTGAAATGAACCCATTTTCTTCCTCCAATACATTGTCCTCTGAAACAATGCCATTCATTAAAAAAAAGTCAAGACATCACTAATTTTAGATTATCTTTATCTTCATTAATTATATGAAAGCAGTGAACACTTTGAGCCTTATTCATCTGCTCCTCAGGGATTTAGCAAAGAGGTAACAAAGGGTAACATATCAGAGCACATTCAGAAATTATTTGTTATTTCCACGTACTCTGGCACATAGTATATACTTAATAAATATATGTTGGCCTGTATAAATGAAGGCATATGACCCACGATTATATCTTACTATGTACCATTTTACATTACTCAGACCTAATAGAACTATTAAGTTACTTAGTGTCACTGTGATATGTCTGTTCTGGATAGGCAGGGTTATGGTGTGGTAACAAACAGCTCCAGAATCTCAGTGGTTTAACAATGCAGGTTTATTTCTTGCTCATCGAGCATGTCCAGTGCAGATTAGCAGGAAGATCTGCTCATAATAATGATTCAGGAATCCAGGAGGCTTCATCTTGACTCAAGCTTTCAGTCATCAAGACAAGGAGACAAGGATGTAACAAATCTTCCACTAGCTCTTAGAGTTCCATCCAGATATGATATAACTCACTGCATCTCACATTTCATTCGAAGTAAATTATATGGCCAGATCTGACTTCATGGAAGCAAGGAAGAAGGGAATCAAAATATTTGTGAATAGCTCCAATGACCACCACATTGGGTCAGTCACATGTTTGGTCCCCTTAACTCAGCTTTCACAATATTCATCTGTGAAAGAATATTATGAAAATACTATTTCCTTTGTGTACATATTCAAGTCCTATACCAGATTTTGTATAATCTGTATAAAATTATTCCCAAATTTTCTTAACAGAACTCTCTGTTAGTAGAGCAAATCACAGTATTTTGCCTTAAATCACTTTAAATCTCAGCATTGTTTCCATCAATGGCAGCCCATTTAGTGCTTCTTGCCCCTTACGAGATGATAGCATTTACTCTAGAAACCTTATTCAGTCATTGAACATCTTGCAGAAAATTTAGCTAGTGTAGACATATGCCTAGCACTTGTACTAACATTTTCTATCTTCTATTCTGACACTTATTAGATGATTGCTTTAAAGCTATTTTTGAAGAGAGGACTTGAAAGAGGAGAATGGATCAATCACTGTTTAGCCTGCTAGACCCTCTTTGATGTACGGTAACCAAAAGTCATTCTCATCACATCACAGAAGGTTTAGGTGAGGCAAGCTTGTGATCTCAGCTGAATTCTTACTATACGATAGGCTCTCTAGTGTCCCCACACAGGGGATGTAATTCAGTTTATAATAAAAGCTCAGTGTCCTTATTGCTGTTACTATACACAGCAGACTTACTATATACCATCTATTGTATTTTTTGGGATGAAAGAAAAAGTATTAGATTATGTCCTGACTGCCTTTCAAAGTCTACTTAACCAATTCACTGCTGCTAATTAGCATCTGGGTGCCCTGATAGGGCACCACCCTGGGCAATTCCTAGCCTTCCTCATGTATCAGACCTCCATAAGACTACTGTCCCCTTGTGGTGATGAACGAATTTATGTCCATTCCATGGTAAACATAAGTCTGTTTTCAAAGAACTTGGAATATGTTGACCATCTCATTGCATTATTCATCAGTTGGAATCACAGAATAAGGTAAAGTAAGGCCCAAAGATAGCTTTGTATATTGACCCTCACTAGAAGAAATGCTCAATGGCAAGAGAGTTTATAGATAACCTAGTTTCTCAACCTCTCAGCCTCTTGCAACAATAATGTACTTGCCACCTCAGCAGACATATTATATAATCAATACTTAGATGGCCATTATTGCTGCTGGGCATAAAAAATGCATTCAAAAGACGGGAGAATCTTCTGGAGACTCTCATTCTCTCAAGCAGGGCAGTCCTTAGGGAGGGTTTCCCTCCAAAAGCAGACAGCCAGAGGAAATGTTGACAGTGTCAAATGTCAGGCAGAATTTCTAGGGCAGCAATGCACTATGGGTCTCTTCCCTCCACCAGCAGGCTTCTGGACAGAAGACTGACTCTCGATGATGAATCAAAGGAGCCATTTAGGGTGTCCAAATATTTCCTTTACTGTTTTGTTTCAGAACTTTCCCCCAACCCCCTAATGTTATGAAGAGCAAGGATTAAGCTTTTCTATCATCATAACCACACTAATGAATACTAATTGGACATAAGGAAGTTGAAGATACAAAGAAAAAAAAACCCAAACAAACAAACAAAAAAACCTCTGGCACTGAATATAATGAAATATTTTTCACTGTAAATATGAGTAAAAGAATTTGACATGACTCAGCTAACCTCATTCAAGGGCTATCCCACTATATCGCCAAGAAGAATTGAGTAAGAAAAATAATTGATTAAAAGATTATTTAGGATCTGAGGCTCTATAAGACACTCTCTGAACCCTATTCTTTGAGGAAGTAGAGATATAGTTGATTTTTCCAGAAAGTTTATTTTCAAGAGACTCAGAGTAGTTTTGTACAAAGCCAGAATTAGGTCATACTTTCCAAGATCAATAGAGCTATATATTAAAAACTTTAGAAATACATATTGATAAAATATCTCATTTATTTTGTGAAAACCAGAACTATAAGGGGATATGGAATGAGAACAGGCATATTAAAATGCTAACAAAGAAATCTCCTCACAACTCCCCCTTCCCCACCCCACCCCCCAAATATTCAAGTAAGCATGTGGGATTTGCAATCAGGCTGCAACGGGGCGGGGGGGGGGGGGTCAGAGATCAAAAATAAATGGTGGGCCACAACATGCAGAGCTTTTAAAAAATAATGTCACATTCTTTCATTCCCAGCATAAGAAATGGGCAACTTGTTCAGGGCAAATAATTGTTTGAACTGAGGATTTTATTATTAATCTCTGAAGACTGCTGAATTTAGGGTCACAGTAAGGGTTGATTAGGTACAAGGTGCATAAAGCTCTCCTCTGTCGATGCTATTGAAAGAAGCAAGTAATTTAGATTCAGAATTGGTCTTGGATTGAAGCTCACTCCATTACCGACCATTTTCAATTTCAGCTATACAATAAACATCAAGCTCGGCAAGGAAATTAGTACATTTGGTAATGTATTGGAAGAGATGGGTGGGTCTTTGACAAGATGACACTTATCACCAAAGCTTCAGTTAATGAAACCCTTGAGTGGTATCTGCGTTTGACATATTTTGACATTTTTTGAAATCACATCCAGCTTTTTTTCCCCCACAATGTTCTTCTTTATGAGAGAAAAAAAAATCCATCTATCTTTAAAATGAGTACTGGAGTACTGCAATATTATTGGGAAAAAAAATTAAAAAGATGCTGCCTGCCACTGACAGGAAGAACAGGGTACTTTCTCAAAATCCGTAAGAAGCAACAGATTCACAGGATAAATTTTATTCAAATGAAGTCCATAATGCATTTCCAGGAGAAGCTTCAAGTTTAAATGGAGCATGTTTTTATCATACCTTTCCTGAAAGTACCTTTCACTATAAAATGCAATCTCATTAATGTGATCAATTTACATCACTGCAAAAAAAAAAAAACAACTCAAAACAATTCTGCCATTTTGAGTAATTATTTCCTGAAAATAATAGTTTTCTTTCTTTCTTTCTTTCTTTCTTTTTTTTTCTGCAAGGAAACTGCTTTTACTTTAGGAAAGGTGTGACTTTTAAAAGAGAAAATAATGAAAGGGAACAGAAAATGAAGGCCATATACCAAAGATAAAAAAAGTCAAGAAAGAAAAACTTTGGGGAAAAATAAAAGTACAAAATAAATAGGGGAAAAGCAGATAAGAATGAAGGCATCAAGAATGAACAATTTCTGGCCCCAAACTAGTTCTGACTAGATCACAACCCATAGTCTCTCACCAGAGTTCTCACGTTTACGTATAATTAAATGCTGTTTTATTGCCAACTGGCCTAGATAATGAAAAATTAGAAAAAGAAGAAAATGTTTCCAAAGTGACCGAAAATTTAGGTTCACACATTCTGAGGAGTGGTTTTTGTTATTTACTTTTTAGTTTTTTCTGAAAGCTGGGTGAAATTATTATGTATTCAGATATTTTAAATCTCACACAGCTCTATTGTTCAAGCCATGTTTTTTATCCAGTGCTGGGAGAACAGTGTAACAAAAAATACAAAGCGTTCTAAATGGGGGGGGGGGGGGCCTCTCTGAACCCTACTGGACCCGGGATGGCACTTGCAGTGTGGTAGGCCCAGCCGGGTGGTCTCTCTCATCTATCATTTACCCACAACGAGGAGGAGGTCACCTTGAAGTCTGGAATGGGGGATAGGAGAGAGAAAGAGCGTGAGGGAGGCAGAAAGAGCTGAGTGAGGAAAGAAAAAAGGCTGCTTAGATACTCTGGAAGAATTCAAAACACATCAAGAGGACTCTTTTTTAACCTCCACTCTGTAGGTGATTTCTTTAAAACCTTTAGACTCCTACCCTTTCTGACTTCCATAATCCAAATTTAAGACCCCAGATGCTACAGTGAAGGGAAAGGAAAAAAAAACTAACTTCTGTATTAGCTCCAGGTCTTAATATTGTCATCTCAAAAAGCTGAATTCAACATTTCCCTGACTGGTGACTCTGATCCCTACCCCCTAAAACAAAATAACGTCATATAAAAATGCAATGGGCACTGTGGAGTTCTTCGATCATCTAATAATCCAGGGTCTGAGGATTATTTCTACTAGTCCTCACTTGCCCTATAGGTGTGGAAAAAAACTGAGTTAACTGTATTTAAGTAGGATGACATATCACCTGACATATTACAGTTCAACTGTTTTTAATATCATAGTATGACCATAATATCATATGACCCTATGCTCCATAAGAGTTTTCCTTTTATTTTGGTGATAATAATAATAATAAAAGTGGAATAACCAAACTTCGCATGAGAGGCTATTACTTACCATATTCAGTGATGCACTTAGCTGCGAGGCCCTGGAACCTTTTACCACTAGGTCCATTTTGATTAGTTGATACCCACATCACAGCAGTTAATTATTTCCTTATGTTAAAATATTAACCAAAATGAGTGATCACCAGTGAAGCCTTTTTATAATTATAATTCATTAATTACTTGTGTAAGTATTTGTTTAATGTTTCCTCATACCCTCAAAGTCTCATCTCTTGAGAGAGCAAGGGACAATTTCTTTTTTGTGTCTCCTCTGCTTAGGGCATTCTTGTCGTATAGTAGCCACTCAAGAAATTGTTTTTTGAATGACAGGATTCCCCACATATCCACATTATAGGAGTTGTAACAGAATGAAGAACGACCATTTTAATCTCTTTGTGGCATTAACTGCTTATTCTTTTAGAGTCATTCTGGCATTGAAAATGTAAAGACTGGAGGGACATTTCTTACTGAGAATTATTATTTGATCTCCTGGTTTTTTAATACGATCTTTTTTGAATCAGCTTTGTCTGATGTCCTGAAGTTCAGTGTCTTCAAAATTAAACCTCCAGTCTTCTGCAGGGTAGAGAATGAGAAGTAAATCAGCTGCTTGTGGTAGAGTGGAACTGGGGGTCCAACTGTGAATTATAGGATTTTAAGGTAATTTCTGTTTTCAGCATTAACTGAATACCATTTTCAAGGACATTGTGCCAATAGTTCATGAGCTTTTCTGGAGTAATTTGATATGAATCATTTGGAGACAGGGCTTCTTAGGCTACCAGTATAAGTTTCAACTTTCTCTGGTCTAAGTCAAAATATTAACTGTTTTTTGTCTCTCATTTTCCTCATTTTTGTGTTATTTTGCCACTTTTTAAATTTATACAGTTCTATTATTCCAGTGTGGTTTTGGGAAGAAGCATGGGTCAAAGCAGGTGTTAGTTTATTATCTCATAGTTTAATATAGTTTTCCCCAGTTATATTTATGAAATGTTTCATATAAATAACAGACATATACATATAGAAGTATATTTGCATATAAAATATACATAGGCATATTTGTGTGTATATTTTTGCCCATGTGCCCACATACATATGTGTGAACCATATAATATGCCCTATCAATCTATTCATCTATCTACCATCTATATTTGGAAAGTGAAAGAATAATATAATAAACATCTATATCCCCACCACCTAAATAAATGCCCTTGTGTTTTTCCTTGTATTCTCCTGCCTCCCCACTAAAGGGAACCATTGTCCCAAATTTTGTGTCTAAAATTCTCTCATTTTTCATTTTTTCTCACTTACGTATATTCCTGAATTAACACTTTACTAAATTATGCTACAGTACTAACTTATACAAAGAGAGGTTTATTTATTTACTTATTTATTTTTTGCTCAAGTATACATTTGATGCTGGTTGGCTGTGTGCCTATGAGTCAGCTTTGGCTCTGTTCCATGTCTTCTTCATTTCATGACTCAAGCTAAAGGAATAGCACCTTTTTCAGTGTCATCATAAAGGAAAATGAGCAGAGGTAAAACCGTGTGATGACTCTTAAACCTGCCAGAAAATGGCACATATCAATTCCATCATGTTTCACTGGCCAAAACTGTTATCAGTAAGAAGGGTGTATCACAGGAGGGACACTACAAGATACATGGCAAAGGACAGGGATGTATAACTCCCTTACAGAAAATGATAGTGAAGAGTACAAAACAATAGTACAATTGACTGCAATCTGCTCTCTTGGTCACAAATATTCAGCTCACTCTTTCATGTAATAATACATTCTCCCTATTCCCAAGGAAAACATTCAATGATATATCTCATGACAGCACCAGACTATAGATCCAGGATTTTGTGATCACCTTAACATCAGATCCAGAGACAGCTCCTCTTCATTTGTAGACCCATGAACTAAAACTAAAACTGTCTGCTGAACATGGCAATTCTGAGCACTGAGTAACTGTAGTAAGACCCTCCATCATAGTGGGAAGAAATGCCTCTTGATTAGGCTCATTCTGCTCTTTATGTGTCTACCTCTTCAGCCCATGCTTCTAGAGAACTCTTGAATCTACCATCTAGGCAGTTTTTCCTTGTCCCTTATCCTCACTGGACCACATCCGAAAAGAGCACTGGAGAATATGTTGTCTTGGGGTGACAATTTTCTTGCTCTTAGAGCCTAGCTCTTAATCTAGGCTGATGGCTATTTTGACAGTATGAATCTCTCAACAACTTCATCAGCTTTTTATACCAACAGCCACATTGGCAATTTTTTTTTTCAAGACATGCTTCTCTTCTGTAGACTTACACAGAGGATTTGTTGTTGTTTTTGTTGTTTAGCTTATCAGACTTCTATGGGGGAAGATATATTCTTGGGCTCTTTTAAGTCATTTGTGCACCTGAAAAGATTTACCAGCTATTGTCATCATAATCATTTCAACAAAAAGCACCCCTCACATCTTTGATTGGTCTACGACTCCCCAAAGCTAAGTTCTAATCAGCTTTTGTCACTCAGAGGTATTCTCAGCGTTACTTTTGGATATGAGAATAAGTTGCATCTTCCAACCCTGTAAATCCCCAGCTTTCTGACTTTCTTTCATTTCTTTTCATATTTGCTTACAAATTGGCCAATCCTTTTCTGAGCTCATTTCTTTTTCTGTACCACCATGTCAAATGAAGCCAAAAGCACTTAGAGGAGTTGCTAGTAATATTCTGTTTCCCAATCTCTTAGCCTAATGTCACAAAATCATTCAGTATATTATCTGCATTTTACGTTATTGTGGCTATAGTTTCATTAAGTGTTGTGCCACTGCATAATGAGTTGCCATCCTTCTGGCCTCTAATCCTGCTACCCACTACTCTGTGACAAACTCAGAGGGACATATTTTAGGGGTTTTGTTATGGCAGCATCTACTGTAAGGTAACAAGCTCCATGTTACAAAAATTAAGAAGTATTTTTTACTCATGTTATAGAGTTCTACCTTGACTATGTGTTGGCTGAAGCTTTTTTCCCTGTGTACTCGTCCAGGATGAAGAGAACAGACCTCATCTGGGACATGCTATGCTTGTGGCAGATGGAGGAGGGTGATGGCAGAACCATATGTTGATTCTTAAAGTTTATTCTCAGAGTGGCATGCGTCACTTCTACTCACATTCAGTTTCAAAAGTAAGTCACACGACTGACTAACATCCATGTTGTAAAAAATAAAATCCACAACAAAGATAGGATAGTGAATATTTTGAGTAAATAATACAATGTACCATAACCCCTGAATATATTGCATTGGTGTGCATGTTTTTGAACTTTATATAAAGAAAATCATAAACTATATATTCTTTTGTGACAAATTTTTTTGGAGTTCAAGATTTTATTTGTAGATTTCATCCATGTTAATGTGCATAGTGTTGTTCACTCATCAGTGCTATATGGTGCTCCATTGTGTGAATGTGTGTGTGTGTGTGTGTGTGCGTGTGTATACCTATATATCGATATATATCTATATATAATGGATCTATATATCGATATATATATCCATTACAGCTGTTTCCAGTGTTTGTTTATTTTTCCTATTTTACACAATGCTTTTAAAAAGTCTTTGACAAGTCTTTCAATGCATACATGAAAATGTGTTTTTGGAATATATATAAGGAGAGAAATTTTGGGGTCATAGGGTTTATATATCTTCAAATGTGTTCATTAATGCTGGATTTGTTTTCTAAAGTAACTATATCAATTTATATTTCAGCCAAAAATATGTAAGAGTTCTCATTGTTCCACACCCTTGAAACATTTGGTATTGTCAGACATTTTTAACACAACTGCCAATCAGGTGGGTATCTCAGTGAGGTTTATAACTATTGTATTTCTCTGTTTATATATTGCGTGTTTACATATTGCATGTGTCTGTGGACCATTCATATGTCATTCTTTATGATATATCTAAATATATCTTTGAGGTGTTTTTCTGTTGGATTATCTATAATTTTGTATTGATTTTTAGGAAGAATTGAAAAATACTTATACATTTTCAATACTATTCCTTTATTAGTTACATGTGTTTCATACATTCTCCTAACATTCTCCTAAGGCTTGCCTTTTCACTTTTAAAATGGTATCTTTGACAAACAGAAGTTTTGATTTTAATGTAGACAAGTCAATCAGTGTTTTCCTTTATGAGTAGTATTTTTTCTATCTTGTATAAGTAATCCTTGTCTACATCAAGATCATAAAGATACTAAATTTTCTAAGAATTTTAAAGTTTTGCTTTTTATGATGAAGCCTTTTGTTAAAAGTTTTTATTTAAATTCCAGTTAGTTAATATAGGGTGTAATATTAGTTTCAGGTGCAGAATTTAGTGATTCAAGACTTACATACAATACCTGGTGTTCATCACAATATAATGAAGTCTTTAATACACTTAGAATTGATTTCTATGTATGGTGGATGTTATGTGAATTAAATTTTATTTTTTACAACTGGAAAATTAATTGTCTAAGTATCTTTTATTGTGTCCTATCATATTTATATATTTTATTCAAAAGTATATTTTAAAATTACAAAATCTAATTGTATAAAAATGCAACTGATTTTTATATATTGATTTTATATCCAGTAATCTTGCCAAATTCTCTTACTAATTTAAAATTTGATTTTGGATTAATGTTTATAGAACAGTATTACTTATGAATAAAAACAACTTTTTGCTTATTTTCCAGTTTTCATAACTTTGTTTTATTAAAAATTTTTTTCCCTTATTTAACTGCTAGGACTTTAATGGAAGTGTTGACCGTGGGTATTATTCTCTTGTTCCTAAGTTTAAGAGGATGCTTTTTAACATTTCACCATTTATCATAATGTTTGCTGTAGAGTTTTCTTTTTTCCTCTTCTTGATAAACATACAAATTATATTAACAGATTTTCTAACATCATATTAACCTTACATTTCTGGATATATATCTAACTTGGTAATGTTTCTTTTTAAAAAAATCTTTTTATAGATAGAAACAGTTTGCTAATATTTTATTTAGGATCTTAGCATATTTGAGTAAGATTAGTTTATAACTAATCCTGTCTGCACTGTTCTTCCCCTCAGACTTGGTATTGTTTTTGTTTTACCAAATCTATATGAAATTCACAAAGTGTGTTAAGGAATGGTACCTGTGTTTCTATCGTCTGAAAACTTTCTGTAAAATTTGAGTTGTCTGTTCCTTACAAGTTCATTAGAATGTACTTGACAAAAAAACTAGGTCTTTTTCTTCCCTTTTTTTCTTTCAGAAAAGTCATTATTGTTGGTTTAATTTTTATATGGTCACAGAATTATGTAGCACTTCTAGTCCTTTTCAGTTTTGATAAAATATTCTTTTTCCCCCTTCTATCTTCAGTTTTCAAATTTACTGGAATAAAGTTGTTCATGATATTCTCTTATTTACTTTTACTTCTGTTTCATTTACAGTTATGTCCTATTCTTAATCCTAATATTTTATTTATATTTCTTGGGCAATCTTCATGGAAGTATATTTATTTTATTAATTTTTTCAAGTAATCAACTTTAGGCTTTGCTGGCCATTTGTCTATTTTTCCCTGTTTTATTATTTCCTTTGATACAACTTCTATAGATTTAATTAAAATATTAAAATTATTCATAGGCCACTGGGATGGACAAGGCTTTGATGCAAACCATTCCCAAAGGTGGTAGTGAATAAAAATGTAAACCTAGAAAAACAACTTGGTTGCATCAAAACAAAGAATATAATTTAGGAGCATAGAATTCTTATTGTTTTTCAAATGGTATGTATCTCTTTGGTAATTTTCTTACTGACCCTTCTTTTTAATCCTGAATTTAATACAGAAGTTGACTGTAAACTCTATATAATTCTCTAGCTCAAGATTAAAGAATAGATCTTTTCATCTAAATTTTCTAATATCAAGATTCCTAGTGAAAGTAGCAAAATAAACAGATGGCTTATGTCTGAAAATTACATATCATTTTCCTCGCTTTAAGAAAAATTGTGTAGCCAAAAGTAAAATTCATAAGATTTTAGTGCTATATGTATAACATAATAAAGCACTAGCTATATACCTGGAGAAAAATCACTGGACATAGTTAAAATTTGGCTACATATATGCGACTTTCACATACTCATGATGGTCACAGATTTCATGGATTTCACAGTGGCATTGTGTGGCCAACCACCGCACCAATAATCTAAATGAAGACCCAATGATAGGAAACAATGCTTATTTTTTTTATTAGATAGTATTAGCATACTCTCAAATAAACAGGTATTTATTTTTCAGCACCCTTTCCATAAAATTATCAACTCTATGTTACAGAAACCCCTTTTTCCAGTAAGAAATGAATTAGGGCCACAGGGGCTCTCTTGGAAAAAAATACATCGTGGAAGTTTAATAATTCTAGGAAGGTTTGTAACCCTTTCTTTGATTTAAGACTGAGCAAAATTTTGGTTTGCATAACTCTTGAATTAATTGAGGTCATTACCAATAGCAATGAAGTAATTTGAGAAGCTGACATTTCTCTTATTTACACACCTGATATATTAAAATGATATAGAATTTCTGGAAATTTTCAATCAATTTAGTCTTTGTAGAACTTGTAATCACCAAAATAATATCTAGAATTCTAGATAGAAGATTTCAATAAAATATGGGGGAAAAGAGCAAAAGGAATTCCAAAGAGAAGGCACTTAAATCATCATGTCCCCTCATATGTTTTGGTGTTCTCTTCCATGAGTATCTATTGCTGAACTTGGGAAGACAAATGTGGCAAAGATCTTCCTTCCAGCAAAACTGTGAGACGATGATTAACTTCAGGCATGAGGTAAGGGTATTATTCAAAGCCCATTTGTAGTCAGTGATCTGCCCTTAATCACTTCCTAGATTAGCATTCAGTCCTTAATTACTCACTAGAGAACACTAGTTCCTCTTTAGAAAGTTATCATTGCCCATGCATCATTGCCTCAAGACATCTCTCTAGGCTCTACCTCACAATTCTACTAGAGTAGTTTTCCATAATTAATTTCATTCCAATTTAATAATTTTTACTATCAGTGACCTATTGTTTCCTAAATGTTCTCTTTAAAAATGAATGATTAAAATTTTCTTATTCATCCTAAACAATAGTATCTATGAAATAATAGGTTGCATATACTAGTGACCTTTCTGGTATAAATTAACATAAACTATTAACTACTAAAATTGTTAAAATATGCAATCCACTTGCTTCAACTTCTGGTAATGGTAACACATGGTATGTAGTTTGGTCCAATTTCACAAAAGAAACTAGAAAATTGGGAAAAGTGTTTTTTTTAAAAATTATCTTGAAGGTAGTATAGAGCCAACAAGATAATGAAGAACTACTGGTCTAGGATTCTAGGACAAGAGGTAACCAAAAGTGAGTCAGGAATTTAGGACCACTTTTGCCCTGGTAGAAATTTCTTATTCTGGAATAAGCAACTGAGAGACTGAATGAAACTGACATTTTCATAGAGTTACAGGAAGGAGATTTTAGTTCAGAGCCCGCAGATGATAAACAGACACAGTGAACATTCCTGCTTTGGGATGAGACCACAAAGGGATGTATCCTAAGGAACAGAGTAAACAATAAATAGATAAGTTCTTTCATTCAGCCTTAAATTATCTTAATCCCTGAAACAGAATTAAAGTACTATCATATTATTAGAGAGTTCAGGTATCTAAGAATGTGTGTGCCCCCAGACGTCTTAAGATGCCCTCAGAAGCCTTTAGAAAGGAAGTAATACCTCTTAGACACTACACTATTTCTATAAACAATTTAGAACTGTAATTTCTAGCACATAATTTTGAAAAATAGTCCCATAAAGAGCAAGATAACATGAGAAAAGCCCAGCAGAAACCCATAACAATAAAATTATTTGATAGAGGGTTCAGAAATAGGCATAACTTGGTAAAGACTTTAAAGTTGTTGTTTTTTTTCCTTTGAGAGAGAGAGAACACAAGTAGGGGAGGGGCAGAGAGAGAGGGAGAGAGAGAATCCCAAGCAGGCTCAGCGTAGAGCTTGATTCAGGGCTCAAACTCAGTAACCATGAGATCAGACATGAGCTGAAATCAAGAGTTGGAAACTTAACTGACCAACCTACCCAGGTACCCTGATAAAGGCTTTAAAATAAATCTGTTTACCATGCTCAAGAAGATTTAAAAAAAAACATATTGTTTTGGCAGGAAAAAAACTTAATGGAAATGCTAAAACTGAAAACAGGAACTGAAATAAAAAACTCAATGAACGGATAGGACTAATAGATATGACCCAGCCAAAAAGAGATTTAGTTACCTAGAAGATCCTCAGTGAAGCTTAAAGAAATAAAATGATGGAAAACACAGGAGAGACAGAAAGAGATCTAGAGGACACAGTGAGAGAGCCTAACATTTAAATTGAGTACTAAATATAGAGGAGAAAAAATAATGGGCCTGAAGCAGGATTAGAGGAGAGAAAGAATTATATTGAAGCAAATTCTGAGTAGGACATTAAGTTACAGATTCAAGAAGCACCATAAATTCCAGGTAAAACAACTGAAAAATAAATCGACACTGAGGCATTAAAGGATAAAACTGCTAAAACCTGAAAATGGAAAAAAATAAAATTAAAAGTCAGAGAAAGGTATTACCTTTAAAAGAACAATAACCAGACCTATAGCTTACTCTTCAGGAAGAACAACAAACCTCATCTAACAATAAAATGGTATCTTTCAAGCGTTTTAAAAAAAAAAGCTGTCGATCTCATTTCTAAAATTGATGGTGTAAAAAAAACTTTTCAGATTAACAAAATGAGGCAATTTCCCAGAAGCACACTAAAATAAACATTAAAGGATGTTCTTCTGACTGAAATGACAGAATGAAAAAGATCTCATATGGAAGCTCAGAAATATTAAAAGTAATAAAGAGCAATGGAAAGGCTAATATAGTAAGGAGTCTGGCCCCATGTTTTGATATTTGAGTACTAAAAGCTTTTAAGCTACACACTCCCCTCATCCCCTTCTGCTCCCCACCTGAGGATGCTAATAAGAGATCCTGGGTGCTTAACTCCCTCCTTTAATGACAGTGGAAGATTAAACCTAGTCAAGCTCTTACACATGCACAGGAAGTCTCATCCCAGCACCACCCTCTAACTACCATAAAAAAAATTTAAACCAATCTCTTTTTCCTATTCTCCCAAGGTTTTCAGACCAACTTGAGATATCTGCCCTGCTTTCCCTAAACAACTTCATCTGGAAAGTAATAAACCTTTCATACCCTTTTTACATGTGTGTGGCATCATCAGTCTTAATTGAAGCAAATGTGGGATGAGGGATTATCCTATTTCTGAAGAGTGGCTAACATAGCTAAATAAGTGTAAATAAAAATAATTATTAGTTATGCAAGAGTCATAAGAGTGTTTTATTGGGTTTATTATATATATTTACACACATATGTATGTACATGTACATAACTATGTACATATATACATACATATATATGTAAGTATATATGTGTATATATATATATATATATATAATTAAAAGGAGGGTAAATGAAATTAAATTATTCTAATGTCTTTGACCAACTTTCATTCATGTGGGTAGAGTCTGAAAGAACCAATTAATATTACATTTCATAAGCCAAACATATGTGGTACAATCCCTAAGATAATTACTGAAAGAAGACTAAGAGTGCACATCTTTTGAGGAAATAGAAGGAAAATGGAATAATAAAAAATTATCAACATAAATGAAGGTGAGAAAAAATAAGAAAAGAACAAAGTATGCAGAACAAATAGAAAGCTCATAATAAAATGATAAATTTAAATTCAATTTGATCAGTCATTACATTAAATATAAATAGACTGAATAGACCAATTAAAAGATAAAGACAAATATAATCAGACTACATTAGAAACCATATTCTTTTTATGAGACATCTAAAATCTACAGACAATAAAAACAAGCAAAGGAAAAAAAGAGAGACAGAAAGCAAAAAACAGACTCTTAAATATAGAGAACAAACTGATGGTTATCAGAGAGGAGGTGGGTGGGGGATGGGTTAAATATGGGATAGGGATTAAAGAGTACACTTGTGATGAGCACTGGATGTCACCTGCAAGTTTTGAATCAAGAGACTGTACACCTGAAACTAATACTATACTGTATGTTAACTAACTGGAATTAAAATAAAAACTTAAAAAATATTGAAAATAAAATGGTAAAAAACTTTACAAAATAAAATTTCTGTAATCATAATGTCAGGTAAAGAAGAATTAAAGGCAAAGAGATATTTTATAACAATTCTATATTTGTATGTATCTAATAACATAGCCTTAAAATAAAGTAACACTTAACAATAAAAAATAATAGACGAACCCACAGTTATAGTGTAAGGTTATAACTTTTTGTACTAAAAGCAAGCAGATAGAAAAATCAGTTAAGATACAGTGGAATAACATAAATAACAATTTGACCTAATTAACATGGATAAAATAATACATCTAAAAACAGATTAATACACACTGTTTTTAACCACACCTGTAACATTTCAGAAATTTACCATTTCATGGGCCATAAGGTTCTACAAATTTTTTTAAATGTTTTATTTATTTTTGAGAGAGAGAGAGACAGTGTGAGCAGGGGAGGGTCAGAGAGAGAGAGAGAGAGAGAGAGAGAGAGAGAGAGACAGAATCCAAAGACAGTCTCCAGGCTCTGAGCTAGCTGTCAGCACAGAGCCCGACGCAGGGCTCGAACCCACGAACCATGAGATCATGACCTAAGCCGAAGCCAGACACTCAACCGACTGAGCCACCCAGGCACCCCAGGTTCTACAAATTTTAAAGAATTAAAATCATACAAAGTATTGCCTAGGGTCACAATGCAATTAATTTATAAATCAATTAAAATTTTACCAGAGTACCCCTGTTGATTTAGAAATTGAGAAATATGTTTTAAGTAAATGATGACTCAGTGAAAAGAATATACTGAAAAATATAAATATTTTATTTGGAGGATAATAAAATTACCAAATATCAAAATATGTAGGATACAGCTAGAGGCATGCTTAGAGGAAAATTTAGAGCTTTATAAGCACATATTCAAAGGGAATCAAAGCTGGGAGGGACCAAGATGGCAGAGCAGCATGGAAGTTTTCTGCTTTTCTCTTCCCTGAAATGCAACTAAATCAGCACCAAACCATTTTGCACACCTAGAAACCTGATCTGAGGATTAACACAACAATCTGCATAATTTGAGCCACAGAACTCAGCAGAACTGGGGGAGTGAGAAGCTGTGGAGGGTAGAGAGCTATTTTTGCGGAGAGTGGTCAGAGAAAGGGGGGAGAGTACAGGAAAGTAGCTGGAGAGAAAGAGTGGAAACACCCACAAGTGACTGAACAAGAAAGGGAGAAAGGAGAGGGTTTCAATACCATTAGGACTCTATAAACAGGGGAGAGCAGTCAGAAATTCTGAAGCTTAATACCCAGTGGGTGCTCTGGTGAGAAGGGCAAATCCTCAGGAGCAGGCAGCAAGGTCCAAAGGGTTTGTGGGCCACACAGGAAGAAGGGGTTCCCCTGCTAGGAGGGCATTTGGTAGAGGATGTATGGCCTCTCCACAGGCAAAGGTCCCAGTGGACCCCAGAGAACAGCCACATTTGCTAGCAATAGAACAAAGACACTAGGGTGCAGTGAAACCTGGTGCCAGTTGTGCGTGGTGATTTACCATAATCCCTGAACCTCTGCAACAGCATGATTGCACGAACATTCCTGGGTGCAAGTCAGACTCAGCCATTGCTTGGCGAGATCATCCCTCAGAGGGTCAGAGTAGGTCCAAATCACAGGGCCCTCAGAGGTTAGGAGTTTGGAAACACAGCCCCATCTGAGATACAATTTGGGAGGGAGGTGTTGCCTGGCAGGCTGACTGCTTGGGTGCAGACAGTGTAAAAGCATGGAGTGGACAGAAGCCAGAAACAAAGGAGGGGTGCTTGATTGCAAGTGGGTGAGAGCGTAGTGTTATTGGGCCAGAAACTGGGAAGCTAGGTGCAGCCATTTTCACCTCTCCCTGAACGTACACTTACATGCACATTTGCACATGTGCCACACCTATCCACCTCAGTAAGCTAAGCAGTGCCACCTAGTGGAGAATGGAGCTCTTACACCAAGCCCCATCCAGCTGTGCCAACCAAGCCCTAGAGGACCAGCATAAGTCTCTCCGCCTGCTTAGTGTACAGACTATAAAATGCTTCATAGTTTGACTTCTAGGGAAAACTGGATGTAATTTCATTCAAATTTCATTCTGTTCACTGGTCCATCTATCTGTGTTTTTTGTTTCTTTTTCTTTTCTTAATCTTGGGTACAGAAAGAGAAAACATTTATTTTTATTTTCCGTTTTTATAATTTTTTTGTTTTTTACTATATTTTTACTTTTTAGTAAATTATTTTATTTTATTTTATTTTACTTAATTTTATTTTATTCCATTTTATCTATACATTTCTTGTAATTTTTAAACGTTTTCTTACTTTTTTTTCATTTATTTTCTTTCCCTTTTTTCTCTATTCTATCAAGCTTTTTACAACAACCAGACCAAAACACACCTAGGATCTAGCTTCCTTTATTTGATTTTTGCATTGTTTTTAGTTTTTAATTTTAATTTTTAATTTTATTAATTATTTTTCTTCCTCCAAAATGACAAATGAAGGAATTCATCCCAAAAGAAATAATAGGAAAAAATGACAGCCTGGGACTAAATCAACACAGATACAAGCAAGATGTTTGAACTAGAATTTAGAATCATAATAATAAGAATACTATCTAGGGTTGAAAAAAGCATAGAATCCCTTTCTGTGGAGATAAAAGAAGTAAAATCTAGTCAGGATGAAATTTAAAATGCTATAACTGAGATACAATCTCAAATGGATGCCACAGCAGCATGGATGGATGAAACAGAGCAGCAAATCAGTGATACAGAGGACAAACTTATGGAGAATAATGAAGCAGAAAAAAGAGGGAAACTAATGCAAAAGACCACACTATAAGAATTAGAGAACTCAGTGATTCATTAAAAAGAAATAACATCCAAATCATAGGGGTTCCAGAAGATGAAGAGAGAGAAAAAGGGGTAGAAAGTTTATGTGAGAAAATCATAGTGGAAAACTTTCCTAGCCTGGGGAAAGACACAGATATCAAAATTTAAGAAGCACAGAGAACTCCCATTAGATTCAACAAAAACCAATCATCAACAAGGCATATCATAGTCAAATACACAAAATACACAGGCAAGGAAAGAATTATGAAAGCAGCAAGGGACAAAAAGTCCTTAACATATAATGGAAGACAGATCAGGTTTGCAGCAGACTTAGTCACAGAAACTTGGCAGGCTAGAAAGGAGCGGCAGGATATATACAACTTGCTGAATCAGAAAAATATGCAGCCAAGAATTCTTTATCCAGCAAGACTGTCATTCAAAATAGAAGAAGAGATAAAAAAATTTCCCACAAACTTTTGTTTGTTTCAGACAAACAAAAACTAAAGGAGTTCATGACCACTAAACCACCCTGCAAGAAATTTTAAGAGGGATTCTCTGAGGGGAGAAAAAACAAAACAAATCAAAAAAGACAAAAAGCAACAAAGACTAGAAAGGACCAGAGAATATCACCAGAAACTCTAAATCTACAGGCAACACAATGGCAATAAATTCATATCTTTCAGTACTCACTATAAATATCAATGGACTAAATGCTCCAATCAAAAGACACAGGGTAACAGAATGGATAAGAAAACAAGATCCATCTATATGCTATTTACAGGAGACCCATTTTAGACCTATACACACCTTCAGATTGAAAGTGAGGGGATGGAGAACCAACTATCATGCTACTTGAAGTCAAAAGAGAGCTGGAGTAACCATACGTACATCAGACAATCTAGATTTTAAAATAAAGACTGCGGGGCACCTGGATGACTCAGTTGGTTAAGCTTCCGACTTTGGCTCAGGCCGTGATCTCACAGCCTGTGGGTTCGAGTCCCGCATCGGGCTCTGTGCTGACAGCTCAGAGCCTGGAGCCTGCTTCAGATTCTGTATCTCCCTCTATCTCTGCCTATCCCCCACTCATGCTCTGTTTCTCTCTGTCTCAATAATAAATAAACATAAAAAATTTAAAAAAAAGAAGTAATAACTCTCCTGACTTAAAAAAAAATAAATAAAATAAAATAAAGTAAAATAAAGACTGTAACAAAAGATGAAGAATGGCATTATATCATAATTAAGGGGTCTATCCACCAAGAAAACCTACAATTGTAAACATTTATGCCCTCCATGTGAAAACACCCAAATATATAAATCAATTAATCATAAAGAAATCAAACATAAAGAAGCTTGTTGATAATAATGCCCTAATAGTAGGGGACTCAACACCCCACTTACAGCAATGGACAGATCATCTAAGCAGAAAATCAACAAGGAAACAATGGCTTTGAATGACACACTGGACTGAATGGAGTTAACAGATATATTTAGAGCGTTTCATCCTAAAGCAGCAGAATACACATTCTTCTCGAGTGCACAGAGAACATTCTCCAGAATATGTCACATGCTGGGACACAAATCAGCCCTCGACAAGTACAAAATGATTGAGATCATACTGTGCATATTTTCAGACCACAGTGCTATGAAACTCAAAATCAACCACAAGAAAAAATTTGGAAAGACAATGAATACTTGGAGATTAAAGAACATCCTACTAAATAATGAATGGGTTAACCAAGAAGTTAAAGAGGAAATTAAAAAGTACATGGAGGCTGATGCAAATGATAACACCACAGCCCCGAAACTCTGGCATGCAGCAAAGGCGGTCATTAAGAGGGAAGTATATAGCAATCCAAGCCTTCCTAAAGAAGGAATAAAGGTCTTAGATACACAATCTAACCTTACATCTTAAAGAGCTGGAAAAAGAACAGCAAATAAAACCCCAAACCAGCAGAAGATGGGACATAATAAAGATTAGAGCAGAAATCAATGCTATCAAAAAAAAAAAAAAAAAGTAGAACAGATCAATGAAACCAGGAGCTATTCTTTGAAGGAATTAACAAAATTGATACACCCTTAGCCAGTTTGATCAAAAATAAAAAGGAAAGGACCCAAATAAATAAAATAAAGTATGAAAGCAGAGAGATCACAACAAACACTGCAGAAATACAAACAATAGTAAGAGAATATTATGAGAAATTGTATGCCAATAAATTGGGCAATCTGGAAGAAATGGACAAATTTCTAGAAACATATAAACTGCCAAAACTGGAACAGGAAGAAATAGAAGTTTCTGGGTTTGAGCAGACCCATAACCAGTAAAGAAACTGATTTAGTAATCAAAAATCTCCCAAAACAAAAGAGTCCAGGACCAGATGGGGAATTCTACCAAACACTTAAAGAAAAGTTAACACCTATTCTCTTGAAGCTGTTCCACAAAATAGAAATGGAAGGAAAACTTCCAAACTCATTTTATGAGGCCAGCATCACCTTGATTCCAAAGCCAGACAAAGACCCCAATAAAAAGGAGAACTATAGATCAGTTTTCCTGATGAACATGGATGCAAAACTTCTCAACAAGATACTAGCCAACTGGATCCAACAATACATTTAAAGAATTATTCACCACTTCAAGTGGGATTTATACCTGGGATACAGAGCTGGTTCAATATCCACAAATCAATGTGATACATCACATTAATAATAGAAAGGACAAGAATCACATGATCCTCTCAATAGATACAGAGAAAGCATTTGACAAAATACAGCATCCTTTCTTGATAAAAACGTCAAGAAAGTAGGAATGATAGAAGGATCATACTTAAAGATCATAAAGGCCATATATGAAAGACCCACGACTACCATCATTCTCAATGAGAAAAAACAGAGCTTTCCCCCTAAGGTCAGGAACACAACAATGATGCCCACTCTTGTCACTGTTATTCAACATAGTATTAGAAGTCCTAGCCTCAGCAAACAGACAACACAAAGAAATAAAAGGCATCCAAATTGGCAGGGAGGAAGTCAAACTTTCACTCTTTGTGATAATATAATACTCTATATGGAAAATCCCAAAGATTTCACCAAAAACTGCTAGAACTGATCCATGAATTCAGCAAAATCACAGGATATAAAATCAATGCACAGAAACTGGTTGCATTTCTATACACCAATAATGAGGCAGCTGAAAGAGAAATCAAGGAATCGATCTCATTTACAATTGCATCAAAACCCATAAAATACCTAGCAATAAACCTAACCAAAGAGGTGAAAAATCTAACACACTGAAAACTATAGAAAGCTTATGAAAGAAATTGAAGAAGACACCAAAAAATGGAAAAATATTCCATGCTTATGGACTGGAAGAACAAATATTGTTAAAATATCAATACTACCCAAAGCAATCTACATATTCAATGCAATCGCCATCAAAATAACACCAGCATTCTTCACAGAGCTAGAACAAACAATCCTAAAATGTGTATGGAACCCAGAAAAGTCCCCAAATAGCCAAAGCAATCCTGAAAAAGAAAACCAAAGCTGGAGGCATCACAATTCTGGACTTTAAGCTGTATTTCAAAGCTGTAATCATCCAGTCAGTATGGTACTGGCAAAAAACAGACATTTAGATCAATGAAACAAAATGGAAAATCCAGAAATGGACCCACAAATGTATGGTCAACTAATCTTTGACAAAGAAAGAAAGAATATCCAATGGAATAAGGACAGTCTCTTCAGAAAATTGTGTTGGGAAAACAAGACAGCAACATGCAGAAGAATGAACCTGAACCACTTTCTTATGCCATACACAAAAATAAACTCAAAATGGATGAAAGACCTAAACATAAGACAGGAAGCCACCAAAATCCTAGAGGAGAAAGCAGACAAAATCTTCTTTGACCTCAGCCACAGCAACTTCTTACTGAACATGTCTGGAGGCAAGGGAAATAAAAGCAAAAATGAACTATTTCAAAATGTTAAAAAATGTTCAAAATGCTCAAAATATTTAAAAATGAACTAAAAAAAAGGACCTCATCAAGATAAAAACTCCCTGCATGGCAAAGGGAACAATCAGCAAAACTAAAAGGCAACCGACGGAATGGGAGAAGATGTTTGCAAATGAAATATCAGATAAAGGGTTAGTATCCAAAATCTATAAAGAACTTATCAAACTCAACACCCAAAAAACAAATAATCCAGTGAAGAAATGGGCAAAAGAAATGAATAAACACTTCTCCAAAGAATCCATCCAGATGGTAAACCGACACATGAAAACAAGCTCAACATCACTCATCATCAGGGAAATACAAATCAAAACCACAGATACCACCTCACACCAGTCAGAATGGCTAAAATTAACAACCCAGGCAACGACAGATATTGGTGAGGATGCAGAGAAAGAGGAACCCTTTTGCACTGCTGGTGGGAATGCAAACTGGTGCAGTCACTCTGGAAAACGGTATGAAGGTTCCTCAAAAAATTAAAAATAGAACTACCCTATAACCCAGCAATGGCACTACTAAGTATTTATCCAAAGGATGTAGGTGTGCTGTTTTGAAGGGGCACATGCACCCCAATGTTTATAGCAGTGTTATTGACAATAGCCAAAGTATGAAAAGAGCCCCAAATGTCTATCAACAGATAAATGGATAAAGAAGATATGGTATATATATATATAATGGAGTATTACTCAGCACGCAAAAAGAATGAAATCTTGCCATTACAACAACATGGATGGAACTAGAGTATATTATGCTAAGTGAAATTAGTCAGAGAGGACAAATATCATATGACTTCAGTCTCAAAACATAAGAGACTCTTAAATATAGAGAACTGAGGGCACTGGAGGGGGTTGTGGGTGGGGGGATGGACTAAATGGGGAAGGGGCCCTAAGGAGGACACTTATTGGCATGAGCACGGGGTATTATACATAGGGGATGAATCACTGGATTCTACTCCTGAAATCATTATTGCACTCTATGCTAACTAACTTGGAAATTTTTAAAAAATAAATAATAAAAATAAAACAGAAACATGAAAGGAATAAAAGCTGAAAATCAGCGAGCTATGCATCTATCTCAAAAAAGTTAAAAACAGGAGGTGAGTGGGCAGATGGGTTGAATGGGTGATAGGTACTGGGAAGGGCACTTGTTGAGATGAGCAGTGGGTGTTGTCTGTAAGTGATGAATCACTGAATTCTACACATGAAACTAATATTGCACTGTGTGTTGACTAACTGGAATTTAAATAAAAACTTAAAAAAAAGAAACTTGGGGTACCTGGGTGGATCAGTCGGTTGAACGTCTGACTTCAGCTCAGGTCATGATCTCATGGTTCGTGGATTTGAGTCCCACATTGGGCTCTGTGCTGACAGCTTGCTCAGAGCCAGGAGGCTGCTTTGGATTCTGTGTCTCCTTCTCTCTCTGCCTCTCCCCCACTCATACACTGTCTCACTCTGTCTCTCAAAAATAAATAAATGTATAAAAATTTTTTTAAAGAAACTAAAAAAAAAGTTTAAAACAGCAAAATAAAATCCAAAGAAAGTAGAAGAAATAAAGTTAACAGCAGAAAGTGATATAGAAAATAAACAATAGAGAAGATCAAAATTCAAATATTGGTTCTTTTAGGGCATTATTAAAATTTAAAAAGCCATAAAAAATTAAAAAGACCAATTTGATATTATTAAGACAAAAAGGCATGAAAAATCAATACCAGCAACAAAAAGGCCACATCACTATATATCTTGTAGAAATTGAAAGTTTATAAGAGAATATTATGAACAACTTTTTGTCAATTAGTTTGAAAATGTTGACATAATGGATATTTCTAATAATATAACTTTCCAAAACTAACACAAAAAGAAACATAACACTTTAATAGTCCTATTTTCTTTAATATAATTTTTTAGTCTTTAATATTGAATTCAACCAAACATTTAAGGAAGAAATAAATTCAAATTCTTCCAGAGAATTAAAAAAAGAGCAAAATATACCCTATCTCCTTTTATAAGACTAGAATAACTTTGATAAAACCTGACAAGGATATTTAAAAAATAAATAAAACCTGACAAGGATATTTAAAAAATAAATAAAAATTAAAGGTGATTATACTCATGACCATAGAATTAAGAATTTTAAACAAACTTAGCAAACTAACACCAGTCCTAGTATTTACTAGTATATCTAGGAATTTAAGGTATAAAATTAGAAGAGTGATCAGTGTAATTCATTATATTTGCATGAAAAAGTAGAATATGGCTAAAGAGATGTAGACAAGGCATTTGATAAAATTCAGCAACAATTCATAATTAAAAACTCTTAGCAAACTAAAACTAGAAAGGAACTTCCATAATTCAATAAGGGGCATGTACAAAAATAAACAGAAACAGAACAACAAAGACAAAATTCTGTAGCAAAACATCATAGTAATAGAAAAACACTGAAATATTTTGCTTTGAAATCTGAAATAGAATAAGAATGCCAACAGTCACTAATTTATCCAAAATTGTATGAAATACAATGCAGCAAGTCAAGAAGAAGAAATATAAAGCATAAAAAATTAAAAAACAAAGAAATAGGGGTGCCAGGGTGGCTCAGTTGGTTAAGCAACTGACTTAGGCTCAGGTTATGATCTCATGGTTCGGATAGTGAGTTCAAGCCCAAATCAGGCTCTCTGCTGTCAGTGTGAGCTGCCTTCAGATCCTCGGTCCCCCCCCCGTCTATTCCCCTCCCCTGCTTTTACTTGCACATGCTGTCTCTCTCTCAAAAATAAACATTTGAAAAAATGAAAAAATAAAACTGTCAATGACACAAAAAAATGACTCAAACATAGAACATTTTAAAAATGTACAGATAAATTTTTAAATATATGTGTACATTAGGAAATATTTCTAGATACAAGGTCAATATAACCTTTTTTGAAAAATGCATTTCAGGGCACCTCAGTTGGTTAAGCCTCCAACTTTGGCTCAGGTCATGATCTTGCAGTTTGTGGGTTTGACCCCTATATCAGGCTCTGTGTTGACAGCTCAGAGCCTGTAGCCTGCTTCGGATTCTGTGTCTCCCCCTCACTCTGCCTCTCCCCTGCTCATGTCTGTCTCTCTCTCTCTTTCTCAAAAATAAATAATAAACATTAGAAATTTTAACAAAAAATTTAAAAAGGCATTTATTTATATCAGCAATAAACATTTAAAAAACATACTTATATATCAATTATAAATTATGTAAGTACATTTCTATAATCAAAAATACCAAATTTCTAGTATAAATTTAAAGACAATGAGCAGAATCTCTATTAAAAAAAAAAAACAGAAAAAAAAAGGAAAGAAATTTTAAAGTATTATTGAGAGAAATTAAAGAAGACCTAAGTGAATGGAGAAATAGATCATATTTATAGGTTGGATAACTCCCTATTATAAATGTCAATTTTTCTGCCGAATCTATGAATTCAATGCCATTCGAATCAAAATATTTATAGTGATGTTTGTAGTGGCTTGAAACCAGCCATTAAAGGGAGTATTTACATCATTGAAATTGACTAACACTACAAATCAGAATTTTTTTGCTCTAGAGAGCCATTTGGTCAGCACACCACTGAACATATTCGAAAATTGATATGGAAAGACAAAAAATAAACAAACCCAATAGTTAAGACAAACCTGAAGAATAAAAACCAAGTGGAAAGACATGCTTCCAGGCAACATGACTTATTATAAAGCAACAAGAATTAAGACCGTATAGTATTGGCAAGGGATAGACAAAACAATGGAACAGAACAGAGGTCTCAGGCATTGACCTATGCATATCAGGTCATGATTTTAAAAAGGTAGGCACTATATGGCTATGCAGAAAGAATTAATGGTAATGGAAAACAGTGGGAACTTGTGTACCAACATTTTATTTAAAAATTAAGTTCAGGTGGATTATAGATGTAAGTGTGTCAGGCTAAACAACAAAGTTGCTGGAAAGTAATACAGCAGTATATGTTTATGATCTTTTTTTTAAATGTTTATTTATTTTTTAGAGTGGGGGAGGAGTAGAAAGAGAAGGAGACAGAAGATCTGAAGTAGGTTCTGTGATGACAGCAGAGAACCCGATGCAGGGCTTGAACTCACAAATCATGAGATCATGACCTAAGCCAAAGTCAGATGCTTAACTAACTGAGCCACCCAGGCACCCCTGTATTGTTCATGATCTTAAGATAGGAAGTACTTCTCAGAAGACGAAAAACACTTACCTTAAGCAATTGGAGAATTGTTTATATTAAAATTAATAACTTCTCTTCATTAATAGATACAAGAGTAGTATCCAGAATGCATAAAAAATCAACAGTAAAAAAACAAATTAAAAAATGGACAAGAGATTTGAATAGACACTTTGTAAAAGAGGATATCCAAATGTCCAATAAACACAAAAAGGTGTTTATTGTCATTAAGAATTAGGGACATGCAAATTAAAGCTGTAATGAGGTATCACTACACATATACACCATAATGGCTAAAATTTAAAAAGACTGACAAGTGCTGATGAGGATGTGGCCAATCATATTCTGCCGGTGGTAAAAGAAATGGGTATAACCACTTTGAAAACAGTTTTTATCATCCAGTAAAGTTGAATTTATACATATCCTATGTTTCAACAATTCTATTATTTTACTCTATGTCCAAAGAAATATGTGCATATATATCCCAAGAGACATGTACAAGAATGTTCAAAGCAGTTTACTGTTAGTAGATGAAAACTAGAAGCAGTACAAATATCTATCAACAACAGAATGAATAAATAAAATATGGAATATTCAACAATACTATAAAGCACTGAAAATGAAGAAACTAGAGCTACATGTAACATCATGAATGAATCTCATAAGCAAAATAGAGTAATATAGCAAGACACAAAGAATACATATAGTGTACAGTTCCATTCATAAAACTTGATGGTGTTGAGGAGTACATCTTAATTTGGAAAAACTAAGGAAGGGCACAGCATTGAGTACAATGACAGTCAAGGTAGCGGTTCTTTGGGGAGCATCAGAAGGGAGTGATTGGAAGGGAAATAGCTTTTGTGGTGATGACAATGTACTTTCTTTTGACTCAGGTGATAGGCACATGGGTGTTTGTTTTCTGATAAGTCATTGAATTCCATGTCTTGTTTTATGCATGCTTCTATACATACATTTTATTCCCCAGTTTTAAAAAAGTTAAGGAGTATTTATCCCTATAGCACATAAATCATTTCATACATCATGTAAATCCCATCTTTTGAAAGGTAGCCGATATTTATTTAGTTGACTCACACCTTTTTATTTATTTATTTTCCATTACTGGAATTACTTATCATATATAGAACATACCTAATAAATGCTGAAATAAACATATAACTTTTAAAATTAAAAACTATTCATTGATGAACCACTTTAAATTATCCCATATACCACCAATGGTAATTTGGAAACCTACACCAGGGTTAGATTACTTCTGTTTTAATTTGTCTGTTCTCTCAACTTTATTCTTATCAAGGACCAGAATCACAAAATGCTTCTACTAAAAATGAGCCTGTCTCTACTGGACCAGGGCTCTGGCTTCCTTGGCTTAAGGGTCACAGGAAAAGATGATCCCCACTACTATTAAAGCCTGGTTCTAACTCTGGTCCAAAGATCTCAAGTCAGGTCTGTGACTTCTCCTGTTCATGGAGAGGGGAGATCATAAAGATAAAAAGATAAATCCACCAGGTAAGAGGGAACAGTTTAAGATATTGTCTTTGAAAGATGGTTAGTATTACTTTTAGTTTGTCTTTCACAACAAAAGATCGACATCTTTAGTTTTGGTGTAGTTCCAGATAGCACTGCATATTTGGAAATGCCAAGTAATCTGGAGAATACCTTGAAGAATTCTGGAGGCCAAGCTATTCTAATATCACAAATTCTTATAATCACCCTCTATCCCATTGGCCTTTGCCTACTTTGTTTCTTAGAATAATCATATGAACCAATTTGCTCAAATTTCAAGGTTGAGCCTTGATTTAGTTATTTTACATGGGTTCTTGAATTGGATTAACACTTGACAGTAAGTTTATTCTATATGATACTGTTCATCTTCTGCCTTAATAGCATCTTCTCCTAATCACCAAAAACACAGTTTTGGGGGGAGAAGTAAGTAACCATTCATGAATTGATATTCATTCTCTCACTCTCTCCTTATACACACACAGACACATACACACACAAATATATTACCGTTTATACCTACAAAATTAACAATTATCAGCAAACTATATTTTTAGCATACAAGTCAGATGCCTTGAAAACATATCTACAAGTATCTCAAAATGAAGAGTGAACAGCCTGGGGCACCTGAATGGCTCAACTGGTTGAGCGTCTGACTTCGGCTCAGGTAATGATCTCAGTTTGTGAGTTCAAGCCCCACATCAGGCTAGCTGTTGTCAGCCTGTCAGTGCAGAGCCCACTTCAGATCCTCTGTCCCCCTCTCTCTGCCACTCCCCGACGTGTGCTCTCCCAAAAATAAATATTTTAAAAAAGGAGACGTGAGCACCCCGTTGTGTCACTTGTATTTTTATGCCAACCAATAATGTATTAATTGACTAATGCATATATATTTAGTACCAATACTGTAAAGTATTTTTGAAGATTAGAAAAATATAAAACATATTCCATAGTTTTGATGTGTTTACAACCTTCACAAGAGGGAAACACCAACACCAAGATGATGTTCTATAATTATGTGATATATTTTATAGTGCAGACTACACATGTTATAGCACTATGACTAATTAAAATATTGACAATGTTTTCCCCATTTCTCAGAAAGAGGCATTATATTTTTCCTACTCTATAGGCACCGGTTAGGGAATTTAAGTAATTTGTCAAACATTAGTATACGGTAAAGCCAAGACTGAAACCAGAATTTCTGAGTATAAACCTCATGCTTTTTTCCAATGTACTCTCTTGTAAGTCTTTGCACAGTGTTGAACACATAGCAGGTATACAGTAATTGGTTGGACATTTAAAAACACATAAAACACTTCCAAATAAGAACTAGTGAAATCTATACAAGGTAGGGGCAGCTGGGTGGCTCAGTTGGTTGAGCACCCAACTCTTGATTTTGGCTCAGGTCATGATCTCACGGTTCATGGGATTGAGCCCCACATTGGGCTCTATGCTGACAGTGCAGAGCCTGCTTGGGATTCTCTCTCTCTCTCTCTCTCTCCCTGTACACTGATCATACTCTCTCTCCCTCAAAATAAATAAACATTAAAAAAAGGTATACAAGGCAGGTTAATTTTTGTAGTTGACTAGATACGAAGAGTATTGCTGTCTTATTTTGGGTTCCCCCATAAGAATAGCCTCCTGAGACAAGGACTTGGGTGAAGGTTTATTTGGGAAGTAAGTGAAGGAAGCTAGACTGCAGGAACAAGGAGAGTGATAGATAGGAAGGAAGACCAATATAAAGGTTCAGTATCAAATTTACAGCTGTGGAAAATAGGGGCTTGATTTACCAGATCATCTAAAAATTGTTCACAATGCCTCAAAGATGGGAGATTGATACATTCATATACTCTCTTAATGCACTGGCATGAAGCTCCCTTCATAAAAAGCTTGCATGTCCTGGTCCGTGGTTTAGCTAGAAGATGCCTAGTGGAGAGGAGCCTAAGGCAGAAAGCAGAAGGCAAGCACTTGAACTTAGCATTCCAACTGCTGCTGAAATCAGAGGTGGGCCAATGAGATAGGATATGATGTATTAGAGGTATGTGCTATAGTTATAGTTACCCATATTGACTTTCTGGAGAGTTTAAGAATATCTTCCAAAAGCATGCAAAAATGATAGTTCTACCTCTTAATACCTAATCAGATAGCACTGACATATTTTGCTCTGTTTGTCAGAAAAATTGACTGGTTAGCATAAAATTTACTAAGACACTCTACCTTAAATTTGTGGCTTAATTTGAAATAAAATGTAAGCCTATCCACTTAACATGTGGGACTCTCTCAAATTTGAATAAACTTGAATTAATTTTAATGAAATTTGCTACAAGTGTGCATTTCTTCCTTTCATGTTTATAGAACACCTGTTCTGGGGAGAAGGGCAAGATGGCAGAGAAGTAGGGAGCTCTGTACTCCGCACACGCCCGCATGGATCGAACTGAGAAGGACTGAAGTGATAAAGCTCGGATTTGCAGGTGGGGGAAAGAAGAAACAGACGCCAGAAAGAAGACAACCTCAAAGATGCCTGAGTGAGTGACTGTGATCTGGGAAATTGGAGGACGGGTGGGTCCCGGTGGTGCAGAGGGAAGGAGCCCCAACCCAACAGAGGGAGAGCACGCTGTGCCCCGGAGACACAAGGGGAAGAGAAATAGAGACGGAAAACGCACATAGAACCACCTCTAAGGGTGGAAAAACTCGCCCGTCTCCCCATATATAACTGCCGGGCGCCGGGAGAGAAATCTGTCCCATCTGGCCGGCGAATTCTTCCTTGGGCGCTGCGGCAGCGGCATCCATTCGAGGCAGCACCGCGAAAGGCAGCGACACAGATAAAGGCGGTGGCAGTGCGAAAAGCAGTGGCGGCAGCGCCGCGAAAGGCGCCTTGAAAAGCGGCAACAGCAGCAGCGGTGGCAGAGGTGCCACGAAAAGGACAGCTCAAGCCGGGCCAGGAGACCGGCCACCAGCGGGAACGCATCTCATCTCCGGTGACGGTGCTGAACTGCATGGACTAGGATTTGGAAGTGAGGCAGAGCTTGGAGAATACAGTTTGGCTCGCCCGCGGCACAGGGAGATCGGACTCAGAAGAGCGGTTTGCAAAGCTTGGTTCGAGCAAAGCTTGAAGCGACGCCATTCTTCTCCCTGCAACCACCAAGGCAGGGCCTCAGATAGAGCAGCCCCCGAGACCTGACCTGACGCCAAACCACGCCCATCCGAACAGGGGAGTTTTTTTTTTTTTTCTATTTTCTTTGCTTCTCCTTCTTTTCTGCTGCCATCCAGATATATTTCCCTTAGCATATTCTTATCTCTCCGCTTGGCTGGTTATATGCTTTTAGACTATCCATAGTCTTTTGCTGTCTCTGTCCCCACCTTGGTTTTCTTTTTGTTTTTCTTTCCTTTTCTTTTCTCTTTTCTTCTCTTCTTTTTTTTCTTTCCTTTCCTTTCCTTTTCTTTATTTCCTTTCCCCTTTTGGCTTGCTTGTTTTTTGATTTGTCTATGCGTTTGCATGCTTTTGTTCCCTGTATGCTAGTCTGCTTCCTTTTCAGGGATACCTCAA
>CM053573.1:80879825-80958370 GCA_028646485.1 Cryptoprocta ferox
ATATTTTTTATAAATAACAAAGGATATTCTAGCTGATGTCTAGTGTATATTCTAGCTGAAAATATGTAACAAATATTCTAAATATCCATTTATTGAATAAATATTTCTACTTTCTCTTTTTTTATTTAACATTTTTAAATTAAATAATCTTTTATAAAGAAGTAGTAATCATTAGCTTCCTTATACATGAATTTGGCTTGTATGTGGTTTTTAATATAAAAATAGTGACATTTAGGGTTGAATATTGACCCCTGCATATTTAAATCCATTTAATAACAAATTGCATTATCAGGGTTTATGCAGTATTTCTGAAGCATGTTGTGAAGAGTACATTGACCAAGAAAATAACAGTGGAAGAGTTTAGTGGATTTATGATTTCATGCCCTATCACATTGATTACATTTTTACGTCAAGGAAGGCTCAGCTCTTGACTATTACAGTTTTAAGTCATGGAAGGCTCAGCTAAAACATTAAGTGAAAAATGGCTTTAAGTATGATTCATCTCTCAGGTGTGAGAACAAAAGGTAAATTTTCAGACCAGAGACTAGAATTGTTTGACTTTGACACTTAAAATTATGATACTGGGGGCTGGTTAGAGGAGGAGGTTAGGATAAGTTGACATAGCATTTTATAGGGATCAGAATTAACAATGATCTTCTTATATTGGAAATAAAGAAACATCTCACAGAATACAGAACCTCCTAGAAACTAAAAGGTGGAATCTACCTTGGAAGTGATCTTTTCCAATGCCACATTTAAAAGACGAGGTCATAAAGATCCAGAAATGTGAAGAGACTGGTCCAAGGTCACAATGAGAGTTATTAGTAGGTGTACTAGAACCTAGACTTCTAGGCTCCGAGCCCAGGGTCCTTTCTAGTACATGCATTTCTTTAGGGATGAAGTGGGATCCTACCCAGCGGAAGAGGGAAACCACACTGCCAAGTACACCTTCCATTCTGTCTCTATGCATGTAAGTCTTCTCCCTACTCCAAGGTCCCTAAAAGCTTCCAAGCCACTTTTACCTCCTTACGGCTTCCCTACCCTGTGATTTTCATTTCATCTGTACCCCTGTCACATCCGTCTCCCCTTAATATCATCTTACATTTGTGGTTCTATATGATTGTTTATCTCTAAAAGTAGGTGTTCTGTGTCCCCAGCTAGACGCTAGTACTTTGGAAGGTAGAACCCTGCCTCTGTGTTGCCTCCAAAGTGACTATGACTCTGCAATCAGAGATGCTCAGCTCGTGTTGTTGTCAGGTCATTCAAAGGTCTGGTTGGTTATGTTTACACCACGCAAGAAAAGCTCGACGTTACAGGGAAGTTAACACCATTGAAGCTGTAGCTAAGAAAGTAAGCATAATAGAGAAATAAACAGGAAAATGGCATATAAGAACCAGAAAGTTTGTAATTTATTTTTTAGTCCTTACCAGGCTATTTGCAAGATTCTGCTAAGCAGTGGGTTTACTTTAAAAAAAATAGAGGTAAGAACCTGGAAGTGGTTTGCTTACCAAGAGAACAATGCTCTGTGGCACATAGATACTATATAACTAATACTATTCTCCAAACACAGAGGGCTCAAAGGCAAGGCTGCCATGTGTGGCTGTTCAGTTTGTTCAGTATATAAATATGCCTGACCAAAGGATAAAGAGGGAGCACTTTTTTCTTCACTCCAAGGGACCCTTTTCTAATTGGCCTTTCCAGAGAGGGGCACTTTTTAAAATGGTCTGCCCAGAGGGCGGCATCTTTTCCTAATTCTCACAAAGGCACCTTCAAGGCAGTCCCACTGGAAAATGAATCCTGAACTAAAGGTCAGAAGGAATAATACGTAAACAGTGGTTCACTCCCTGGCACACACCGGGTTGGAGAGGTTAGAGGAAAGGCATAGGAGGGATAAAGCAAGATTTTAAAAAATACCTCAGAGGCATTGTAGGAAGAACTGAAATGATTTAACTTGGAGAAGAGAGTACATATTAAAAGATGCTTAAAAAATAAAAAAAAGAAGGAACTTTTTCAAAGAACAAAATGACTTGTTGCTCTTTAATTTTATCCTGAGGAGGTCCATAGGGTTTTATTGAAGAAACAGAATCATTTCCTGACAACAAAGACTTAACATTAGAGGTTGTGGTATTTCTTCTTAAGGAGACTTTATGAGATGCATTCCCATATGGGAAGAGTGTTAGTTGACTCTGTATAGACATTGGCGGGTTAACTAAAGATTTCTAAATATAAAGGTGTTGTTGTTCATTCTGGTGAAAAGGAAGTATGGGAGGCTCTTGACTTTCATGGAGGCTGTGTTCTAGAGTTCTTCAGTGAGGAGATTCCTAAGTGTCCACAATTGGTATGTGGAGAGCTGTGAAGATGCCAAGGGCCATGGGTCCATGAATCAGGAGATCATTATGCTAGTACAAATATCTCTCTTGGCAAAAATGCTTTTAGCCTTTTTCTCTTCTGCTCCCTTACCTTTCTTTTCCTACAATCAAATCTAGTTTTCCCTGGGACCTGTCTCATTTGTTTGCAGGTTTAATAAGTAGTAACACCTGTTATTATCATGTGAATCTCCTGCTCTGGGCACACAATGTTCTTGGTTTCCAGAATATGCTCCTTACCTTTTCATACTTTCACTTATTCTTGTGTTCACCAAAGAAATATTTATTAGAGCTTTGGATGTGTCAGTAATGTGCTGGTCATTGAGGATTAAATGGTAAATTAGATATGACCCCTACCCTCAAGAATGTCACATTTTAGAGGAAAGGTAGTCAAGTAAATAAAACTATTTCCTAGGTCAGACACTCACATCCTAAAATGGTTTCCCGCATCTGTCAAATACTGAGATTCTATCCAGTGCACTTAACCAGACACTGTTCCACACTTATGGCATTTTAAATTTATTACTTTATGTACAGAGTTTATGTATGCATATGTATATACATATCTTATATATATATATATGTTGATTGTGTGTGTATACATACATACATCATGTACATATCATTATCTCTCTAGTTTGCAAATTAAATTTTAAACTAAATAATGACAAAAGTAATAACTAATATTTTATTGATAATTTACTTGATTTTTGGTGTTGTTCTATGTGTTTTGCACATAATCATGTTACTTTTTCCTCACAGCAAGCTCTCTTGAGTGTTGGAACAATTATTATCCCCACTTGCAGATGAAGGAAACTGCAGATGAAAGTTACCTAACTAAGAAGTTAGGTAACTTGCCCAAGCTTATGGGGCTAATAAGCTGCAAAGCCAGGGTTTGAACCCAGAAGTCTGTCTGCAGGGCTTCCAATTGATGTCAGTTCAGAAACCACATTCATATTTGTCCATATACTCTGCTATCTGCTCTGGTACCTAGAAAACACTGTCTGACATACATACAGTGTTACAAAGTAACATTCCCTAATATTTGCTTGGTGAGTTTGAGACTACAAAGAACTTTATTTATTTATATTTTAGAGAGAGCACAAGCATGGGTGGGGGGGGCAGGCGCAGAGAGAGAGAGAGAGAGAGAGAGAGAATGAATCTCAAACTGGATCCATGCCCAGCATGGAGCCCAACAAGAGGCTCAATACCACAAACCCTGAGATCAGGACCTGAGCCGAAATCAAGGGTTGGACACTCAACCGACTGAGCCACCCACCCAGGCGCCCCTACAAAGAACTTCAGTTATATTATCCCATCTGATTCTTGCAGGCACTCTAGGTGCCTGCAGATGGATTTTTTCGCATTACAAAGATGAAGACTTTTCATGGTTTGTTGCCCAAAGGATATAGTTTTAGAGATTTTACTTCTACAAGGAAAAAATAGATGATATTTGCTGGCAATAATATTTAGAATGTAATACCATTTAAATGTTCAGTTGTGAGAGTTTTGTTGTTAACTAAATACACCTGGAGTGTTAGGAGAACAGCAGTTAAGGTGATACGTTGAAGGCTTGCAGCTTTAGAGACTCTAAAAATATTCTATGGTCATTTATTTATTTTAGCAACTTTCAAGTACATAATCCGGTATTAATCATTATAGTCAGCATGCTGTGCATTAGATCCCCAGAACTTATTCGTCTCATAAGCAGAAGTCAGTACGCTGTGAACAGCATCTTCACAGTTACCCCACTTCCAGCCCCTGGTAACCACCATTCTACTTCCTGTTTCTATGAATTCAACTTTTTTAGGTTCCACATATAAGTGGGATCATACAGTATTTCTTTTTCTCAGTCAGAATTATTGACTTCACATAATACCTTTGAGGCCCATTTGTGTTGTTATAAATGGCAAGATTTCATTCTTTTTTTATGGCTGAATAATATTCTTGTGTGTGTGTGTGTGTGTGTGTGTGTTTCTTTATCCATTCATCCACTGATGGACACTTAGATTATTCCCATATGTCAGATGTGTAAATAATGCTGCAGTGAACATGGAAGAGGTGAATCTCTTTGAATTAGTGTTTTTGTTTTTTTCAGATGAGTACCCAGAAGTAGAATTGCTGGATCATATGGTAGTTCCATTTTTTTTTTTTTTTTGAGGAAGCTCCATACTGTTTTCCATAATGGCTGTACTAACATATCCCACCAACAGTGCACAAGGGTTCCCTTTCCTCCACATCCTCACCAACTTGTTATTTCTAGCCTTTTAAAAAAATGTTTATTTTTAAGAGATAGAGAGACAGAGCATGAGTGGGGGAGGGGCAGAGAGAGACACACACAGAATCTGTCAACACAGCCCAGTGCGGGGCTTGAACTCACAAGCCATGAGATCATGACCTGAGCCAACGTTGGATGTTCAATCAACTGAGCCACCCAGGCACTCCTCTAGCCTTTTTGATAATAGCCATTCTAACAGGTGTTAGGTGATATCTTGCTATGGTTTTGATTCTATGGTTATTTAATTTTAACCCCATGTATGAAGAGCTGCTTATAAGCAGATTTGCTTATATCAGAACATGACAATGTTCAACTCATGAACTTTGCCTCTACTCTAAATTGCTTTTCTTGACTTCAATTCTTGTACCTTTTGAGAAATATTAAATGTTGAAACACTTGCTATCCTTTAAGTTCATCCAAATTTGAGAATTTTGACTCATTTCTAGGCTTTCTTCTCTTTCCCATCTCATTCAAATCATTCCTAATCCCTGTAGCTGCTTCCTTTAAAAGGTCTTGAGTTTCTTAGTACCTGATGCTATGACTAAGTCTATTCTCAGTGCATATGCATGCATAAGCTAATGAGAAGAAAATACAAAATGAAGATTTTCATTGGTATAGGTGACAGAATGGTGGACAACTATTTTCCTTTTTTTTTAAATCTTAATATTGTGGATATTTTACATAGTAAATAGTCACTTAAATATAATATTCCTGAAATTATTTATGTTTAATACTATTTGTGTAATGTAAATACCAATTTAAATCAGACTGTCTTACATTTAGCATATACTATTTACCTAGGACAAAAGATGAAACAGTCAGGGAGCCTGGGTGACTCAGTCAGTTAAGCATGTGACTTCAGCTCAGGCCATGGTCTCACAGTTCATAGATTCGAATCCCATGTCAGACTTCACAGTGACAGTTCAGAGCCTGCTTGGGATTCTTTCTCTGTCCTTCTCTCTCTGTCCTTCTCTCTCTGTCCTTCTCTCTCTGTTCCTCTCCCACTTGTGTGCTCTCTCTCTCTCTCAAAATAAATAAATAAACTTAAAAAAAAAAAAGGTGAAACAATCCCACCATAAATGTCAAACCACTTGCTGAAACAGAGCTCTAGGGAATCAGACCTTAGATAAATAAGATTTTATGTTTATGTCCCCTCAAACCACTCAATTTTATATTTGGTCTACATTAATTATTTTATAGATTTTCCTAATATTAAACTAAAATTTTCCTGTTATAATTCCTCAATGGACCTAATTCTGGCCTCTAGAGTCACATCAAATAAATTTAGTGTTTTTCTAAATGATGTTTCTCAAATATCTGAAAGTAATTTTTTCCCTAGTATGACTTATTTTTTCCAGAAATATCCCCTACCCCCAATTCCTTTCACTATCTTCATCCATTGTGTTTTCATGTACCATCTTTATGATGGTCATGTTCTTCTCAATCTTATAAATATCCCTTTGAAAGATACATTGGAAATATTTCCATGTGGAATATTTTGATTACTATTGTGCTAAACAAGCCCATTTCTTAAAGAGGATGAAATTTATGGTGAGAGAGGGAACCAGTAACTTGTATAGTCTTTTATTCCTTATATGTATAAAACGGAGGAGTAATCAAACATGTAAAGAAGAAACATGGAGAAGCAATGCCACAACTCCTTACTGCCAGGCAAAAACTGTCATTCTCTGGATTTGTAGACAGCAGCCTGCTTTTCTTTACATATTACCACATGTAATATGAATTTAAATTGTATCGTATTGAAGGACAATTAATATGATTGGTGATGTATTTAATTTTTAAAGTAGTGCTTAAAAAAACAAATGTTTACATATGTAACTTTAATTTTAGAAGTAATTGTAATAACTGTTACATTAATTTGACCTTTTTTTTCTTTTGCCATTTTTGAGGATTCCCTCATTGGGGCACCTGGGTAGCTCAATCAATTAAGCGTCTGACTCTTATATTCAGCTCAGGTCCTGATTTCGTGGTTCATGGGTTCAAGCCCCACATCAGGTCTATGCTGATGACACAGAGCCTGCTTGAGATTCTTTCTCTCCCTCTCTCTGTCCCTTCCCCACTCCTTCTCTCTCTCTCTCAAAATAAATAAACATTTAAAAAAAGAAGAAGTTTCACTCATTGAGCAAATATTGATTGATTACTACATAGAAGGGTTAGTTCAGGGAAAAGTTTAGAAACCACCTGTATCCAACTGAATGGTCAAAAATTTAGTCCAGTTGTTGAGTGTGCTACATTTACAGTGTTTGCATCTCCTTTAACAAATGGTAACACAACAGTGTATTTTAAAATTAGACCTTGATAAGCTGGGGTTTAGGGCTGTCACAGAAGGGGCCCAGGAGTATGAAAAGAAAGCAAGACAGATGGTCAGACACGTGCTCTGGTGAGAATTAGAGGAGAGTGCTTTAGTTGAGTAAGTGCTGTGGACTCATCCCCCACTAAAAGGAGGAACAATTCCAAAGATCAGACTTCTAATAGAGTGTCAGCTTTGATTGGACTAGCCCAGAAGGTGGGAAAGGATCTGACCCTTATAGACCAGAGGTCTTTAGTAGCTACAGCTTAAAAAGCAGGCATGGATGCTTCAGGTAATGATAAGAATGACACACAAAAAGTAATAAGAACAATAAGAGTAATGGCAATTATAGCAGTAATAATAGTAATAATTATATAAAAGTGTTCCAAGCCACTGTTTTAAGTGCTATGTATGTTTTAACTTATTATCCTCAAATTCATTCACTTATTTGATAAACATTTAGGGGATGCCTAATGTATGCAAGGTGTTTTGAACAAAATAGACAAAAGCTTCTGTCCTTATGAAGTTTATTTTAGTGGAGAAAGATAATAATTAATAAAAAGTTAATAAATTTCATAGTAAATTGGGAAGTGAGAAATAGTATGGGGAAAGAAAAAAAGTAGGTAGGTTAAGGGGAATCGTCAGGAGTGCTGAGTGATGAAGTGGATGGGGTTTAGTTTGCTTTTATTAAATCAAGGAGGCAGAATAGTCTCTGTGAGAAAGTGAGATTTAAGCAAAGATTTGAGGGAGAAGATGGATTCGCAGGCAGGGTTCTGGGTTGGGGTGGGGCAGAGTGGGGAGGTGAGCCATGTGAGAACAGTTAGAGCACAAACCCGAATGCAGGAGTGTGTCTGAGTTGCAGGAAGATCAGTGTGGCTAAAGCTACCTGAGTGGCTGAGGGGAAAGGGGGAAGGATTAAAAGCAGAGTGTCACAGGGTAGAGGAGCATGCAGGACACTATGCAGACTTAAACTTTTACTCTGAATTAAATGTGAAGTCATTGTACAGTTTGATCAGAAGAGTGATTCGGTTTGACCAAATTTGAAATGGATCCCTCTCAGCAGCCATGTAGAGAATAGATTTGTAGGACAGAAAGATGATAGGAGTTTTCCAGACAGTGGTTACAGGGACAAAGGCGATAGCGGTAGAGGTAATGATAAGTGATCAAATTCTAAATGTGTGTTGAAGGGCCAAAGAAATTAATTTACTTATCTAAGTTTACAAAGCTAGTAACTGGCTGAATTGGGAATTGATCCCGGGCAGTACAGACTCAAGAACAACTCTGGTACACAGTATAACCTGACCAATCAAAAAAGATGGTGAGAAGACAGGCAGCCAATCAATAAAAGTCAGAGCCTTCTAGTAATTATACAGAAAATAACTGTAAGGCGGTGATTTTCTGTGATTAGAGGGGTGTAAGTTGAAACTGGAAAGCGATTTATCTGTGATGAGTAAGGGGGATTCATGCATGGGGGCGGTTAATAAAATGACTGTTAGGCCCCTTCTAACTCTAAGATTCTATGATCCAAATACAGAACAACACAGTTTATACTGTTCGTCAGAAGAAGTTGACAACTCTAATAATTACTAATATTTTGAAAACCATTTTCTTGCCTTAATCTCCTATGCCAAGGTATAAACAATGCTAGATTTGGCCTCTGTCCTCAAAGAAAGGATGAAAACATGATGTATGTGACAAATCTCTGTCGTGACTCAGAATGAACCCATGAAATTGCCTTTTTAAATGCAAATTTAAAGCATTTGTGTACTTGCAACTGTGAAGCTGCTACTAGGCAGAGTTTGGAGGATATACATTCATAAAATAGATGATGGTCTCAGATTAGGATTTTCCAAAATCATTGCATAAAACCCTTCAGTAGTCCAGTGGAGCTCTTGGCTAATTATTCATATATTCTAGGTATGTATATCCTGTGTATGTATTGATAAAATGCCACTGGAGCATTTTATTTGTATTTCTGTTTAGGAAAAGTACATGGCTCTCTTCCTGCTATGGGCTGATGTGCTGGGAGGTAACCCAGAGATATGACTTCATATAAATATTTTTAAATATTCTTTACCATAATATCAGAGTATCCTAAAGAAACTCCTGCTGGGTGTGATATTTCCCACTGCAAGCAATATACAGCAAGTCTATAGAATCTACCAGGTACTCCCATGGCATTTGGTGGAGCAGGAAATGTGGCAACCTGGGAACAACTTTTTGGAATATTTCTAGTTGTACTAAAAGAAGGTAGGAGAGACTAGATGCATTCATGTAGTTTGGTGTAATGGGAAGAGAAGAAGCAAAATGAGTTAGAAGTAGATCCTGGTGGGGTACGTAGGTGACTCAGTTGATTAAGTGGCTCTTGATCTCAGTTCAGATCATAATCTCAGTTTGTGAGATGGAGCCCCACATGGGGCTCTGCACTGATAGTGTGAAGCCTGCTTGGGATTCCCTCTCTCCCTTTGTCTCTGCCCCTCCCCTGTTTGCACTCTCTCTTTAAATAAATAAATAAATAAACTTAAAAAAAAAAAGAAGTAGATTCCAGCAATTGACAAAGAAGTGCCAGGGCTTCTATTTTGCAAGAAAAGTTCTTGAAAATCAAACTATCTCTAAAGGTGGAAAATTATACATTGGTACGCTTTACCTGAATTTGAGTATATCTGGAGTCCTATTAGTTAGTTTTTTTAAAGAAGGAAAACTAAACCCTAAAAGAGGAAAGAAAAAATATACCCTTGCCCCCACCCCTACACTACATATAGAATGGAATCTGGAATAATGTCCCTGTTGGACTTGATTCTGTTAAAAATATTAAAAGTAAACCTGGTTCTTCTTTATATTGAGGGGTGTGTGTGTGTGTGTGTGTGTGTGTGTGTACATTTGTGTGTGTGCTTACTTTCATCATTCAGATGTTACAAGTCATAACAGAGAGCCATTAGTTACTTGAGGCAATTTACCAGCCTACTGTAGAGCATAAGTTCAGATCTTAATGGTGACTTATTGTCATTTGGGACAGTTTGAATGACATATCAAAGGAAAAGAATCTCAAGTAAGTTGTCTACATTTAGTAACGAAATCTCTTCTCCCTGGTGGTTTTGCTTTGTATTTCTTTTGGAGCACCATAGACATAATACATAGCACTAAGAAATTTGGTCCCAATACTATACTTTTTGAAAAGCTGTGACTTTCTTTTCAGATTTTGTTTAATACTAGCAACTGATGTCTGAACCATGAACCGAGACCATATGGATCTTAGCTCTTGCAGTGTAAAATTGCACTGCTATTTGGACTCTTGCTGTTTAATTCAGAATGTAATTTTAATGAGTTCTTTTTTGTCTTTTTTGTTTTCTTAATATCTATACAACCTACATACTCTATTCGATTTTTAGGTCAACTTTTATAATTCCCAAAAATTAATTGTAGAACAAGTTATGCTTTATAAATGTGTACATGTGGAGAACTAGCACCCCCTAGTGTATTAAAGGCCCCCAAAGATTTGATCTGGCATTTAATAAGCTAATAACAACAAACAGAAATGTGTCCTAATGGACAGATTATTTGTTAACTTTTATCACTGGCATTATGGCATAACTTGTTTAGGCACAGGGCAAGCATTTTTTTAAGTTAATAAAAATCATAAATAAAAAGGATGGAAGTCACATTTCAAATATTGAAACTAAAATTAGAAAACATCATTGGCCATTTGAACTGTTGGTGATATTTTAAAGCTGTGAAATAAAATAGCAATCTGTGGCCATGTTGCTAATTTTCTGAATTCTCTCTCTTTTGAAAAATTTTAGCAACATGCTTAATTGTTTATGGAAGACTATAAAACTGAAAGTATTTAAGATTTCTCTTCTTTTGGTGACTGTTATACTGTATGTTGCCTAATGAAACTGTAAACTGAAAATTATAGCTTCATTCCAGAGAGTAAGAGGACTTATTCCAACAGATGGCATCAAAACACCGGTCTAAACTGTATGATCGCTGATTGTTAATTGCATCTGTAAAACAATCCTTTTAAACAGAGTAATGCATTTTATCATACAGATTATAGTTCTACGCTTTTTGGTTTTTCAATGTGTGTTAACATTTTCTGCTCCAATGTAAGATTTAGTGCTTGCATAATTATCAGATTAAACAACAGAACAACAGTGACTCAATCATTTTTAAGAACCAGGCATAAGGCAGATAGAGAACCATGAATCACATTTTTTTTTAAAGGACATGCTCTTTGAGAAATGTTTGGGTTCTTATTTGGTTATATAAAACAGGAAGAATGGGCTGGTCTCACCGTCATCAAATTAAAACAGTAGAAACCTTTTAAGATGAAAAGATCTTAAATATATGATTAACATATACTGTATTTTTAAATATTTCTCACTTTAGATGGAAATATGTTTAATCTACATGGATATTTTAAATGAAAAGGAGGCACATAATAAGAAAGGACTGTGCTCTGAAAGATTTGGAGATTAAGGCACCAGCTTCCCTCTCTGAAATGGTTGCAGTGAAATCTACATAGAAACAGAGAGGTGGATTTGATGACATTGTGAATATCTTTTCAGGAAGATTTTTCCATGTTACTGATGGCTTTGGAAAGATGGACTATGAAGACTTGATTCTTTTCTCAGCTTCTTAGACCAATGATTTGGAACTTGGAGCCTGAGTTTAGAGATGTGGCAAGATTAATTAGAACTTAGAGATGTGGCAAGATTAATGAACATTTATAGCATTACGAAGCAGCTTTTTGGTTTATGGGAGTCACATCTGATTCTTCTCTTTACATCTAACATATTAAGTATAAACAGAATGAATAGCTGCCAAACTCCTCCTATTTTAATTTCTTGTACCACCGACTGCGAAAGGATGGTCATAGAAAACTTGCTTGTTGAACTGGAACTATACGTTTAGTAAATCAACTTATGATGATTAGATTTCTAAGTTTTTGGATATCTTCATCTGATACTTTAAGTGCCACTAAGGAAGTGTCACTTATCAGGCATTATCGACAATGTAGATTCTAGATAGAAAACATCAAAATCAAGAACATTAATGTAACCAAAAAGGATGTCTAAGCAGCAAAAAGATTTATCTTTAAAAGTCTACAATAAACCCTTGCCCCCACTTTTTTTTTAAAGGATTCGTACAATGTTTTCTTATTTTTAAGCCTATAGCAGGTTAGAAAAAGCAAGTTGCTAGTGGCAAGCACATGGGGTGACATCTGATGCCTCACCCTGAAGAAAAAGCTAGAAAAACTGTATTAACAAATCAGAAAAATATTTATTAGTTACCAGGGCGAAAACATTAACTTGATATCACCCAGCAGATTCTACCTTCATTCACCAAGAGACCAAGGTTACATCACCAGGAATAAGACATTACATTACAAACCCTTAGATATTATGTATTAAAGACAGGGGAAAATCTTGCTTACTTATTGTGGTATTTTTGCCAAAAATGTATAACCTTAATAAAATCATTGTAAAAGTCAGACAAATAGAAAGACATTCTACAAAATAATTGACTGTTATTCATCAAAAGCGACAGGACTATGGCAGACCAGGATAGACTTAGGATCTGTCACAGATTGTAGGAAATTAGGGTGACAAAGAGATTATGGGATTCTGGACTGGATCTTGGAACAGAGAAAGAACATTATTGGAAAAACTGGTGAGATTTGAATAAGATCTGCTGTTTACTTAATAGTATCTATTGTACCAATGGTGATTTCTTAGTTTTGTTGATTGCACTGTTGTTATTTAGGACAATAGCATTGGGGAAGTTGAGTGAAGGGTATATGTAGAAATTTTATGCTATTTTGCAATTTCTAATTAAGTCTAAAATTATTTCAGGATAAAATTTTTTTAAATCCCACAAGACTCAAAGTGTATAGTGGTCTGGGGCCTACTATACACTCAAAGTGTATAGTAGAAGGGGTAATATACCTCAATTGTTATATACCTGAATTGTATAAAATAATTATTGATATTCAATATGAGGAGCATAAGGAAGAGTTATTTTCAGTATAATTTGTTTAATGTAAATCAGAAAGCATGTAATGCAGTTTAGAAACATTGATATAGGGGTGCCTGGGTGGCTCAGTCAGTTAAGTGTCCAACTCTTGATTTCGGCTCAGGTCATGATCTCACGGTTAGTGAGATAGAGCCTCCTGTAGGGCTCTGCACCACAGGCAGATTCTCTCTCCCTTTCTCTCTATCCTTCCCCCACTAGTGCACGTGCTCTCTCTCTCAAAATAAATAAACTTGAAAAAAAGAAACATTGACCTAAAAATTCTTAATATAAAAAATTTGAAACTGTAACTGAGTAAATTTCAATTAGTTAGCAAATCGACTTCTTAAAAAATTTTATTCATAAATGATGCTGTATAATGAACCATATTCTACCTTAAGAACTTTTCCTGCCTATGCTAGTCACTAGGATTCTCCCACACCCTCTATCCAAAGATAGGTAACAACTGTGTGCCTATCTGATGTTATCCAGGTCTTAATTTGAACCTGTAACTTAACTAAATTAGAAAGCCAGCAATGTGTTGAAGGAGTTCAATCACCCCTTGATCCTGATCCTGTGTGAGAAAGAGGAACTGAAATTATTTCCTTCAAGACTTATCTCTGATTTCTGCTTTATAAATAGAAGTGGGAGATTTGAATTTCTGTATGTCAGTTGGTGTTAAACAAACCATAGTTCTGAGCCCCAGATCCATCAAGTGGCAATCAGAACTTTCACCAAATTTCCTGCATGGGAACTATGGATGAAACAAATGATGGAAAGCTCCACCGTTCTGGGAGACTTAATAAGCTGTAGAATCATGATTTTTCTTAGCCTATTATTTAGTGAATAAGCCTAAGTTTTTCTAATGTATACTGTTATATTTCACAGACTGAGGGAGCTTGAAACAAGTATTTGTTGAATACGTACCATGTATTCAGTACTGAGTGAAGTGCTGTAGGCTGTAGAAGGATGGCCTAGTTTTGCAGTATTTTATAAGAAAAGCTTAAGACCTCATGGGGGCTCACAAGATTAAAGAACATGCACAAATATGAATCAGCAAGATTGTATGCATATATGTGTTTAGACCTGTGGTTTCCATCTTTATCGAGATTAAAGATTCCTGCTAATGTCTTATATTTCACAAACTCTATCTGATAGCTGATCTATGGTTAGTATTTGTAATTAGGGACATACATAATGATGAAGAACAAACATGAATTATTTAAGTGTGTGTTTTATTAATGACAATAGTATCTATTTGTTTTTGGAAAACAGTAGCAAATACATGTAAATTGAATATAATTTAGTGTATGCTTTGGTACTCATAGGGATCCATAGCCCATGAATTCTCCCGCTGCCCTACTTCTAATCCTTGGAATATAAATACTGCAAGAATCTAACCAAAGATAGCTGGCATTGCCAGGGAAATCATCAGTACCCCACTGATGGGGTGTAAGGTGTGCCTCAGAGGTTGGGGAAAGCTAGAGTATGCCTAGAGAAAGCCACAGCAAAGCAGGAATAAGGTAGGCATATAGAGAGGCAATGAGGAGCCAAGGCTGGCCATAGGGAGAGCTATGTTGGGGAGTTAGAAAAAAGAAGCTTGGTTAAATGAAGCAAAGGAGGACTATGGAGACTCTTAAAATCAAGCATTGGACCCACAAATTTCTATTAAGGCAAAGTGTTGGACCAGGATTCAAAGGACTAGGTTATAATGCTAGCTCTGCCAATTACTAGTCTTAGGCAAGTTAAATTGTGGGGCCTCAATTTTTATCATTGATATATCTGAAATTATAATACTTACCACTCAGAGAAGAGAGCGTTTGTAAAATTTCCTAGCGGGCTTTTTGCTCTATTTTGGTTGCATCTGACATAGGGAACTATCTAAGATTATTGAGCAGGGAATCAGCATGATGAAAGTGATACATTAAAGGAGATTAGTTTGGCAGTTATATGCAGGTTGGATTAGAGTCAGGGAAGCCAATGAGAAAACTGTCCCAGTGATCCAGACTCAAAGACTGTGAAAATAGGGACAAAGGAGGTTTAGATGAAAATCGATTGGATTTTCAGTCTGATAAGGTATCAGAGTTGAGAGGAATCAAAAAAATGATTTTTAAACAGCCAGTGGCTCTGGAAGTATGTTGAAACATTGAAGAAGAAAAGGAAAATGGAAAAGAAGGTGATTTGGAGAAAAAATATTTGGTTTGGGCCCTGTGAATGGTTATATGAGAGTCAAACAGAATTGGAGTCTAAACCACTGGAGATATGCAGTAGATGTGAAGCTGAAGCCTGCACTGGAGATAGCAAGGCGGAGTCATCAGCTTTGAGGTGACAGCTGTGCCTTGAAGTGGATATGGATATAATCTCTATCACTTAATGGAGATTATAAACACTAAGCAAATCAAAGACCTAGGATGCAGTCTGTGTGGTACTTTCTCTTGAGAAACTATTCCAAATAGTTTCAACTCGTTATTTTGTAGCTAATATAAGATGAAATTGAATTTTAATCATCTTATAGGGGTATTTAACTTACACTTAATTTTGGAATTAAGATGAGCCAAGAGTATATAAACACATTGTTTTTCCCTCTCAAGGGAATGATTTCTTGCTTGCTTATAGCACCCCTCCTAAGAGGAGGCAGTAAAAGAGACTCCTTTTGCATTGTTTCTTCCTGAGTATAGCAGGGAAGTGTAGCAAACATTGCTGGGATTGCTGGCTGGCTGAACCCACTCACGGCAAGCATGTAACCACTGGAGCCTGTCTGGCATTCAGAATTCTTCACGATCTGACTTCTTCCTGGCCTCATTATGCCATATTCAATTTTGGCGGGCTCCCTCCTGCCATACAGATTGGAACCTCAAATAGGCCAAGTCTTATACTAGCTTGAGTTTTTGTTCTTGCTCTTCCTTTACTGGAATGCCCTTCTCTTCAAATCCTTCAAGATCCAGTTTTAATGTCTCCTCTTCCCTGAGCCAGTTCCCAATTCTCCAGTGAAAAAGAATCTCATCTTCACGTGTACTTCCACCTCTACAAAGGGCTCCTTCCAGCCTTCTTCCCATTGTCCTTACTGTTTACGTGCTTGACATGACTGTGAGCTCCAGACAGCAGAGGGTGTGTCTGACTCAAATGCATACCCCACACAGTGCCTTGGCCTAGTCCCTCATTTCCTCCTTGCCAACTGAAAAGAGGAGGACATTTTTCCTAGCAATATTGTAGTGCATCAAAAGGGAAGAAAAGTAGCCATTGGGAAGCAGGGAAAAGAAGAGTCCTGTCTTTGGTTAGAAATTGAACTAAGCAGGAAAAGGAGCTAGTAATGGTGGTAGGGTAATAGATGTTTCTGTGGGTGGCCCAAGAGAAGATGTAGGATGTTCCTAGAGAAAAAACATGAAAGTCTGACTTCCTGTGGAACCCAGAATCTCTAAGCATTGGAGGCATGTGTTAAGAACATGACTCCTTCAAAGAGAGTTTTAGGTAATTTGGTTTTAATTATGGTAAATTTTAGGAGAGTGGCTCAGGGTGACTAGACTGTATAGGAAGTGAGCAATTGTTTATAAGGCCCACAGAGGGGCCACTGGGGATTGTGGAGTGGATTGAAAGGAAGAATTTACATTCAGTGTGCAAAAACTAAATATTTGATAACTTAAAATTTCAAAATGGACTAGAGAAAAAGGAAAGGGATTATTTTGGAAAAAGAAAATCCATCTCAGGCTTGATTAATTTAGCCCCAAAATTATCAGAGTAATGTGCTATCACATTTGGTTAAGGCTACAGAGCCTTCATTTAAATAGAGGCTGAACACTTAAATTTGATTAAGTAAGGTGACCTCAGATAATACAGGCAATTAGCCAGTGAAGTGTGCAGGTGGTGAATGAGAAGGAGGAAACAATGCTGCATTTTGAAAACTGGTTTAGTGATTTTTAATATAATAATAACTTACGCTTCTGTAGAGCTTGTCATTGTACAGTGCTCCTTGATCTTCATTGTATATTTGAGCTTTGCATTCCCCTGCTGGGCAGGTAAAAAAAAATGCTATGTTCACACCTGGGTCTTCTCACTTCAAGCCTGGGCCCTCCAGTGTTCCTTCCACAACCTTTTGCTAACTCTCTCATGAATATGAAGGTAGATCCAATGTGTTTTAAAATTCTTAGCTGTCATTCAATTACTATATGATGATGTAATTTGCTCTAAGCTACTTGAATACAAGGCTTACCTTATTTACTTTTGCAACTCTTCAAACCCATGTGACACAAAAACCTGTATATGGTAAATATCCACTAATATTTGGGAAACAAATGGAGTGTTGAATAATTTCCCTAGGCATGCTTGTATTTCCAGAAGGTGTCTGAGAGGTAGTTTGGTGGGACTATGGGGGTGGTGAAGATGGGCAGGGAAGAAAGATGGAACAACAGACCTATGAGACTCCAGCCCTTTAACCTCAGAAGGTCCTTTTTATCTGTCTTACATATTAAATGTCATGGATTGAATTGTGTCTTCCCCACCCCCAAATTCATATGTTGGAGTCCTAACTTCCAGTACCCCAGAATATGAATGTATTTAGAGATAGTCTTTAAAGAGGTACTTAAGTTAAAATGAGGTCATTAATGTGGGCCCCAATCCAATCTGACTGGTTTTCTTATAAGAAGAGGAAATTTATACACAGCCATGTACAGAGGGAAGGCCATGTGAAGACACAAGGAGAAGATGGCCATCTACAAGCCAAGGAGAGAGGCTTCAAATAAAAGCAACCCTGCTAACACCTTAATCTTGAACTTCTAACCTCCAGAATTACAATAAATTTCTGTTGTTTCAGCCACCCAGTCTGCACTTTGTTGTGGCAGCCAGAGCAAACAAATATGTTAAGATACTAAGGAGTTTAAAGGAAAGAGAGAAAGAGTTCAGAGATTTAGAAAACCACAATTCTATGGTTTAAGATTATTATCCATGAGAGTCAAATATGGATAAAGATAAAGATTTTACCTTTAAATCACATAAATCATCAGTAAGTATAGGACTGTTTTTTTTTTTTTTGAGGTAACCAAGTCTATAGCTTTTTTTGGGAAAATAGATCAAAACAGCTTCTAAATTTGATTTTTCAGCTCTAGAATATTATCAGTTTAAGCACTCATTGCATCTTGTAACACAGTTACCATTGTTCTTGAAAAAAGTTTAACAGTTTCTAAACTGTATGTGACACAAACCTATTCCATTGTTACTTACTTCCCCACCCTTTCACACTGAACCCTTCAAACTTTGAGAATCTTCTAAGGTCCAGAAGAAAAAACTGAAATCATTTCACAAAAGCTTGAAAAAGAAGCAACATACATAATTTTTAAAGCACAGTTTGAAACCTCTGGGGAAGAATTCTACATCTGTTAATATCACTATTTGTTTCAAAATTATCTTGGCTCCCTTGGACCTGATCAAAGCTAACTCACCAACAATTTTTTTTTAATTTTTAAAATATTTATTATTTATATTTGAAAAAGATATGGACAGAGGGTGAATGGGGGAGGAGCAGAGAGAGAGGGAGACACAGAATTTGAAGCAGGTTCCAGGCTCTGAGCTGTCAGCACAGAGCACTATGCAGATGCTGGGCTTGAACTCATGAACCATAAGATCATGATCTGAGGCGAAGTTGGCGCTTAATTGACTGAACCACCCAGGAGCTCCATCACCAACAATTTTCAAGGTGGTATCATGTAACCATCATCAATTAAGGATGTGCTGTACAGTAGTGTCATTGTGAAGAAACTGTTATTGCTATTTATAAAAGGAGATCACGGGAAAGGCCTGAAATGAAATAGCTTCTAAAAGAGCTGTATGTAAGCTCTTTGGTTTTCATTGTTTTGGGTTTCATTGTTATTTTGCCTGATTCCAAGATTGTATCATTTGCAAATAAAATTAATGTCAAATTTCTATTATTAATGCCTCCTGTGCTAATCATACTTAATCTTCTTTGAAAGATCCATATTTTATATTTTCATATTTGAACCTAAAGTATATAGAGGTTTTGAATGGCATAAAACACGAAACTTAGTTATGATTAAGTTTTTTTAAAAAAAGTAAAAAGAACAAAATCCCCACAGGACAAAACTATATGCTTACTGCCTCTCATAATAAATAATGTATGGCATTGTTTAAGAAATAAATGGTGGATACCTTTTAAAAAAAAGATCAGACAATTGTCTAACTAGAAGTAGAGAAGAAAATGCTATTTGTTTTATTTACAGTCTAGAAAAATGATGCTTCACGTGAAAACATAATTTACTCTGAATGATCTGTGTGTCAGTATCTGGCAAGATTTTAAAATGGAAACAGTTATGGGTAAATGTAAATACTGTAAATACAGACTATCTATCACTGGCCATTTTTTGGTGATAGACTCTGTGGAACTGCTTTTCTCACAGGACCTGCTGGTGTCAACAACCCAAATGCATATTCGATTACCTCATTGGCACTTAGAATTCTGGCAGACTCATCCAATAGAAAGGCCTATTGTTTGTAAAAGGTCATTGGTTAGATTGGCTTTCGAGCCCAATATTGTTTATTTCCATAAGTATTGAAGCACATATGACCTGTCACCTTGAAACCTAGAGTTGGGCGATGAATGACAGTAATAAGCTGCTGTGCAAAAGGACAAAAAAAGGGGCTCATCTTCTTGTATATGCTAGGAGGTGGCAGTCTTGCAGGAACAGTTCTAAATTGTCATTCCCAACCCTTTTTCTGAGGCGGGGGTATTTTACAGTCTTGCACTTACTGCCACAGATCGCATTAGGTTTGCATAATCTAAGCTGCTTGTGAGTGAGACTGACTGGAGTATCAGGACAAAATGCTGTAATTCATCCTACATGAAGAGTCTAAAGCAAATTCCCAATTCAGCATGAGTATGCAGTTCACCAGTGTGAGTTCTAAATCAGCATCTCTTTATGTTTTCTAGTATCATCCAATGTTCTTGAAATAATATTCCCCAACTTTTCAAAAGTTTGATTTCTTACATTTGCTCATAAGTTGGTTTAGATTTCAGAGCGTATTTTTTCCTATAAAAACATGGTTATGAATATACCAGTAAAAGCCAGTGCTTATTAGAACTAATATTGCCAAAACAGTGTAAGGCTTACACTGAATTCTTTTCTAATAAACAAAAGTAGAATCAAATAAAGTGCCGTTAGAGTTAGTTTCATATTTATCTTGGTCCCTGGTGTCTAAAGAAATGGTTTAATTAGAGAAAGATGAGGGGGAGAATGAGGACTTCTGGGCACTTGAAGGACCTTGAAAGGATGAAGGTCTTAATGATGTCAAGCCTAATGATAGGAATGGTTTTTCTTTCCTTGATACAAATGCATTGTTAACCATGCTCTAATGCTTATTGATAGGAATTAGATTGTTCTTTGGGCTCACAATGGTGCATTAGGGGAGGACTTGAGAGAGTAAGGGAGAAAAATGTTTCTGAGGAAATGAGCAAGGATTAAATGTGATGGAAAGTGAAAGGGGAGTTAAAGAGATACAAGTATATATATGCAAAAAGTTTACCAGGATAGAATTTATAATGATTTTAAGTTTGGGATACAGGGAAAAATTATCCAACCTATCACCTCCTGGCCTACAGGTAGAGAAAGGAGGGAGTGAGGCAGAGACTTGGGACCTGATGGCTCCCCATTACTATGACTCTGGGTGATAGTATTAGCGTGACAGCTACCTGGAGTGGGCAAGGGACCTACCAGAAGGCAGTGAGGAAGGGAAATCAGAACCAGCTATTTACTCATGCCAGCTGTATAAACAGGACATTTGTAGCTCAAGGAGGATTTATGACAATAGGTGTTTTAATGTGGGGTTCCTGGGCAGCTCAGTCGGTTAAGTGTCTGACTCTTGATTTTTAGCTCAGGTTGTGATCTCACGGTTCATGAGATCAAGCCCCACATTGGGCTCTGTGCCGACAACACAGAGCCTACTTGGGATTCTCTCAAAATAGATAAATAAACATAAAAAACAATGTTATGCTATTAGAAAAAGGTTTTATTTATGAGATCATAGACAGTGCAATTTTGTGCTGTGTACTTACTGTCTTCCAGGTCCTGTGTTAACCCCTTTATAAATATGAACTCATTTAAGCCTATCAGCCCTGAAGGAGGGATAATTATCCCTATTGTCCAGATAACAATACTGACCCTGACATTACAGTTAAGTGTCTTGCCCAAGTGAGCAGAAGCGAGTAACTGGTGGCCCTGAGATGTGATCCCCAAGCTAGCTGCACTGAGCCAATGCTCTGGTCTGGAATGAGACTCAGGCCTCCTTCCCAACTCATACTGAAGTATCATTCCATTAAAATGAGAAAAAAAATGTACATTTAGTGCAGTGCTTAGTGCCAAGTAAATTTTCATTAAATATTATGAATATAATCTATCTAAAATGTTGCTTGTTAAATACCAGTAGGGCCAACATTGGGTCTTGGTAGTTTTGGTAATTTTTCTCTGCCCTCCAGGCATCTCATGATCTTACATGTGTATCTTCTTGGAAATCCACTAATTTGCCTTTCATGTGTTTGACAGCCTACAAGTTCTCTGAGAACAAGGGTCCATTCTTGGCATATAGTAAGTAGGTACTCATTAAATACTTGTTGGAGTGAATCATTTAATCCAATAACTAAATCATTTACTGTGGGTAGTCAGGGCAATAAAAAGCTTAGTTCCATAAACAAACATCTGTACTTTAATATATTATAATTTAAAATTTTGAAGTAAAACATTAGAAATGTAGGGTTTGTAATTTCTTTTAATTATTTAAATATTTTGTCCTGAGCCTATGATAGCACATCCCATGATATGCCATTAAGCTTTCCAATATAAATAGTGTAGTTACATGTTTACACTACACTAGTGGCATAAAGAATTGAAATGTTATTATTCTTCACTGCTTGTATAGGGTACCTCATTTGAATTCTGTTGCACACACAGCACTATGCCTCTCTCCCTACATTTAAAAAAAATTACATTTAGAAACAAGAGTGAATATTGTAGCTAGGCAAGTTCATAATCATGTTTCTGAGACTTATAGCCTGCCTTCTTTGCTCTGACTGTGTATCCATTCATAGGTATAGAAAACAAGAATATTTTATTCTCTTTCTGATATGTCCTACTAATACATGTTTATGGAATAAAATTGCCATGGTTATTAAAAGAGTCTATGACATTTTCTAAAGAGTGTGGGTATTGCCTGCACAGGCTGGCTGAATTCCAATTTGGGTAATTACATTCTGCTGTCTGGTTACCTTAGCGATCCTCTCTGTTGCTCCCTGGGTCCTCGCAGTAGTTGAGCTCTGCTCAGATACTCCTGTTTGCCATCCCTAGTTTGAAATAAGAGCTGAAGGGATTTAGTCTTTGGACATTTATATTCCATATCTTTTGACAAACTTAAAATTTTGTACACATTCTGGGGTACATAGTAAAGCCTGACTTTCTAATCTAAAATTTTCTTGGAATGGAGTGGACAATCTAATCAGAGAGAAAATTGTGATTCTTGGTGTTTTGTTTCTCTGTTCTTGATCATATCCATTATTCCTATAGATATTGAAAATTTTTTCTAAATTTAATCTCTCCTGCCTATGAATCATCATAGGGATTTGCTGGAACTTCTGTTATTATTCTTATTGTTTGCCTTGAGGTAACACTGCTTGTGGGTTTATCTTGGGCCTAGGATAGATGTTAAACTTCTAGACTGTAAAGACCTCTGTGCTTTTTCATCCTGATGGATGAAACTTTCATAGAATTTCATGTTGTACTTGTTCAGTAAATGATGGATGAATGACATTCACTTTTGGTTAACATTATTTACTATTAAAGACTGAGCCTGTGTTTTGGACATTAGCAGGCAATTTATTATGCAACCTAATGGGATTGTTTCAATTGAAATATTTCAGTTCCTGGATATTGGCATCACTAAATTGTGGCAGATTGCCCATAGAGACAGCTGCCTCCCTCCCCCACACTCCCGCCCCCCCCCCTACCATTTACTCTTAGAAAGCTTAAGGTCCCAAGCCAGGATTATTATAAGATTATTATTGGGACTGTAATCACAGTTTACTCTTGCTCTGGAAGATTTGTTCAGAAAGGGTAATTCAGAGCAGAGAGTGCCCAAACTGTGATCCACCATACTCACAGAAATGGAGGTCTAGCTGTAACTTCCCCATCTCTCTGACCCAAGCACTTTTTTTTTTCTCACACTGAAGGAAGCAGATTAGAATACAAATGCGTTAGAATGACTTTACTATAGGGTAAAATTTGAATTGACTTTGTTTTAAAATATAAGTAATTCATTATCTTGATGAGTACTGAGTAATATATGGAGTTATTGAATCACCATATTGTACACCTGTAACTAATATAACACTATATTAATTACACTGGGAATTAAATAATAATAATAATAAAAGTAAAAAAATAAAATTTGATTGATGAAAAAATAAAATGCAAGTAATTCACAATGTCAGCACCTATATAAGGAATGAAATTCTTCCTACATACCCCTCAATATAACTCCATGTGTTGATGACTTGCTAAAGGTTCAGTTTGTTTTTGGGACTCCTAAGACCACTTTAGCCTCATCTTGGGGTTACTCATCTTGTGCTTGGTTCCTTAGTAACACCCAGCTGCCATTAATTCCCTGCACACAATGAGTGTTTCTTTGGCCTGCAGTGCCATCTTACTATCTCTGCTGGCTGATGCTTATGCATCCTTCAAGACTCAGTTTAGGCCTCATCACGAGTGAAAAGCCTAGAGGCAGGGACAAGTCTCCTTCCTCTGTGGTTTTGTAACATCCTAAATATGTCTTCACATGTATCTTCTTTATAGTAGTGATCAGTTTTTGTGTAATGTCTTTTTCTTGACTGTTGGTGGAATGGAACTAAGATTCCTTAGACATTGTATGTACTTAGCAGAACAACTTGCTGGAGAATGATTATCCTTATCGAAGGATAATTCTTCTCAGGACTCTAGTCAGCAAGGGGAATAAGAAAATAGAAAGGGCAATGAAAAGAAGATGAAACCAGAACAAGGAAGATCATGTTTACCTATGTCTCCTTTTCCTTCTTCTGTATGTTAAATTCAGTTCAGATATTTACTGTTTTTGTTAAAGATGAATTTGTTTTGTAGTAAATAAGAAAAGAGCTTAATTGCCTTCAAGTTCAGTTCTTAGGACTTCTTTCTAAAAGATTTTTTGTAAGCCTCAAATTTATAGCTTCCCTTTTGGAATTGCTATTTGTTGGTTTTTGGAACTTTCACAACTGAACCTTTAGGCTCTACCTTTAAGCCCTAGCAGAGAATGAGTCATTTTGGTAAATACTTGTATTATTTAAGAGGCAGAAGCTCATAGGTTTTACTTCAAGATTGACTCACTGCTATGGTGCTTTGGTGTCAACAAATACCAAATTTAAATTCTATACTATACTCAAAATTTGAAAACTGATCATTATATTTCCTCAAGAGGCAGTATGATATTGTCAGAGGTCCCTCACCTGGGCAGGAGAAGGATAACATTTCAGTCTCAGATTTGTGATCAGTTCTGGAATTTGGGTAAGCCATTTGGCTTCTTTGAGGCTCAGTGTCCACTTTTGCAAAATGGTAATATTTGGAAGGTGAGTCTGGGACAATAGCAACAGCAGCAAGCACAACAACCCAAAGTCAAAACCTAGAAGGCATTTTCAGCTATTCCATACATGGAAACAGTTGGAGTTTATTTAGATAGTTTCTAGACATCTTCCCTTTCATATAAAGTATTGAGAAAATATGTTTGTTTTATTTCTCTAATTTGATAGGCTTAACTAATGTGTGAGAGCACTGATGACACAGTAAAGATATAATTTTAAAAATCTTTTGTATAAATCTAGTGTACCAGATTGAGGGTCAGGAGACGTGGTCTGGTTCTTGCATTTGGGAGAAGGCTGGTGTTATGGCACCCAAAAGAGATTGGATAAGAATAATTAAGTCATGCCAGTCAACCCTGCCAAATCTGGGGAGGCAATATCGTGCAGTGGTTAGGAGCATAAGCTTTAAATCTCAGGTTTTTTCCTTCTTTACAGTGTGACTTTAGACACCCTGTTTAACCTCTATGGCAATCATGTTTATGATTTGGAAGATGAGGATTATGTCTACCCATAGGGTTTTTAGAAAGATGATTTGGATCACTATATGTTAAAGATGCGATGAATGATAGCAATTATTGTGAGATGGTTTATGTGAGTCTTAGACTCATATGGGGATTGTGCCCCAGCCTTGTTGGAGCTATCATCTCAGACTTAGTGGCAAAAATACTGACTCCTAATGATGACAATAAACAACACTTGTAGAATAGGTTATAGCCTTGCACATAGATTACCTCATTTTCTCCACATATGAATCCTGGAGGCAAGGCAGGTATTAATCCATCTTATGGATGAAGAAACTCTACCTGAGAATTTAAATGATAGAACTAAGATCATCCAGCTAGTAAGCAGTAGAGTTGGGGCTCAAACTAAGCCCTTCTGTCTCTTAATTCTTATCAGTCCATTATGATCCTGGTTCTACTTAGCAGTAGTGATCTGTGGCCTTAGATTAGTTGCCTTACTTCTCTGTTTAGTTTAATGAATAAAGTGACTAGAGAAGCTTTAAAAGCCCTTCTGTGATTTCAGACAGTTTGGGGTCAGGTACACAAATTCTGAAGAAAATATTTTGAAAAATAACCTTGTCTGATAAAGAAATATATGCTGTTACCAAATATGTAATTAACAAATTCAGGACAAGTCTGACCTTTATTTGGAGAATTAGGGTGGATAGTCTTTCACATTTAGTGGTAACATTTTATTTCCTAGGCTGGGGATAAATATATGGTGGTAGTTGTATTGTTTTTTGTTTTGTTGCCTAACTTGTATCAGAAACATTTCATAATAAACTTAAAGAAAAAGACTGTCTTAGTACACTATAACATCCTTCCCTCTATTTGCTGCCCTCCATCTAGTACTTTCTTTTTTCTTTCTGAGCTACTCACATATACCAGGTTGCTATTACCTTGGTTTTAACTTTCTTCTTCTTGTTTTTAGGTTTCAGAGGCTTTGACCTCTCATACTGAAAAGATTATATATGGCCAACATACCCTAGAGATTACCAAAATGTCCCTGGGTTTTGATGGTCCTGGGCTATTTTTATACTTTACTACTTACGATACTTTACAGCTTTTCCTGGAAAGGGAAGTTGAATTTCATATTGGTGTTTGGAAAAATAAGGATATCAGGACATAACACCACAAATCCTGTTCAAAAAAACTAAACTAAATAATAATCATGGTGTCTCTCTAGGGGCTGGGGCCCAGGATTTTGTTAATGGTTTAGGTGAAAGCATAGGATTCTCTGCATTGATGTCTCAGCACCTAACACTTGACTTGCAGAAATTTGGAATTCAATTATTTTGTTTTAAATTTGCCCATGCCAAAATAAATAAATAAATAAATAAATAAATAAATAAATTTGCCCATGCCCTTACATTCTCTAGCTCTAGCCTTCTCCTCTGCTGAGGTAAAGAGCACAGTTGTACTCAGATCAGTCTAAGTTATCATTAAAAAGAGGACCATTTCAGTTCTTTTCTGAAGTTGGTAAGATTATTTGTACAGGGAATCATGCCTTTTTCTAGCATGCTTAAAAACTTTATGCCATATTATTATGAACTTTATTGCAAATACCCACTCTCAATATGAGATTCACTTTTGAGAGAATTAATATCTTCCAGAAACATCTTTTGTGTTTCCTAGTTACTTATTCAAAGGAGAAGATAATGTTCTATTCTTACTGAAGATGAAGACCCTACTAAGTGAACAGTGAGTTTGATGCTTTCTCACAGGACTGCATTCAGTTCTCATCACTGACCCCAAGATGTAGGTCACGCTACACACCCGTTTTACAAAGGAGCAGACAGACTCAAAGGGGTGAAATAACTTGCCATGTACATGTTGATACACCAAAAAGAGGCAAAAGTCTCTGAATTTTTTCATAACATCACAGTCTCTACAAAGATGGAAGTTAGAGGGGAGTAATCATTTCATATATCAGTCTCGGAGGACCTTACACTGTTAGAATGACCAATTCCTGCCTTCATGAGTTGTCTGGCTTTGTGGCCCATTAGAAAATGGATGGAACCATTAGTTAAATGAAAAAGCAATAAAAGGTTGTGGGTAAATTTGGAAGATGCACTGAAGAGCCCATTTTTATATACAATGATACAGCTATGGAGAGTAGTCTGATCAAATGTCCTGTGAAGTATATATTATCCCCAGGTGTTCCAGGATGAAGCTGATTTCAACTCAGCAAACACTTTTTGTTTATACATGCAAACTTACTAGATACCAAGCACTCTTAGCAAATACTAAGGGTACCCAAAGATAAATATGACATGATTTCTGCCCTACAGGATCTCAAGATCTAATGAAGAAGTGGGTAGTCTATAAGTAGTTTTGATATAAGGCAAAATACTGATTTTTTTTTGCTTCCCATTCTGTAAGTGATGATCTTCACTAGGATTTTATCCTCAGTCATTTCCTTTTCTTACCCTAGGGAAACACATCTATTTTCTTTATTTTAACTACAACATTATGAGCTGTGACTCTGAGGTGTTTCTCTCTCTTGGATTCTAGTCCCCTATTTATAGCTGTCTTCTGGACATATCCAACTGTGTTCCTCAGATATTTTAAACTACATATACAAAATGGGACCTTTTCTCCTTTTTATATTCTCTGTTTGGTTTGATGGCATCACTAGGCATCAGTTTTCCAAACCAGAAACCTCAAATGCATCATTTATCTCACCGTCAGACTCTCTTTCCTCATGTTCAATTGTTCATCAAATCCTGTGAATTTTTATCTCCTAAATATGCCTTGAATTTGATCTTTTATCTTTATCCTCACAACCATGGTTTCAGTTCAGCTATGCTTCATCTTTCACCTGGACTACTCTAATCCTCCAACTATTTGTCTCAGTCTTTTATTATTTTTCCCCCTTCAAAGCCACTCTTTATACAGTTGCCTGGTTGATCTTTCTAAAATATAACTGATAATATGACTTACTTATCTGAAACCTTTCAATGGTTCCGTCCTATGTACTGAAGTAAGTTCAAATCATTGTCATAGCCCTGCTAATCTGTTACTGACCTAATCTTTCCTACTACTCTTTCTGTGCCAGGCACATTCATTGACTTTGTTTCTGGGCTGATATTCAGCTGGCGTGGATGGGTGAGATGATTATTAATTCTGATTGGTCAATATTCATGTCCTGCTCATTGTTAAATATTTTGAATATCTCCCTTGCTTCAGTAATAGTAAATGGTTTTCCATTCCTCAATCATGTACTTCTGTGCCCTTTGAATAGTCAGTTTCATCTGCCAGGAACATTCTTTACTTCACTACCTGGCAAATTAATATTAATCCTTCAAGACACTGTTTACATATCATCTACTGTGTAACCCTGTTCTTCGTCTACACAGGCAGAATTTTTGTTCCCTCTGGCCTTCCAAAAACATATTGTGCATATGTTGATTATAGCATTTATCACATTTTTTTGTGAACATCATTTACCAACCTAAGAGATTTTCAAGAAAAATTATTTTAAGAATATGCAGGGTGTCACTTAGTATTTGGTACACAGCAAAGACTTTCATAAAATTCTTACTGAATTGATGGATAGATGGATCTAGAAAAGTTTCACAAAATGGGATTTAGGTTTGATTTTGAAGACTAAAATGAGAATTAGGGTTGGAAAAGACATCCCAGAATGGAAGACTATTGGCTTTGCTAAGAGCAGAAAAGGTCAGTATATTACGGAATATATATATACACATAATATGTATATATTATATGTATATATATTATAGCTTAAGATATATTAAGTTTAAGATGCAGTAGGTTATAGGTAGTAGTTTAATATGTACGCGCAGGTTGAATCAAATTGCAGAGGGTTTTGATAACCACACTGAGGATTCAGGATTATAACTATGTATATTCAAGATCTTCACATCAGGAGACTGTGAACAGGGAGTGATGTTTTCCAAGCCGTGTTTCAGCAGGACATCTCTAATAGCTTGGTGCTGTTATAACTAAAGACTAGGAGCCTATGGGTGGCCATAGTTCAAGAAGGGTCAGATGAAGAAGATTCTCTGTCAAATTCAGTGGGAGCACAGAGGTGAAAATAAAGATGAGATCCATTTTGAAGGCAAAATTGGCAAGATTTTGTAATTGATAAATTGTATGGCTAAAGGGAGAATGGGAGATTAACTGTAATTACAGTATTTCAAAATTGAGTGATTAGGAGATCAGCAATGGTACATCACAGGAGACTTTGTAAGGTTTATGTTTGGGGAATCGAAACAAGACAGAAGAATGTAGGTACTACCAGCTGTAGATTTCTACTTCCACTTGCCCTCAGAGCCCCAATTATAAAGCTTACCTCACGTAGTTTCTATGTTAATTTCCAGTACAAAACGCATGGGAAGATTCAGAAGTAATGCTGATAAGCAGGTCTAATCACTATTGTGTAGACATACTAAAGATAATACAACTAACATACATAATTTTGAATGTTTCCTTTTTTTATGGGGGTTAAGGAAGTACAAGTGCTATCTCAAACATATTTATTGCCAAAAGAATTTATTTCATATATTGGAAAAATATATTATTTTAGTATCATCAGCTAAAACAATACATCATTAACTTAGAACACAAGATTTTTCTCTTGAGCAAATCTCATTCAATTAATAAGGTATAGATTGTCATTGCTATTCTGGTATGGTAACCACTAGCCACATATGGCTCTTGAGCACTTGAAATGTGGCTAGTCCAAAGTCAGCTGTGATATAAATGTAAAATGCATCTTAGATTTTGAAGATTTAGTATAAATATAACATAATCATCAAATAACTCAATAATTTATTATATTCAGTGCATGTAGAAATGATAATACTTTGGATACATTGGTTGAATGAAATATATTATCAAAATGAATTCTACCTGTTTCTTGTTACCCTTTTTTAAAAAATATTTTTAATGTTTATTTATTTTCAAGAGAGAGACAGAGACAGAGACAGAGAATGAGTGGGGGAGAGGCAGCTAGAGGGGGAGACACAGAATATGAAGCAGGCTCCAGGCTCCCAGCAGTCAGCACAGAGCCAGATGCGGGACTCGAACCCACAAACTATGAGATCATGACCTGAGCTTAAGTCAGATGCTTAACCCACTGAGCCACCTAGGTGCCCCTCTTGTTACCTTTTTAATGTGGCTTATAGAACATTTACATACATGGTTCACATTATATTTCTATTGGATAGTGCTGGAATGTTTTTCTTATTCAACAACCAGCCAACAGACCTATATTTAGCTCCTACTATACAGATGGTTCTACTAGGTACTAAAAGCTTTGAAGTTAGCTGAGGAATGGCAATTGCACAAATTATTTTAGAGTTTGATAACGTTTTAATCAATATACCGAACATTGGTTAGAAAAGCAGACTGAAATGTCTGTGGATTTCTCTGTCTCCCCTTTTAAACCTTAGTTGTGTATATAATTTCTTTTTATAATTTAATTTTTGTTTATACTTTCTCTCCAAAATCCTGTTTGGTGGTTTGGAAGGATCTACCAATTTTCTGTTTGTTACAAAGCAGCAACGAATTTGATTTACAAGTTCTCAGAACCCTTGGGCTAGTGGAAAAGAATTACCATATATTCACATACAGGTGGCCATAATGTAGAGTCCTGGGATATAATCACTATGCTTAATCTTCAAACTATTCTCAACATACCTATTCTTTTTCTGAAGAGTCAGAAGATACTTCCCAGTGTCATAGGCTGTGGAATCATCCAAAAATTATCTGTTCACCACAGGACAGATAAAGGGAGGAGGAGAGAGAGAAAGATATTATTTGTGTTTTATAAATAATTGGAGTTTTAGATAAAGAAGAATTTACTATGTGTTGATGGCCTTACTGATTTTATATTTGCACTACCTTTTCAGATAAACCATGTGAATATCTGTGATTGTATAGAACCAGCTTTTTAAAGCAAAATGACTTGTCATTGGCCAGTATCTTAATTTTTGTTTTTGAGCAGGCGGTTAGTTTTTCATGCTTGGTTCCTTTAACTTTAAAATGGAAGAGCTTTTTACTTTGTTGTGTTTTGTTTTTATGGAAATGAGAAGTAAATGCTTTATTTTTAAAAAGCTAAGTTTCTAATTATAATGGAAAGTGCATCAATGCTACAACAATATCCTGAATAGATTAAAGTGGCAGAAACAACGTAATACAGAAGATATAAAACATTCTTTGAAAATAGTGACTTCGTTTTAAAAGAATTTTTGACTGGATTAGAGTAGTGCCTATGGAAATAAATAAGTAGTTGAAAACCATTTATGAATTCCAAGATCCGAATACAGTTTAGCCTTGCAATTCTCAATTAATTGCCTGTGTGTCTGTGTAGGAACATCTCTTATTTAAAAAGGTTGCCTGAATTGAGGTTAAGTTATGTTCGGTTTCCCAAGTGCCGGTCTGGATGTGTTTTTGTATTTTGATTGCTAAAAAGAGTGTTTTTTTTTTTTTAAGTAAATTTGCATCAGTTACTGAATAGCCCACATCATGGACTAAAATGCTCTAAAAGTATGCACAAACAAAGCAAAAACAGAAAAATGGCTAAGTTTTCAAATGAGTAATGTTCATTTTCAGGTATAAAGAAGTGAATTATTCAAGGCTAGACTGCATATTCAAATGTAAGTTATGCATTTTGACAGAACATTGTTAACATTCTTGTTGACTATGAATAAGTACTAATACACAGATTGTACCTGGGGTGCACTTTGTATTCTGGCTGCATATTATGCCAAATGTACCAACATTTCTATGCATTCAGAGTGTTTTTGAGTCAGTATTATCACTTATGCTACTAACCTCAATATCTATTCAGTCTCAAAAGAAAACATCTGTGGAAATAGCATTGTTTTTTATAGAACTTATATGCTTTCAAGTATCAATAACACTTAAACATTTTGGTTTTTACTCATAGCCTTTGAAATGAAAGGAACTAAGCCATTTTTAAAAATTCAACTTATTTAAACTAAAAGAAAAACAAAAGCAATTCACCCATCCCCCATCTCTGGCAACCACAAATCTGTTCTCTGTAACAATGCACTTGGTTTGATTGTTTGATTGATTCCACATATAAGAGAGATCATACAGTATTTGTCTTTCTCTTACTTTATTTCATTTAATGCCTTGGCAGTCATTAAAAAACAAATCCATTAAAAAACAAAAACAAACAAAAGCTCCTTACTTACTGAAGCAAAGACACATGAAGTTCTGTCTGCTGGCCAAGCAGTGGATTAAGATCCTAGACAGGTCTCCAAATATGGAGGAGCTGGGTTGATGGCTCAGATAACTAAGAGATGCTGCAGCTTCAGCCTTCAAGCCATGTCTTGATTTTGAGCTAATTGTTCAGTCATTGATTCAATAATTATTTATTGAGTACCTAATGTGGATCAGGGCAGGTAAAATAAACATGATTGCTGGCCTCATGGAATTTACCAACTAGTGTAGGGGGATGTAGGCGGTGGAGGGACTTGACAAACTCCTGGCTAGATGATTGTGCAAATAAATATGGCAGTAAGAAGTGGTGGCTGAGAACACTCGCTCTGGACCCAAACGTGGGTTTGAGTCCTGGTTCTACCATTTGTTAGCTATGGAATCTTGGACAAGTGACTTAATGTTTTTGGGCCTCATTATCTTCCTCCACAGGTTACTTTGAGGCTTTTCTTAGAGTATATAGTAGCCTGGCACACAATAAACACTTTATATTTGTTATTATTATTCTTTTTCTTGAACTGTACTAAGGGCTGTGAGGGTATAATAACATGATCTTGTCTGGAGCCAGGAGTGGGGATTCATGGAAAGCTTTCCTAAATAAAGGATGCTTGGATTAGGTTATGCAGAATGGGTGGACTAGCATAGATGAGGCATTGGAGGCAGAGAAGGGAGTGGGGTTGATGCTGTAAAAGGGTTTTCTAAGCAGTGAGAAGAACATGAGCAAACTCTCTGGGGTAGGAGCCAACATGCCACCCTCAGGGCCCCAAAAGTAGCCCAGGGTGCCTGGAGTGCAGAGAGGGAGAAGGGGAGTGACAGGAGAAGAATTGGTAATGATCTTTGTGCACAGAGGGAACTTGAGTTTGCTTAGACTTTTTGTTTTTTTTACAGTTTTGCTGCTTTTCCTTCCACCCCTTCCTGTACTTCTCCTTTTCTCTCTCTCACTCTCAAGCAAAACATGGGGGAATGGATGTTTCCCTGTGTCTTCTCTGCTCAACCTTGCCAATAAAAAATAATCCACGTGTGGCTCTCTGTATAACCAAAATGCAACATTCTGTCTAAATATTAGATGTAAATTAAATAGCCTCTTGGTGTTCAACTTATCTTTTGTATGCATTATCTATTTGTGTTTATGCTCCACAGCCGAGTGCTGCAAATAGCTGGGGAAAAAATTATAACACTTCATACAAAAGAGGTGGGATGGATGGGTACTAATTAAACCTAAGTAGTAAGAGACTTAAGGAAAAAGAGATTTCTGTATCTCTCCTAATGGGATGAATGTCATGTTCCAATTTCTACTTTATGTAAAATCCATTATACAGTATGTAAAATAATTCTCCAAATCTTGATTTCCTCAATTGAAAATGACCCCGAGCATAAACTATAAGTAGAGAAAGGTTTGAATTTCTTGATCTTTGCACTCTTTTGTTCTCATGGTTCGTGATGTCTTAAATCAGCAGAATAATTTAGGAATGGTAGATATTGAAACAACTAATTTTTCTTTTCTGTAATCTGCATAGACTTCAAAATGCCTACAAAGCACAAAGTGCCAGTTCATATAATTTGTTGGCAAGGATAAAAAGAAGAAAGGAAATTATTTCCTAAGCGTGTGAATCAGCCCAGCTTTAACAGATATTTTTCTGTCATGTGCAGCCTGAGGGCTTATGCCTATCTGAGCTTTATTTGACAATTACCACTTGCCAGCATAATTAAATGATAATTTATAAATACTAAGAAAGCATAATGGGGAAGAGCAAATAGGTGCTTATCAGGGCATTGAATAAAGTTGATCTGCTTTAGTGGCAATTTTCATCTCTTATCTTGGTTGTTAACTGGTCTCACTTTTGTGTGTGTTTTGTTTAGGTTTGATATTCGTTAGGGTGATATTATCTACCTACATATACATGTTTTCTCCCCATACATTATTCTAACATTCCCTTCCCTGTTCCTTTTGCAGGCAATGCATTTATGAAATGTTGCTTGTATTTTAATTCATAATGTAAAATTAGCACCTAGAATCATACATATTACTAGAGAAACCCCAAATTAGTATTTTTTTCTGTTTATCTCCCCCCACCAACCTTCCCCCCCAATAAATAAGTTCTTTTCTGTGTTGTGTCTGTGATTTTCTTTTAATCAGTTTTTTAATCACCTGGGCTTTGCAGTTAATTACATTCCACAGAGTCTCTTCATCTATTTCCTAGAATGCTGGCAGATTTTTGTAAGACAGAAAGCACACATGTAAGCCAGGACTCTGGCGAGAAGGGCTTCCTAACCTTGCAGCGATAAGAATAGTACTTTACATGCAGCATGGAAATTTTGCTATGTTCCAACTGAATATAGAAATTACCCAAAGAAGAATTCTGTAGGATAGATGGCTTTTGTCCTATCAGTGTCTCTTCTCAAGGTTCCTTACCTATTATAAATATTAAGGCAATCTCTGCAGAAGCTGTTGTTAGGCCATGGACAGAAACACAGATTTGTCCTGAGTAACCTAGATAAAGCAGTGCAAGAGCAGTGCTCTATATAAATGGAAACAAATCAGTAGAATGGCAAAAAAAAAAAAATTGAATTTCCACGCTTTTACAAAAGCGTGTTTGAAGAAAGCAAATGGGTAGAAACTCAAGACACTATTAGTGTTTTAGTGGGTTGCAAAGAGACTGAGGGCTTTTAATTTTACTTATTTATTTGTTTGTTTATTTACTTACTTATGGCAATGAAGAAATTAAATAATTTTAATAACTAATGATTAGGATTGTGGTTATTTGAATGAAGAGTGTGAGAATGGCTTATCAGGAGTAACAAAATAAAAGTCTTTGGTGTTTAAAGTTGTCAATTCCTGGCATTATTCATCATTTTGTCCTTATAAATAGCAATTATTTGCCTTTTTTTCAGAGCTGCAAAATTATCTTTTATATTCAAATATTTAAATATACAGTGCCATCCTTGGGGCACAAAAATTCCCTAATGTCAGAACAGATTTTAATACAAGGAATAATTTGAAAGTGGTGGATTAGTTTCCACCTTTTCAAACACAGTGCTTTCTATAATCTTCAAACATTATTTAGGATAATGGAAGCCATCATCCTGGTTCTCAAATGTTAGCACTTCCATTAGAATTTGAAGCTACCTCTTATTTTTTATATTAAAATACAAGGCTTAAAAGGTATTATCTTACTAAAGGGGGGCAATTGTAGAGATGATTTGATTGAATAAAGGAAAAAGCTGTACAGGCCTTTTAAGATCAAGGATGTATTGATGGAAAGCTATCATTAGAGACAATTAATGTTCTCCAAGGGAAGAAATTGATTATGGACAAAGATGGACCCTAAGGAGCAGATACGTCTTAATGCTCTAAGGCCTTAAGGATTATACATTTCATTCACAGCATCTGTATTTTAACTCTTTGTAGTGACTGGAATACTAGCTTATTCTTGAAGAATAACATGAATTAATTTTTTTAAAAAAGATTGTGCCTTGTAAAGGATGTTCATAGTGATTGACACTGATTCTTTAAATGATATTAAAATAATTAAATTTGTAGTGTTGTTTCTCCATATTGCTATTTGGAGAACATCTAGACGTAAATACATAGAATAAATGGAATTAAATAGTGATGGCCAGTCTTTTATATTATAGAAGTGTAATAATGTCCAATAATTACATTAAAGTCATGATTTCATAAGGAGCCCCTGAACTTCCGCTGCATTCATGTTTCCAAATAACATATCCCTTTAACTTTGCTTGTCCTTCCTATAGATCTTGTACAAGGTACAAGGCATTCATCATGTTGTTAGCCAGTCCCTAGCAGCCGTAGATCACAATTGGGTACTTAATAAGGTGGCAACCCCACTGGGAACATTTCACATAATTATTCTTAGCAGAAAGAAGATTGTTATGGCTTTTTTCTCCCCTTTTTGAGTTTGGCAAAATTCCAAGTGATTTAGTTTGGCTCCTAAAAACCATTTATATAGCATTGGTGAATTATACTTCGTGTACAGTCTATATCCTCACTTCCCTGTAAAATACTGCAGGCCAGCAGAGTCAGTTTAATTGTACTGTTGGCCTCCTCAAACCTGGGACCAGCCCCAGAACAAGTGATACAATCTGCTTTTTGGCTACCAGTTTCAGAGGATCAAGCTGAGCATGGGAGTGCTTTTAAAAATCAGTCTCTCTCAAGACTTCACCGCAGTCTCTCACAATGTAGTATGATTATCGGTAAATAAATAGGAGACATTCACAAAAGTAATAAATAGCTTGTCCAAAAAGCTCTCTGATTTTAAATATCAGTTAAGGGAAGGGAAGGGCAGACCCTGGGTCCTAACTTAGGGCTTATACAGTTTAGAAATAACTTACTTACTTAGCTCATATTATTAAAACAGTTTGCCTTTCAAATTCTCACAATTTAAAGATACATCTTGATGCTCTTGGACATTAAAGATTATGCATTTCACTTACCATCTGAATAAATGTTTTCAAAAATTTCAAACAACTTGGAAATAATTGTTTTAGAGAATAATATGCAAAAAGGACACCTGAGTGGCTCAGTCAGTTAGGCATCCAACTCTTGGTTTTGGCTCAGGTCGTGATCTCACAGTTTGTGCCCCACATCTGGCTCCACACTAACAGTCCAGGGCCTGCTTGGGATTCTCTCTCTTCCTCTCTCTCTGCTCTCCCCCCACATGCTCTCTCTCTCTCCCAAAATAAATAAACTTAAAAAAATAAAGAATAGTGTGTAAAAAAAAGAATAGTGTGCATGTATGCATGATACATTATATTAGGGTGCTACTGGATTATGAGTTTGGGTCTCCCAGCTGCTGTTGTCAATTAGTGTCTCTGAGCACTCAGCATTTACATCAACTCAAATACATGTATGTTGGTGACTGTGTGAGTGGCTGTGAATGGCTTTTTCTGGTAAGATAAGCATCTTCATATGTGAGAAGATAATTTACAATATGGTTCCTCTTAACAGGAAAAATAGAACACAAGACATTCAAAGGTCTAAATTAAAGAAAAATTATGGCTTATTTTTCATGTAATTCTGAGAAAGAGAGAAAACATAGGTGTTGTCTGTAATTTTCTTTGCCAATGAGAAGTGATATTATATTAAGGGCCTTCTAGAGAACGAGTATGGTTTATGAAAAGAAGAAGAATAACTAAGTAGAAGCTTCAAACTAAATGCCTGAGAAGTTTTGAACCTGAGTGCCTAGGGAGATAGCGGTGCCATTAACAAAAATAAATGAGGGAGAACAAGGTAGAATGAGGCATACTGCTTTTTAATGTCTGATCAAATCCAGGCAGTGATACCCAGCAGGCAATTGGAAAAGGTCTTTGAGTTTTAGGAGAGATGTCAAACTTTAGAATACTGGTTTGGAGATATAAGAAATAGTCAAATTGGTAAGAGGAAGAATAGGATAATGCTGTGACATGTCAACCTAGAGAGAAGAATCTTTCAGTGAGTAGTCAGGTGCCATTAATGACCCAGGGAGACCAAGGAGAGTGAGAACCTAGAAAAAGGCCATTGGGTTTGACCACAAATAGCTCATTAATAGGTGGGGGACCCAATCTGCTTAGGTTTAAATTCTAATTCCCCAAATTACTAAGGGAATTGTGCATCCTTGGGGAAGTTACTTTAATGTTTTAGGGCCTAACTCATTTATTCCTCACAACAACCCTGAAAAGTGGTCGCTATTAGGACACAATTGAGATGCAAAGAAGTGTATAACTTCTCCTGAGGTAACACAGCTATTAATGGCTGGCTAAGGATTAGAACCATGCCTCATGAGTTTCCTTTCCTTCAGGGTCAGCCACATGGCATCACCTGACAACTTGTTAGGACTCAGATTCTATGCCCCACCCCAGACCTGCTGATGTATAAAGTCTAGGAGTGGGGCCTGCCGATCTGTGTTTTAATAAGCCCTCCAGGTGAGAGTCTCATGCATACTTAAGTTTGAAACTACTGTCTTTTTTTTTTTTTTTTAATGTTTACTTATTTATTTATTTTGGGAGAGAGAGAGCCTGAGCAGGGGAGGGGCAGAAGGAGAGAGGGAGAGAGAATCCTAAGTAGGCTCCATGCTGTCAGGACAGAGCCTGATACGGGGCTGTATTTCAGGAATTGTGAGATCATGACCTGAGCTGATATAAAGAGTCAGATGCTTAAATGACTGAGCCAGCAAGGCACTCCTCTAGCTGATTTTAATGTACAGCTAGCAACTTCTGGTCTAAAACTGTAGTTTTCAAACTTTGGTATGAATGAGAATTTACTGTGAAGAGCTGGTTAAAATGCTGATCTTTGCTCCCAACCCCATTTTCTAATTCAGTAGATCTGAGTTGGGGCCAGGAAATTTGTATTTCTAACAAGTTTCTAGGTGATGCTGATGCTGCTGGTCTGGAGCCACACTGTGAGACTTACTGGTCTGGAATTTACATGTTCAGTTTGGGAGATGTCATGAACTAAGCTGGTAATTTCAGTGAGACAGCTCCCATTCTTGCCTCGAGGCCTATGTGAACATCCCTGCCAGAGTGTCCTGGTGATGCCTTGGTGCCTGTATCTCACTGGCAGGGGAAATTTGGTCTGGAAATACATGTGCCTGCACAGTGCTTCTCAACCATTAACTAGGGCAGAGATCACTATGGGATCTTGGTAATGCAGATTCTGATTCAATGGGTCCATGGTGGGCCTGAGAGTCCACATTTCTAGAAGCTCTCTGGTGGTGCTGACACTGCTGGTCCATGGACCAAGCTGGGTAGCAAGGCACTAAGAGAATGTTTCTTATATTTGCCTGATCATCCAAACCATCTCAGGTGCTATCACTATCAGTTTTGGGCTTTACCAGAATCCTCCTGAATCAGACTATCTAGGGGGAAAAAGCCTAGGTAGCTGTATCTTTGTTAAGCAATTCATTAATTGAGAGGAGGCGAACTTTTATCAAAGTAAAAGGAAGTGAACATTTTAGAATTAGAGGATTTTAGGATTCAGAAAATATTTATGGAGCATTTAATCTGTGCCAAGCTCTGAGCTAGACATAAACAGGACAGACACACAGTCCCTGATCTCATGGGGCTTACATTTTAGAGACGCAAACAATAACCAAGTTGGTTTTTTTTTTAGAAGGTAACTTATGATAGTGACAACTGCTTCAAAGCACACAAGGCAGGGTCAAGCGTCTGAGTCCTGCAGTGAAACAACATTGCATAAGGTTTCCAACAAAGGGGTTCTGAGGAAGAGCCATCCTGCCCCTGCCTTGTTTATGTGAAGAGCATGGGGTGGGGAGAAACTCGAGGCTCTGAGGGTGGACTGAGCTTGGCTGATTGTGTGGCATTAAGGAGGATGGGGGCCACAGGTAGAGCAACTGAGTTTGGAAAGCTCTTCTAACCTCTTTCTTACCAGCTGTCAGAGAATAGTATAATACTTGATTTGAAAACATTCATCAATCCCTCATCATTGCTCCCTAGAGGAGGAATGTGGAAGCTGTTACATAGGTCCCCTGAGGGCAAATAAAAATAAATTATCTCTGAAATTCATAAGAATAAAATTGCAATGATTTCTTGCTAATTATGTAACTATGCAGAAGGTAGAAAGTAACAATAGGATCAAAGAATTATATTCCACTTAGAGAATGTTTCTTCAACTTTGAGGTGCCTATGGTATAATAAATATTTTGGGGGAAGTTTGTGTGATTTCCCAGAAAGACTAAATGTGTTATTAAACAGAGAAAGAAAAATTAGGAGTCAAGAAAAAAAAATTTTTTTAAAGGAAGGAATAAGTGGGATTTTCTTGGGGAGGACGTGAGATAATTTATTTTTAGCAATAAGTTACAAATTTGTTTTGTGGCTATAATTTACACAGATAATAATTTTAAGAGCTTACTTTTTCTATAGAGGCTGCATTCAAGAACTACCTAAATAGGAGAGGAAAAATAAATAAGAAGAAATCTTTGGGCAGAGGCAGCTTTCACCTGTATTTTTTTTTTTCAAGCTGTGAGCACTCCTTAATTACGAGTTAAAAAAAAAAACACATTTAAGATTGGTAACATATGTTGTTGTCAGCATGTATTTAGCACCTGCAGAAGTGAACATGAAAAATGTGACAGCACATAGGTGGAACACCCACTGCGCTGACTGTGAACACTGTCAACAAATTTTACTTTGTTAATTTTTTCTTATTAGAAAAAATCCAAGAAAAGAATTTAATAGTGCAGGTGTTCAGAGCAGGATGATGTAATGAAGGGGGAGGTTATAAACCTTTAGCATGAAAGCCGGGGTCTGGATCTGTGGGTCCGGAAGCTTTGTTTCTCACACGATTCCCTCTACTTTTCTTAGAAAACAAAAAAACAAACAAAAAAACCCCTCTCTGCTTATTGGCCTTGACAGTCTCAGTTGTCCTGCAAGACATTTCCCCTTGAAGGAAGGGTGAGAGGCAGCCAGGGTAGATCAGCTGACCAATAGGACCAGGCAGTTTAAGCAGTTTTTTTTTTTTTTCCCAGAGGATGGAGATTGAGGTGTTTCTTTTGCACCTTATTTTCTAATAATGAAGTTGTAATAACTGTAGATAAGAGTTCTCATATCAGTTTCTTCCATAGCAAAGGTTCTGTGAGTGCAGATTCCATCTTCTGAACTCTGGTCACTTTTGCTTGGAGCAGAGGCCAGTTCCTTTACTTGGAGCAAAGGCATTCCTGACGATATGGTTCTAGGCAGAGAGCAAGCCCTTGGAAGTACTTCCTGAATGATGCTGCTGATGCTGTGTCCTCTTGTGATCGTACTGGTTTGTTCCACTGTAGAATGAGAATCTTGCAAGATGTTTTTCTGTGATTTCCCATCGTTGATGATTTCATTACCCAATTCTGTAAACCAGCTCACTCAGCAAGAGCAGACAATACTTTTCATTTGAAGACACATTTCCCCCAAAATGAATTTGTCTAGGTTGAAAGGAAATACTGGTAGGTATGTTAATTTCTACTTTGAAAACCAAACTTCTGAAGTTTTCAAAGTACCCACAGGATTGTCCCCATTTTCCCACCCTTCTACTTCCATACTCTTGCATCGGCCTAACTATAGTTAATCTCTCCTGGTAGCTTATAAAAAGAAATCCACAAAGCCGAAGCATTCCAGGGACACAAAATAAAAGGATTTAGGTCAAGTTTAAGTTCAGCCAGGTCTGTATCTCCCCCCAGGCCCGGCAAAGGTTCTTGATTAAGTTACAGCTCTGGCTGGGTGGTGCGGGAAACATTTGCACTTCTCACAGCTGAGAGAAGACCCTGGAAATGATACGTTTTACACCTCTTAGATGAGACTCAGGAGCTAGAAAGCACTTCACTCCCATCCCTCTGGGATGAAGAATCTGTTTGCAGTAATCACTGGCAGTGTTGACAGAATGTTCAAAACCATCTGCTCAAGGGCAAGTGTTAACTCTATCAAATCCTAATATTTTAAGCACACTGATCTCCAGGCCCAGGAGACCTCCTGACAGAGCTCTCCCTGGGCTGTGTGTCAGCCTGCTTTCAATTATTACCCCACTGCAAAAAAGCCTGATATATCAGCCAAAACTCTATGAAGAGAGGCCTTTAGAAGGAGAAATGCAGCATCAGAATCCACTTCATTCAAGTCTTGTTAGTTTATATGAATCTGAGGCTTTTTGAGTCTTTAATACAAGATCTTCTTTGTAATATTTGCATATTTTTTGCATTTAAATTTATTGTTTGTAAATGGGCCTTTTGATTTTTTAGGTCCTAATGCATACCATTTTTAGTACGGGTTTTATAATTTTTTTTTTTTAAGAGAGAGAGAGAGAGTGAGAGCACAAGCAGGGGAGGGGCAGAGGGAGAGGAAGAGAGAAGCCCAAGCAGGGTCCATGCTTAGTGAGGAGCCTGACTCAGGGCTCAGTCTCACATTGTGAGATCATGACCTGAGTGGAAATCAAGGGTCAGACGCTTAACCCACTGAGCCACTCAGCGGCCCCTGGGTTTTATAAATTGTGCACACATAATTATGTATGAATAAGCATATAGACAGATATATATCAGTGAATTAAAACCCTTTACCAAATTTACTTAGTAAAACAAAATTCAGCTGGTAGAGTTTTGGTGTATTACTCTCACAGCACTCATTACCAGCCATCAAGTTGTTCTAACTGGTCAGAATATTTACTTGTTTAGTGTAAATATACTTTGCCAGCAAAATTGCCTGTCGGTGTTTCAGAATTGAAAGCATATAGTACATTTTTTTTCAAAATCATATAGCAGTAAAAACATAAGAAAAACCAACAAGCTGAAAGTATTGGCTTTTTAAAGGAAGTTTGTTTAAATTTTTGGAGGATAGATCTAAGCTATTTCCCCCCATTAAGGACCCTGCTGGAAAGGAAATGCAGTGGCAGAACCATCCATGAGAATGTTTCTCTGCCTCTCCATTCTTGTGAGACACATTTCAGTAAATCTGATATTATCTGCCATGATGGTTTAGAGGGATTAGAGGAAATACTGAGAAAAAAATCTAACACTAAGAAATAGTTCTCAGCCACAAATACCCAAAAGCTCAAAGAAGGTGTTTTTATTTTTTTATTTTTAAATTTTTAAAAATGTTTATTTATTTATTTTGAGAGAGAGAGGCAGACAGGGAGAGAGAGAGAGAGAGAGAGAGAGAGAGAGAGAGAGAGAGAGAGAGAGAATCCCAAGCAAGCTACATGCTGTCAGCACAGAACCTGGGCCTTGGATTTGTGAACCATGAGATCAGGACCTGAGCCAAAATCAAGAGCCAAATGCTTAACTGACTGAGCCACCCAGGCACCACAGTAATATTTTTATTTTTAAATGTGGTATGTGGAGAATTTCATCCTATGTCACTTACTATGACAGGCCATTATAGGTACTCAATGTATGTTAAGTAAATGGATATAGATTTTGCTATACTATGGCAATAATATTAACAGGATATATATTCTAGAATTACAAGAGAGTAACTGGAGGAATCCTGTGGTTACAGTCACTACCACTACCAATGCCATCCCCATAGCAGTCACTTGAAGTATGCTACTATGTGCCAGGCACTTTTAACACATTATCTCATTGCCTAACTATCTATCAGATATATTAAATAGGCCATATTATTATTATTATTATTATTATTATCCCCATTGTAGAGATAAGGAAACTGAGGCTTAGAGAGCCAAATGGATTAACCAACATCATACAACTAGTAAGTGGCAGAATCCAGATTAGAACCTGGACAGAAAGCTCCAAAGCTCATCTCAACAAAATACTGAATCACCTCTCAAAGAGAACTTTTTAATATCTACAGAATTCTTGGAGACCAAATAGCATAGATAGTACTGCAAGTTGTCTTGTAGAATCCTATTAGATGCCATCCACTCCTTTTTTTGATGAGACATTTACTGAGAGCCAGAGGCAATATGGGTATTGGCCTCAGAGCCTAGAACAGTGGCTCTTAACTTTGACATTTTCATATCCTTTTGAAAGTCTGGAGAAAGCTATGAAGTCTCATCCCAGAAAAATGCACAAATGCACAATTTTGCATATATTTGCAAGTATTTTTTGGGGGAAGAACGAGTGTTTAGCTGTGAACTGTGGGTTTAGAACATCTAGGAGAGGCTGCCTTGTAATTAAACATGGCAAAACCTATAGTAGGCACTTTAAAAAATTCTAGGGTAGTACAAGGGAAGGTTTTGTAACTGCTTGGAGAAGTCAGGAAAATTAACTTCACAGTTCTGTTTTAGACTGCAGCCTACCTGTAGGGTCCCATCTCACCTAGCACCTAGCACCTAAAAGCATCATTCCACCTGAAGGTGACCTTTAGGACTTCTGATTTGACCATTTCTGAGCCCAATTTTTATGAGATGATGCAGTACTTCTAAGATTTTATATTTATTTTTGCCATCTAGAGAACACTGTGTATTGCTCTCATCATTCAGTGTTTTGTTATAGTTCTCATTAAAATTTTTTTTAATGTTTATTTATTTTTGAGAGAGAGAGAGAGAGAGAGAGAGAGCATAAGCAGGGGAAGGGGAGAAAGAGAGACACAGAATCTGAAGAAGCTTCCAGACTCTGAACTGTCAGTACAGAGTCTGACATGGGCTCAAACTGGCACACCACGAGATCATGACCTGAGCCAAAGTCAGATGCTTAACCAACTGAGCCACCCAGGCACCACGTGTTATAGTTCTTATTTTAACTATTTATCTTTGTCTTTCAGTGTGTGTGTCACACACACACACAACACACAGAGAATGAGACTTGGTGAACATACAGATTTACTCATAATTAGAAATCCTGGTTAATATAAGCTCTTAGACTAACCGAGGCCTCTTGGAGCATTTGCTTAAGGTTTCTAAGCTTCAGTTTCCTCATCTAAGCAAGAATACTTATTTCTCAGAGTTATTTTAAATATTAAGACAATATGAAAAAAAGAATCAGTATTTTATCAGGCACATTTTAAATGCTCAGTTAATATTAATTCCCATCTCTGGATTCTTCCCATTTAGAGTTTTTTATTTGTGGTTTTTGTAAAAGGAAACACTCTTGGTAAAGGAAGAAAAGGGAAAGTAATGGTACATTCTAAAAAACTCTGGAGAAACGTTCCCGGAAAATTAACTTGCATTTATGTTTGGATATTATGCCTTTGTGTTAGTATTTCTTGACATGAGGGTACCCCAAAAAAATTTTTTTTTAAATCCCATAATTTAAATAATAGACTGGCATAATAGTTTCTACTTAAAGATTTTTAAAAGGTTGACTTTGCCTTTTGCCTATATCTTGAAGGCTAGCCTTTTGGAGTTCCTCTGAAATAGGTAACGTTCTGTAGTGGAGCTCTCCCCCTCAATATGCCACCGTTTCAAACTTCTACATGTTGGTGAAATACAGCACTGTCCTAGGTGCTGAAAGGGACTGCCGGGAATTAGACTCAACATAGACTCAAGATTAGGTAATCATGAGCAATAATCTTTAAATGTATTTGTGTATACTGATAGCAGTTGTTCTAAAGAAAGCTGGATACCTCTGACAATAGAATTTAGAAATGGTGTGCAAAAGCACTCTCTAAAATTCTGGCTTTACAAATTAAAGAAGGTAATAAATATAAAGCATGTATTAATTGATAGATAAATGTATAGCCCTATATTAATGCAAAGGACTATCATTATCTTAATTTCAGGATGATCCACAGAAACAAAATGAGGATCTTTATAGGGTGTGAGTGTTTTTGTTCTTTGCTTATTTACAACATTAATAATAAAATTAAAAATGTTTTATAAACAGTGACTTCCAAAAGTACAGAGCATTCACCATTTTCTAATTGGCTAGGATTTTTTGGAACGGTCTTCTGAGGAGTCATTTACTCTTATTCATAAAATGAGTTCGAATCTCTCTATTACTCAGGAATTCTCTCCTTTCAAGAATCTAGACTTGATCATTTGGATTTTCCCAAATGGCAGGAAGCAGGACGTAGCATTCACCTGTGGGGAATAGGAAGGAGAGTTGAGAGTCCCTGTTGCCACTTAGAGAGAAGAACAGTAGTATACTAGGCATTCCCAGCATTTCTCATGGTCAAGGCCTAATATAGATGAATGGCTTTACCCTTTGGGAAGTGAGGACACAATAGAAAAGTTGTCAGCAGGGGTATGTATCATGGGTGAGCCTTGATCACAGAGCCCATGAATGCCCAAAAGGGCAAATGGAAGATTGAAATGTGTATTAAATTTTTTCCACAGACTGTAATGGAAAAGGGAAATTACCTAGCTCCCCCTTAGGATTAGGTGTCTTCCTCATTCTATGTGGATATATAGGGAGTATTGCTAGCTGTGAGCTTCTCTGAGCACATCAAGTCTCTTGCTTTTGCCTCACTGAGCCCCTTCCCTCTGTTGCTCTGTTTCTTCCAGCTGCTTCTGTAAACTCTCCTCTGTCACATCTCATCCCCCATGGCTGCTCAAATGTGATTCCCCCCAGCATCTCTTCCTCTCCAGCTGCATCTGTTCACCTCCCCTGCTGATCGATCCACTTCTTTAGCTCAGGGACAGCAAGAGGAAATGATTCCAGCAGCTAAACAGCCTTTATTCAGAGAGAATATTTAAATATTCTCAGTTTGCATGATTCTCCTTCACCTCATGCTATGATCAGAGGTTGATGGAGATAGTTTAGGGCTTCTCTCTGTTGGTAAAGACCTGGAGATTTTCAGAGATGAAGGCCAAGATCTTGTCAACATTCCCCCCACCCCATATGTACTTGTTTAAGAGAGTTAAAATATTTTTTTTGTCAAACTTCCTCTTTTTTAAGTAGTGGTTCCAACATTCCATTTTCACCCTAACTTTGAATAAGATTCTATCCAAATTAGAAACTGTTCTTAATATTTATCACTTCTAATGAATGGAATTTAAAAATGTGTATTGAATTCTAAATGTTTATATCACAAAAAGTTATCTTTTGTTATATAAAATGTATTTTCACAGTGACAATTAGTGGATATTTTAATTTTTTTTATTTTTCTGAAATTTTGTTTTTGCACATTTAAACTGAGACATTGTTCAAAATAATCTGTCCTGAGGATTAAATATAGTGATAGACCAGTACAGTGCTTGACATTTAATGCCCAATAAATACTAATTTTCATATATGGATATATATGAAAAATACATATATATATGTATTTATTTCCTGCATACATCTGTTCACTATACATGTTTCTCTTTCAATTAATTTTATGTTGTCTCCTTATGTTGTTATGCCAGTTTCCTTATCTATTTTCTTATTCTTGGGTATTTATCTTATTTTCATTTTTCTTCATCTCACTTCCCTTCCTTGCTTCCTCCCTTCCTCTCTTTTTATTTTAAAAATTACTTCCTATTTTTCTTCTTTTCATATACTTTTCTTCCAGGCTCTCTTCCTTTATTTTTTTCTTTGTTTTGTTACTCTAAGAGATATTGAAAAGAACACTTTGTGTGTGTGTGTGTGTGTGTGTGTGTGTGTGTGTGTGTGTGTGTATTTGGAGTCTTCCATTGTGAAATAATCTTCCCAAATAAAATACCCAGACCACGGATCTAAATAGTGTCTATCTAGATTGCTTTTCTCCAAAGTTGAGCCACATTTTCACAGTAGTGTGTGCTCTTGAATATGCCAGGTTCTGCAGCATTGGGTTTTCTTATTTTTCATTTATATTTGCAAGTTTAGTATGTTTTTAATAGTGTTTTTAAAAGATCTTTTGTTCTGTTTGCAAGGTTATAATATTCTATTTGATAATTTCATATTTTAATTTTCCTGTATGTAAACTGTTTATCATATGCTACTTATCCAGTGAAACCTGAGTAATGATACAATATAGTCCCTTCAAAATATTACATCTTTTGAGTAGTAACCACCTAACTATTGATTGAATGGCTATTTTGTGCTAGGCATTGTTCTAGGAACAATAGGAATCTGGGGATACAATGGTAAATGATGTAGTGTTGCCTTTTAGGAGGTTTGAGACATTTATCTAGTAAAAAGTAACAAGTATACAAATAAAGTGCATCATAGTAATAGGTGTTGCAATGGAAATATGCATAGGGTTTAGTGGAGTCACATAGGAAATGGAATGATTAATCAAGCTGGGGATTAAAGAAAGCTTACCGTGGAGGATTACAGAGGAAACTTTTACCAGTTTTACATTTTACCAAACTTTTACATTTGCCATTTGTTTTATTTCTGATTCTCCTGGATCTATGGTTCTTTTTATTGTTCACCAAAGCAATTCCATTGCTTTCATTTGCCTGGTAATGCCACTGGCTTGTATGACTCAGTAATACAGAACAACATATGTGTGTGCAACACAGTACCAAGGTTTTACATTATTATTATTACATGCTTTTTAGGGCTTAAGATGCAAATAGAATGTGATTAATGCTGAATGGGACATAGTCACTCATGCTTTATTTATTTATTTGAATGCCCAGTTAATGATCACGCACAGTCTCAAGTTTGAGGTTGATTTTCTCATTGCTACCCACCATAGGACTCTTATATACTCCTGCCAGGATGTCCCTGGGATGACATCATGGATGGATGTTTAGGGAGCATAATGGGTTCTGAAATGTGTCCCTCCCTGCTGTCCCACTCCTAAGGATTCACCTAACTGCCCAAACCCTGATCTTTCTAGTATCAAAATCTTCAGCTCTTTCTGAATGATAGTAATGCAAAAAGATCCTGGGTTGTGGAGAATGGAATTTATCTAGTTTTGTCTTTTGCTAGCTTTAATAGATCATTTTTGGGGGATGGACCTATCATAGGTTCTTAAGAACTACTTCAATGCTTGGTTGACTGGTTGGGTTATCATTTTTTTAAAAAGAGCCCATATGAAAAGGTAAATTTTTTTTTCTCCTTGGGAGGTCTAGCTTCCATTCCCATCTTTCTATTTCTCTTCCTTCCATACTTACTTTTCTCAAATGTTGTTATATTACTCATTTATAATATAATTATAATTGCAAGAGTCATTAGAACCTCTTGAAGGCAGGGGTTCTATTCTATTCATATTTGTAGCCCACAAGGTGCAGCACCAGTGCTGGCTCATGGTGGACCCTCAGCAATGTTTACTGTACAAATGAAGCATTCCTTCCTTGTATTCTGGATTACCCTAGATGCTGATTTTCTTTTTCTTAATGCCCAATAACAGTAAGATGTCTTTATACATCTTTATACACCCAGATTCCCAACACTTGACCCCACTCCTTTTGAGAGAATTGTTTTGACTCCAGGTGTTTGTATATCCACTAGAGGGCACTGTTTTGTCAGAGGCTGTTCCAGACTTTTGAATACCAACATAGACACCTGAGCTTCATGGTCCACTTATAGCTTCAAGTTTTCTATATTTGTTAGTGAATGACTCTGAGCAACTATGCTTGCAAAAATAGAATGATATTAAATAAGGGTTAAAAAGCAATTGTAACAAGGTTAGATGGAAGCTAATATTACTAATGGATATAACAAATAATGTATTTAATAACAAAAGGGCATATACTAAGTAAGAATGCTCATATATTTAGGTCATTCTTCTCTTTTTATTTTTTCAGATTTTCTTCTGACCAAAAATAGAAGGGCAAGGAAAGTTTTCATTAAGTCTTCAATTTCATTTTTGCACTTCCATAATAAATGCATTATGTCGTGACTGGAGAATGTTCAAACTGAACATATTATATCCAAATTCCAAAGGTAGCTTCAGTGGAAATTTGTTTTGAATGAGAATGGCAGCATTGAGTCTGTTGTTATTTTTTAAAGCTATAAAGGCTGAGGCTGTATTTTAGGAAAAGTTTTTTTTTTTTTTCCTCCTCTATCATTTCTAATCCCACAGAACTATCTTCAGGCAGCATCAAATGAGCTTCCTGGGCTTTAATGTCAAACAGTTCAAGTTTGCAAATATTTTCAACTTACACGTGAATCAACACAGGGGATATGTGAGAAGACAAAGCTGCTTGCACTGTCAGTGAGCTTCCAAACACATCATTAACCCAGTGGTGACTCACAAGGCTCCACTGGAGCTGTCTAAGGAAGCTGTAAAAGAGGGAGAAGCCAACAGGGAAGGTATCTTTCCCAATTTAAAACTTTAACTCAAAACCATGTCCTAGAATTAAAGGAGATGGTGGGGCCCAGTACCCTGTCAGATATTATGGGACAGAATATGAATAAGAGCCCTTGGAGTGTTCTCACAAGAATCTTGTGATAATCTGTTAGTAAACCCTCTTTTAAATTACACTTAACTTAAAGGCTTAAAAAAATTTTTTTTGTGCCGGGATGCAAAGTCATTTGTGAAGTGTTTAATTAAGCTTACTTTGATTAAAAATGTAGGCTTAAATATCTGTTGATTTTGTGACAAGCTGTAGATGCTAATTGTCTTGATTGGTTTTATTTTGTATTCCCAGGACAACAGGATCATATATGCAGAACTGTGTTTGGGAAAAAGAGCAAAAATATAATTTTTAAAAAGAAACATGTATTTCTTAAGTTAGACAGATGTTATAAAAACCCCACATATAGGAGACATTAAGCCTGAGAAAAATTTGTTAAGACCTAGAAAAGAAATTGAAGTTCCCCTCCTTCAGAATTTACATCCAGCAGGAATGGATGATAGTTTTTTCATGAACTTTACTTGAAATCAAGAGCCTGTCTAACTTCCTATCCATAATCCCAACATTTAGGTATTTGTAAATGATACCATTTCTCTTAAATATTATATTTCTTTTCTGGAGGGCTTTATTAACAAGAGGAGAAAACACTTCTTTCTATCCATTTAATGTAGCAAATTATTTATGGAGCCAACATGTTGACACACTATAAACTGTAAAAAATGAGGCCTAATAAGGTTAATTGTCATCTGAACCTTCCTCTGTAGACTGCAATCTGTGGGCTTTGATTGTTTCTCTGGGGGAAACTCTGCCCAGATGGCGAAGTCCTCAAGGCCCTGACCCACAAGAGGCCTGCAGAGATGGAGAACAAGGTGCTTCTCCACAGACTAATTAATTTACTAGTATAGCACCTGTTCCAGAATAGATAGGGCTGGAAGGGAAAGCAGTCCCTGGGCACAGTGGCAAGCTTGCGGGTAAATGGATTTCAGCTGATTATATTAAGCTGATGCTTTGATCATCTAAAGGCGTTAAAATGGAAATATGTTTTTTCTGGCTGTTGGCCTCCGTGAGTGTGGTTTGTGTTATTATTATTATAAATGTTGGGTAATAGAAAAGATGGTTTTAGATTTCACCACGTCCCATTTAAAAAGTGCACAGTATGTTTGTCTATTTCTTTTTCCAGTTTAGAAATGCATGTTGTCATAAAGCTGCACCTTTTAAACAACTCTGCTTTCTTGTTTCCATTTTATTCCAGCCAAATTACTAGCTGGAAATCAAACACCAGCACAGATTCCTTTTAGCTAGAACATTTTATTATGTACTCACACCTTTAATTCAATGTGTGTAATTAGGCTTTAATCAGCTGAACACTATTTGTGAAAAAAATATCAGACACTTCTTTAAATGAAATTCTGGTAGAGTCATACTATTTAAGCTTTGGTGACTAGTTACTGGCACGAATAAATCCTTGAGTAAACAAGGCTTGGTAGTAAATGGATTTACAATGTGAGTCTTTCTGCACTCAATTTCACTTTATTGCCTCTTTGATTCCCAAAAGGATTAGAGGTAATTTTTCCAGTCCTTTAGATGCCATAAAACTGTTTCCCTTTCCAAATTAACACTATGATCTTCCGTGTAATGTGTTTGGCAAACACAAGGAATTTATAAGACCACTAGTCTTATGTTGCATAGTAATGGAGATAAAAATATGGTGTCTTAGATGTCATGGCCTTATACTGGGTGGCTATCACCACGGTTTTGAAAGGTTAGTGGTTTAAAAATAGAAAATTATTCTTGCTCATATGGAAGACAGCCTGAAGAATGCTAATGCTTTGGCAAGGTAAATGATTTCAACTATTTCTATTACCATTCTGTGGTAAATTATGACACTGCAACAGTGAAGTGCTATTACCCATTTATGGTGGGTAAAAGGGTCTTTTTTGGGGAAGGTATCACACAGACTATGAAAATAGAACAAGCACACAGATTTAACACATAATCCTAGGGCTTATTTCCAGATTGTCCTGTTTGGTTGTGTCCCTATAATCTTCGGAACTGTCTGTTCTGTGGAAGAAATTGAAAATTTCATGGCTGTTTTTCCTTGGTTTTCTTTTCTAAAACTCCAAAAACATTAAAAAATTTTTGTTTGAGTGGATTATTTTTCTGATATGCATTCTTTTTTAAAAATAAAAAAGCGTAAAATATATATAGTGAAAAGAATAAATTTACTGTTGTCTCCTGACCCTGGTCCCTCTCTTCAGCTCCCCTTATTGACCAGTTCTTTGCGTGGCCCTCCAGAGGTATTTTAATGGTGTTTGGTATGAATTGAAGGATGTTTGGGTTGTTTCCAGGGATCTGCTTCTATAAGCAATGCTACCATAATATCCCTGAGTATGTATCTCTGGGCCAGTGATGCAAATGCACCTCTAGTATATGTTCCTAGAAGTAAAATTACAGGGTCATAGTTTGCATGCATTTTGAATTTAGATAAATATTAAGTTGCATTCCAGGTATGATGTACAAGTGTGACTATTTCTCCACAACCAGGTTTGATTTTTTCCCCCAACCTGAAAGTTAAGTTTGTATCTTATTATTTTAATTTGCATTTCTTTAATTATGACGAAGGTTGAGTATCTTTTCAAATGATTAAAAACCACTTCATTTTCTTTTGATGTGAACAGCCTGTTCATGTCCTTTGCCAGTCTCTCTATTGGGCCATCAGTGTTATTCTTGGGGGTTGAAGAGCTCTTTATGGAATAAGGAAATCAGCCATCTGTCTGCCAATGTGCAGCGTTTGTCATTTCAGTGGCATTTCCCTCCTATCTGTCGTCTCTCGTTTACCATGCCTTCTTTTTCTCTTCTTTTATCATTGGCAGTCTGGATTTAGGGTTGCTTAATAGCTTCTGGAAACTAGAAATGATAATGTCATGGAAAAGGGATTGATTTAGGTGGTTTGCTAAGTTTGACTTTTGATGAAATAGGAGGAGAAGGACTGAAAGGGCAAAATTAAAAAGAGGGTGAAGTGACTTTAGTGATTTGAAAGAGGAGCTTTTATACTGATAAGACCTTGAAAAACATAATGTTTATACAAAGAATAATGTATTTTATCCATAATTCTCTGCTGTCTTTTGCCTTTTTTTACAAGTATTTGTGTTAGAGTAAGAATTTTCTTTCCAGATGCTTTGGCCATAAAGTCATATTTCTCTGTTTTGGACATCACAATTTATGGCTGGGAAATGGAAGTTATTGTAGGGCCACAAATCCAGTGCAATGACCTTGATCCTGGATGAAGTGGAGAGAGGAGAGAGAACAGCAAGACTGACAGCTCTTGTTCAAGCATAAGTAACTATTTATGCTCAGTGTCACGTTGATGACAAAGTAAATACAGAGACAGGTTTTAGAGGTTATAGCTTTATCTCAAAAGAAAATGTATTTGTGAAGTTACCATCATCACTGTTATCTTCAGAGTAATAGTTAAAAGCATAGGCTCTGGGAATCAACAGCTTGAGTCACATCTTGAGTCTTTTACTTCTCAGCTACATTTCCTTTAAGTTCTCATGTGTAAAATAGGGATGATAAGAGAAATGACTTCATAGATTGTTCTAAGGATAAAATGAGAGAATGCGTATGACTGCCATAAACTCCATCAATGTCTGTTCTGAATCTTAGCTTTATTAATTATATGAGAGTATTTGGAAAACATTATCTAAATTGTCCTATACTTGGCTGGTTTAAAGTAAGTGAATGGACATCTGTGAAATGTTCTTACATGTGCTAAAACATGTTTCAGCCTTCATTAAACCATAATTGAATAGTTTCTGGGTGAAGTTACTTTGTGGTATCTTTTCTCCTTTTGGAACCCGTATCCAAACCTGGTTTAAAGGTAAACGCCTGATATTGTAATAGTGGTAATCAGAATGAAGTTAGTTCTGGCAAGGGGCCTCATGTATGCTTCACTAATCTTATGGTGAATATTGGCTAGCTTCTTCCACCTCAATCCCCATTGCACTTATATATTTGCTCCTGCTATTCCTCTGTTTGAAATGCTATTCCTGCCTTTACTATTCATGTAGAAACATACATATATGTCCCTCTATTTGTCAAAGAAATTGGTAGCTAAAGTTTATTCTAAGTCACTTCTGCTGATGAACAAGAATAATGCAAAGGAACACTGCTAAATTGAGTACAACTATCCAGGATTATAAGGAAGACGAGTGTGTTTATTTATTAGTTTTAAGTGAATGACTTTCAATCACTCCAGTCAACATTTCTGATATGAATATTTCACGTGAAATGATTGCCATTGTGTTGGTTAGTTTTGCAAATCAGAACCTATTTGCAGAACACCATTAGGCCAATATATCTTATCATAATATTTGCCAGTACTGCAGGTTTTACAAATTAGTTATTGTGACTGTAGTTTTCTATTAACATGAATTTACTGATTAACTAATTTATTTACTTTATGAGAATTCATATAGCACAGCGTCAATGTTCCATGACTAAGAGCGAGTGCCTGGATTCTTGGTATTACAAACAACTACCACCCATTGTACTTTTTTTCCCCCCTCCTGGCTCTGCATGCCCAGCAAGTGCCTTGTGGAAAAGATTATAAAATAGTCACTTAGGAAATTAATTAGTAACATTTACAGGGAAAACCCTGAATCAAACCCAGTCAATTCACAAGGGTTCTTTCATGAGTGACTGACTGCAACTTCATAAGAGGAAGATCACTGGAATTGTAGTTCCTAACAACTTCCTTTTTACCCCAAAATAAATAAATGAAAATAATAAACAAATACCATTTCCATCTATCAAATAAGTAAAGGTCCCCAAACCAGTAGTCAGTTCTATAGAATGTAGTGAGATGGGTACTCTCATGAATGATTGGTAAGGCTGTATATCAGTACAACTTTTCTGAAAGTAATTTGGCAATACGTATTAAGAACCTTCAAATAGGTTTCTTGGCAAAATGGTTGATGGTTTATGAATCTAGCCTCCTCTCGCAGGTTCCAATTAAACCCAATTAAATTAAATATGAAAATAGGGAAATACCAATAGCTAAACTATACACTATTATAACTACTAGTACTACTATTGCTACTACTACTACTCATCTAAAAGTAGATTTCCAGATACAACAAAAAGTTGGGAGAAAGATGAAAGAAGGATAAGGAAGAAGTAAAATATGCTATTTTTGATCTAACTCAGGAGTCTTTAGATGCTATTTCTTTATAGGGAAAATTCTGTGCGTGTGTGCATGCATGTATGTGTGTGTTAAACCTAAAGGTAAAGGCTAGTAAAACAAAATAGGAAAAATGTGTTCTAGATTAGTAGAGAAACAAATATAGGGTATAACAAACATGGTTCAAGATGAAAAAATAGATAAATAAGAGAAAATAATAAAAAAGGAAATAATATCATAATAGAGAAAATAATATAACATTTCACACTTGAATTTAGGGATGTAGGCTATATGACTAATAAGACCAAATAAGTTTTATGATTTATGATTTAACAATTTTTAATGGTGGCTATAAAAGAGGGTGCAGTCTGGTACCCTACGCAATGGGAGGACTCATTCTGGATGTCCACAGGCATGGCAGTGCTCTCACTCCTGGTCTGGCTGTAAGTAATCCCACCTCACCCAGAGTGAGAAGGTTTATACCCTTCAGTCTAGAAAGATTTAGAATTAATATCCTCAGCTAGTTGCCATGGAAATTGTTATCTTTTGGTAAGTATGCATGTTTCAACCCCAGGAAAATGTAAAACTAAGTATGAAAAGGAAGAAGAGTCAAAACCATAATATATAAATGTTTTTGTGTCAGGAGTTACATGCATATATTTAGTATCTTATGTACTTAAAATGTTGAAATTAATTTGGTCTATTAAAGTCTATTCAAAATCAATTGATTTTAGTCTATTACAGTCCTGTAACTCCATTTTACAATGTTAATTTGATATGTTAAATTGAGTAAGTGATTTAGATTTATATTATTTTTAAGTTGAAGTCTAACTAAAGTTTAAGCACAATATCAGCAACCAAAATAATTATATTTATAAATGTAAACAATGGATTTTTTATTATGCACTTAGGAAGGTTAGTTTTGTTAATTCAGACAAGTGAAGTACTTAAAAAATAAATCAAATATATTAAATATATACAGTTTTAAATGTTTGAAGGTGTTTAATAATCTGTAAATGTGACTGAGCATTACCAAAAATCCCTTAGAAATGATTGCTAAAGTCTGCCAAGCTTTTAATAGAATTATACATTTATTAATTTAAGCTCAACTTAAAAAAAAGGAAAAACTAGGTTTTTAAAGTTTGTACCTTATTCCATTGAATATAAATTTTAAAACCAAAATGAAAACAAGTAACAGACATTTCTGTATTCAAAAGCCACCCTCAAAGACCAAAAAAACAAACAAACAAACAAAAACATCTCACATCAACAGATATGGCAGTAGATAAAAATAAATCCAGGGGTGGCAATATTAATATTAGAAAATGTAAAAGTCAAGGCAAGAAGCATTCAGTAGGACAAAGGAGGTCAGTTTATATTAATAAAAAATCCACTGTGAGGATAAAATAATCATTAACCGTTAAGTACAAATAATAGCACTGAAATTTTTTATTAAACAAAAACTTATACATAAATAAAACTAACAGAAACATAAGAGTAGAAGACTTTCCGCACTAACAGCAGAAGGTGTCTTAAAACCCTAATGCCAGTTCATTCCTTTCTACCCTGAATTTTTGCTTCTAGGAATCCATCCTTATGATAGCACTGGAAATGTAGACAAAGCTTTATATAGCAAAAATATTTATTAAGTGTTAGTTATAATAGTGAAAAATTAATATTCAGATGTCTAACAACTGGGAAGTGATCAAGTTAAAGGTTCATAATTGAAAGGATCTGTGAACACCTAAAATTATATGCCAAAGTTGGTGCGCCTGTCTGTAACTTTCATTAGCCTCATATGTTTCATGTCCTCATTATAGTAAGAATAATTAAATAAGATTTTGAGCATCTATAAACCATGAATAACAAAGCCACTAAAACTTTCCAAATAATTTTAATAACTTTAAAGATTAATTTTAATGTTTAAGTAACACCAAATAATTTTAACAAATTTTAAAGTAAGCAAAACAAAATGCTTATTATATTATATGCCATGAAAATCAGCTAAACATTCTCCACATGTATAATGATTAAATAAATCCCACACAAAGAACACACATCCATCAACTCAATCTTGGAAAGAAATATCTATGTGGAAGCTTAACTAAGGGCATGAGGGTTGTTTTCTTCACTGCTATAGGCTCAGCATCTAGAGTGGTATCTAGCATGTAGTAGGTACTCAGTAAATAGTTCTTGGGGCGCCTGGCCAGCTCAATTGGTTGGGAATTTAGCTCTTGATTTTGGTCGGCTCAGGTCATGATCTCACAATGCATGGGATCGAGTCCTGCATCAGGCTCTGCACTGACAGCATGGGGCCTGCTTGGGATTCTCTCTGTCCCTCTGTCTCTGCTCCTCCCTGGCTTGTACTCTCTTTTTCTCTCTTAAAATAAATAAATAAACTTTAAAAAAATAAAATAAATATTTGTTGAATGATTAAATGAAAATTCATCAATGAGTTAATAATGATGGTCTCTAAATGGTAGGATTGTGGGTGTTCTTTGCTCTCTATACTGCATTTTCCAATTTTTTTCTTGAAAAAACTGGGTCAAGATATCCCTATTATTAATCTTTATACCAAGGAGAAACCATTCTTTTCTTTCCCCAAGATTCCTTTCCCTGAGGCGGGATGACTATGAAGCAGTCTTTACTAACTGAGGTAAATCATATCACTCTGCTGCTTAGAAGTCTTGAATGTTTGTAAGTCAACTTTTGTGTTCAGAGTCTACAATCTGGTCCCAAAGTACCTTTCCAACTAAATCCCCAACTCTTACATGTTAGAAAATGCCCTTACCACTTTCATTTGCTGTTCTCAGACTTTGCCTCCAGGGAGCTTCCAGGACCATTCTGGCTAAATGGTCATCTTGCTCTTCTTCCATCCCAATCTTCAGAAATCCTGCCCATCCTCACACTCCCTCATGCTTTGTTTGCACCATCCCTCCCCAAAATGAGTTACCTCTCTGATGTTCTTCAGCACCGATTGCATCTACTGATTCTTTTGGCTCTTCACACTATATTTTTACTGCTTTTCTGAAATGTTTTATTAAGTGTATGTCTGGATTTCCCCAAGGTACTAGTAAATCTCATGGGATTAGGGAGAATGATCCTTACTTCCTTATATCTCTCATCAAGCCTGGCACAGTACATCGAACATAGCAGGCACCAAACTCACATATATCAAAAGTGGCTGAATGCTATTCAGTCCTGCCACTGGTCGGAAAAGTTGAAAAAGGAGAACTTGCGAGTCAGACAAATGAGGGTTCAAACCCACCTCTGTTGATTACTATTTAATGTTGTGACCTTACATCAGCTAATCTCTTTGAGCCTTTAACAGCAGTTTATTTCAGTGATTATAAGATCTTACACTGTCTTCTCAGTTCTGACTGACCCTGGGTAAATTATTCTGCCTTTCTAAGCTTCAGTTTCTTCATTTGTTAAATAGAGACAACAATATCAGTTGGTTCATAGGGTTGCCAGGGGGGTTAAATGAAATAAAGCTTGGGAAAGCCCTTGACATGGTTCAGAACACATGATCAAGGCTTGCTCAAATGATAGCAATTATTTTGGTATTTGGGAGGAGTACAATGGTGAAGAAATAGCATTATTTCTTAACCTACTTAAAATACTTCCTATAAATTTTAAATGAACTAATGTATAGAGAAGTACTTAGCATGATTCTGGCTCAAATAGATGTTGACAGTCATTGTTTTAGCTTCTTATACAATGGATAAGTAATAGCTATTTTGTCTGTAGAGTTGTTGGTTGGATTCAATGTGAAATTAGTATAAAATGTGATTAATAGATCATAATTTTCCTCTTTATCCTTCCTTATTTCCCTTCCCTTAACCTCTGTACCCTACTACTAATTCTTGAGAACTTTATGTCATACCATTATACATCTGAAGAACAGTTGGGGTCTTCTCGTCATGTATGAATATAGAAATGGTTTGTGGAGAAATGCTGGTTCCCACTGAGTTTCTTTCTATGTTCTATGTCTCCCAGTGGCATTTGCTTTGAATGCATTATAACTGAAGTAAAGATGATGTTCAGATTGTTGCAGCATAAGACCAAAATGAATCATAATTCCATAGTTTTGCAAATGTAGAAAATGAGGCCCAGAGAGGTTCTATGATTTACCTATGGTCACAGAACATATCTGTATTCCCTTATGCATTGTGCAGATCTACTTGCCTTTCATTCCCTAGGAAGGAAACCCTCAAGACTCATGTGAGACCTGAATAGCATTCTGCAGAGATCCAGAAAACATTCCTCATCTTCTGGATCACCCAGAAAATACATTGAAATAAAAGTTCTTTGCTCTTAGTTTTTCTCCATAGTTTATGTTCTTCATTAAATGGCTATTTAATATAAAGAAAAAAATTAAATAGGGGAGGGGAAGGAAAGTGTTTCTTTAATTTTTCTCCCAGTTGCTTTTTGTGCAGGTGGATTGCTGTGGGAGTCCCTTCTCCCGAAGCCCATCTGGGATGTTAGTTTAGCTCTATTGATGTTTAAGACTCCGTCTTTCATCATAACCACATGCCAAGACAATAAGTAATTGAACCACATGTTTTGCCTTTTTAAAAAGGTGTAATCTCCTTCTGAAGTGTAGAGATGTTTAGCAGGATTTTTCTAATTTATCTGTCATCACACCATGCGGGCTAGGCTCCAAGCCCCGACTGCAGTGTCTCTTTATCACTGTCTTTTGATGAACACCTGTTTCCAGCATACAAATATATCTGCTGAGATGCAAAATTAAAATAATTTCAACAGTATAGGAATAATTAGGAGCCCTTTTTTTGAAAGGTCCACCTGTTCCAAATATCAAAATATCTTATTTAGTAGCATGTACACCCTTTTATTACCATATATTTTCTTTGAACCAGGTATGTATATATTTGACAACAATTCTCCTCTGATATTCCATTAAGTAAAACAATAAATATTTTTATATTTAGTTATTAAATTGTAAACCACTTTTTGGAACAATCAAAGTTCCCTATGTTCATTGAAAGAAATTCCTAAAGAGAATATATCTTCAAAACTTTTTAAGGAAAGAAACTGCATAAATGTTTCATTATTTATGACTAATTTTGTAAGTTAGTTAAGCATTTTATTTCCTCATAAATACAACAATAATTATGTGAATCTTAAGTTAGTTTTAATAGATATTTTTTTAATTTTTTTATTTTTTGTTTATTTATTTTTGAGAGAGAGACTAAGTGTGAATGTGGGAGGGTCAGAGAAAGGGAGACACAGAATCTGAAGCAGGCTCCAGGCTCCGAGCTGTCAGCACAGAGCCCGACACAGGCCTAAACTCACGAACCGCGAGATCATGACCTGAGTTGAAGTCGACGCTCAACTGACTGAGCCACCCAGGCGCCCCAATAGATATTATTTTTAAAGGAAAAGATAAGGACCCTTATAGGAAAAAGTTTTTCATTAAAGTTTGGCATATTAGAACACTTAAATCAATAGATTTAATATGAAGAATTATTATTTATAATTATCATTCATGTCAATTTATATTTAAGGCTTTATCCATCATGCTTACTTTTGGCTTTCCCATCTACTATGATCTGGTGGTTTGAACCTTCAAGATGAAATTATATAGCAACTGTAATCCCCTACTTCATGGGGCCCTCACCAAGAATGACCCCCTGTTCGACAACATTTCCAAGATTTCATATAAAAAAGATAAGAACAGATATTTTGAAAAATGCCCAGAGTAAGAGACCTTGATATACAACAAGCTATGTAATGATTTCCATTTATCATTTAACCATAGAGATATGGTTAAATGATACTTCTTATTGCTCTGGATAAGAAGTAACTTTATATTTATCCAAACAGCCAATGAAACAAATTCATAGATGAAAGCTAAGTTAATATAGAAATGTATTGTAATTTGTCTTCATTTTCAGAATATGAAATCTGACGTGCCAGGTTTTTGGTTGTTTTTCTGACAACCATACAAAAAAGTAAATCACCAGTTGCCTGGCCCTTACATGCAAAGTTGTCCATAAGACATTATGTGGCTGGTTGCTTTTTAGCTGTCGGGGACATTTTGGGCAATGGTTATATACACAAGACTAATTACACTAATTAGTCCACACCAATGTGTGAGCAGTAAGCATGTTTTTACAATTAGGATGTAATTTTTAAAAATCCTTTATTGGGTACATTTAGAGACACAGCAGTTTCAGATTTACCAAACAATAGGAAAAGCAGTTATCCAAATTGAATAAATATAAATTTCAGCAAATAAATTAATATATGGCAAATGAAACCTGCACTTGTTTTACAAATACGCACTTACATAAGAATGATTTTTCTAAGCAGGTATATGCATTGTAGCTTTTGTGGTCATTAAATTATAGGGATCTCAAATCACTTCGCTTAATGTGATGAAGCAACATGATATTACTTCTATAGCTTTTACTTCTATTGTGAATAATTGTGTTAGCCAGAATAATAGCCCTTCAAAGATGTCTACAATCAAATCCTCAAACCTGTAATATGTTACAACAAAAAACAAACAAAAATTAAAAAAAAAAACTGATCTTGTACATGTGATTAGGTTAAGGATCTTAAGAGGTCATTCTGTATTACTTTGGCAAGCCCAAAGTAATCACCAGAGCCCGAAGTGAGAAAGAGAAATCAGGAGAGTCAGTGCCAGAGTAAAGTGATATGAACAAGACTCAGCCTGCTATTTCTGGCTTTGAAGATCAAGGAAGAGGCCAAAAACCAAGGAATGTGGGCAGCAACTAGAAGTTAGAACAGACAAGGAAACAGATTCTTCTCTGAGTCTCCAGAAAGGAATATACCTTTACCACACCTTGATTTTAGCCCACTGAGACCTCTAGGATTATAATATAATAAATTTGGGTAAAGCAGCTAGGTTGGTGGTAATTTGTTACAACAGCAGTAAGAAACTAATACAGTTTTTTTCTTGGCTTTTCCTAGTCTCAGATTCCTTATCTGTAAAGTGCTAATACTATTTGCTTATTTTTCTATATGAATGTATAAGATAATGCATGTAAAATTGCTTTAAAATCCTCAAAACTTTGAAAAGGTAAGACTTTTCAATAAAATAAGTAAAACTATTTCTAAATTTTACAGTGAGACTGAACCATTTGAAAGTCTTCTCCAAATCCTATCAATTAAGAAGTAGTGACTAGAGAACGTAGAATATGTCCAAATTCATTAGAAAGCATCTGTCAGAATGTATCCAGGCAGCCAGAGAAAGGGATTGAGTAAATGAACTGGACAGTATAAAATGCCGAGAATATAAGTGATGTCAATAAGGCGGCAGAGATTCAACAGACAGGAAATTATCTCAGCAGGGCTGAGGAAAACAAAAAATACTGGTATTCATTAAAAGAATAAACTAGATTATTTATAGCAAAACTAGTTTAAATACCCCTTAAACACTATTTTCTAAAAAGATGGGTAGATAATTCTTTTTGCTCAGAAGTATTCAGTGCTGAATTATTTTAATTGGAAAAAAAATTGAGAACCATCTTAAATGTCTAATAAGTATAAAATGATGAAGTGAAATATGGTTTAACAATAGGTTTAGATACTATAATTAAAAGTACTCATGAAAAGCTTTTAATAGACTTTGCAGGAAAACAGATACATAGATGGAGGATAATAACAACTACATAAAATCCTTGAATAAAAATGAGGAGATTTATAAATTAAAATGATAACTACTTTATTCTAGGCACTTTGTTAGGCAGTATGAAAATATAACAGGGAATAAAATATAGTAATTGGCCTCTAGGAATTTATAAGCTAGTGGGCAGGAAATAATAAACATTACAGGCCAGGTTGGAGGTATAAAGACAAGACTAGGGAAGAATAGGGGAAGGTGAGATTAGATGAGTCATGGAAGAGGTAAGGTCTCAACAGGGCTTTTATAGATGACTAGGACATAAAGAGATTGGGGAGGACAGGAGCATGTGTGGGTAGAGATGCCATTGGCACTGGCAGAGAACAAGGAGAGGGCATGCTTAGAGAGCAGTGCGTATTCCCAGGCAGTTAGAGTAGAGTTTGGGGAGAAATCATAAAAGACTACAGTGGAAGGAGAACAAAGAGTTGGAAAGGAAGCTGAAGGCTTGGCTGGTAAATCTGGATATCTGGTTTGCCCACCCTAAACCACCAGCTTCTTGGCACTAAACCACCAAGTCAAAGGCTAAGAAGAAAAGGCATACAGTTATCTTAATATTTTACAGTAAGGTGGTTGACTACATGTTTGCTCATCGTTTAAATGTTAGGGGTGTTGAAGACATACCCATAGGACAAGTGGATTCTCCCATTGATTATATTTACTGGGGCAGGATTTTAAAGAGGTGATTCCAAGCAGTACTGTTACTAGGATTCAAATTCAGATCCTTGAGATTGGCTTCTTTCATATTCAACAATTCCTCCATTTCCCAACTTCTGTATCTTTTATTTGGTATTTGTATACACATTCTCTCTGCTTCTCCAAACAATAGCTCCTTGGTGGATATAAAAATGGGCTCTTCTTGTGTTTGTTGTCCTTTCTTCTGTATTTGGGCATAGAAGGATAAAGATAAAGTTTTTTAAATAAATGGATTGGCATTCAGTCCATTTGTACCAATTGTGTGCAGCAGCACCTGCTCAGCATTTAGATTGGAAAGATTTCTGTTGGATTTAGAACCTCTTGCCCGAGATATTTAGAAGGCCCATGGCAACATCCTGAGTCCTTCAGTGTTACCTTACCCTTTTTCCCATTTCCACTACATTTTCTGATTGAACATATTAGGCATAATGTGTTTTTCATGGTTCATAATTTAATTTTCTTTCCTTTTAAACTATTAATGTAAGTGTCTAGACTGAGAAAAAATAACTCCATTTCCTTTTAGAAGATTTCTTTCCCACATGGTATTTTAAAATCCTTTCTGCCTCCATCAGTTATCTGATCTGTTGGTAGTTGGTGCTCCGTTCTCTTAGAGTCTATTTAATGGTATGTTTTCCAAGTCTTTTGTCACTGTTACTACCCTTTGAATTCTTTCCAGATTAGCAATCTGTGTGTGTGTGTGTGTGTGTGTGTGTGTATACACACATACATATATATACACCCCCTACCCAGACACACACACAACCAAAAATTGCATGTAGTTTTCCAGATGGAGTTTTAGGAGTGTGATAAATAATGGGATAATTACTTCCCATGTGAGCTTCAGTGACACCCAAATGGATTCTTAGGTGTTCTCTTTTCCCTTTTGTTATCCCAAAGGATGATGTTCATTAAGAAATGTTCAGATCTTTGCTTGAAGAGAACTTAATGAGGAAAAGTTTTGCTAAGGAACAAATTAGGTGATGCCAAAATACTGATAAATTATCTAAAAAATGGCCATTTCCATTGAGAAATATTATATTGATAGAAATTTTAAGCTTCAGCTAACTAGTATGTTTTGTGTTTGGTGCAGTAGTAGAGAGAGAGTAGAGACACTCTCAAGGAATGGTAATGAGAATACCTTATTAACACCACCTTTAACCATGCAGCATTGGAATTTCCATGGAAAATGGTCAAGAACATAAGAAGAAGTGAAGTTGGCATCAATTAGCATGTCATATTACTACAGATATTTAGATATGTGTATTAAATACCTACCTGTGTTGGGCATTGTTTGATAAGCTATGGCTATAAATGTGAACAAAACCGTTTCTGACTATAAACCAAATTATTTCACTTATCTGCTCAAAACTCTCTAATGGCTTCTTCTCTCACTAAGAGTAAAATCCACATTCCTGACTCTGGTTTACAAGGCACCATAGAATCTGGGCCCTGCTCCCTCTTTGACCACATCATCAGCCCTCTCCTCAACTTACTCTACTCTGGTCATCTGGAACCTCAGGGCTTCTGCCAGCAGTGCTGGGGCCCAGGGCAGAGCTCTGGGAATCACTACCTATTAAATTCTACTTTATGCCAGGCACTGTGCTAAATGCTTTATAGACATTGTTGCATTCAAGCTTTACATCAAAGCAGAAAGATGGTTATTACTGCTCCTATTATTTTTATTAGTAGTGTGTTACTAATATTAATAGTAGTATTAAACCATTATTACTGTCTTATTAAAGAAGAGAAGTTAAATAACTAGCTCATGGTCACTCAACTAGTAGTGGTGAAATCAGATCACTATGCTCTAAAGACCTTCTTGTCCTTGGATTTTCTATTGAAGGATTTGACAGGAAAAGAACTTGACACCAAGAAGCTTGAAGATTTATGCCCTGAACCCTTCATTCACATATTCAATAGAGTTACCTTGAGCCTTTTCTTAGATGTAAAGTCCATGGGAGGCAGTTTTGTGAGTAATGGACAAAAAACTCGTTTCTTCAAGAAACTTTCAATTTAGTACACTTATTGCATGGATAGCAATCATTCAGATGACTTCCTAAATCTGAACAATTAACACTTCTACAACTGACTTTTGATTATTTGAAACTAAGTATGTAACACTCTTCTAAATTCCCTTTGAAGTAAACAAAGAAATATAAATTGAAAATTTGAAAAAAAATGATTTAAGTCCTAGAAAGGTAAAAAAGATTGACCAGTAGACCAGAAATTTGGAATTTATCTTATATCCTGCAAAAAGAATTGCATAACCTCCTGCTATTGGAGTGTCCCATGGTTTCCTTGGCAGTTTTTCTCTTCAATTATATACAATGCACCTTATCTCAAATGCTGCTTTGAATTTTCCCCAGGACTTTAAACTTGTAAGCCCAAGTGACTACTAGACATCACTGCATCGACAGCTAATTGGCATTTTAAATTAGTCAAAATAGAACTTGTAATTCTTCCACCATCCATCAAACTGCCCCTCCCCCATGCATTTGCATTTTAGTAAACACCATCATTGTCTACCTAATTGCTGAAAATAAAAATCTAAATATTATATTTAATTCTGCTCTTGTCCTTACACCTTCTCCCCTCCCCCCCCAAATGCATTCCATCAGCAAATCCAGTGGTCTCAGTAACCAAAACATGCCCCAAATCTGGTGACTTCTCCATCTCCATGACCTGACTGGGGGATGCTCTTGTTTCTTGTAGAGTAGATTCCTATACAGCAGCAGAGGGACCTTTTACAATAGAAAATCAGATCATGTTACTCCTGCCTCACAACAAAAACAGAGAGAGAAACAAAATCCACAGTTTAAAACTCTCCAGTGGCTTTGCATTATACTTAAAATCCACCCTCCTTATTTGGCTTATGAAGTTATATTTATCTGGTAACTGCCACTTTTTATCACTTTCTCACTTAATATACTCAGCTTCTTTTAATTTTGAAAGCTCACCACCTCTTTCCAACTTCTGGATCTTTGCACTGGGGTTTTCTTTCCTCTCTCCAATATCAGGAGGATCATATTTTATCTTTATGTTACTGGCTCTTTCTCATCAAATGGGTTTCAGCTCTTAGAGTGAATGGCTCACCTTCTCAATTTAAAGTAGATATCCCTCTTTAATTCTCTAGTAGTAATTACTACTGGTCAAACATTTTCCGGAATATTTGTCTAGGGCTGCTTTTTACCATCTAAGAAGAAAAGGTCCCTAAAAACAAGGACCATGTCTGTTTTGTTTAGCACAGAATTCACTCTCCCTACATAATACATAGTGATCCATTAATATTTGATCAAGTGGAATGATTTCATTATTGCCAATATGGTTTGGAAATGTAACACAAATATAAATACTAATTATTATAATATAAATGAAAATCATTTCAACAAAATCTGAGCAATATGATAAAGCTATAAAAAGAAACAAAAAATACAAAATAAGATGACAAAAGCTAGACCAAATGTTACCAGTTATTACAATAAATCTGGGTTAAACTCCACCATTAAACAAATATTTTCAGATTGGGTCTGCAAAATATATTCAAGGTATTCAATATTCATATGAGACACACCTAAAGTAAAAAGATAAAGGAGAGGGGTGCCTGGGTGGCTCAGTCGGGTAAGCGTCTGACTTTGGCTCAGGTCACGATCTCACAGTTCTTGGGTTCAAGCCCCGCATCAGGCTCTGTGCTGACAGCTAGCTCAGAGCCTGGAGCCTGTCTTCAGATTCTGTGTCTCCCTCTCTCTCTGACCCTACCCTGCTCATGCTGTCTCTCTCTCTCTCAAAAATAAATAAAAACATTTAAACAATTTAAAAAAGAAGATAAAGAAAGGATAGAAATAAAATTAAGGACAAAAAAATCTGGAAAATGCAAAAATAGGGGTGGCAGTATCAGACAAAATAGAAATAAAAAAAGAGACTTTTTTGTTGCTCTTTATAGAATCTTTTAAATTTTAAATTGAAGTAAAGTTGACATACAATATTATATTAGTTTTAGTTGTACAACATAGTGATTCACCATTATATACATTATGCAGTGCTCACCACGACAAGTGTAGTTACCGTCTGTCACCATACAGATTTGTTACAATCTTATTGACTATATTCCTTATGCTGTACTTTTCATTCCCATCACTTATTTATTTTATAACTGGAAGTTTGTACCTCTTAATCCCCTTTACCTATTGTGCCTATTTCCCACCCTCTTCCCCTCTGGCAACCACCAGTTTGATCTCTGTATTTATGAGTATGTTTCTGTTTTTGTTTGTTCATGTGTTTGTTTTTTTTAAGTTCCACATTTAAGCGAAGTCAAATGGTATTTGTCTTTATCTTATTTCATTTAGCACAACTCTCTAGGCCCATCCATGTTGTAAATGGCAAACCTTCATTTGTTTTACGGCTGAGTAATATCTATCTATTATGTATGTATACTACATCTTCTTTATCCATTCATAGATTGATACACACTTAGGTTGCTTCCATATCTTGACTATCATAAATAATGCTGCAATAAATATAGGGGTACGTATACCTTTTCAAATTAGTGTTTTTGTTTTCTTCAGGTAAATGCCCAGAAGTGGGGTTACTGGGTGCTATGGCATTTCTATTTTTATTTTTTTTTGAGAAACCTCCATACCATTTTCCATAGCATCTGCACCAGTTTGCATTCCCACCAATAGTGCACAAGGGTTCCCTTTTTTCCACATCCTCACCAACACTTGTTATTTCTTATCTTTCTGATATTGGCCATTCTGACTGGTGTGAAGTGATACCTAATTGTGGTTTTGATTTACATTTCTCTGATTAGTGATGTTAAGCATCTTCTCATGTGTCTGTTGGCCATCTATATATTTCCTTTGGAAAAATGTCTATTAAGGTTCTCTACCCATTTTTTAATCAATTGTTTGTTTGCTATTGAGTTGTAAGGGTTCTTTATAAACTTTGGATATTACCTCTTATCAGATGTATCATTTGAAAACATCTTCTCCCATTGAGTAGGTTGCCTTTTATTTTGTTGATGTTTTCTTTCATTGTGCAAAAGCTTTTTAATTTGAGGTAGTCCCAATTGTTTAATTTTTTTGTTTTTGTTTCCCTTGCCTGAGGAGACAGATCCAGAAATATATTTCTAAGGCCAATGTCCAAGAATTTATCTATGTTCTCTTTTAGCAGTTTTATGGTTTCAGGTCTTACATGTAGGCTTTAACCCATTTTTACTTTATTTTTGTATATGGTGTTAGAAAGTGGTCCAGTTTCGTTGTTTTGCATGTAGCTGTCCAGTTTTTCCCCACACCATGTATTGAAGGGACTGTTTTCTCCTCACTGTATATTCTTGCCTCCTTTGTTGTACATTAATTTACCGTATAAGTGTAGGTTTATTTCTGGGCTCTCTGTTCTATTCCATTGATTTCTGTGTTTATTTTTGTGTCAGTACCATACTGTTTTGGTCACTATACCTTTATAGTATGCTCTGGAATCTAGATTTTGATACCTCCAGCTTCATGCTTCTTCTTCAAGATTGCGTTAGCTATTTGAAGTCATTTGTTGTTCCTTACACATTTTAGGATGATTTCTTCTAGTTTTGAGAAAATTACTATTGATATTTTGAGGGGGATTTTATTGAATATGTAGATTACTTGGGTAGTATGGACATCTTAACAACAATAATTCTTCCAGTCCATGAGTGTAGAATATATTTCCATTTATTTGTGTCATCTTCAAATTCTTTTATCAGTGTTTTAAAGTTTTCAAAGGGGCGCCTGGGTGACTCAGTTAAGTGTCCGACTTCGGCTCAGGTCATGATCTCACAGTTTGTGGGTTCGAGCCCTGCATCAGGCTCTGTGCTGAATGCTTGCTCAGAGCCTGGAGCCTGCTTCAGATTCTGTCTCTTCTCTCTCTGCCCCTCCCCCCTCATGCTCTGTCTCACTCTATCTCTCAAAAATAAATAAATATAAAAAAAATTAAAGTTTTCACAGTACAAGTCTTTCACTTTCTTGGGTAAGTTTATTTCTAGATATTTTACTCTTTTTGATGTTTTCTTAATTTCTCTTTCTGCTAATTCATTTTTAGTGTATAGAAATGCAACAGATTTCCATGTGTTACTTTTGTATTTTGCAACTTTACTGAAATCATTTAGTAGTTCATTTTTAAAAATTTTTTAAAATATTTATTTATTTTTGAGAGACAGAGAGACAGAGCGTGTGTGGGGGAGGGGCAAGAGAAAGAGGGAGACACAAAATCTGAAGCAGGCTCTAGGCTTCTAGCTGTCAGCACAGAGCCTGATGCAGGGCTGGAACCCATGAACCATGAGATCATGACCTGAGCTGAAGTCGGATGCTTTACTGACGGAGCCACCCAAGTGCCCCCACTTATTAATGCTAATAGTTTTTTGGTGGCGTCTTTGGGGTTGTCTATATATAGTATTATGTCATCTACAAATAGTGACAATTTTTATTCTTTCTTACCAATTTGGACACCTTTTATTCTATTTCTTGTCTGATTTCTGTGGGGTAGGACTTCTAGTATTATGTTAAATAGAACTGGTGAGAACAGGATCCTTGTCTTGTTCCTGATCTTAGAGGAAAAGCTTTCAGTTTCTCACCATTGACTATGATGTTAGCTGTGGGTTTGTCATATATAGTGTTTATTAGGTTAAGGCATGTTCCCTCTATACCCACTTTGAGAGTTATTATCATGATGGGTGTTGAATTTTGTCAAATACTTTTTCTGCATCTATCAAGAGGATCATATAATTTTTATCCTTCCTTTTGGAGATATAATGTAGCATGTTGATTGATTTGTGGATATTGAACCATTCTTGCATTCCTGGAATAAACCCACATGATTATAGTGATTAATCCTCTTAATGTATTTTGAATTTGGTTTGCCAATATTTTGTTGAGGGTTTTGCATCTGTGTTTATCAGGGATATTGGTCTGTAACTTTCTTTCTTTTTTTTTTTGTAGTGTCTTTGATTTTCATATCAGGGTAATACTGGCCATGTAGAATGAATTTGGAATCATTTCTTCATTTTCTATTTTTTGGAGTAGTTTGAAAAATATAGATATTAACTCTTCTTTAAATGCTTGGTAGTATTTACCTGTGAACCTATCTGGTCCTGGACTTTTGTTTATTGGGAAATTTTTGATTACCGATTCAATTTTATTCCTAGTAATTGGTCTGTTCAGATTTTCTGTTTCTTCCTGGTTCGGTTTTGGAAGACTATATGTTACTAGGAATGTATCCATTTATTGTAGGTTATCCAACTTGCTGGCATCTAATTTTTCATAGTAGACTTTTATAATCCTTTATATTTCTGTGTTGTTAGTTGTAACTTCTCCTCTTTCATATCTGATTTTATTTGAATCCCTTCTCTTTTTTTTCTCAATGAGTCTGGCTAAAGGTTTATCAATTTTGTTTATCTTTTCAAATAACCAGGTTTTTGGGTCATTGATTTTTTTTTGTCTTTTTAGTCTTTATTTCATTTATTTCTGCTCTGATCTTTATATTTCTTTCCTTCTACTAACTTCAAGATTTGTTAGTTCTTCTTTTTCTAGTTTCTTTAGGTGTGAGGTTAGATTGAGATTTTTCTTGTTTCTTGAGGTAGACCTATATCTATAAACTTCCTACTCAGAATTGCTTTTGCTGTGTCCCAAAGATTTTAAATCATGCATTTTCATTTTCATTTGTCTTAAGGTTTTTTCATTTTTTTGAGAGAGAGAGACAGAGCAGGAATGGGGGGAGGGGTAGAGAGAGAGGGAGACATAGAATCTATAGCAGTCTGCAGGCTCTGAGCTGTCAGCACAGAACCCAACATGGGGATTGAACCCACGAACTGTGAGATCATGACCTGAGCCAAAGCCGGATGCTTAACCAACTGAGCCACCCAGCTGCCCCCAATTTGTCTTAAGGTATTTTTAAAATTTCCTCTTTGATTTCTTCATTGACTTATTGGCCATTTAGTAGGATGTTGTTTAGCTTCCATGTATTTGTATTTTTTCCAGTTTTTTTTTAAATATATAACTGATTTCTAGTTTCATACCATTGTGGTCAGAAAAGATGCTTGATATGATTTCAGTCTTCTTAAATTTACTGGACTTGTTTTGTGGCTTAACATTTGATCTATCCTGGGGAATATTCTATGTGCACTTGAAAAGAATATGTATTCTGCTGTTTTTGAATGGAATGTTCTGTATATATCTATTAAGTCCATCTGGTCTAATATGTCATTAAAAGCCACTGTTTCTTTATTGATTTTCTGTCTGGATGCTTTATCCATTGATATAAGTGGAGTGTTAAAGTCTCCTACTATTATTGTATTACTGTCAATTTCTCTCTTTATGTCTGTTATTATTTGCTTTATATATTTAGGTACTTTCATGTTAGGTGCATAGATACTTTCAATTGTTATATCCTTTTGTCGGTTTGATCCCTTTATCATTATGTAATTTGTCTCTTGTTACAGTCTTTGTTTTAAAGTCTATTTTGTCTGATATAATTTTCTCTTTCATTTGTAGAATATCTTTTACCATGTTTTCACTTTCATTCTGTTTGTGTCTTTAGATCTGAAGTGAATCTCCTGTGAACAGCATATATATGGGTCTTGGGTTTTTTTTTTTTTTTTTTTAACCCATTCAGTCACCCTATGTCTCTTGATTGGAGCATTTAGTCCATTTACATTTAAAGTAATTATTGTATGCACTTATTGCCATTTTGCTAATTGTTTTCTGATTGTTTTCTAGTTCTTCTCTGTTTCTTTCTCTTTTCTTCATCTTTTTCCTTGTGATTTGATGTCTTTCTTTAATGTTATGCTTGGATTTCTTTCTCTTTATTTTTTTGTATATCTGTTATAGACTTTTGGTTTATAGTTACTATGAGGTTCATATATAACATCCTATCTATATAGAAATCTATATTTATTTAATGGTTGCTTAAGTCTGAACACATTCTCACTACATTTTATTCTCCCCTCCATTTTTATGTATATGATGTCATATTTTACATGTTTTTATTTTGTGTATCCCTTGTTAGTTTTTGTAGATGTAATTAATTTTACTGCTTTTGTCTTTTAATTTTTATACTAGCTTTATAAGTGATTGATCCACTATCTTTACTATATGTTGATTTTACCAGTGAAATTTTTTCTGTTCATAATTTTCTACTTCTAGTTAATGGCCTTTTCTTTTCCACTTAATGAAGTCCCTTTAACATTTCTTGTAAGGCTGGATTAATGATGATGAACTCCTTTAATTTTTGTTTGTCTGGGAAACTCTGTCTCTTTTTAATTTTGGATAATAATCTTACCAGGGAGACTATTCTTGCTTGTAGGTTTCTTTCTTTCAGAATTTTGAATATATTATGCCACTTCCTCTTGTCTACAAAATTTCTGCTCAAAAGTCAGCTGATATTATCATAGGGTTTCCACCTATGTAGTATATGTAAGCATTTAAGGGTTTTTTTTTTGCTACTTTTACTTAAAAAATTTCTTCTTTTTCTTTTTCTTTTTTTGTTTTTGATGTACAAGATAGTGATTTGACAACTTTATACATTATGCTATGCTCACCACAAGTGTAGTTACAATCTGTCACCATACAATGCTATTACAATACCATTGACTATATTCCCTATGCTGTACCTTTCATCTTCATGACTTATTGATTCTATAACTGGAAGCCTATATTTCCCACTCCCCTTCACCCATTTTGCCCATCCCACCACCCCCTCTGGCAGCCACCAGTTTCTTCTCTGTTTATGGAAGTGTTCATGCTTTTTAATTTGTTTATTTGTTCATGCTTAATTTTTTAGATTCCACATATAAGTGAAATATGGTATGTGTCTTTTTCTGACTTATTTCACTTAGCATAATACCCTCTAGGTCGATCCATGTAGTCAAAAATGGCAAGATCTCATTCTTTTTTTATGGCTAAATAATATCGCATTGTTTTTGGTTTCCCTTATATGTAACAATTGACTTTTTTCTTGCTGCTTTTAAGATTCTCTCTTTATGTTTATTTTGGGACATTTTAATTATTATGTGCCTTGTTGTAGATCTCCTTGGGTTCATCCTGTTTGAGATTCTCTGTGATTCTTGGACCTGGATATCTGTTTCCTTCCCCAGATTAGGGAAATTTTCAGCTACTATTTTTAACTACATTTTCTGCCCTTTTCTCTTTGTCTTCTCCTTCTGGGACCCCTATAATGTGAATGTTAGTACACTTGATGTTGTCCCTTTGGTCCCTTAACCTAACCTCATTTTAAAGTTCTCTTTTCTTTTTTTCTGTTCAGCTTGGATGCTTTCCATTACCCTTTGTTCCAGATCACTGATGTATTCTTCTGCATCCACTAATCTGCTGTTGATTTCCTCTGATGTATTTCTCATCTCAGGTATTGTGTTTGTTAGCTCTGATTGGTTCTTTTTATATCTTTTGTCTCTTTGTTGAAGTTCTCACAGAGTTCATCCATTCTTATCTCAAGTCCAGTCAACATCTTAATGACTATTACTTTGAAGTCTTTGTTAGGTAGATTGCTTATCTCTATTTTGTTTAGTTCCTGCTCTGACATTTTGTCTTGTTCTTTCATTTGAAACATATTCCTCTTTCTCCTCATTTTGTCTCACTCTCTGTATTTGTTTCTGTGAATTAGGCAGATGAGCCACATCTCCTGGTCTTGAAAGTAGTAGCCTTACATAGAAAGGATCATGTGGGGCCCAGTGAAGCAACTCCTACCCCCTGTTACCAGAATTAGATGCTCCAAGAATGTCCTACATGTGTTTTGTGCATCTTCCTGTTGTGACTGAGCTGTAACTACTGTGGGCATGCTGGTGGGTAGGGCTGGCCTACAATTATAAGCCATGACTTTTGCAGGTGCAGTAGTAAGCAGTGCTGGCTCTAGGCCCAGCTTGGCTGACTTAGAGGTCTGGCTGTAGTTGCTACAGGCCTGTTGATGGGTGGGGTCAGCCCCTGGTGCTATTGGCTAAGAGGCCCAGCTGCTCCTGCAGTAGGTGTACTGTTGGGTGGGGCTGCTTACCCCTCCCCAGGGCAGGAGTTGTTTTGAAAGGGTGTGGGTCCCAGCTGGCGCTGCTTGACAAGTGTAGTGGGGTAATAGTCACTTTGGGACATGCTAGGTTTGACTAAGGCTGCCCACCAGGTGTGACAGGGCAGAAACTGCTTTAAGGGGTGCCTGCTAAGGTGGATCTACAGAGCAAGCAGTGGTGGGGCAAGCAGTGCTAGCACAGTAGATAGTGTGAGAATTGGCTCTCACAAGCATCTGGCAAACTGGGGGAATGAGGGCAAGAAAAATTGCACCTACTAGTATTTTCTTCCCAGAGAAAGCTTCTGCAGATCCCTTCCCCTCCAGAACACACCCTAAAATTATTCAATAAATTGTTTTCATGTATAACCCAGGTGCTTTTCAAACTGCTCCCTCTGTGCTTGATCTCAGGCCGAGTGATATAGTATGCTGGCCCCTTAAGAGTAGAGTCTTGGTGTCCTATAGCTCTCTGTCACTCCCATAGTTAAGTTTCACTGATTTTCAAAGCCAGGTATTATGGGGGCTCCTCCTCCTGGTGCATGTCCCCAGGGCTGGGGTACCCAATATAAGACTTGATGTCCTTACTCCTTAGGGAGGACCTCCATGGCTGTGATATCCCTCCACTTGTGGGTTACCACCCTGGGGATTTGGTTCCTGATCTCATCTCTACCCTTTCTACTCTTCTTGATGTGGCATTTTCTTTATGTCTTTAGTGGTAGAAGATCTAATTTAATTATCTTTAGGTTGTTTCAGAGTAGATTGCATTATACATGGTTGTTGCCTTGGTGTGTGTGTGGGCGGAAGTGAGCTCAAGATCTTCCTACTCTTCCATTATCCCTCACTTGAAAAGACTTACATTTTATATTGTTCAAATGTATGTTTTACAAGGGAGCTGTAGCAGTGATAGCCCCTGTGCACTCACTAACATAATATTGAAATACATAAAACAATAAACTTAGAAATTCTAGGTTTAAAAAACCACAATTATAGTAGAAGTCTTTTGCATACTTATTTTGAGTCTTTGACTAAGAAAACAAAATACAGGGGAGATAACACTGTCACTGGTAACCTTGTTTAAATATATATGAACTTCATACTCTAGTAACAGAGAGTATCTGTTTTTTCAAACATCAAAAGAAAGTTGCAGAGATTGCTTATATCCAAGGGTGCAAAGAAAGCTTAAATAAATGCCAAAAAGCTATGAATACTTGGACAATGATGCAATAAATCTAAAAATAAAAAGTGAATAATATTAAGCCATGGCAAGACTAAAAAATATGTTTAAAAAATGGTTTTCAAAGAAGAACTAATAACCTCAGGGATTAATGAAATCACTACGTATCAAAATGTATGGAGCTATAAATTCATACAGAGGAAAATTCATAAATTGAAATGCCTTTATTATTAAAGAAGGAAGGATCAATAAGTGAACTAATCATTTGAAAAAATAATTTTAAAAGCAACCAAAGAGGCATGAGAAAGAACAGACCTTAATGAAGAAAAAGCAGAGATTACTGAAGTAGAGAGGAGGAAAATGGTTGAGTGTATAATCGTGGAGTACATTTTTTGAAAGGGCAGTTAAATAAACAAACTTAAATCTATATTGATTAAGGAAAAATAATTGATAAAACACAGATATATAAATGGGAAAAGGGTGGTAATAACAAAATTGAAATTTAGAAATTAAAATTATACTGGTCCAATACCATATTAATAAAAATGAAAATTTTATCAAAAGTGATCTATAGATTCAATACAATCTCTATCAAAATTCCAATGACTTTTTTATGGAAATAGAAAAAAAAATCATAAAATTCTTATGGAATCACAAAAGACTGAATAGCCAAAGCTACCTTGAGCAAAAAAAAACAAAAATTAAATTGGAGATATTACCCTACTTGATTTCAAAATATGCTACAAAGGTATAGTAACCAAAGCAGCATGGTGGATGGTTGGTACCTTCATAGTAACAGATATGTAGACCAATGGAACAAAACATAGAGCCCAGAAGTAAATTCATATAGTTATGGTCAATTGATTTTTGACAAAAGTGCCAAGAACATGCAATGGGGAAAGGACAGTTCCTTCAATAAATGGTGTTGGGAGAACTGGTTTTCCTCACACAGAAAAATGAAATTAGGCCCTTATCTTCCTTCACATAAAATCAACTGAAAATAGATTAAAACTTTAAAAATAATAACTGAAACCATAAATCCAGAAGCAGAAATTAGGGGAAAAGATTCTTGACATTGGTCTGGGCAGTGATTTTTGGATGTGGCTCCCAAAAGCACAGGCAACAAAAGCAAAATAGAGAAATGGGATTGCATTAAACTTCTGCATAGGAAAATAAAATCAAAAGAATGAAGAAACAGCAGACGAAATGGGAAAATATTTGCAAACCATATATCTGATAAGGGCTTAACATCCAGAATATACAAGGAACTCAAACAACTCAAGACCAAGAAAAGAAATAACCTAATATTAAAAATGGGCAAAGGACTTGAATAAACATTTCTCAAAAGATGATATACAGATGGTCAATAGTTACATGAAAAGGTGCTCAACTTGATCAATCATCAGGGAAATGAAAATCAAGACCATACCGAGGTATCACTTCATACCAATTAGAATGACTATTATCATAAAGATAAAAGATAACAAATGTTCCACTGTTAGTGGGAATGTAAATATGTACAGCCATTATGGAAAACAATATGGAGGTCCTTCAAAAGATTAAGAAACAATTACCATATGATCCAGCAATCCCACTTTTGGGGAAATATCCAAAGAAAACAAAATCAGTATCTTGAAGAGATAACTGCACTCTTGTGTTCTTGGCTGCATTTTTTACAATAGCCAAGACATGGAAACATACTAAGTGTTTGTTAATGGATAAGTAAATAAAGAAGATGAGGCATATATACATATATATATATATATATATACACACACACACACACACAATGGAATATTATTCAGCTGTAAGAAAGAATGAAATCCTGCTGTTTGCATCAACATGGATGAACCTGGAGAGCATTATGCTAGGTGAAATAAGCCAGATAGAAAAAGACAAACACTGTATGTCCTTACTTAAATGTGGAATCTAAAGAAGAGGTCAAACTTATAGGAAGCTGAGAGAGAGAGCAAAATAGTAGTTCCCAGGGACTGTGGGGGAGTTGGAGAAAATGGGGAGATATTGGATAAGGGTACAAACTGTTATGTACAGTACTTCTTATTTTTTTTCTTATGTAGGATGAGTAAGTCTAGAGATCTAGGAGGCATAATGACTATACCTAATACAACTGTATTGAATAATATTGTCAAGAGTGTCGATTTCAGGTGCACTCTTCACACACAAAAATGGTAACTAGGTGAGGTGATAATATATTAATTACCTCGACTATAGTAATCATTTTACTGTGTAAATGTATATCAAATCATTATGTTGTGTACCTTAAGTATATATGGAGATATGCCCAAGGAAAACGCAGATTATTTAAATCATCTAGAGAAGAGTAAATATGTTACTTTTATTTACAATTTTTGAATCTATACTTGTGAGAATGCATTTTTAGTTTTAGTATTAGTAATAATTCATTGATAACTTTTTTACTTTCTTCTATATATTTTTTTGTTTCTATTTCTTTCCAAATTCTCAATGATAATCTGAAAAGCTTTTTTTAATAGTCTTGTTTGATCTGTATCTCTTTGATTATTAGTGAGACAGAAGTCTTAAAAATCTGTTTATTGGCCATTTCATACTCTTTTGTGAATTGTATATTATTATTCATTTATCATTTATTCTATCAGGTAGTTCATCTTTCTTCTAAACTCCTTTATATGTGGCTAGTACCCCTTTGTCTATGTGGATTTTTTAGTATTTTTTCTTAACATTTAACATTTGCCTTTTAATTGTTTCATTTTGCCTTTTCTCAGTCACAAGCATTCAATGCTAATGTAGTGAAACATGTCAATATTTTTCTTTATTTTCTCTTCACTGGTATTATGGTTAGAACATCTGTCCACACCTCAAGACTATATATAAAAATTTATCTACATTTTAAAT
>CM053573.1:80958870-80986780 GCA_028646485.1 Cryptoprocta ferox
GCAATTAATTTTATGACAATTGTTCTAAATTCTTGTTCAGTCATGTTGTTTAAGCCTGTTTTGAGCAGTTCTGTGGCTGTGACTTCTTCCTGGAGTTGCTTTAGAGGAGAGTTCTTTCGCTTCGGCATTTTGGCTAGCTGGGTAGATATTGTTAACACAATACCAAAACCATCATATAGTATACTTACTCCCAAATAGATGCCTATATCTCCACTCTCTCCCAAATCTCCATTAATATGACAGAAAATGAATAAAACAATTGATAAACCCACAAGAATAAAGGAATAAATTTTAAAAAGTGAGAAGAGTGGCACTGTTTTACATTTTCACAAATCTCTTTAATATCCAGCTTCATTGAAAATAGATTCTCATATATATTTCTGCATTCAATTTATCACACATGTTGTTTTGGTAAAAGAATATTAAGAAGATCCAGTCTCACAGAAATATGCATTTAGAATAAAAGGAGTGTTTTAATAACCTTTTCAGATAATTGTAAATATTTTTCTTTGATACTATACCAAAACTCAACAAGTGGTAGCTTCTGAAAGGAGAATTGTGATAGCAAATTTGAAACCATACCAATAAACTGTTTTACTCTTCTACATTAAAAGCCATTAGTCTATCTTGCACTTTCACCCATGCATTGTTTTGTAACATTCTACATTGGTCATTTAAAAAGTATCAGTTTACTGATTTAGATAGATCTTCCAAATATTGGCATGTTTAATTATATAATATCAAAAAATCACATTGGTAACTCTCATTTCTGAACCCATTACTAGGAAGATTTCAAGACTGTGGTAGTGGAAGATACAAGTCTCCCCAAATCCCAAATCCTACTGGGAAGAAAAAACAGTAGTGCAGCTTGTAACTCAAACAACTGCACAGTGTTTTTCCTCAAGACACCATGGTACATTAGTATATTTGCAGAAGTGCCTTATGTGTACTTCTCATTCCACCAAAGGGAACAAAAAATGGATGTGCCCTCAAGGGTCAAGATGAAATAATAATTAATCACTTTTACTATTCATTGAAAAGATTTTTAAGTGAAATCAGCTGTACTTTTTTTTTTAACTGTAAGGGCATAGTGGTGAAGTTTGGTGCCACTGATTAGTGGTAGGCACCAGCAATTTTTTACCAGGCTGCTTTTGCATCATCAGTGCAAATATCAACAAAGTGAAAAAAGCAAATGTCATCTTAGTATTATTATGGGAGTAGGTTTGACTCTGGAATCCCTGAGTCTTAAGAAGACTCTGGGGTCCATAAACCACATTTTGAGAACTGCCAGTGGAAATATTTTATAATGTATTCTTAAAAATATGGCAGTCAGGTTTTCACCTCCAGGAAAGATACTAGATGATTCCTCTCTGAAGAAACTGGCCAGCCCAAGATTGAAGGCCTATGGGTAATGACATTTAAGGGTTTACAAATGAAACAGCCAATGAATCTTAGCAATAGAAATCTTGTCTTGCCCCTGACACACACACACACACACACACACACACACACACACACACACTTCCCAATATTTTCCTGGTACCTTGTATTTTAAATATGAAATGAATCCAAAGATCATGAAATACCTTAGAAAAGCCTTTAGGAAAACAAAATCAGACAGATATAAACACACAAACTGAAAATAGAGACAATGCAGAGAGCAACAATTAAATATAAAATCAGTGTCCTAAAAGAGAGATAAGAAAACTATTGCAGCCATGAAACAGGAGTAAGTCAATAAAGACCTCTTGAAACCTTAAAAAATATGATAGTAAGACTTGAAGAAATTCAGTAGGATGTTTAGAAGACAAGAGTTGAGGAGACAAAGTCAAGTTTGTTCTATCTTGCAGAATGCAGAACAAAAAGAGTAATGGAAAAATAGGAGAGAAAAAATAAGAAAAGTTGAGAATCAATCCAGAAATTTTAAAATCTGAAAATTAGTAGGAGTTCCAGAAAGAGAAGCATAGGGAAAAGAAATTATAATGAATTAACCCACAATATCATTCCAATCCCAAAAGACTTAAATTTATAGATTCTGAAAGAGACAACAAAACTTATATGCCAGAACCTATCACTATGACACTTTAGCACCGTAGGGTTAAAAGAAAACCATAATAGCTTCTAGAATGGGGAGGGGAGAAAGGTGCTCAGACGTAAAGGATCAGCAACCAAAATTTAAACTTCTCAACAAGAACTTTAAATGCTAAAATACAATGGAGTGATGTCATCAAACTACTAAGAAAACATTTCTTCTACAGCAGAGTTCCACACCTGGGCAAGTATAAAGGTAGACTATAAACATTTTCAGAAATTTTCAAAAGTATCTACCCTCTAACCACTTTCTCAGGAAATTACCAGGACGTATGTTCATCACAATAGGAGAGTAAAGGAGAAAAATTAGACATAGGATCCAACCCAAGAGAGAAATGAAGTGAATTCCTAGAACGATGGCAGTGGAAAACCCCAGATGATGCTTATGTGTCCTATTAAAGAGCAATGAGTCTGAATTGGAAGAAAAGGAAGGAAAGCTTCAGGAGAGATGCCACAGGACAAAATGAAACTGATAGATTATCTAGCATACTTGACTGTACTGAGAAGGATATAGCTCAAACAGACAATTTAAGGAAGAAAACCTAACTAAAAAAAATGAGGAAATGATGGAGTAGAGGGGGATAAAGTGTGATAATAGCATACCATAAAGTGTAATTATGAAGAAAATTTACATCATCATACTGTAAACACCAATTATTCATTTAAGCCAAATATTGTCCCAAGGGAACAGGAACACAGTAGGGGAGGGGGTCTAAGGAGACATATGGTTTTTGTGATGGATCTTATAAAACTATTTGACTTTTTGAACTATGTGTTTGACTTTGATAAAAAGTAAATTAAGAAAAATTAGGGCTTTGCAGATAATCTTCCACCATGTATGACTTCGTTGCTGTATAAAAGGACTATACAGTCGTTGCTCCACCAACTGTCAGAGCAACAATTCTTAACTTTTTTCCCTCTGGGACACATATGACAAGTGAGAAGTAACATCCCATGGATGTCCCCATTGTGCTAAATTTAACATGATATTTCTCTCCTGCTTAAGAAATTATATCAGAATACAGGTGACTAAGAAGGAATACTATAGGATAAATTCGAACAGTAGTTAATGTGTCAAAAATTTAATATTCACAGTTATCTCGACTTTAGCTACTCTTAGTAAGAGATTGACATACCTCACGACTGATCTTAATACACTAATGTGTCATAATACTAAGCTTAAGAACTGTTGTGTTATAGCAGGACCCTCAAACTCAGATGCCTACCAGAGTAAGGCATGTAAGAAAAAAAGCAAATCATGTAAGCCTCTCATTCTTGCCATTTCCTTTCATAGAATCATGAGACAAAATAACTTTTTTTATTATTAATATAAGAAGCAACACAGCCTATGTGATGTTGGAAGATAACTGATCCTTAGCCTCCATATCTAACAGATCAATGAGAGTAGAGGCAACTTTGGCAAACTGTAAGGATAAGTCATTTACAGACAGCATTACTCAGCTCCAACCAATTACAAGCATGCTAGAACCGAGGCACATCCTCAGTCCATCTCATCCATATTTTACACTTCCACATCCTAATGTGAGTCCCTTTTTATCCAAGATGTAGGTCATCAAAGATGTATATGACCTATGATTCGTGTTTCTAAGGCAGGCCTGATTTGCAGACTGACTCTCTTTTGAACTTACAACCCATGATAATGTCCTGTAGAATCCAACCTTCCCATGTACAAACTTCACCTCCCAGATGTCTTCTCACAACTGGAGAATATATACAAATCCTGTATCCAACCACGTACTCAAATCTTCAGTTCAGAAAATAAGATTATCATATTTGTCATCTAATTCAATTGCAGAGAAGCATAACTCCTTTTCCTATTAGGTCATGTTCTACTACTTGGACTGAGCTAATACCCAGTGACGAGGAGGGTGGAGATCATACATGTTAGACTTGGCAATGCCTTTAAAGGACAGAACAGTGCAGGGCATAAGAGGATACCATACCAGTAATTTAAATAATATTTTTGCCTTCCAGCTTTCCTCCCAGATCCCATCCCTCTCTTCCTAGCCCTCCTTGGATAGCCTTCCCTTATCCTTCAAGCACATGGTTGGAGTGTCCCACAAGGGCAACTTCATTTATGCCATCTTCATTCTGACATGTCCCCATCTCTATATTTGGATCTCAACCTTCCTACCAGGCTCAGAGGAAGAGGTTTCTGACATTTTGTGTAAAGATCACAGCCTTTATTTATCCTGGGCTCTACTCCCATAGTTATCTTTCCTACACATTCAAAGGCTGCCCTCCTATCCTCATCCATGACCTGGGTTTCCTTTCCATCAAACAAAAATAAACAAATGCTTCATTTTACCTCACACTTTCTTCTAGCTGCTGTACAATCACCCTTTTTTCTCCTTCCCATCCTTTACTGTTCTTTACACTAACCTCCCAACATCTTGCCTTCCCTTTGGCTCCAATTATGACTATAATAATGGAAATGTGTCACATTTATATTTAATTCAGTTCACAAAATACTTTCACTATTCCTTTTGAACCTCACAATAATCATGTGAAGTAAGTAGAACCAAAAGTATCCTCACTTCATGAAAGAAGAAACTGAGCTTCTGAGAGATTAATAGTCAAAGTAACACAGCCAGTAAGAGGCAGAGAAATTTAAACTGGATCCATCAAGTTGTGGTCCAATGGCTTTCCACTGTTCTATTACCTCTCGAACTGTCCATTCTAATGCTACTAGGGATTTCTTTCTTGCCAAACCCAGTGATAATTGTTTTAGTCCTTTTACCCATTTGTTTTTCTTTGCCTTTTGAGTGTATTAACTAATCTTCAAAATCTTGAGACAACCTTTGTTCTTTTTAACTCTCTTTCCCTAGCTTTCAGGATACTGCAATTTTAAGATTCTTCTTCTAGTTCATTAACAATTTATCCTCTTTCTTCTTTTCTGTACCCTTTTTCCAGATGAAAAGATTTTCCTAACACTTAACTTTCTGGTGTGTGTGTGTTTCCTTTTAAGTTTCTTCCTCATGAGTCCATAGCCTTAAAAAAATGACTTTGCATCTGTTTCTAAATTAGAAGCTTAAAGAATTTTTAAATTTTGCCTATTTTTTCCTCTTACAGGCCATATTTCACCAAATTCCATAGTTCCTTGCCTTGTCTCATGCCTGCTCTTTCTTTCCATCCTCATTACTCCCATTCACCTTCAGGAACTTACCACTCCCTCATGACTAGATGATTTTCTCTACAATATTTAAACACCCAAGTCAGTTTTCCTAACAGTGATCATTGTATTTCTTTTCTTTCAGTCATCTTGCACACTGCTGCCAAAATATTCACCTTAATATAAGGGTTCCTTAGTGGTACTGCTGCCTCAAGAACATCCATTCCGCCAAGTGTAATCTGGGCCTTATTATATTAGCCTATTTGATGAGAATAACAGTATTATTGCTTGGAAAGGCTCATGATGATAAGTGGTATTACTATCAAAGGTCCAGACAAGAAAAAGTATACTGTTAGAAGGGTCCATTGAGGAAATAACATACCAACCAGGTGGTCAGGGGTAGGCAAGAGAAAGCAAGAATACGTGTACCTGGAAACAGATGAGGGAAGGAAGCTATATTGAGGGCAAACTCAGGTTAAAGGTTGGGCTAGCCAGCCTGTTGCCTTAGATCCTAATCAATCTATTAGGGCACTAAAACAAGATAGGAAGAAAATGTATTGAGCAGAATTCCCCCCAAGGAAAAGGCTATATGTAGTTGAAGAAACTGCTTTTTTAAGCCACTTAACCTGGAAAAGAGGGAGTGATGAGATTGTCAAAGGTCAGGACAAAGGCTTCATAGGAAACATAAGTCAATTAGCTTCAGGCTTGGCACAACTGCAAGGGGGTGGGCAACTTTGAGCCAGAACTTGGTTGTTCGGAACCAAGGCAGAGAGGCTGAACACTGCCCCTGGCGGGCCTACTTCCTGCTTCTCCCACACATCACTAATGTGTATTGACCAAATATTGTTCTGAAGTGCAACTGATTATTCCCTGTCTGGGGTGTCTATGTGTCTCAGTCCTCCCCTGGATCAAGAATGCTAAGAAGTTTAGGATGCCTGGAGTTTCAGGTTAATCTAGTGGAATGCTGGTAAATTATTAACAACCGAGTCTTCAGGTGGGGGCGGGGGGAACCTAATTTCTAGTGTTTGCCAGTTCCTATGGTATAACTACTCTCCCATGACTGATTTCAAACTACCAGCATGATGACATCACAGAACACGGAGCTGGGAAGAGATGTGTGCAGTTGGTTCTCACAAGCTCTTGTGGTCTAGCACACCACTGACATAGGAGAAGGTAGCTGGGACAGAGGCAAGGAAGGTCAACTAAATCAGATCATGGTGGACCTAGTGTGCCAACTTTTGAAACACAGATTTTATTCCATGACAAAAGGAAACGATCAAAGGTTTAAAGCAAGAGTAGAACACATTTAGATTTAAATTTTAAAAAATCTCCTTGTTAACTTAGTGGATCTAAGCTCATTTATTCATTTCTCTTTTCAAACTAACCAAAGCATATTCATGACATATTTTCAAAATATGTCCAATACAAGGTTACCATAATAATCATAAAAACTTCTTTCTTACAAAACACTTCAACTTGTTAAAAACTGGAGAAAGAATATAAACAGATAATTTACAAAAATATAAATGTTCGGTAAGCATATTAAAAGCTTATGGTCACTGGTAATAATACAGCAATTTCAAATGATGATATGACATTTCATATATCGGAAATACTTCTTATTATTACTGATTGTTTGGCAATAATCAGTGTTAGCAAAGATATGGGAGATGAGAATTTTCATACGTTGCTGATAGAACTAGAAATTATTAAAAATTTCTGGAGGGTGATTTGGCCATATGCATGGATATATTTGACAAATGGGCATAATTCTGTCTCCAGGATTTACACTTCTGAGAATTATTCTAAAGAAATAATTCCATAAATTCATGTATTATTCAATGCAGCATTGTTTGTAATAGCAAAAGAAATTGGAAATGGCCTATAAAGGTAGATGATTGTTAAATTTTATATGCTAAATCCATATATCATATTACTACATGACAATTAAAAACAATAATGTAGCTATATTTGTTGATATAGAAATATTTTTTAAATTCTAAATATTGTTAAGTGAAAAGTCAGGTCATAAGAGATAGATATATTCATAAATATACATTCTGAAATAAAGTACAATAAAATAATGATTATGTAAGAGAAGGAGGGTAATTAAAGATTTTAAATTGTCTTCTCGGTATGTTCTACTTTCTCCATAACAAATAAAAATTTTTATGTATATTATCCTATCAGCTTTGATGGTCAACGTAAGAAGTACTCATATAACGGTTTTCTGTGCCTTCCACAAAATTGATACCTATGTGTTACTTACTTAATAAGAGCAAATACATATAACATATGTGTATAATGTATATATAATATAACATATACACATATAACATGTAACTATATACCAAGCAGGATTCTAAGGCATATATTATATAAATGTAAATTTAACTCACTGGAGCCTTCCAATAACCCTACGAGCTGGGTTTTACCGTTGAGGAAACAGAAACACAGGGGCTGAACAATTGCCCTAAGTCACACAGCTGGTAATTAGTCAAGCTGACATTCACACTCAGACAGTCTGGCTATAATGTTGACACCCTTGACCATCATACCATCTGACTCTCTTGTAAACTTGCTAAGCCTTAATTTCCTTACCTGAAGAGTGGGCCTAACATTAGCTATCTTAGGGGCTTGCTGTTGAGTTTAAGTGAAATCATGTATGAAAGAACTTAGTTTAATGCCTGGTACAAAATTACAGTTAATAAGTGCTAGCTATTAATGATATGAAAAGTGATGATACTACTACTCAGACCTCAACTACCACTACCAATTCACTTCATTTATTTCCCACTTTACCCCAACACATACTCTCTGATTTATTTCAACTCTCCCCCAAATGCCTCATACTTATTCTATATGTCCTGTGTCATTCATACTCATGTCTCTGCTCATGCTGAAATCAGGTGACTAGACCTATCCGAATCACACTGGGTCTTAAAAGCTTAGCTCAGGTCCCTTCTCCAATTACTCTAGTCCTTTCTAACTTTCTATTACACTATGCTATTGAATACACATGAGATAATTAATATATAATTAACTGATAGTTCTTTCCCCCTAACAATGCAGCAAGCTCTGTGAAAGCAGGGACAACTGTGAGAGCAATTTTTTCCTCGAGCCCCTTCCATCACCTCCAACCCCAGTAGGACAAAACTCAGCTATTTAACATAATATTTGTTTCATTTTTGTACTCATTCATGGAAATATGCCCATAAGAACAGAAAGTCACACTTAAGTTTCCCAGCAGTTTCTTTCCCAAAGAGAGAGATAAATCACAACATTAAAATCAGGAGGAGCCTGACATACAAAGGCAAACACAGAGAAGAATGTAGTTTATAACTGTTATTAACATATACTATTAATAAATATACAATATTAATAATATCATAATTAACAATAGCTATAGATATTCCCTGCATGTCTCCTTTGTGTCAAGCACCGTGCCAAATGATTCACAGATACTACAACCCTAGTATTAATAGAAATAGTCCTTGTAAAAACGGCAAATGAGAAAGCTTAAGAACTTGCCTGACAGAGCCAAGAATCAAATCCAGTTTGGTCTGACATCAAAGTGTACACTTTTTCTGTGCATCTCCCTTCTTCCCCTGTCTTTATACAAGGTTGAGATTTAGGGCTTGTTTTCCTATTTCTTAAAAATACTTATCACATCTTACCTCCCTTGCCAAATTTGCCTTTCTAAAAATTAGCATCTCTATAAAGTCCTTCATTTCAGATATTCTTCCAGAAAATTTAGTTACAATAGTACCAGAGGCTCTTTGTTTTAAAGGAATCATTAATTAAAGGCAGTCCTACATTCTGAGCACTCTTACCATGAAGCTGTGGTTATCTACAATTATTAGAACCATCAGAGAAAAACACAAGTTGTTTTATGGTCAAGGACAGGGGGAAAAGTCTAGGCTGACTTTTTGGGAAAAGTATATCTGCATCTCCTTGTGAATAAGACGGTCAAACCATACATAAAGTCACCGAAACAATCCTTACAGTCTGTTCTGTGGGTGTATGGATGACTTTATATGGGTATTTCAGCCTGTGGTGCTGAGCTCTAAATGGAGGTACAGTGGTTCAGAAAAAACATTCTAGGTAGCCCACATAAAAGCTGTTCTCTGGGTTCCTCTCTTAGTGCTCCCCTTCCCATGATGTGTCTTTAGCCCCATACCCTGAGCCACTCCTGGACCACTCAGTTGGACTCCCCCAAACTGAGCAATTGCATGGAATGGACTACAAAACTTTTACTTTCTTCACATGGAAAGATCTGGTAAGACACCCATAAAGATGCAATCTGTACTTATTAATATTTCTCACCATCTTCAAACCATAGAAGTTTGAGCTCAATACAAAGTTGAACTTCCACATTAGCAAATAAGAATTTCCTCATTCTATTAGATTTGTACTTTCTAAGCTGTCCTTGATGCAGTAACTAAAGGTTTAACATGAAATAAATATTTTAGGAAAAGCAGCTATTTTTAAAACATGGATATTAGTTTTATGTAATACTAACTTTTCCCAAGTATTTAGTAACTTAAAGACATCTTTTTGACATAAAGGGTAAATATTATAATAAATACGATATTTTTATATGTGTAATAGGAGAACATGTAATTCATTTTCATGCAGTTAAAATTCATTAGAGACTGGCATTTAAAGACTTAAAATCTTTTCTGAAAAATAACCTTTGTAAAAATCCTAAGGCCTTCCCTCCCCCCACCCCACAAATGTTGGCTTTTGTTATTTTTTTTTATAAGCTGCATATTGAATTTCCCAGGCTGTGTTTCTGAACAGCAATCTACTGAAAAAAGTGCAATTATTTTTTTTCACTCAAACATGCATTTGAGAGAAATGAGTAGATCAGATAAAGAGCTGAGATGCTATTCAACTCAACCTTGAGTCACTCTCTGTCTCTTTTAAAAAAAAAAAGGGTGGCAAAATCAATACAAACCAATAATAACTTCACATTTGTGGAAGCAACATGAATGGCTCTCCAAAATATTGAGACACATCCAAGTACATTTTCGTAGAGCTGATATTTATCAGAAGTCATTTGCCCTCAAGCAGATGCTCCCTTTCATTGTGCTCCTGTCACAAATGACTAAGATTTATGACAGACAATTACAGCATCTGCAGTTAGCAGCCTTATAATCAGCACCATTATTTAACGATTGGTGCAATAAACTGACTCCTGTTACTGTTTATCAGATATCAGTCAGTTCTGGCCATTTTCTTCAGCTCCCAAATCACAGTATGGTGCAGCCACTGCCTTTTAATGGCTAGGCAGAAGCAGGAGCATTTTCACATTTTTTACAGACTGCCAAGGGAAAGAAAAAAGCAACCAATTACATGTATGTATGGCGCCCTCTCATTTGAGATGCCCGTGTATATAACTATCTCTATACAGTTCTAAGCCTCTCACAGGAGAAAAAAACAGCTTTGACTGTGGAGAAGGGCTTTTTATATGTAAAAACAAAAATAAATAAAAACAAGAAACCCTCTTGCCTTTTCGTTAAAAAGTCCTCTGTTTAAATATGCATGTCTTTTTCTAAGTATAAAATGTTCCTCTACCAGGTCCACTGTTTTCTCTTCTAGCATGGCATCAGCTTGCCTTTCACAATCAGAAAAGCAGCTATTGTCCCTTGAAAATATTTGTCAAGGAGGAGGATTTTTCTTCCAATTCCGTTGAGGTGTTATTCAGAGCAAAGTGTTATAAACACAACAGAACTAACTTTTTCATCAAATAAAAGCCTACATATAAACGAGACCGTGTATATGTGTTTAAAAGTCATTTTCATATATTAGGGCACCTGGGTGGGTCCAGCTGGTTAAATGTCCAACTCTTGATTTTGGTTCAGGTCATGATCTCATGATTCCTGGGATAGAGTCCCACATATAGAGCCTGCTTGGGATTCTCTCTCTCCCTCTCTCTCTCTCTCTCTCTCTCTGTCCCTCCCACCTTGGTCTCTCTCTCTCAAAACAAATAAACATTTAAAAAAGTCACTCACACATTAAGAAATTCTATCTTTCTAAATATACAAACATACAGATGTATATGTACTATTTAAAGTCCTTTCACAAGAACCACCACACATTTATGTATCAATTATGAGTGGAAGGCAACAATTCAGAGGCTATTTGGAAGACAAGACTTCAGTATAATGTGGGAGACGGTATTAAGATATGAGTTTACAGTCAAAATAAAAAGCTTAAGTAAGCTTCTATAGATGTTCAAGTGCGAAATTCTAGTTAAATTATTTAAAGGAAAAAACAAAACAAAACAAAACAAAACCCAGACCCTGCTGATTCCTGTCTTTTGTTACTTTATCTATAACCAAACAAGCTACTTTTCTCAGTCATCACCAAAAGCATTTCATCCAATGACTTCCATCTTATGTATTTGATAATATCATATATGCCCAGACAGAAATAGTGATGAAGCTGCCTTTGTAATGTAAGGTCTAAGTTTCATTCACAAAGTTACATGCCTTTTCTCAAAGGAGACAAGGCACTGGAGAACAACTAATTATTCTTAAAAAAAAAAAATTAAATGATCCTGTGGAGGTCAGATTTCCCTTCCAGAAACACGCATAAAAGGGTTTCATCCATTCAACATGTAAAATTGGTTATTTTCTAAGTCGAAACTTTTACAAAGGCTTCATAGCCCTTTACAAACGAACCCTCAGAATTCCACACATGGCTTCAACAGGCGAATCATCAGAGTGAAGGTTCTTAGACTTTTCAAGTTAGAAAGGCCTTAGGTATCATTGCATGCAACTCGTTCATTTGAGACACAGTGAAGGTAAGAGAAAGTAAAGTGATCTTCACCAAAGCACAGTGCTAAATGCTGGCACAGATATGACCAAACCCCAAGTCTATGGCTTGGCTAGCAAGGTCCTTCATGCGAAGTCCACCGCAAAGAGCCCAGCAGCTCTTTCTGTGCCTGGCAGAAACCAGCTCTTTGGCTCTGCTAAGCCAAACCCCACTTTGGGTGTTCTGCATCCAGCCCCACTACAGAGCACTCCAGTCCTGACTCGAGGAAACAAAAGTTTCCATAAACCTGCTAGGCACTTACTTCCCTCTTCAGTATTGCACCTGGAACAAGAAAATAACAGCTATTCAATTATACAAAGAGTGCTTTTATTTCAACAGTGGGTACCAAAGTTAACTCCAGTTGCTGACTTTCAAATTTTTTTAAATTTTCTAATATAGTATTTTGGCACCTTGTATAGATCTTGTTTATTTGTGGTTAGGTGTTTTTGATTGATTTTTAAAAAACTACTTTGCACAAGTGATTATAAAGTCAAACCAAAATGATTTCATTTCACCATTTGGCAGCATCAAATAATTCACAGAATTTTTAGAATCAGGAAGAAGCCCCACATCAGTCTTTCTTTGCTGGTCAAATGCAGAAATATATTAATGTACAGATAGGTCTCTCATTCCACATTAGTAAGATTGGAGAAATACTTTGCATGCATCAAAGAAGTTGGTATATTTTCTACCTATGTTCTGCTCCTTTCTGCTGGATTAAAAGGAAAAATTACCCAGCATATAGCAAGTCACTGCCACTGGAAGCCAATGACAACACCATCAGCTCTAGGCTATTTAGCAGGTATTCCTGAGAGGCCTGATCTGGGTCAGTATTATTCACATAAACACATGCAGGTGGCATTTCAGTAATATACTTCAACACCAAACCCAAGGGCATAGCTGATGGCCATGATGAGCCACAATAGATTTGACTCTTAACCAAAAAAAAAAAAAAAAAGTGGCAGGAGCACATTTTTCTTCAAGATCCTTATCTGAGGCTATTCAGGGCAGTGTAGGGGGAAAGGAGCACTCAAAGAAAGTAATGAATTTTCAATATACCAATATTTAGTGGCTGATGGCTAAGGGTCACGTGGTGCAGGAGCCAAGGGTCAGACTCTTAGGTCAGCCAGACAGACCTGGGCTTAAATACAGCTCAGTCTTGGTGAGATTCTGCTACAGTTCTTCATCTCAGAAGGTCCCTCATCTACAAGGTAGGGGTGAGTGGGACAGTGCACATAAAGCAATGAACACTGTGCAGGGCACAAAGCATTGCTGCTTCAATGTTAGCTACTGTTACTGTTATTGCTGCTATTTGTATATGAGATTACAGACTGAATTTTTTTGCACGTGGAAATTTGGACTTTGTAGATTCAGTAAATAATTACCCACTGAACTTAAGTACATAGAATTGTCACATTACTCTTAGCTAAAGTCTATATACTTTATCTATCAATTAATGTACCTAAACAATGTGTGTGCACACACACATATATAATTATTGTTGCACTTCATTGACTTTGGTTTGGTTCCAATGTGAATAAACTAAATTTATAGAACATGGAGAAAACATGAAAGTATTACAAAGTACACCATTTCACTTTCCTATTCAGTAAAAATATCCCTCTGAATCACAATGGAGATGTCAATATAATAAAATCCTGTCTCTTCTATTCCAAAAAGTAGAGTATATACATTTCAACTTTCAATTATCTTCATTTTTTCCCCAATTTTTCACAACCATCAACCCATCAAAATAGGTTGAAGTGATTAGAAAAGGACAAATGGCTCCCCTCAAGAATCAGAAAACTCCTTAGCACACAAGTTGCTGAATAGCAAAATTAAATCAGATGATAGTACTGAAAGCCAAGGGTGCCACTCACTCCCTGAGGAAGTCATGACACTATGATACTATTTCATGAGGAAATCGAGTCTAGAGAGGAAAAGCTTTGGACACTCTGGGTTCTAGTCCAGGCCCACATTTATTGGCTGTGTGACTTTGAACAGATTGCTTAACCTCTCTGAAGACTCAGCTTTCCTACATGCAAAAACAAGATAATAATAGTAATAGCTACATTGCTGTCTTGAGGAATTAAATGAGTCAACATATGTGAAGTGATCAGCACAGAGTTGCCATGTAAGAAGCACCCATAAATGTTTTCTCTTGCCTACAAAAGTGCTACCAGCTTTGCTTTTATCACTGTGTTGTTCGAAGCAAGTGTGAAATGACTAACAATGTTGTGATCTATTCTAGAATTTTCTTCAATAGAAGAAAGTCTATTATAATTAGAAATAGGTACTTTTTATGCAAAATTTTTAAATGATGTGAAAATCTATAATTTTTGCTCAAAAATTAACTTCATATTTTTTTAAATGAGCCTACAAATAAATTCCATTAATCCAATTTCACTATAGATATTGGCAAAGCATTAGTCTTTGTAGTAACAGGAGTGGTAATCTCCAGTGCTAAAAGGTGCCAATTTTTCCACATATTACTTAGCTAATTATAAAGTGGAATGTTTAGAAAAAGCATTTTAAATCTCATCTCTGCTCTTTATCCAATATTCTTAGATGCTATATCATTTTAGTGCCTACGTCTAAGAATTAATTTCCTATATCTAGTGATATTTTCAGAACTCTGAGTTAAGAAAGCCAGGTTCTGAAGAATTATTCTTCTTGTAAAATAAAGGGAACAAATAAAATGGATTATTTTTACTTGTTTCATATCTGAAGCCCATTCGTTGATCTTTGGGACTGTATGTAAGGCAGCATACAGTATGGCAGACAGTGTAAGCCACATAAGGTTTCAAGCACTCTTTATGCCTTTAAGACTCTTCTAAAATGCTACTAAGTCAGTATAAAACTTTGCTTAAGAACATATTTTAACTTGTGATGAGAAGTTCATTTGATAAAACATTTTCACTACAGTTGAGTTTTGCACTATCTTGGTGGGGTAGATTGGAGAAGGAATTATTATATCCATTCCAAAGGGGAAAAAGTGTGACTTAGAAAGATACTAGAGTCACACAGCTGTGACAGGCTAAAACTCGGGCCATCTCCTCCATTTTGTTTTCCACTATTCTCACTAAACATGATTTTGGGGTGTTGGTCAGACTAAGCAGACTTGGTATACAAAATCTGAGTTTTGGAGACAGCTCTATCCTTTGTGACCTGAGGCAAGTAGCTAACAATACAGATTAATGGTAAGAGTGCACCCATGAAGCCATGTGTGATTGTGGATGGTTATTTTTCTTTCTGAGCCTCTGCTTCCTAGTGTGTACAATGGAGGAAACTAACTTCATAGAGATACATGAATGAGACACTCCTTCTAAAGGTCTAGCACAATGGTTAGTATATAGGAAGGGCTCAAGAAATATTAGTTATTAATAAAATGGACTAAAACACCTACTTCTCAAGGTCATCTGTTGTATTAATAACATAGCAAATTAAAGGACTTTGTATCAATAAACTACTATGCCAAGTTTAAGAACATTTCTGTTGCTGTCAGCAGCAGCCTAAGCTTACTTTGATTTTTGTTGAGTCTTCAATCTATGGCCCTATCTTGATCCAGATATTTCAATTCCCAAAGTTTGAGGTTTCATTTTTTTTAGGACATAATATGGACGAGAATCTTGATTCTCCTCTATAACACTGAGATCTGAACAACTCTACCTGACTGCATGGGCAAGTCCAACCCCCCCAGTAGCCACTAGTAGGATAATTTAGATACCAGCATGTGAAGCACAAAGGCAATGGAAAGATCAAGGGCTTCCTTTTCAATTCAGGAGGAATTAAGGCAAAATGGAGAGAAGCCTAGAGACTTCTCTACTTAGTACTTTCTCTGACTTTAGTAACACATAGGTAACCAACCTAAAAGTTCACATGGTCCCAGAGGCATTTCAGACTCACTCCAAAGACCCTCTGCTAATGAGTACATGAAGAGTAAGACTGTAGCATTACACCTGCTACTTGGCTTTGCCCTTGCTTTCCAGTTTATCTGATAGCAAATCCATCTTTTCAAGTTTTACTGTGACCAGCCTTTTTTTATGTTTGTTTTGTTTAGTTTATAATTATTTAATTTCTAATTGTATTTTGTGTGTGAGGCCAAAAAAAAAAAAGCTTCCTACTTTTTTCTTTAGGACTGGAGGAGCTAATAGAGCTTGTGCCTCAATAGTATTCATCCTCAGTTGCTCTAAGAATGGAGCTGGGGCAGAGATAGTGACTCAGAGACAGTTCAGACATTCTCACTCGCATGTGCCATTTATAAAGTCTTGAGAACAATGTTAGCAACTCCAGAAGCTGAAGTATTTATCAGCTTTTAAAATAAATTGTACTCCCTTGTCATTCCTTTTTATTTTAAATAAATATTGTTTATTTCACCTTGAATTTGTAATTGTGTATTCTTTTTCTTACAGGAGTGCCCCTTAATTACATAAGCTTTTGGTGTGCCCCTGAGTCATACAGAAGGACATAGGCAAGGAGACAGGCAAACAAAATCTAGCCCTTCTAGAAGAAGAAGCCACAGTCACACTTCAGGTGGGAAAAAGCTAGAAGCACCAGATTGTTGGAAAGCTTAGTAAGTTATAAGGGTGACCCATAATACAGAACGCAGCTTAGGAGGAAAGAGACACTGAAGTTCAAAGGCACAGTTTGTTGATTAATGAGTGATGTAGATCTGGTGGGCTGTTTTTTTAAACTGTTTCTGCAGCTCCTACTGGTGACTTCCAAGATTGGAAGTCATACACATCATCTCAGAAGTTATTATAGCTCAGTGTTAAGAGCACATATTTTAGAACCACACCAATTGGGTTTGAATCCTGACTTGGCCACCAACCAGCTATAGGACTTATGCCCCATTTTCCTAATCTGTACAATGAGGTAATATGGATATCTACTATTTCAATTTGTTAAGAGGATTAAATACAATAAAGCATACACAGCAGTTCCATGGTGTCTAACACATGAGTGCCTCCAAATGTGAGCTCTGTAACAGGTGCTCACGTCTCCTCCTCTGACCGTCACTGCTACCATTCCTAGCTGTCTCTGTGGCACTCTCATTTTCCACATTTTGTTTTTGTTGTTGTATTTTCTTTCAAATATGGTGTTTATTGTTTTATTTTTTATTTTTTTAATGTTTATTTATTTTAGAGAAACAGAATGTGAGTGGGAGAGGGGCAGGGAGAGAAGGGGATAGGGGATCCAAAGTGGGCTCTGAGTTGACAGCAGTGAGCCCGAAGTAGGGCTCAAACTCACAAACCGTGAGATCATGACCTGAGCTGAAGTTGTACGCTCAACCAACTGAGCCACCCAGGCGCCCCTGTTTTTATGATTTTAAAACTAATATATCCTAAATAAATGAAAAACATAAAAAAATTTAAAAAAATAAAAAAATAAAAATAATATATCCTGCTTATATCAAACTTGGAGGAAAAAACAAAAACTAGAAAGGAGAAAGTTAAAATAATGTAGTTATCTCTAATGACACATTCATTCAAGCTGCATTCTTAAGTGTCTATGTGGATCAGGCACTGCGGTGGGTTTTGCCACCTTTAAGTCCTGTCTTTTCCCTAGTTCATTTTTCTGTTTATTTAAAAGGAATCTGCTTTCTAAATTCTACTCAATCTACTCAAATCAAGTAACTAATCTTTTTAAAATCTATTCAGTCAAGTAACTAAGACTAATTCTGCTCTTAGGTAAAGTACAACTTTACCTGGTGTTCTAACTTAACTAACGACATTAAAACTAATATTAAGATTAATCTTAATCATAATACTAATAACTATATTTTTTGTGGTACACAAAGTTCTTTTATCCAATTCACACTATAACCCTGTGTAGAGATAGAAGAGAAACATCAACATTTGCAGTGTACTGAGGCTTACCGAAGTGAAGGAGGATGTCTAAGGGAAGTAAACCAATTTGGACTACATCACAGAGCCAGGATACATGGGCCTGTGACTACACCCTCGTGAGCGTGCAGGGTGGTGCCTTCAATATTGGAACTGCATTTCAGTTCTTTGTAGTTTATTGAAACTTACTCTTTCTATTTTAAATGGTATGCCTTCTGCCCACTGGATAGCCCCTTCGGTTCCCATTTCCAATTAAAAGTTTGTCCCAGACCTACTCCTAGACCCAGGTTCTCAGATGAGCCATGGAAGTGAGCCCTGGAAGAGCTCACTCATAATCCTTTATTACAGCCTTAGACAGATGCGAGGCTATGACAGTTCTCTGTCAACATAACCATCAGGATTCTTTTCCAATATGCAACTTAAAAATTAAATATTTACTAGCATTCTCTCTCCTTGTACAACAAAAAGGAAAGTAAACCATGATTAGCAATGGGTTAGGGAAAAGGGAGACAGACTTGCTATTCTAAGCAAACCATCACTTGCTTTTGTAAAAAGTGAAAGTTTTTGATAATTTACCATGTATTTATCTGAGTTTTAAAAATAGTGTACCACTAGCAAAATAAACAATGCTTATAACCCTCTGAAATTAGAGAATAGGCCTAAGAGGAAGGGAAGGAAAGGAGGGAAAGAGTTTAGTGAATTATTCAACTACCTTTCCTCATTAATAGTAGAATGTTCTTGACCAATTAATAAGAAATTTCATTCCCATCATCTAAGATGCCCAAGGGAAGAGTCATCTGATGCATTTATTAAATTAACCCTATATACTCTGAGCCAATGTCAATTGAGAAGTGTACAAAATAAAATAAGAAAAAAAATGGAAAGACTACAGATCAACTTCCCTGAGCTCCAAATGACATCTAGAATAAAGGAGAAAGGGTAGAAAGGGCAAATTAAATTCAAAGAAAAATATGAAGCCAAAGGTTGCTACAGGTATTCTGAAAAAAGGCTTGGAGTTACATCCACCAAATTCCACAAAATGTTACAGAAATTAGTTTGCAATTTCTTCAGGAAATTCCTTTAACTCCTTAACAGAATTCTGCAATTTTAGCTAGTTGTACCTAGGAATAAGATTGTCAGAACATTTTGTGCTGACATAGATAGCAATTTTATTCACTGCAGGCTCTGGGTAATTTTTGATCTCAGATACAAAGTCTTGTAAGAAGTTCAGGAAATACAGAAAAATTTTTGTCATTGATTGCTACAGGATCCGGTATCAAGGTATCCCTTGTCCAGACTCCTTTGTTTACTTACCAAACATGTTTAAGTGTTTGCCATGTATCAAGAACAGTTCCAGACACTTTAAAAATATTAATTCATTTAATCCTTACAAATCTTCTGAGGCAGATGTAGAGAGGCACAGAGAAATCAACTTGCCCAAGGCTGTAACAGTGGAACTGGAATCCAAACCCAGGCCATTTGGGTCCAGCATCTGTGTGCCTAACCACTGCTCTATGCTCTCTACTTTTTTTTAAAAATAAGTTTATTTATTTATTTTTATTTTGAAAGAGCACACAAGTGGCAGAGAGAGAGGAAGAGAGAGAATCCCATGCAGATTCCCATCAATGCAGGCTCAACACGGGGCTGGACACAGGGTTCAAACTCACAATTCATGAGATCGTGACCTGAGCCTAAACCAAGAGTCCCATGTTTAAGCCATTGCCACCCAGGCACCCCTTATGTCCTCTCTACATAAATGAAGAAAAGAGTGAAAAACCAAGACACATCTGAATGCCTTACCCGGAATTTGGTTCTATCATTCATCCCTTTCCTGTTACTGCTTTGCACTTTGTTCACAAACATGAAAATCTCTCTTTCAAAAGTCAGCCCTTCAAGCTACCATTCTCTTGTCAAATTTCTTGAAGGGAAGCCCACACGCAGGGCTTCCACTTCTTGACCAGCCATTTATTCCATAACTTCATGCAATCTGGGTCCCTGCCCTCTCCCACTTCTCTGCTGGCAATGCTCTCTTGAAGCATCTCTGAACTGCCTTATCCAGTGCCCTGTCTCTCAGGCTTATTCATCTCTGCCTCCTAACTCCATAATAGACCTTTTTCTCCCTTGGTTCCTGTTATCCTTGTCTGCAATCTTCCTTTTGCATTTATTACTCTGTATCTTTGCTGGTTGACACTTTTCCAAATCTAGCTTTCCTATGTCTCTCATTATCTTTTCCCTTCTCTCTCTCCAGGCATTATATTTTAGAAAAAGTTCATATCCTCAAGTGGCTTCTATTCTTTACATTAGTTTCTAGAGTCCGGTGGGTCCACACCTAACTTGTCAGAACCCAGAAAGTGGGGACAAGTCACATTAATCAATCTCATAAGACTAATGAAAATGTTTTCATTTACAATGAAAAGTAGATTGTCAAAGGAACCTCAATCCAGAGCATTACATAGGAAGCTAAATCATGGTTAATATACCAATCTGTAATTTAGAACAAGCAGTGTTATTACAAAAAAGAATGGCCCCTGGAGTTCTCTAGTAAGTGCATTTCTTTTTTCCCATAGACACAGGTGGGAAGCCAAATTATAATCAGAAGACTGTTAGGTCAGCACAAAATAAGAAAAGGAGGAAATAATTACATGAATCGAATATTAACAGCATCAGGCTAAGATTTACAGGTATATCCAGCTGCACAATAAGGCAACAGCTGCCAATGGGGCCCAACAAGTAAAGTAATTGGGTCAAACATCATCTTCCATGAATGAAGGAATGTTGAACAAGGGTCTTGAAATTATTTAATTTTACCATGACATTATAGTTATTTGTTGAAATCTTGACCCCTTTGGAAGATTTCAGCTGCAAGATGGTAAGGGCCACATGTGTTCATCACTATATCTTTACCATCAGTGTCTGGCACTTGGTAAACATAAAGCAACAAATGTTTGTTAAAGTCATCCAGACATTTATAAATATAAATAAAACACATTTCAATGTTGGCTTTCATGTGAGTTATCCAGGAAGTGCTATGGGGTGTTTTGTCTTGCCTTTCAGAGTTTATTAGGTCAAATAGATAGATTGCCTTGATTTCAAAGATTTACTTTTGGCTGAGATTTTTGAAAATTGTGAAATCCTAGACTACACAGTTTGTCTGTCTTACTTCTATAAATTTCAACTACTTATTTCTCCTACCCAGGGACTAAACCCCAATGCAACACCCACCCCTTTATCTTTGATGTTTCTCATTCTTGGTAGGTAGAGGATGCAGCATCAGAAAGAGAGAGTCACAGATTCTGCATGCCTATGTGGGCTAACCCGGGGCACTCATGGGGTTAAAAGCACTGCAGTAATATTAAGCACATGTTTCAAGTCAGCAGGGTGCCAGCCTGAGATGTCCTCAAAGCCTAATTTGATAGATATTATGCCATACACTGCTGCAAGTAGTAATGAAGAAAGTAAAAATTTTATGGATGAGCAAAATAGGAGCTCTTATGGATGGAGTGTTTTTAAATCAGGTGTATAATTTACCCAGTGTCAGACCACATGTAGAGTGCATTACTCAATTGAACTTACAAGCAGATAGGAAAGCAGTTTCTTTTAATAAGCACTTCTTCAACTTATTGGCTCTACAATTACTTGCACCAAATTACCAGCAGCTGCTGCCTGTTTGGTATTTTATCCTAGACAAGGAGTTACATTAGTTTCTAATCAACAAGCCATTCAAGGACTCTTTATAATTTTTAGCTTAATTCCACTTTTATTTGGAATTTATTAATTGAATATCCAATATTTTCACGACAGTATTTTGCTTAGCTTCCCTTAACAGGAAACCTATGAAACTTCCGAGGTGAGGCGGAAAGGGAGGGAAGATACTCCCAAACTTATTTCTGATATTTGTAACACTGTACAAACGCTAATGGACTCCTGTTGCCTTGTAGTCTGAATTTTGAGATTTCCATTGCTTTTGTAAAAATAGTGATACTATATTTAAATTTCCTTATATTTGGAGTCAATAAATTGTTCTCTGAGTCTAAATAGCATATATCTGTGCATAGGAGTTAACTCAAGTTTAAACATTAACCAATTTAGTTTAATACCGGGCTTCTGGACCTTGGCACTATTGACATTCAGGGCTGGCTAATTCTTTATTGGGAGGATGTTCTGAGAACTGCGGGATGTTTACTAAGATCCCTGGCCTCTACCCACTAGTGACACCTCCCACCTCGAATGTCCCAGTTGTCATAACCACAAATATCTGCCAACTTGCCAATCACCCCAGATGACTTAACAGATTTAAAGAAATCAGTGGGAAAAGGGCTTCAGAAACAATGGTAAGAAGAGGATGCACTTTCAATGCATTTTAATGTTTATTTTTTAATGTTTATTTTTGAGAGAGTGCAAGTGGGGGAGGGACAGAGAGAGGGGGACAGAGGATCCCAAGCGGGCCCTGAACTGACAGGCTGACAGCAGACAGCTGGATATGGGGCTCAAACCTACAAACCCTGAAATCATGACCTGAGCCAAAGTCGGACATTCAACCGACTGATCCACCCAGGTGCCCCCAAGTATTCTTTTAAAGACTGTTTGTGTGTGCACTAGTCCATATGTCCTTGCTTTGTGAGGAATCATAAAATGAATCTGTGAATGAATTTAATTCTTCAAAATGCAATTATTTAAACACTATCCTATTTTAAAGCTGCTTCCAGAGCCAAAGGCAAAAAGGCAGGCGGGGCGGGGGTGGGGGGGAACCAAGAACTACTTATAGCTAAATAAAATACAAATTTGAATAAATACTCTCACTATAGAAAGACTTGTGGACAAAATTAGCAAGTATGATTACATTTTTACATCAGTAAAACCAAGAATATCTAATGTGAGGCATATTTTATTTTTGAAATTATATTATGCCTTATTACCAGCTTTAAATTGTAAATCAGGGGCGCCTGCGTGGCTCAGTTGGTTAAGCATCTGACTTCGGCTCAGGTCATGATCTCACAGTTTGTGGGTTCGAGCCCCATGTTGGGGTCTGTGCTGACAGCTCAGAGCCTGGAGCCTGCTATAGATTCTGTGTCTCCCTCTCTCTCTCTGCTTCTCCTGCACTCATGCTCTGTTTCTCTCTGTCTCAATAAACATAAACAAAAATTTTTTAAAAAATTGTAAATCAGAAATATATGAACATATAAATGCCAATAAATAATGATAAATCATAAAATACCAAATCCAGTTCAAGATTTTTCTCATAGGGCTTTCAAATCCATAGATGTCTTTTTACAAGGCCAAAATAAAAACTGGTATATTCAAAACTATTGACGAACCATATACGCATTGAAGAGCAACAAAAGTGAAAGAAAATTAAATTACTAACCAAAAGTCTTCACTAAGAGCTTACCATCTACCATCTTTCATCTAGTTATATATTGAAAGATCCAAAAACATAACAATTGAAGTTTCCTTCTCAGTATAACATAGAACCTTTAAGGTGCAGAACTTGAAAGGTTATTTAGACCTACCAGGGCCCTTTCCCAACTCTATCCTTCAAGATTCTCAAACTTTAATGTATTAAATCATTTGTGCATCTTGTCAAACTATGGGTTCTGACTGAGTAGCTCTAAGGCCTTAGGGAGCCTATTTTTCTAATGATCTCCCAGGTGATACCAAGTCTTCTGATCCACGAACAACTTTGAAGAAGTTGTCTACAACATCCCCACAAACCGATCATAAAGCCCAATATTGAACATTCTTCAGGGCCAATGACAGAGAAAATAATAACTCCAAAAAAAAAAAAAAGAAATTTATGTACCTATTGAAATCTTAATTTTCAGGTTCTTTCTGGAGCCAGTGGCCAGACCATGGGAAACTTCAGCAACCAACTTAACAAAAACTTTACACAATTAAGCAAAACTAATAAAAAATAATTGGCTCGATCTCAATCCATTAAAGTCAATCCAAACTGGATTCCTTCTTACTAGTAGTTTATGGAATTAAGAAATAAATAATTGGATCTTCATACAAACTGTGGTTTCTGTGATAGTTTAAGGATGCATTCCCTTTTTCTTACTCCTGTGTCTACGTGACCCCAATTAAATCCTAAAAAATAAAGAACTGGTGTACCTCTAGTACAAACTCTGCAATGCTAGTCCAGCCCCTTAAATAAACTAAGCCTATCATATTCTTTAGACAGTGCTGGTATATTTTGACTATGCTGACAGAAACATGTCATAAGTTTGTTATTTTATAAGGAAATAAGGGAAATGACATCAAGTTAGTGGGTCCACTCCTTATCCCTGAGATAAAAAAAATATATATCCTCACATCACCTGAAAGGGTCAAAGAACTTCCAGTTCACAGGAGCCACAGATGTAGGACCTTAAAGGTAGACCTATAAAAGCACCATTTATTCTTGTTCATAGTTTGCAGACAATCTAGATCCTCTATTTTATGCCAGTAGTTTACTTCAGCCTATGTTATGGTTTCTTGGTCCTTTAGCCAACTAGAAGTAAAAACTCAGTAGTTTCAAATAATGAGCTAAAACCAAGAGCTAATATGTAATCCTGAAGTCATTTAATAATTTTATGATCAACTTCAATATTCAAAATATTAACAACAGGTTATGCTTCAGTTTTACACATCAGGAAAAAAAGCTTCAATAAATCAGAATGAACACTATCCATAAGCCATCAGTACAGCCATATGGGGGCATGCTGGCTGCATATCTGCCCACCTTTGAACAAAAGGAAGACAGAAATCCCCATGGGACACAGTGCCACAGGACAGTTTTATCACAGTTAGATCAGGAAAGACTTTTTTTCAGAATAGGGATTAATGTGTAGTTTCTTCTAGAGTGAAGTTCTTTGTGAATCAACGTTGATGCCAACCATATTTAACACATTTATAAATGTTCAGAAAGCCCAAATATATTCAATGTGAAAGCTCCAAATTTGTAGCTTAGGAAAAAGGTAATATATAGGTATGAAAATCTTACTGATTTGTACAAGTGGCTAGAAAAGTAGTAACTAGACAACATAAGGTAATATATTTTATGATAAATGGCATCAGTATATAAAATGAATAGCTCTAAACTCTCAGCTTTAGGCAGAGAAAACACATACATGGAAGTCACTGTTAGTTTTCTGAGGAACTAACTAAAGTTCTTACACTTTCTAATGCCATGTGACATTATGGTTGTCACATATCAAAAACGTTAATAATGAAGTCAGAGAAGGCACAAGCAGCAAAGGAAATAGGAACTAATATATTTGAAGGGTTGAGGTGTTCCTATTTGAGGCTTATTGAAACATTGGCCTCTTTAGCCTGAAAAGGGAACTATTTAATTGAGGACCCGATTAAAATTTATACAACTATAAGTGTTCTGGGCAGTGTGGTCATGGGCTTGTTCCCTGGTAAAAGGGGGAAGGAGCACCCTTTGATATTTCAGTGAAATAAAGTTAGGACACTAAAAGGAAGAAGTGGAAGCAAATTTAAAGAACTTAGTTTCACCAGCATCAACTTCCCTACCCCCTTCTCAGTGCCAACCACTGGGCCAAAAACTGAATCAATGATAAAGAGAAAAATATATATGGTTCCTGCTCTGTTAAATTTAAAGTCAACTGGAATTATTTAACTGAATAGAGTGACAGAAAAATAGGAGATGAAAAATTATAATGTTAATGTAATATATTTACAAATGATATAAAATTACAACTGAGATCAAAGCTCTAAAGACAAGTCACGTGGTCCTACGACAGTGTCCAGCAGTGGGCTTTGACCTAACTGGGAGAAGGCCACTATTTAGAAGTGTGCTGATATCTCAAAAATGGGTAGAAGTTGAACTGACTGGTTAAAAAGCAAGAAACAGCCACCAAGTAAAGCCAGACTATTCTTTAATTTTCAGAGAAGCCTGAAGTGCTCGATTTAATCAACACTCACACCTACTTCCATGAAAGGTATTTGACAGACTATTAGAATCTCCAGTGACAACACTGGATGAATAATACAGAAGTCTTACCCCAAAGAAAAATTCTTCAGCCATAAATAATACAGAATAAGTATCTCTTAAATGGAGCAACCTAGTTGAATACTGTGCACTTGCCTCCCAAAATATGGCTAGCACACTAAAGGTGGGAAATCTACACCAAGTTAGAGTTGTAATATAAGTTGTCCTATATCATGAAGCATGAAACCAGTTGAATTTCTTCCAAAATTCACTGGAAGAAATTTGACAGAATATGTTATGGCCATCCTAGTACTTTCTAATGTGCCTCAGACCATAAATAGTTGTGAAATGCTTGCTTGGTGCCAGAGTGTGAACTTGTGGTGGAAGCATGTTTTTCATCTGTGCATCCCCAGCAGAAACCACAGGGCCATACTCAAAGCAGGAAATCAATAAATGTTTGTTGACTTGAAAGACAATAGTTAAGGCTTTAATTTATCTAACACAAGTCATTGACTAACAATCATTATCTACTTCATTTGTATTGGTGAACACTGACATTTAAGGATGTTCTGTTGATACATACACCAGAGCCCTCCCAAACAGGAACACAGCCCTGCTCTCAAGCTTGACAGGGCTATCTTTACCATCTGATGCTCTCAATCCCAGAAAATCCTCCTTCTTGCCAAACATAGTCATTAGGTCCAAGTGCACATTTTGGGGGCACTAAAATGTTGACTTTGATCTTCAACAAAAGACATTTTGGTTCCTTTATTTCTATTTTAACTTTAAAGATGCCACTCTGTAGTTATCAAAATTCTACTCTGCTATTCTGGTCTCCAATCTTGTACATCTCCATCACCAACTTTACTATGAGGGGGTTGGAAATCATTGTGAGAATTTTTCCCCCAAAAGCTAGGGTTTTTAATGTTTACATTGTGTATACATATATTTATATTTATAATTTATTTATATGTATGTGAGATCTAGTGTATATACACAGTAGAAATTATCTTAAATAATCTCTCTGTATTCAGTTTACCAGCTTAACAAATGCTCTTCAGTTGCACTATGAAATATACTGCGGCTGATTCCTAAGGCATACTTAATGTTCACTGCTAGTAGATCACTCCCTAGAAAATTTAAACACAACTGCACCTTCCAGTTGCACTGTTGGCTTACCAAGAATCAGGTGAATTTCTAAATATCTACATTTCAATTGTAATTGCTATTATGAGTCTATAATTTTAATTAGTATTAATGTACATCTAATGAAATATGAGTGAGAAAACAAAATATACTATAAAAAATATGTTGAGGGGCACCTGGTGGCTCAGTCAGTTAAGCGTCCGACTTCAGCTCAGATCATGATCTGGTGGTTTGTGAGTTCGAGCCCCACATTGGGCTCTCTGCTGTCAGCACAGAGCCCTCTTCAAATCCTCTACCCCCCCGCCTTATCTCTCAAAACAAATAAATAAACTTTAAATATATATTATATATATCTTTAAAGATATATTATATATGTCTTTATATATCTTTAAAGATATATATAATATATATATATAAATGCTTTGTAATAAGACAAGTATTTATATATATATAAATGCTTTGTAATAAGACAAAAAAGTAATTCCTGTCGAATCAGATATGGGGGACACAATTGTGAAAGACTGGAGAAAATTATAAAAGTCTAGAATTATTTTGCTTTGATGTTTCTTCAGGTGTAGATGTAAGTTTTGCTCCATTTTATAGAAATCAAACCGGGAAATACTATACTATATATATATATTTTAATTTTTTTAACATTTATTTGTTTTTGAGAGACAGAGACAGAGCATGAGTAGGGGAGGGACAGAGAGAGGGAGATACAGAACCTGAAGCATGCTCCAGGCTCTCAGCTGTCAGCACAGAGCCCAATGTGGGGCTCGAACTCATGGACCACGAGATCATGACCTGAGCCGAGGTCGGACACTTAACAGACTGAGCCACCCAGGTGCTGCTATATAATATATTATGGAAGAAATAACTTAAATTAATGAATTCATACACAAAGGAAATACATTGGCCCTACATTAAAAAGAACAGTGA
>CM053573.1:80987280-81025662 GCA_028646485.1 Cryptoprocta ferox
GGCTCTCAGCTGTCAGCACAGAGCCCAATGTGGGGCTCGAACTCATGGACCACGAGATCATGACCTGAGCCGAGGTCGGACACTTAACAGACTGAGCCACCCAGGTGCTGCTATATAATATATTATGGAAGAAATAACTTAAATTAATGAATTCATACACAAAGGAAATACATTGGCCCTACATTAAAAAGAACAGTGAATGAATATACATATACATGTTCTTAGTTAAAATATTTCAATTCTATAAGTACCATTCTTACTGAATCTGTTCTTAAACTAACTTTTTCAATTAATCAACTACCTACAGATCCCAATCACCAGAAATAAGATATACTGCATTTGGGTCCTGAATTTTCTTCTTTTATCCTCTTTCATGGAAAATATAAACCTTAAAAAAAAGGTACTCTTTTTTCTTTTATCTCTCAGAAGTTTTTATCACTCCACTCATTTGGTGGTCAGGCTTCTGCAAATTGCCATCCACCTGGTTGCTCAAACCAAAAACCTGTGAGTTGTCCTTAATCTATTGGCTTTCCTTCTTATCTACATATAATACATCAGCAAATATTATTAATTCAGCTTCTAAAATACATGATAGATCATTTCACTTCCCTTCACTGGATTATAAAAAGGCAAGAGGGAGAATGGTACAAAATGGAGAGATAGGTAGGTTTGGTCATGAAGGTTTGGAAATTATGAGGTAGGTAGGTTTAGTAGGCCTGATAGGTCAGAATAGTTTGTTCCAAATGTGATGGGACAGTACAAGAAAACCCTGGCTAACATGTAGAGAAAGAATTATGAGGGGAGCCAGAAGTGGCAACACAGGAAAAAGAGTGAGCTATACAGAATTAATCCACCGTGGTGGCTTAAGCTGGATAGTGAAGTTAGTAAAACTTGATTAGATCTGGCATATAGTCTAATCATTGAGTCAACAGAACCTACTGAACATGGGCAGTATGCAAGCAGCTTAAGGTTTTTGTCTGTCTGTCTGTTTGTTTTGAAGCCTATGTCTTTTAACTTCACATCTGTTTGAACAGAGGGGCCATTTAATGAAAATGAAGAGTGGGTAAAAGAGCGAGTTTGGTGGTATAACTGGAGAAGCAAGGGTAGGAACATATAGAATCAAGAATTCTGTTACCAGCTGGAGACTAACAAGTAAGCAATTGGATATGAATTTGTAGTTTTAAAAAGTTGGGGCTATAAATATAATGTAGAAATTATCAGGATATATGTGGTTTATAAAGCCATATGACTAGGTAAGATCACCAACAGGCAATTTATATTTAGAATTATATAACAGAGAGCTAAAGAAAAGAGTTGGCAGAGGAGACCAAGGACAACAGGTAGAAATTTATGAAAGTGGGTGTCCAAGAAGCTAAGTAAAGATAGTATTTCAGAAAGAGAAAGATTTCAATAACTGAGAGTGAAAGTAAAACAGAGTCAGAACTGACCATTAGTTTGGCAAGATGGAAGTTGTTGGTCACCGTGGGAAAGGAGGCTACAGTGGAGTGGAGGGAATAAACCTGCTTGGTATGAGTTGCAAAAAGAATGGGAGCTGAAGAAGTGGAGCATAAAAAATAGACAGTAATTTTTGCATGTGGCTGTCCAGTTTTCAAACACTGTTTATTGAAAGGACTATTCTTTCCTTGGCTATCCTGTCATAAATTAATTCAGCATTGGAAATTGTATCACTGAATTGTGCTAAGAAAGTAAAACTTGAATATCCTCATGAGAAGAAAGAAAGAAAGAAAGAAAGAAAGAAAGAAAGAAGGAAGAAGGAAGGAAGGAAGGGGAAGGAAGGGTTAATTAACTAAACGGGCAAAGGGGTCCTTTCATTACTATACATATACCAAATCCCCACAATGTACACTTTATCTTACAACTTTAATGTGTTAATTGTACCTCAATAAAGCTGAAATTTAAAAAAAGTATACTCATTTAAAGACTTTTGCTATAAAGGGGAATTTAGGGGTGCCTGCGTGGCTCAGTCAGTTAAGTGTCTAACTCTTGATTTAGGCTCAGGTCATGATCTTGTGGTTCCTGAGATCTAGCCCTGCATGGGCTCTGCACTGATAGCATGGAGCCTGCTTGGGATTCCCCCTCTCCCACTTCCTCTGCCCCTCCCCCACTCATACTCTCTCGCCTCTCTCTCAATAAATAATTAAAAAAAACGTTAGAAAGGGGAGGGATAGAGAAATAAGCTAGTGGGTGGAGAATGACATAAAACAAAAGTTTTGTTTTTAAGGCAGGATTATTACATGATACACTTGAATAGGTAAGAAAGGACTAGTTCCTATGTACAAGCAGGACCTGATCTTGGGGAGGACAAGGACAGCTCATCCTGGTCCACTGAGGAAAGGCAGAGTACCTGGATACAAATGCAGTTAGGCTGGCAGACCTGGTGCTGGAAAGATGAGTTGTTTCTCCTTTTGTGAATTGTGTGGAAAGTGAGAAGGAAAGAAAGGCTGTTGAAGGTCTAAGGAAAGAGAAGTTGGACCAGAGATTGACAAGGCATTGGCAGGCAGGCAGTACTTTGTCTTACTTGACATCTGTGATCTTACTTGTAAATAGAAACTAATAAATACATAAATGTGTTTTCTTCCACAACCAGAGCTCAGATTTATTGTATACACTTACTATATTTATTATTTATTGTATATCTTCCCAACAAGGCTAGAATCTTTAAAATATTATATTCACTGTTCTTCTCCAAGGACCCTCACTTACATTGCCTGGTATGTAACTGGTACTCCATGAATATTTATTGACTGAATATTAATTCAGTATCCACAAGTACCTAAAATATGCTTAAAATTGAATTCATTATCTCTTATTTAACCCCTTCATGTACAAACCTATTCCTCTACTTTGTGTCCTACCACAGTCCTATTTTCTAGTCCAGAAACTTGAAAGTCATCATACAACCTTCCTCATTTCATTCTCCATGACCTGGCAATCATCAAGTTCAGTCAACTCTGCCATTTATGTATTTCTTGGATCTATTCAACTGTTCTCCATTCTGGCAGCCAATCTCCTGGTTCAGGTCACCATCACCTCACCTGGATTACTGGAAAAGCATTTTAATGGCTCTCCTGGCTCTCATTTTTACCCTTCAAGTCCATTCTCCACATCTTTCAAAAAGTGTAAATCTTATTATGTCCTCCACAACTTTAAAGCACCCATTCATACTTCAACAAAGCCCTCAGGAAAAAATCCTTTTTTAAAAAATGATTTATGACATTTTTCTTAATCTGGCCTAGAACTCTGGTTGGCAAATTAAACTAATTTCAATTCTCTAACTAACTAGTGGCTCTCCTTCAGCTCTTAGGACTTTGCACTTGCTCCTTTCTCTACCTGCAATACTCTCTTTGCAGAAGAGATACTATTCATCCTTTCTTTCTCAACTTAGAAGTCATTTCCTCTAAGAACTCTTCCCTGATTCATAGCATTGGTTAGGTATTCCTCCTAAAAGCCCCCTCTGCATATTGGGGTTCTATAACATTCCTTTATAGCATTGTTTTACCCTAAATCCAAGTAGTAACAAAGTACAGGGTAGAGGCTAAGGTCCTTGTAGTGAATTTTTTCCTCCATCCTTCTCTCCCAGCACCTTAAATCTAAAGGGCAAAAAAATGGGAGGATAAAGGGAGTTCATTCACTGAGGAAAGAGGAAAGTGTTTCTCATTGGTGTCTTCCAGAGGTGGCCAATTGGTCTAAGCAGCTCTGTGACCATGGGCCATGAGAAATTGGTGAGGAAACCCCTTTTACTGTATTTTTCTTTTTTCAAATATAAGTTATAATTTTATAAGTAAATCTCTCAGAATCTGTGGTCTAGAATGACTGATGTTACTTTGTTCTCCTTAGGAGTGAGGCTCAACTTATTTGTGTTCATAATTCACCTCAGGCTCTTTAAATAACTAATACCCATTTTTAAGATATTTATATAAATACTTGAGGAAAGTGAAAGGTGTAATTTTCATCCCTGCATGATTACTTCACGAGCATTGTAGTAAGTCACAGAGAGTTAGAAGATAAATTATTCTGAAAAGTCAAAGTGGCATGGCTTATAACTAAAGATCTGATTAATTTTAAGTGAACAAGCACAAACTAACCACTGCAATATCTGCAGCAAACCCAATCATATGCCCAGATTTACAAGCAAAACTTTCCAGTTGTTTCTGATGTGCCATTCCTTGCTTGTGAGTGTTCAACACTGGGACAGAATGGTCCCATAAAGGCTTCTTGTCAAACCCAAAAGGCAAAGGAATAGATGAGCTGAAAGAAAACAAAGAGGGCCCTGTAGATAGATTTAAAGCCTAAATTAAAATCACATAGAGTCATCTCATCTCATCCTCTATTTATTTAAAATGTTATCATGATTTTAATTATTTCAAAAATAGCTTGTGATTTTATTTCTTAGAGTATAATCTTATAAATTTTATACAAAAGCACATTATACAAAGACAAGCACGACATGGAGGTTTGTCATCTTCATTAAACAAGCAGATATACTCATTATGTCCTAATCTACTCATCAGTAGAGAGAAAATGAAGTAGCTGCCCATGGAAATTAATCTGTTAAATAAAGTCTGATAAAAGAAATATTACCCTGAGAAACTGTATATGTGGTTGACCCTTTCAATCTTTATAGACAATTAAATATTACAATGCCTTTGGCAGTATTTACCCCCAATGTACTTGTTTCTATGTTCTCCATTAAATCATTAACTGCATGTCCCTGAGCTCAAGAAAGGCTCTTAAGAAATCAAAACCAAGTTTTAGGCAAACTATACCTCAAGTCAGGATGATTATGAACTTAGCCTATTTTTAAATATTTCCACAGAAGCACATTCCATCAAAGAGAACTGAGATAAGGTTGCCAGATTTAGCACTTAAAAATGCAGAACATCACTTAAGTTTGAATTTAAGATAAACAACGACTATTTTTTAGTATAAATATGTCCTGTGCAATATTTGGGACATATTTTTGCTTTAAAAGTATTCATTGCTTATCTGTAATTCAAATTTAGATGGGTATCCTGTATTTTATCTGGCAACCCTAGATCTGAAACCTAGCCAAGGATAATTTTTGTCAGATGATTCAATTTCTGTGCTAGATTGCCACATCTGAGATCATTCATCCAAGAGAAAAGATGATCATAAGTTGACAACCTCAGGTTAATTAAGAACTAATTGTTGGTCAAGTTGCCAAAAATCAATACTTCTATCTCCAATGTAACAGTCAATTCAATCAATGTAGGTTTCTAAAAGGTTTTTAAACAAATATGCTTTTTGTTTTCTCTAATAACTTAAAAACACAATGGTTCTCACTTCATTTTCCATGTGAGATTATCTTTAATGGACAACATAAACTTTTTGTTAAGTTAAAAATGTCAAACCTGAACTTCATGAAAGCCAATAGAAAAGGTAAGGATGTGTATTATTTTATTTTATTTTTTAAACTGAGGTAAAATCGATAAGAGAGTATACTTTTAGTAATAGGTAATTTGCTTGTATATATAAAATGTAATTGAAACTGAATTTATTATCCTGCTTCCCAAACACATTTTTCTCCAATATTTTTACTCTTTCTGAATAATATCAGAAAAAGTAAAAATATCGTAGCCCTAAGTGATGGCCAAGTCAGAAAAAGGAGAGTCATTCTCAATTCATTTTCACAAAATCCATGTATTAAAGAACAAAAAATAAACAACAAAAAAAAACATTTGTTGAGTGTTTGCTATGTTTACCAATATTACTATATTAATTATTTAGTATTTAATACTTTAAGTATTAAGTGTTTACCAAACCACTGTAATAGAATTTTAACATGCATTCTCTTATCTGTCATAAGAACCCAATGGGATAGGAACTCTAATCACTTACTCTATAGATTAAGAAACTGAAGCATAAAGAAGATGAGTAACTTGCTCAAATTCGCACAGCTAAGCGGTGAGAGAGCCAGGACTAAAATCTAGGTCTATCTTAAACACTATGTTAACTCCACGCATTCAATTGGTCACCAAGTTCTGTCGATTCTACTTCCTGAATACCTTCAGATACTTTCTCTTTACCTCATCCCACACCTTAGCTGGTCCTCCTTTTAACTGATCTACAATTTTGGGTTCTATATTAGTTTCTTAGGGCTGCCATAACAAAGTACCATGAATGAGGTGGCTTAAATAACAGAAACTTATTGTCTCACAGTTCTGGAGGCAAGAAGTCTGAAATCAATGTGTTGAAAAGGTCAGCTCCTCCTGAGGGCTGTAAGGGAACACATTGTTTCAGGCCTTTCTCCTTAACATGGTCATCTTCTCCCTGTCTATTCAGATTATCTTCCTTCTGTGTATGTCTGTCTCTGTGTCCAGATTTCCTTTTTTTTATAAGAACACGAGTCATTTTGGATTAGGGAACCACTCAACTCCATTATGACCTCATCCTAACTAATTACATCTGCAATGAACCTATTTTCAAACAAGGTCATATTCTGAGGTACTAGGGGTCAGAAATTCAACTATCTTTTTTGAAAGAGGACACAGTTCAATTCATAACAGATTCCTTCTAATCTCTCTACTTTTACCAAAGAGCTTTTGCTAAAATTCAAATCTAATCCTGTCATTCTCTTGTTTCCATATTTTCAAGGACACTTTATAGCCTCCAGGATAAAAGGCTAAATTTGAGGTGTGGAGATAAGAGAATTCTTTATAATCCATCCTAACCTGACTCTCCAGCTTTATATCAAGCCTCTTTCCACTCTCCTTATTTAGCCCTTGAGCTTTAAAGTTCCAGACAGACAATAAACCTGACCTGTTCCCTTTCACCTCTAGACCCTATGGAGCTCACTCTACTACAAACACCTTATGCTTCTCCCTCATCTCACATTTTAGCCTCAACTCACAGAAAAGCAGATCTGCTCCTTTTCCTTTCCAGTTTTATAGAAAACATCCCTGATGCCTTCCTCTCATGCTATCCTCATTCTTCATGAAGGATAAATTTTCTAAGCTGATTGTTTTGAGCCATATTATTTTAAAAAGAAAAAAAAATAAAGGTAAAAAACAATGACTATCATAGTCTATAAGTCCTAGCTTTGGGGTAAAGGTCAAGGTTATAAATATGACATTCATTAGACACATTTTACTAGCAGTTTGGGTCACTCTTAAAAATCAGTGAATTGGGGTACAGGGTGGCTCAGGCGGTTAAGTGTCAGACTTCAGCACAGGTCATGATGTCATGGTTCATGAGTTCGAGCCCCGCATTAGGTTCTGTGCTGTCGGCTCAGAGCCTAGAGCCTGCTTCAGATCCTATGTCTCCTTCTCTCTCTGGCCCTCCCCCACTTGCACTCTGTCTCTCTCTGTCTCAAAAATGAATAAACATTAATTTTTTTTTTAAATCAGTGCTGGCGTGCCTGGGTGGGTCAGTCAGTTAGGCATCTGACTTTGGCTCAGATGATGATCTTGTGGTTCATGAATTCAAGCCCCACATCAGGCTCCATGTTGACAGCTTGGAGCTTGGAGCCTGCTTCAGATTCTGTGTCTCCCTCTCTTTCTCTGGCCTTCCCCTGGTCATGCTCTCTCTCTCTCTCTCTCTCTCTCTCTCTCAAAAATAAATAAATATTTAAAACAATTTAAAAAGCAATGCTCATGTGTCAAGTGCACTCTGGCCATTTCTTCACTTTCCCCTTTAGATATGTCAAGCCTGCTTGTGCTTCTTGTCTCTCTATATTAAACACAACAGAACAGGGTCACCCTTTATCTCTCTCTATGTTCCAGGTTCTCTCCTATTGGTTAGGTGAATCAGGACTTTTGTGAGCCTGACTATTTCAATTTGGTAGGAGAGAAACCCCATTTCAGTCTCAAACCTAGACCAGTTCTATGACAGAATTAACCAGAAGCATCTGCATCAAATGACAAAACAAAAGTTCATTTCTCTTGTGGTCACAGGTCTTTGTATATATACTGCACTGATAGAGGATCAAAAGGGAGAAAAAGTTAGTGGCACACCAAATCTCTTACCAATTTCCTAGTCATCAGTAGGCTTTCTAAAAAACAATTCATTGGAATTAGCATGGGCAAGTGTCCCCTGAATATATATAGTGCCTATCTCTACAGAAAGACAGTCTCTGTACTAATAACCCAGCCATTGGACTGTGACTTTCTTGAGGGCAGACATGGTTAATCATGTCTTAATCATCTTTATAAATACAATATGAAGCACAGACCCTTTTAGCAAGAGACTGGAGACTATGCTTCTATAAGATAGGTGTAAATGACTCTTATTACACCACAGACAAAAATTAACCATTCAGCCCAAAGAGAGAAAATGAAACTCTAAACTTGGTGTGTACTATAGTAGCTAATGGCAGAGAGAAATATGGCAGAAAATGCTTGCAAAATTCATGTTAGAGTATAAAGTTAATTACCAGCTCACAGTGCAATACACAAAAATATTTATAAAAGTTAAACATCCATATTGTCAAAGCACTCTGAGTCACAATTTCAACAAAACTGTTTTGACAAATTAATCATAAAACTTTTTGGCAGCCATAGGGAACACTGGGCATAAATCAGTTGAAATACATTCAATAGGTAGGTGTCATTTCTTAGATTTGTTAATTTGGTGTTTCCAAACAAACATATTTTACTACATAGATGTCTTTACCACCCTATTTGCTACTTAACGTCCATCCAACAAATAACTAAACACCTCATGGTTAGTCTTTTGTATAATACTCCAGGTTTTTAGGAAGGTATTATATCATAAAATTGGAAGTTTCTATTTTGTGAGTTGCTATATGGCAATTCCATTTGACAAAACATGAATATGGCCTATTCAATCCACTCATTTAATTAATTAAAACACTTAAGTAATTCTTTATGCATCTATAAATCACCCTCAGGAGTGATTCTAACTGCCCCTGTTTGGGTCAAGTGTCCATATCTGAACCAAACACTGTGTCCAGGGCAATAGGTTTGTGAATGACAGCTACACCAGGAGGCCAATGTAGGGAGAACAGGCAGATAAAATATGAGGAAAAGACAGTAGGGCGCAAAAGGAACACAGACAGAAGAAACAGTGGCTCTGCAACTGTGTGCAGACTCCATTCTTTTGTCACCAAATTAAGAGTGGGTCCAGCTCCAATACTCTCTGATCCTACATGGCCAATAACTTTGCCACAATCAGTTTATCTAAATAATAAAGATTCTATTTTCTTGATGGAGAAGATGATTACTATTTGGCTGGAATATAAAGTCTGGGTGACTCCTCTCAAATACACAGGACTTCAGTGCCTTATGACAAAGGAATAGAAAAGACAAACAGAGAATTTCTTCAAAGTCAGAGTAGGTGAGGCTTCAGCATTCTTAAATCACAATACCAAGAATCTACTGACTTTCTGTTCCTGGTACCTACTGACAAGGTGAACTTTGATTCCTGTCCAAAGATCTACTGAAACCTGCCAGAACCTTTAGAAACTTACAGTTAAAACCTTGAGTATGTCACTAGTTTAATCTTTTCCACCCCATCAATGAGCCCAGATCTATAGCCACAGAGTGTCCATGAATCACCACCATTTACTTTCATGACTTTACAACATTAGTGATAATGGCGATATTTACTAAGCACCTCCTATGTGCCAGGCAGTAGTTAGGGGCTGGCAATATAGCAGTGAACAAGATAAATCCCTGTCCTCACAGAACTCACATTCCAGTGGGGGGATATTGGCAATCATTATGTAACCAAATAAAGAATCTGGCTGTGATGAGAGGTAACTTTAGGTGGCTCAGTTAGCTGAGTGAACGACTCTTGATTTCAACCCAGGTCATGATCCCAGGGTTGTGAGATTGAGCCCTGCATCTGGCCCCACACTGACAGTGCAGAGCCTGCTTGGAATTCTCTCTCTCCCCCTCTGCCCTCTCCCCCACTCATAGTCTGTCTGTCTGTCTCTCTCAAAAATAAAATAAAATAATAAAATAAAATAAAATAAAATAAAATAAAATAGGGATGCCTGGGTGGCTCAGTCAGTTAAGCATCTGACTCTTGATTTCGACTCAGGTTGTGGTCTCATGGTTCGTGGGTTCAAGCTCTGCATTGGGCTCCATGTTGACAGCACGGAGCTTGCTTGGAATTCTCTCTTTCCTTCTCTCTCTCTGTCTCTCTCTCTCTCTCTCAAAATAAATAAATAAACTTTAAAAAGTAAAATAAAATTAAAAAGCCTGGAGAAATTTTTACTGTGCTTCAAGTGATCTAATAGTGGCTACTCCTGAGAAGTAAATATGACTTTTTTTCAAATAAAAATTTTTTTTATAAATTCAACCATTATAAGTTTTCAAAAACTAGCATTTCCAAAAAGTTCCACTGGAATGACATTTTTCTCTTCTGCATGTAGAATAGAGAAAAATTCCCTACCCTGAACATTTCATTCATATATAGTTCCCCACTGAATATAAGATGCTTTGTTTATATAACTATTTCATTAACAAGACCTTTATTTTTCAGAGGAATCTTACTCTTAAGAAAAGGGGTTTTTAAATAGTGTTGAAAATTTTTATTTTAAAAAATGCGAGCTGAAGTGCACCGCATACAGCATGTTGTAAAACAGGCAGTGCATCATTATCGCCTCCCACTCAAAACCATTTTAACTATAATCTCTGTATTTGGGTAGTTCAGCTAATTAACAACCTGGTATTACTGTAAAGATGAGATTGTCATGTTATTTGAAGTGGTTTTTAACAGTCTTTAAGCACTAACCACTCAATTTATTAACAGTTTGCTCTAAGTTAAGTGAAGGAAATTACATAATTATTGTGAGTCTGAAAATGAGGAGAAATATATATGTATAGTTTATCATTACCTATAAAGAATACCAAAATTAAAATAGCTTTTTAAAAATATAAGTAAAGTTTCCCAAAATGCCTGTTAATCATTTGCTGCCAATGGGTTTTACAGGTCTATAACCATCTTCCTTATACACTTTTATTTAACTTTTACCTTGATGTGATGGAACAAAAATAGGGTAGGAGAGAAAAAACACATTTCAGAAACAGAATAAACAATGGTTTAAAATGTGAACCTTGAAATCAGACTGGCCGGGTTCAAGTCCTGGCTCTACCACTTATCAGGTCAAAGATCTTACTCAGTTCATCTGTGCCTTTCTCATGTGTAAAATGGGCTTGACTGTGGGGTTGCTGTGAGAATTGATGATTTATTATACGTAAAGCACAATTCTCAGCAAATGCTAGCTATCATTAATTTGGCCTAGCTGCCTCTTTAATACTCCACTTCTCCATGGCAATACTTCACAAGGTAATTTCTCTACCTTTCCAAGCAAGCAGAGCCCTTTTCTAACCCTATATGACAGCAATTGTATATATTTTATCTACTAGAGAGTTTGCAAAATCACAAAAAACAAGTCTGAATTGAGTCATAATTTTAAACAAATGTGTATTTTTTCCCCACTGCATTTGCAATGACATGCATTTCCGGCATAGCAGAATATAGCCATGGAAGACAGAGCACAGCCCCAAGTCTGTAGTTGACAAGGCATGTGTTCCCAGCCCACACACTGTGCTCCACTCACTTAGCATCCCTCTGCTTATCCTCTTAGAAAGCTAATGTACAGAATGAAGCCTGTTTCAAGCTAATGAATGGAACAGATACTAAACAATACTAAAAGATCTTTAGCCTCCCTGAAGATTTTCCTGTAAGTCTTTTGTGGCTCAAAGATGACATTAATTTTTTTTTAATGTTAGGTTATTTGGCTTTGGGAACAAACTGGACTGGGAGTCAGAAGATCACTAAATAGAGATATTAGAAGAATTAATGACAATATGTGTCCAGAACCCTTGCAAGTGGCCTAGAATGTAATAATGCCTCCATAAATCCTACTCAAATCATTACTTTTCTCCCACTCAGTTTCTAGACTTGGCTCTACTAAAAATGAATAGGACAGTCTTGGCAAATGATAGCTCTGAGCCCTGATGTCCTCTGTAAATTAGTAGGTGAGATAAGGACAGCTAAGATGACTGTGCTGGTCATTTGTCTGTTTGCTCTTAGACCCATTCCCACATATCCCCTGCTCTGCTCCCTATCACTAAAAGCTGATCCCTCTAAACTCCTTTCTCAGGCACGTGCTAACTGGCTTACAGCTAGCTTGGCCAAAGGGAGGCAGTGACAGGTGATTCAAGAGTACAGAGAAAATGGACTAGGGAATTTCTCCCCATCCTTATGATTCCATAATGTCTTTGGCAGTAGCTCTGTATCCTCCCTTGTCTCAGCTCCCACAGATCTCAGGCAGTCCTGGCTTCTGGGCTTTGTAACACCTCCATCTTTCGTCCCTCCAGCCCTACAGATGTTGGCAACTTCTTGCGGTTGCTAATTTCTGAATTGCCTTCCTGTCTCCTGTTTGGTCTTTCAACTTTTCCTTCCAACACCTTTAGAACTACTTCCTCATATCAAATTCCCTATGCTGAACTATCTGCCACAGGCTCTGTTTTTCTGACTGGACCCTGTTATAATCACTGACAAATCTTAAGCTTTCTGGTCCTACCATAAGTTAGATGTGGGTAGGTTCAGGATCTTACCAGCCTTTTTGCCCATTGTCTACTCTAACCACTAAGCTCCCTACCCATGGGTCAATGTTCTTCCAATACTCTTTGCTATATGTCAATCATTCCATTTAACATGCTGTGCCATATTGATCTGTTTATGCATCTAAATACTTAGTAGACTCTGAACTCTTTGTAGCAGGGCTGTTTTTCCTCCTCTTTATAAACCTCATGTAGTATTGATACATAGTAGGACTTCTATATGAGTGTGATAAATGAATGAATGCAAAAATGGAGCCACCATTCCACAAGTCCAGGTATAAGCAGTCTTTAGTTCATTCTTGAATGGAGATCACCAGGAAAAGCCATAGCTCAAATAGATCTCCTCCATTAGCTTGTTACAGAATCCAAAATTCTACCACAGAGTGCACTGGGGGCATTATTAATGTATGAGTCCATTTGAAAAGGTTAATTTCTCAGAGCAAGCGTAAGTCATTATCAATCAGTCACACCTCAGGAGAGGTTAGTTTTGTAAACTGTTTCCTATAGATACAGGCAGCTGGAAAGGAGTAAATAAATCCATAAAGGAAGAAAGGAATGTCCAAACAAGAAGTCAGCCTATAACCTGAAGTACAGAGTCCCTAACTGGCCTGTCAGGTTGTCATTCCTCATTTTGTGGAGACCTCAATTTGAAGTCTGCCCTATGGAAAACTGCTATATAACTGTGAGTTTTTAATGAGAGAAGGCCCATGAGGAGGAAGAGTGTTCCGGAGCTCAGGACAGATAAAACTGGCTAAGGATGGAGGGTTGAGATGAAGTACGACAAGTGGCAGGGGATGGAATAAATTGAGAAGGCACCCAGAGATGGTCTTGGGTGACTCTTAGTAAGAAAGGGTTTAATAGTCTGAGTTAGGGAGAAAGGTCATCATGATAAGACTTCTCAATTTGACATTTACCATCTGCTCCCATCTCTACTGGTTATATACTTTGATTGATTTTATAGGGAAAGTATGTTATTATCATATTCCCAAATTTGAATTCCTGAAGGCCTCAAGACATAATAATTTCTTTATTCATTCCTTTATTTAATAAAATGTTATGGAAAGCTGACTATATATCAAGCACTATATATACAGCCAAGCAGATGTCTCTCAAGTGTCAGAGGTCTACTTTTCTTTCACAGACAACGTGAGGAAATGAGTCCCCAGGGCTTAGGGAAGAAAAGAAAACAGGAAAATAAAGGGTAAAGACAAAGTCAAACTCAGTCCTTCTGATTTTCAATCCAATGATCATTCTATAACTTAAGACTGTTTCATAGTTTAAGCTCACCATTTTCATCAGTGGTAAAGACTATGTGCCCTTGAATGCCCAATTCCTAGCATAGCATCTGAAACGTAATTGGCATTTAATAAATGTTGGATGAATGATTTATGGTATGGATGGATGGATGGATGGATACATTAAGGATGAGTAGATGGATCCATTTCAAAGCATAAGGCTCTTAGATGGTTAATGAGGATTTCTCAATTTCAATCTTCCCTAATTTTGTTCTTTAGATTAAAAAAAATGCTTTAAAGCCAGTTCTTCTGGGAAATGTGGAAAGCAACTTAAAAAAATTTTTTTGGAATATGATGGAAGACACATAGATAAGTGAACAGAATGAATGAATAAGTGACATATCGCTTCAGGCATTCTCCCCACGGGAGTCATACTTGCCTAGATTGACATTAAAATTTTGCAGCAAATGTCCCTTAAAAATGTGTGACTGCTTTTTTACCTTTACCAGCATCTCTTCTACTAATTTTAAAACTATATAAATTTGCTCCTGATTTAATATCAGTTAGCCACCCACACCAAATTACAGAAGTAACTTCAACCTCACAGTTACTCTCCTTTAACTTTTGTTTCAAGTCATCCTAAAGATCACATATTTTTGTGTTCCTGGAAATGATATCACCTGTCTATGTGTGTATACCTACATGTGTGTGTGTATAAATTATTATAAACAATTTCCTGTTCATAGATCACTCCCAGTACCTGAAGATTTGGGACAACCTGTTCTCTTTTCCATGAACATAATGCATCTATTCTCTTAAGGACTTATGTCTGCCTTTGTCCAGGATGGAGGGACACCAAGCTGAGAACTGACATCCACCAAGTGAATAGAGGAAGAGAGCCTGGCTTGGGTGGAAGCGGCACAGTAGAGGTTTAAAAAAATCATTGGGGCTGGGAACTATGAGTGAAGGGTTTTCATTCAGGTCTTCATTCAGTCACATTCTGAAAGCCATTTAGAAAACCTTTTAAGTAGGCAAGTGATGGAATTCGATTTAATTCTTTATAAGACCATTTTGTGTGCTATATGTAATGGTGATTGGAGGGCACAAAAAGCAGAAGAAACTATTATATATAACTTAGAGCAAAACTGAAAGAAATTTAAATTCAGTATTTTTTCCCACTAACCTTCAAGCATTATTAATGCATTTTAATCTCACTACAGTTTTCATTTTACTTTAAGGAGAAAGCCCTTACCTTCTCTAATACCTTGTACTCCAGCATCAAATAACCACAGAACCAAGCATATTCACATCTTTCTGTTGTTTTTGTCCAAGTATTTAAGACCTCAGAGAGTCTTAACATCTATAGCCTTTTAAAACCTCCTCCTAATACTTATCAAAGAGAAAACATCAGCTTGTTACCTTAGCCCTTCTACTGAGTTTGAGTTCATTGTCTCTTCCTGTTTTAAAGGGCAGTTACTTGTTATAGACTGAATGTTTGTGTCCCCCTAAAATTCATATGTTAAAATCCTAACCCCCACTGTGATGGTATTCAGGAATGGAGTCTTTGGTAGGTGATTATGTCATAAGGCTAGAGCCCACATGAATGGGATTAGTGCTTTAGAAAGAGATCCCAAAGAGCTCCTGTCATCTTGCACCACGTAAGGATACCATGAGAAGATGGCTGTCTATGAAACAAGAAATAGGCTCTCATCAGACACCAGATCAGTCAGCACCTTAATCCCAGACTTCCCAGCCTTCAGAACTGTGAGAAGTAGATTTCTGTTGTTTATAAACCACCTGGTCTAAAATATTGTTGAATGGACTAAGACCTTAGTCTCAGAGACCTTTGTGGCTTCATGTTTTTTATTCTCCAACAGGCAGGCTATAACTATACAGCTCCTTCCCCCCACCCTGCAAGACCACACTCTGCCCAGCACACCACCTCACCTCAGTCCCCATGGCCTTCAGTTTGTTCCAATTCTCAGCATCCCTCTTCAGCGGTGCTGCAAAAGCCTGCTGACATGTCTAATATGCCCTGCGAGAAGCAACTAGACAACTGCCAAATTCAAAACTGAAAGGAACACCTTGTTGGACTGAAAAGAAATCACTTTGATCAGTGACTTCTTCATTGCCAAGTATGCCATGGCTCACCAAGAATCATAAGAGAGTTCAAATGTTTTTTTAAAAATGTAAATCTATGATAATTTTTTAATGTAAAGAAAAGGCATATTTTAAAAGGTTATAAAGTCACATGGGTTAATTAAATAAAAGGATATATCTAGAAAGAGAGAATACAATGTTAACTGTAGCTATTTCTCTTTATGGGATTATGATTTCTCTATATATACTTTCAATATTTTCCAAGGTTTACACAATAAGCATATTTTACTTTTGACATTATAGTTACCTTTTAAAAAGTAAATCTGATGTTTTATGTTTAAATTCACTTTTACAATTTCTAATAAAACTTGTATAATCTTTAACTATAAACTATATTCACATATGCATGCTTGAATATAACCTTATGTCTATCATAAGCATTAACTCCCAATCCTGACATATAAGTACTGGGTCCAGGTAGCAACTAAAGGCAGCAGGTCTCACCCACCAGGGACCTGGGCCATAGGGAACAAAGGCCATAAGCTTTTAAAGGACAGTAGCTTTATGGGAAAACAAGAAGGTGAACAGGAAAACAGATTCGAGAAATAATGGTGAGCAGGTCATTATCAGACACAGAGGCATACCAAGGAAGTGAGAATTAATGACCTAATAGGAAAATGAGAAAATAAAATCCAAATACTCCTTAAAACAGATTCCTAGTTTCTTTAAGACATTTCTAGTTTCCCTTATAATCTTGGGGATAAGTTTATCACACTCCCTTTTCTAGTTTCAAAAACAAACAATTAAACAAATTGATTTTCTTCTATATGTCAAGCATTGTATAAAGGGCCTTTCATACATAACCTCATTTAAATTTTTCTTTTAATATTCATAGTGATGACATAAGAAAACATTTTCCCATGGTAGTTAAAAGCCATGAAGAATCAAAAGGTTCACTGAAAACTCACTTTTTTTTTTAATTTTTATTTATTTCTGAGAGACAGAGCACGAGCAGGAGAGGGGCAGAGACAGAGGGAGACACAGAATCTGAAGCAGGCTCCAAGCTCATCACAGAGCCCATCACGGGGCTTGAACCCACTAACAGTGAGATCGTGACCTGGGCCGAAGTCAGACGCTTAACCAACTGAGCTACCCAGATGCCCCAAAAACTCACTTTTACTACTTACTAGCTACATGCTTTCAGGCAGAGAGGACTTAACCTCTCAGCCTCAATTCTTTCCTCTGTAAAATGGAGATAAAATGATAGTGTCTATCCCACTGGGCTGTTAAAAGATTGAGTGATAGGGCACCTGGGTAGTTCAGTTGGTTAAATGTCTGACTTTGATTTCAGCTCAGGTCATGATCTCAAGGTTTTGAGATCGAGCCCCGAGTCAGGCTCTATACTGGGCATGGAACTTACTTAAGATTCTCTTTCACTCTCCCTCTCTGCCCCTCCACTGCTTGTGTGTGTGCATGAGCACGCTCTCTCTCTCTCTGTCTCAAAATAAATAAATAAAAAGAAAAAGAGTGAGATACATCTATAAAGCATTTAAAACAGTGACTAGCACATAATAATATCTGGATACATTTTTGCTGTTATTTGCTATTATCACCGTTTCAGACATGTCGAAACAGGGAAATGAGTCAGGATTTCACTCCAGGATTCTCTTACTTCAAATCCACTGTAAACTCTCAATCACATTTCATTTACAGAAGTTAAAGCCCAAATGGAAGGCCTCAAATGGAAATGTTCTAACATGTCCAAACTAAACTAACTAATTCCTGGTTCTTTGTGGTTCTTTTACTATTTCTACTATAATTTTTCTTTAAAATGTGACATGCTATGAGATAATAATGCTCAGAGTTTGTTTTCCCTTTTCTCAGGTGAGTCTTTGCTGTTGTTAAGAATCCTGTCCTAAATGTACAGACATATGATTCTGTTTAATAAGCAAAATCAGGGAAACATCATTAGAGATCACAAGATTATTATTCTAAATACAGCCAGTCACTTTACAGGACTCTAGCTGAACATCTTAACAGGATGAAGCTGCCTCTAACCTAAAGCCCATGAAAAAGTGAGTTGTTCATTGTGTGACTTCTCAATGATAGTTTTGTCATTCTCCTAAATAGCAAGGCCACTTTTGCTGTAGGCAAGCAAAGGTTTTTAGATTTGACAAGACCCAAATCTTGGCCCCTTCTCTGTCCTGCCTGGCTACAGGATCTGTGCATGTTGAGCTCTTTAAATCTGTTCCTGCATTGATAAAATGGGGACAATAGTACTCACCTTCTAGAAAAGAGGAGAAAGGAGAAAACTACTTAAGTGAATGTGTGTGAAGTACTTAGCGTAGTCCAGGTACAGTCAGGCCTCAGTCAACTCTGGCAGTACTATTAAAAGGATAACGTGTTTTTAGATGCCAAAAAGAAACTCTATTTTAGGTGACATGTTCTAGAGAAAAGAAGTGAGTCAGGAGATGTGGATCCTATTTTGGGCTTGAGAACTGTAGTCACAGGAAGCAGCAATTTCCCTGAGAGTTTGTGAGTTGATTATAAATGGAGAAACTAGTATTTTTACTTACCTGTGTGGATGCATGGAATATACCTTTGTCCTCCTAAGAAAGAACTGTATAAAACATAACTTTTTCAATCACGTGGGTCTTTTTCATTGGCGTGGGGTGAGGAGAGTACTCCAGACCACTTTCTGTTGTGTGCATTTCCCTTTAAATTCTATCTGCACATGTCCTATCATCAACAGGCAAGTCTAGTCTACAGATGTAGACCAAACACTGCTATAAAAACTATGAAAGATACATGGAGATGCAGCTACCAGGAAACAGGAAAACTTGAAATCAGCAAAAATAACTCCTGAAAAATCCTCCTGCCAGTACCTTCTTATTACTCTGCTTCCCTTTCCCTGTGCTGTGCATACTAAAAAGAAGAGGGAAAAGAGAAAGAATGGATTGTCCGGATTTCCTTGTGATAATAAGCTCCGAAATGGTTCCTCTGCAGTCTAATGAAATGTTCTTTGGAAGTTGAATAATATGAATTTAACTCTAACCCAACCGTTGAGGCATAATTTCAGGAACTAATAATGTTACTGTTATTATTACTATCCTTCTCTTTCTCACACATAACCCAGACTAATAATAACTGTTTTGCTGAATGTTTTTAAAGCTTTTCCTTCCTGATGAAACTTTAGTTTTTGTAACAAGTAATAAAGGTATTGCTACCTTTCCCTTTCTTATCCTAGGCTAATGATAAGTGTTTTGCTGAATATTTTTAAAGATCTTCCTTCCTGATGAAACTTTAGTTTTTCTAACAAAGCTTATACAGAAACCATAAAAATTGGAAATTATGGATTAAACTGTTAGGGGAAGATCCCCAAAGGCCTCAGAATTAAAATATTACGTTTTAATTTGACTTTTCAAGATTTCAGGATTCTCACTTATAAGATCGTAAAAGTTCTACCCCTCAAAATGGGTGCAGTTTGTCGTGTTCTTATTTCATAGTGCACACTGCCACTTCTGTTTATTCAACTGAGAGTGTTTCTAAGTTATGAATGCATCAACAGGGACAGAATATAATGCTAGGAAACTGATAACAACAACAACAACAACAATGACAACAAAATAATATTGAGAAGTCTGAATATAAACCTGCTCTTTTCTCAAGGAATTATTGATGGCAAGCTCTATGAACTATGTATTTATCATTTTATATTTGCCTACAGTGACACCTGCTGGAAAACTCTGTTGAAGCTTTAAAATGAAAATAAATTTTAAAAATAAAATAAAAACCAAGCTTTGAAAACATCAGCCATATGTTATTATTATTTTTTTGACTAAAAACACATTGCTTATACTTCAATTTAATTTCTTATTCTGCTTTTGAATTTTCTTTTTTTGTGCAAACTGAGAAACTAAGATTCAATTCTACTTGATGAAATAATTATTTTACTGATATGAGAGAGTTCAAATTAACTCTTATATGATGCAAACTATTTTAAAATGGAAGCATTTATAAATAGTTTAGTTGCATTATTTTGCTTCCTTTTGAAATATTGCTTTAAAATTTACATATCAACTGCAGTGTGATGACAAGTGATTTAAAAAGTCTTGCTAAAGATTAAATATCAGGATATTTAATACTGTGAAAACATTTAATAGCTAGCACTTTCCTGAACAGCATTCATACACAAAGCCATTCTGTGCTTGGGGTTTTCAGGTTATTTTTTTGCAGGCATCAGGTGCCAGTCCACACTATACATTAAGCAACCAATGTGGATCTTATGCAAATTACCTTTGATTTCGACAGAAATTTTGCATACTAAGGGTTCCCATCTCACAATGACATAGGGAAGGGTTTGTGCACCTACATCCTATTACCATTAATAAAATTCACCCACAAAAATTGTGGCACATTAAGAAGTTGGAAGCATTTACGTGGAAATGGGCGATTCATGAAGTCAACCTTACCTCAAGATTGGGTATCTTATGTTTTCACCACCATGAGACACCTGTGTGAAGCAACATCACTGTTCTTGAGTTCAGTCACCTTCAGCCTTTTCATAATCATGTCAGTATGGTTTCTAAATGATTGGTGATTATTTCTCCCATTAATTTTCTTTTCAAAATATGAAAGCTGTCATTAAAGTCAGTGTTCCTTTTTAATGCAGCTCTGTTATTTTTTTAAAGTAAATTTTTATAAAGATTGACTCCAGTTCATTTTTAAATATGCCTCAATTTCTGTAAGAACTCCCTCTAGCATTACGTAGAGAAGATATGGTACTTAAAAACAAAGATTCTAATGTCTTCACACCAGTCACATAGCTGGTTCTCCATATTTTACCATTTTACCGTATCTGTTCGTATGAGAAGAAAAGATATCTTGGCTTAAAAGTCAAAATTCATGGGGAAACAAATTTTCTCTATATCTTACATTAACCTCCATATTAACCCATTCTCTCATTCCTTCAGTAAAAAGACCATGTCTTTAGTAAAGAAGCCAACAGTTTGTGATGATATAGCTCCATCTATCATTCTATATGTGAGAAAATCTTGGCCAGTAGAGATAGACAAAGGTCAGGTCCACAAGAAACACTTGCTGAAGCAGCTAGATATTCTGTCTGTATTATGACTTCTGTAGCTAAGCAAAGCCAGTAACCTTCCTTTTCTCTCTGTCCATTGCAACCTGAAGTAGTTACAACTACCTTTAAAAAGAGATAGTTTGGGGGCACCTAGATGGCTCAGTTGGTTAAGTGTCTTACTCTTCATTTCAGCTCAAGTCATAATCTCACAGTTTGTGAGCTCAAGCCCCACATCTGGCTCTGTGTTGACAGCACACTATCAACTCAAAAATAAATAAACTTTAAAAAATATATAGTTTTATTTTGCTTTTTATTTTAGAGAGAGAGGGAAAGAGTGTGCATGAGCATAAGAGAGGGCCAGAGAAAAAGAGAGAATCCCAAGCAGGCTCCACGCTCAGCACAGAGCCTAATGTAGGGCTCAATCCCATGACCCTAGGATCATGACCTGAGCTGAAATCAAGAGTCAGATGCCTAAAAAAGAGCACTCCTAAAAAAGACATAGTTTTTTTAAGAAGATAAATTTTTCCAGGTGCCCACTAAGTTATACCTATACACCTTAAAATAGTTAAGAGTCTCTCAACGTTTCTTTTTCAATTCCTAGGATTGAGATTTCTAGGTAGTACAGATTTCTCTAGTCTTTAAATTCTACTGCCAATAAAGTGTAATTACACACCACAGGAGAGGGGAGATTGAGGTAATTACAGCAAATAGAACCCCTTCAATCCCAAGAATCACAAGAGATACTCAGAGATCTTGGATTTCTTGCCACACAAAAGAGATTTCACAAAAATGGGTTTAAAGTAAACCCAATCAAGCTGAAGCTCTTGAAGTTTTATACTTGGTGTGTAGATTTACATTTATATTTGTTTTTATTTTGTATTCATGTTTATATTTGCTTTTGTAAATTACAGGTTGGATACCAAATTTGATATTCAATTTATTAGGAGATTTTAAAACACTCAAATAATTAAACAATCATTAGAAAATCATATGAGTGAAATTAATTATTCCATGCTTATTCATGTTTTAAAGAGTTAATCCTCGAATGGCACATGCACAGATTTGGTGGGGGTTCTGGATATGTTTCTCTTGAAATATTTTATATTTAAACTTGTGTTTTCACTGTTATAACAGTTCAAATTAAAATCACATAACTATCTTCTTCATGATGTCTTAGAACTGAGAAATATAATGTCATTTCAGTGACCAAGTTTCTTTCAAGTAACTCTAGTTTCAGTGTTATGGTCTGACTGAAAAAAAGAGCAAAGAGCAAAGCAAACCTAATGTGTAAATGATAAATTTGTATCATGTGAAGAAGTCATATAATGGTATACTATAGCCAACCTAAATTTTTCAATAGTTCCTATAGATAAAAGTAGGGGGAAAATTGAATCATTCTACAATGGTGAGGATATCTCTTAAGTTTTTATCTGTCTTGTAGGTCTTCCTTTTGGGATTTTTGGTAAGGCTGAAAATCAAGAGAACTAACTTTCTCTTTGGAGTTGGGCATTTGACTCAGGCTGGCTAGTCAGAAGATCCAGAGATTGGTTCAAAGGAGACTGATCCCAATAAGCCAATCAGTCCTTTTTGGTGAGTGATTACAGATACTAGGAGGGAACCAGGGAATTTTTTTTTTTCTCAGAAGATCTTGATCTGTAAAGATGATTTCTGTTGAAGCTGCCCATGGGTCATCTTGAATGAAGCTATTATGGAAGTAACCAGGGGCAAAAGTAGAGACAGGATTTAAATGAAAGAATTCAATTATGTATATTTGATCCCATATATTTCCCAAGTTTTTTGTTGTTGTTATCTTATTATCTGAGCTAATTTTAATTGAGTTTAATTGAGTTTGGTCCCTGTAACCAAAAGCGTCTTGGCCAATATACCTGACCCTCAGTAGAATATCCATATGCAATCTAAGGAATCTGAGTTTTGCAACAGTCAATACTATTATTACACTCTTATATGGCGATTTCATTTCAGAAAAATGACATCATTCATTATATTAATTTTGTTAATACAAATTGTATTGGATTTGAAATTTGTTATAGTTAATACATTTGCTTTTGTTTTATTGTTTATAACAACTATAAGCAAAGAGCATTTATATATAGTTTTGTTTTCTCATATTTATGTAATATAATAATAAAAATAACTAATCAACACTGGAAGTCTACAGCAATTTTCTCTCTTTAAAAAGGATCTGTTGTGGGGCACCTGAGTGGCTCAGTTGGTTAAGTATCCAACTCCTGATTTCAGCTCAGCTCATGATCTCATGGGTTTGTGGGATCGACCCCCCAATCCCTCCATCAGCATGGAAGCATGGAGCCTGCTTGGGATTTTCTCTTTCCCTCTCTCTCTGCCTCTCCCCCATTTTCTCTCTTCATATCTCTCTCTCTCTCTCTCTCTCTCTCTCTCTCCTTCTATCTCTCTCAAAATAAATAAATAAACTTTAAAAAAAAGATTTAAAAGGATCTGTCCTGAAATCAAGTTTGAGAACATATCCTATTGGCAAGTCTAGAAGAAACAAGCCCTTCTTATATTCCTGGCAGGAATGCAAAATGGTACAATCACATGTGAAGGGGAATTTCCTTGTGCCTTTAACCTTTTGGATCTATCCAAATCTACTTTTTGGAATCTACTCCAAACATAAGCAAGCAAAATATGAATTTTCTGTGCACAAAAGTGTTTATTACAGCACTGTTTATAATAGCAAAAGATTAGAGAGAAACCAAATATCCATGAATAGGTGACTGGTTTCATACGCTATCATATTACCACATAGTAGAGTATGATGCAACTATAAAAAGGAATGAGTAAGATCTCTACTGTATATGCAAATAAAGAATGATCTCCAAGACATATTGTTAAGTTTAAAAATATCAGAGAAAAAGAAAAGGGGGAAGCTCCTATGTGGCTCAGTCAGTTAAGTGCCCATCTCTTGCTTTTGGCTCAGGTCATGATCTCAGGGTCATGAGATTGGGCAACAAGTCAGGTTCCATGCTTGGTGTGGAGCCTGCTTAAGATTCTCCTTCTGCCCTACTCCAGCTTGCACTCTCTCTCTCAAAAAAAAAAAAAAATCATGGTACAAGGCAATGTTTGTGGTATGCTCTTTTTTTGTAAGAAAGGTAGAGTATTAATATTAATGTAAATACACACTTTTGCTTATATTTTCAAGAATAAATAGTGGAAGAATAAACCAAAAGTAATAAAAACTGGTTTTTATTGGGGAGGTAAGGGAAATGTGGAGGGAGCATGGATGAATAAATTTGATTTAATTTATCTTTTTACATAGTTTTAAATTTGGAACCAGGTGTTTTCCATAATTAATCAATCAGAAAGGAAAAAAACATTTCTTAAAAATTAAAACAAATAAACTGAACTGTATATCAAGTTGGTAGTGTAACCACACAGAGAACAGAAATACTTGAAATAATTTTGAAACAGAATATGGGATATTATTATAAGAATAAAAGAACACCAAATAAATCTTAAATTGCATTCATTAGTCTTACTGCTAGCATTAATACTGGTGTTATTATTAGTGTACCTATTATGGGTACATTGTAGCATAAAGCAAATAAGTAATTATTCTAATATTGGTAAGAGGAAATGGAAGAAAAAATATAAGCATAAAATATAAAAGTTCAGCAAAAAAATCCATAGTTTTCCATTTGAATTCTAATGTTAGCATGAATACATAAGTTTTTTCTCTAGTTCTCAGGTTGTTGCCTCTAAATACCATTCCTCAATAAAAGGAACCAGAGATACTTGGAAAAATGTCTGATTCCAAGTGGATCAGAAAATGTGTAAGATAAGCCTCCAGTATCTGTTGTGACAAAAAGCTAAAATTTTATCAAAGACTAATGTGGTCATGGTAAAAGAACACAGGAACCAACTTAAAGGGTTCTCACTGGCCTTAAATGGGTCAATTTTACTATCAAAAAATAATAATGATTGTACCTGAGTTAAATATATCAAATATTATATATATACATATACACACACATAAGTTCATAATGATACTAAAAAGCTTCATTGGTCATCACTGGAGACTGCCAGGGTACCAATCCATTAGATGAAAGAATCAAACATGTATCTTGCCCCATCTGTACAAACCATATTTCAGGGTAACAAAAAGCTGATGATGGAAAATTATTTAAAGAAGGATTCCAGCTAATGTAAAAGGAATAATAATACTATAAAATCACCATTTTCTAACTCCTAATGGAATAATTGATCTAGGCAATGAATATTAATGCCTGTTAAGCCATTAACAAAATGTTGATGGGAACATTTATAATGAAGAGATCAAGCCAACATACCACAATCACTGCACAAACTAAAAGTAGAACAACCAGATAAAATGTGATTTATGAGGTGATACAATAGGAAGTAAAAAATTTTTTTTCTTCAAAAAACAAATTGAACCTGAAATTAATTAAGCCTCCGAATTTAATCACCAGTTTATTGTTAACACAGGAGACTTAGGAACACTACAAAAAAAAAGCAACACCATAAGATGCAATCAGCCAAATGCAGAACATGGGAAATTCTACAGGACAAATGGCTCCATATCTCCAGCAATTTCATGGCATGCAAGAATCCAAGAATTGACAGCAGGGAGTAGTGGAGAGAGCAGAAAGAAATGGTATAAAGTTCTGAGACTTAAGATGTGAACAACAACAACAACAACAACAACAACAAAAGATGTGAACAACCAAAGGCAATGTGTGGACACTGTTTGGATCCTGATTTGAACAAACTAAAAAACGATATTTTTGAAGCAATCAGGAAAATTTGACTATAGACTGAATATTACATAATACTAAGAGGATACTATTAATTTTATTAAGGGTGAAAAGATCATCATTGTTATATTTAGCAAGGCCCTTACTGTTAGAGATACATACTGAAATATTTACAGGTTAAACAATAGAATGTCTGGTCCTTTAAAATATTCATGTGTGGGTGCCTGGATGGTTCATTCAGTTAAGCAACTGACTCTTTAATTTTAGCTCAGGTCATGCTCTCATGATTCGTGAGACTGAGACCCACGTCAGGCTCCCCGCTGACAACATGGAGCATGCTTGGGATTCTCTCTCTTCCTCTCTCTCTTTCCCTCCCCCACCCACATGTGTGCACCCACACACACACACACTCTCTCTCTCTCTCAAAATAAATAAACATTTAAAAAATAAAATAAAATAAAATACTCATGCAAACAACAATGATAAAGTTGAGAAGATAGTGAAATAAAATTGGCAAAATGTCAAAATTTGTTGAAGCTGAGTAATGAGTATATGGGAACTAATTATACTATACTTCTTTGTCTTTGAGATTTCTTATAATAAAAAGGTTAATAATAATAAAGCATAATAATAATTATTATATAATTAAAATAAAAAGGCTATACATTATTCAACTTTGAGAAACATCTGTGATGCATTAAAGCATCTTGATGTAAACTTAGTCAACATCTAGCAATAATAGTGAGGAACCATAGAGAAATGCTTCCCCAGTTTCTTGAAGCAAATTTTACTTTCTGTGTCTCTGAATCCATTGTTAGGTTTTATACTTGTTTCATCTATTTATCTTTTCCATCTTATTACCTTAAGAACAAAAGCATGGATTTTAGAGTCAGAAACGCTTTTGTTCACACCCGAGGCCTATCATAATTATGCATATAACCTCAGGAAATATAATTAACCTCTCTGAGCTTTAGTTTTCTCATCTGAAAAATGAGCAGAGTATCATCATGCCTTCTAACATTTTCATGTGGGCAGCCTAACCACTGCCTAATCAGTCCCTTAGATAAATATCAGGACTATATCTATCGGCCTTTTAAGAGAAGACACCCAAGGACCTCCTCTATAAACCAGCCTTCAAAAGAATTCATGGCAAGTCTATACCACTGTTTATCTACCCACTGATCAGGTAACAAAAGTTCTATCCCCCTCTGACTGGACAAGAAAAGACTCATTTTTCTCAATGATTAGAACAATTCCACCCACCTCTTCCCTCTGGTGGACACAAAACCCTGTCTGAAGTGGTAAGAAATTGTAACCCAATGACCTTCTTTAGTTAGAGAATCTCCTTTTATCTTGGAAATATGGAGTTAGCAGCAATACTTATCCACAACTCTATGTGCCTGTGCCTCTTCATAAATACTCATGCATTAAAAGAGCCAAGACTTTGGAGGGCTTAGGTGGCTCTGTTGGCTGAGAATTCAACTTTGGCTCAGGTCATGATCTCATGGTTCATGGTTCATGGGTTTGAGCCCCACATCAGATTTTGCACTGGAAGTGCAGAGCCTGCTTAGGATTCTCTGTCTCCCTGTCTCTGCCCCTCCACTGTGTGCACACATGTGTTCTCTCTGTTTCAAAAGTAAACATTAAAAAAAATTTAATAAAATTAAATTTAAAAAATAAAAGAGCCAAGATTTTGATGCTAGTTTCATTTCTGCAATTAGAAGAGTTTTGCTGTTTGTTTGTTTATTTATCAGACTAACACACATCCTTGACTTACAGTTTGTGTGCTTCTACTTCTATAGTTTCAGTCTACTACCTTTCCCCTTCCTGAGCCTTCTCTATCTTAGCCTTATGGAATAATCTTATTCCAGGCCTTTTAAAGAGAGAAGTAAGGTCGAAGGACTGCCATTTGTTTACCTATCCCCATTCCCCATTAGATAGTGGATTTTTTTTTCCTAAGGACCTGGGATTTGGCTTTTTCACAATTCCCCAGAACATTAGGGACCATGTTCTGGCCTCGGCAGTCTCCATAAACATTGTTGACTGAGTTCTGTTTCTTTTGCTGTGATTTTCCACTTAATAAATATTAGGTGAAGTAAAACACAGTTACATTGAACAACAGAATAAGAGAAGATATTTGCACAAAAGCTCTGGAGTATTGCCAAAAAATCTGAATCTCTAACATTTCCATATTTTAAATGTTTAATGGCAGACTCAGAACTTTCTTTTTTCTCATATTTGTTTAATTACAGTCAGTGATTCAGAGAGTGGGTCAGATCATTGCGGTTTTCAGATTTTTTAAAAGTTGGATGTACATTTACTATGTATTCTAACCCCTGTTTAACAAATAACAAACCCCAGATGAAATGATGAATGGGAGAATATATAAGCACTTGCCTAATTATAGTCCCTGCCAGCCCATTGAACATGTCCAAATATTAAGGGTCTAAAACCAAATATCCTCAGGAATTTTACATGAACATTTTTCTTAAATTAGTAGGAGTTAATTACTACCAGATATATTCATGCTTAAGTAAAATACTCGTTTTGATTTCCCTTTTAAATTCTACAAATACCTTAAATTAATAGAACGGATAATGAAATGTAGAAATGATTCCTTGAACTCACAAAAGGCCATAAACTAAATCCTTACAGGTTTCCTCATCTACAAAATGAGAGTAACAATGGTAAACATTCGGAAATGCTTCTTGGAATGAAGAGCTAATCAAATTAGCTAGATTTGAGCTAATTAAATACTCTAATTGTAAACTACTTGTGAAACAAAATATGATAAAAAAATACTTTAAAATTATTATAACTATTCAGCAGTTGGGGAATAGAAGAATTTTCTTCTGGGATTCAATTAACTGACAGAATTACTAAATTATTCACCATGTGCTTAAGGTTAACTGATCTGCAGACGATACCAGGAGGTCTTGGAACTGTCATCCAAACATGGTTGGCCATGTTTCATTTCGGCCACTGGTAGTCAAAGCAGCATGTGAATCTGGCTCAAAAGGAAAACCAGATGCCCTATTCTAATACATAACATTAAAAAAAATAACTAGAAAATTATACTACTTCTTTACTCAACAGCAATCAAATCCTTAGTAGAATGCAAAAATCCAATCTGCATTATAAGGAAGAAGGTTGAGGCTGTATTTCTTTTTGTAAAATGTCAAAATAAATCAGAACTATAAAATGTCACTGTGCAGGTATTTGGGTGGAAATGAAGAATGACTCTGGTTCCAAATGAAGATGAACTTTATTAATTAAAAGTGAAAATAACTACTAAGAGAAGCCTCAAATTACTTTGGGAAGTAAAGAAGATAAAAGTTATGAATAAAAATTAAAACTTCCCAGGAAATTTATAAAATTTCACTTACTGAGACATTTAAGAGGGTTCTTTATGAGATTATCATGTGGGATTATTTTGGATAAGGCAATGATTAGATTAGACTACAAAATCACTTCAGTTTATTTCTGAGAGTTAGGATAGTTTTTAGCTTACATCTATGAACAAACTACATTATCATTTATTTGGTAAACTTTTATAACTTTTAAGCCAGAAACAATCCCAGCTTCAAACTCGAACAAGTAGATTTAATCCAGAAACCACTGCCTTCACTTTCTTACAAACTCTTTTAAGGCAATGATTATATCAGTTTCTTGAGAAAATTCATCCTACAATTCAATCTTAGTATTTTTTTAATGTTTATTTATTTCTGGAGAGAGAAAGCAAGTGGGGGAGGGACAGAGATAGAGGGGAACAGAGGATCTGAAGCGGTCCCTGGGCTGACAGCAGTGAGCCCAATGTGGGGCTCAAACTCACAAACTGTGAGATCATGACCTGAGCCAAAATCGGACGCTTAACTGACTGCGCCACCCAGATGCTCCTAGAATTTATTTTTAATACCCAGTAAAAATATAAGATTAGCTAGATTGCTAAGAAGACAAAGCTGAATGAAAGATTAATATGTATAGTACTGCCATTCAAACAGAAGTCCATCTTCAATGGGAACACAAATAAGTAAACGGATGTAATCAGTTCATCAGATGAACTGAAACCTAACAGTGAGAGTAGATACCAACTTTATCGTCCCCCCTGCATGGCTTTCCATCCCCGCTTAGTCAAATCTACCCTCTCCTTTGGAAATATTTCAGGTAGTAACTGTAACTTTTCCAATCATCTTTACCCATTAAGAAATAGTCTCAGTTATAGAACAGTCTGGTGTAATTTCATAGCATATCTTCAGTATCTTTTTATTATTTCTTTTTTTCCTTTCTACTATTTCTTAATCTTACCCTTCCTTTCCTGAAGAAGCTGAAAAGGCTCCTAGGAGGTCAGGGGAAGAATTATTTGTCTGGTGCTTAATCCTGGGTGTGCAAGCTGCAAGCTGAGTTATTCCACCTGACCAATGGTAAGTATTTTAGATTTTTCCAAAATGGTCATATTCCATCCTGGTAGGGGGACAGTTTGGTTCTCATATCCCACTCTTTCTCCTGCTCAGAAGAAAAAGTAATCTAGACATGAAGTGAATGCTGTGTAAGTAAATGTGAAGAATGCTAATAAAGAATTGTGAGGAATAAATAAGAATTTCAAAAGAGATTTTATTTTTAACCAGTACAGATGAAGGCTAGAAAGTCTTCAAAGCAGGTCACACAGTGGGGATTAAGGGGAACACTTGGAAGGGCACCTGGGTGGCACACTCAGTTAAATGTCCAGCACCTCGATTTCAGCTCAGGTCATGATCTTATAGTTCGAGCCTGGTGTAGGCTCTGCACTGATAGTGTGGAGTCTGCTTGGAATTCTTTCTCTCTCTGTCCCTCTACCCCCACCCCTGTCTCAAAATAGATAAATAAACTTTAAGAGCAATATTAGGAAAAAATGAAAAATACTATAGTTTCCATTTTCGATGAAGTATTTCTACCCTTCGGCACTACTTCCATTTAAAGAATCAAAAATCTTCATGATATAATTCAGAACTGCATTCCAAAAGGAGTATTCCCATTTTACAGATGAGGAAGATGAGGCACAGAGGAGTTAGGTGACTTACTCAAGATCACAGAGCCAGTAAATGGCAGAACAGGGACACAAACCTGGGAAATCTGCTGGTGTAGCCTGTGCTATGAATTTACATGCAGTACTGTCTCTTCTGATTACTAAGCAAGCTAATAAAATGATAGAATATTTTAGAGTGGCATGTTATTTAGTACTTTGGTGTTGGTAATTATAAAGGTACTTTTACCTGGAATAATAATAACCCAGAAGAATGAGAAAAGGGATTTGTGGCCTACTCCCAAATATTGCCTGCAACATCTATACACTTGGTATCATGAGGAGATTTACATTATCCAATACAATCTCCTAAAGGATATTTTCAACAATAGTAGTTATTTAGTTACTTGGGTAACTTCCCTCTCAACTTACAATTGGTTAGTCAGTAATATCACATATGCAATTCAACACAAGCATATTTTGCTTGACATTCTATATTTAAAATACTTTTAAATTGCCAATGATTCAAGATCTAAATTGATAACTGCATTTGAATAGAGTGCTTCCCAAAGTCTGTTTCATGGAAAACTGGCTTCTTAAGTTGCTCCATGAAAAGAAGATTCCATAGTCAAATAAATTTGGGACACTGCACATATTGTTTCTCCTTGTTAAAGGTTTGCTTTCACCTTACTATATTTTAAATAAATTCACATGAAATTGTTGTATCTCTAATGTACCCTTTGAGACTAGATCACTCAGGTCATTGGTTGTCCTGGAATCATACTGAGAATTTAGGAAACAAAGAAGAAACCAGACAGGAGTAAGGAGGCCAAAATTCTGCCTTGATTCTATGCCTATAGGTTCTTAAGCAGGTCACTTTACCACTCTGAGGACCAGTTTCTACATCTAGAAATAAGAAAATAAATTGTACCAATAGTTTTTAGACCTTTTGTTAGACAAGAAATGCACTGTATAAAGGAATCTTACCTAACAGTCTGTACGAAAGCTATATCTGGATGATGAGGATGAGAATCAAGGCCTTCAACTCCCCACCCCCTGCTCAGACCTCCATTTGCCTCCCCCAGAACAGTTTGAAACTAAAAAACTATACTTTTATCATCCCTTATAATCCTAATTAATTTTATGCTCTAAACATGGCTCCCTGTCTATCTAACAAAAAACATCTGAAGATATTTAAAAGCTGTTAGACACTGAAATGGATGAATAATGGTTGGATGGGATTTTTTCCCTTTGGAACTTTTTCAGAATACGCATATTGGCCTTGCATATGAGGATTAAAAAAAAACAGAGCCAAAAATCTATTTGGCCTGTTAAATATTCACTGACACCATCCAAATATATCTAGGCCATCCCTGTTACCTACCCCCACCTTCTGTCAAAGCTCCCAAATCACTATGACAAGAAACCACAATCATCTGCTAATAGGAAATTCAGAATTGCCTCCCAAGTAGATTCCCACAAAAGCCAAACCAACAGGTTACTAGACAGGAAAGAAAGTCCATTAAGTGTCTTTGAGGATTTCCACCTAAATGTGATCAAGGCCATCTTAAGCAGAAAGGGTCTCTTAGGACACTTTAGAGGGAATGTCCCAAGCTCGTCTGCTGAGGTGACCAGATGGCTGGGCACTGGTACAGGGCAATGACCCTCAGGGGAAAAGGAATGGGTTACACTAACTTATGTCAGCTTCAAAGGGTTAGAACTAATTCTCACAAATGTTCCTGACCAGAGCCCTATATATGCCATCCACAATCATTCCTCCTTAGTTTTTTGAAGTGAATTCTACCAGGTGCTGAAAGTGCCACTTTGTGAGAAGTGTAGACTTAATACTTCTCAGGAAATTCAAGCAAGAGGCATTCCTTACCTCATGTTTATCTAGGAATGCTCATGCATAGAATGTGTGAATCTTCTGTCCCCTATATAGGAAAGCCCCTGGTTTTTCTTACTGCCCGGAAATGGTGTTTGACAGGCCCATAAACCAAAATGCACCCAAAGCCATGATTTACAGACTTTAATAGGGACAGTACATCATTGGATTTTATAACCAACAGCATCAACTAACTTGGGCCATGGGCTCAGTCCAAAAAGAGAGATTCTGCACAATGACTTACCAAGAGTGATGAGCCACTCTGACTTCTCTGAATGCAACAACCTGTATGTAATGCTAGGAGCAAACGTGGGCCTTCCTCATACCTTTCCTCAACTATGAGTACCCTGGGTCATGGTATCAAGGAGAAATAAGAATTTATGGGGATGCTCATCCAAACCTGCCCTTCTATGGTGTCTATACAACTAAGGTGTGGGCTGAAAGCCAAATTTGTTTTTGCTCTAATGGTCTGACCAGTCAGCATGGTCCCAGTTTCAAGGCTCCACATTTATCCCCATTGAGAACTGCCCTTTGACTCCATGGCAGTGTAGCTCTCTGATGTCAGCAGAGGTATCCTATGTCCCTTTGTAACAAATACCTGCTTCCATGTCCAAATCAGAATATAATGAGAGGCAAAGGTGATCTTTTCATTTTAAGCCTGTTATTAGTCAAGGTTTTCCAGAGAAATAGAACCAATAGGATGTGTGTGTGTGTGTATCTGTGTATGTAATTTATTATAAAGAACTGGTTCACATGATTATGGAGGCGGAGATATCCTATAATCTGCAGTCTGAATATTGGAGACCCAGGCAATCCAGTGATGTAGTTCTGAAAACCCAAAGGGTCTATCATGTAACTCCCAGTCAAAGGCAGGACAAAGCCAGTGTCTGAGCTCAAGCAGTCAGAAAGAGAGAGTGAATTCCTCCTTCCTCCACCTTTTTGTTTTATTCAGGTCATCAACAGATTAGACAATGCCCACCTACAATGGGGAGGGTAATCTGTTTTACCCAGTCCACTGATTCAAATGCCAATCTCACCCAGAAACATTCTCAAAGACACACCCAGAAATATTGTTTAATCTAGGCACTCCATGCCCCAGTCAAGATGGCACATAAAATTAGCCATCATAAAGCCATGTCCCAGAAGCTTACTTTCCTACCTAACCAAGCTCCCTACAAGCAAAACATTCATGAGCTCCCCTGCTAGGGTCAGTGACCAAAGAGACCACCTCCTTAGAACTGTATGCAGAGACCACACCAAGAAGCTACTCACCTATTGTCCAGATCAACCCTTTATTTTCAACCTCTTCTGAAAGGATTCCCACAACCCCAAAATTTTTCAGAAGATCTACACCTATAGGCCTCCTCAGGATTTGGCCACTAGCTTTGCCTGCACATCCCATAGGCACCTCACCATACCCATCCTTCCCCATCTCAAAATCCCAAGCATGTTACTCATCCACAGGAGTAACATTCAGACCTGAAGTTTTAACACTGAAACTGCCAAAATTGAAGAGGTTACAATACAAGTCTATAGGAATAGGGGACCCAACTATGGAAATATGTGTAACTGCCCTATTGGTGACCTCATGAATATAGCCAGCATGATGTCTGTAAAAACATTCCAAAGGCAGCCTCCAGCATCAGCCTCAGTCTCTGGGACAGGCCTACAGCAGCTCATTTGCTTACAACTCTAACCCATTATTCTCTTTCCTAGACTTGTGAATCTCCAGTTCTCTTGCTTGGTAAGCCAGCACATATTATTTGCTTTACTCCTTTCATTTTGTGACACATTGTACTCTCCTCTCTAGTTTATCCTTCTCCCACCCCCACAACACACCCTTAACTTCAATCTCTACCTTGATTATACCCCCTTCAGTTTTACCTTGAGTACATTTCTGACTACTGCTCCAACAACAGATATTCCCGTAGACTGCGTGGTGTCTGTAGTACACAACCTGCTTGTTCCTTCAAGGAGATGGATCAGGTGGCTCACCGGCAATTCACAGCAATGAAACTTCATTGTCAACTGAGTCTGCTCATCGATACACTCTCTTATTCCCAATCTTGAGAGAAGAGCTAAGACCAAGTCACTGCCCAAGTGTCAACAATATTTTTGTGAGTAATCAGCTTTTCTTTGGGAAATAGTTCTAAAATATAAAATTAATGCTGAGATTTTTTTGATACTATTTCTACAGTTCACCAGTGAGAAACTTTCTCTAATAACTCTCAAAACAAGAGTAGGATTGTCTCCATTCTCTTTTACATACTCAGTCAACATATCCAAAGTTGAACTCAACTCCCTACCCCCAAACATACCGCTCCTTTCCTGCTCTCTCTTCCTATGTTGCACCACCATTTTTCAAATTGCCTAAATAGACTCTTTGGTCCTTCTACTGTCTTCCCTATCTCATTCCCAATATCTAATCACCATATTTTATCAATTCTGGCTCCTAAATCCCCACCAAACCTATCCACTTTCCTCTTCTCAGGCACCATCATCTCTTTCCTAGATAAGTATAAAACTTCATGACCAGGCTCTGTTTCCCATTTCCATCCCTGCTCCCACTTCTCCTGACTCTCATTATATAACTATGGTGATCTTTCTAAAATTCAAATGTGTCTATGTCACTTCTCTATTCAAAATAGTTTCACAGCTCCTTACTATGCTTAGGATAAATATCACACGCCTTAGCAGGAAATAAAAACTGGTCATGATCTGGGCATTACTTTTCTCTCCATCTTCATTTCTCCCCACTCCTCACCTCCCACTGTACAACATATCCTGAGTAACATTCTCTCACCCTTGGGACTTTGTATTTGCTGTTTGTACATCCTGGATCATTCTCCCTACCCTGCCATCTCTTCACCTGCCCAACACTGTTCATTATTTGAATACAAGTTTAACCCCTACTTTTTTCAGGAAGTTTCTCCTGAATCATACCCATGTACCTCCAAACCTGGCTGAATGCTTCTCTTGTGTGTTCCTTGTCTACCATGGGCTTACGACTATTATAGCACTTATCTTACCATATTGTAATTGTCCATAAAATCAAGAATTACCTGTAATTTTAATTACCTCTCTCCCCTAGTGAATTAAGGACATTTTCTTGCTTCATCTTCAGCACCTGGAAGAGTATCTGCATCAAATAAGTGTTCCATAAAGACAAGTTGATGAATAAATGGATGTTGACATTTACCTCCTAGAGACTGCCCATAAATGATCATTTTAACCTAATTTCACCTATGTAAGAGAAGGTGGACAGGATCACATTGGGTGGTTTGCTCCAAGCACAACATTTCAACTGCAAGTAGATTAACTAGTATGTTTACTCCTAGGAAACATCATCAGTGTTTCCTCTTCATGTCCACAGAAGATACACTTCTTTAGGATAAATCTAAGTTCAAGGCAGGAACAGTGCCTAAACTTGATGTGCTAGAGAATGTTGTCAGTTGCATAATCCTGGTAGAATGTTGAATAGATTACATTTCTGCATTTTTCCCAGTTATTCATAAATCAGAAAAAAAGACTGTACATTATTCCTTCCCTACTTTATAATCATTCCAGCCTGGAAAATTAAAGAGAGCACCAATTCAGAAAACAATCTGGCTTTACTATGAAATATTTTCACTAAACTGCCCTATTTTACATGATGAGATACTTGATGATATAACTCAAGAATATGCCTACTAAAATACCACAGAATATAGCATTGCTCCAAATTTTTGACAGCACCTGAGTACAATACATCAGCAATTCATTTCTCAGCTCTGAAAGGTTGAAGATCAGTAGCTAAATCATGTAAGTGCTTATCAAGTAATTATGTTATTAAAATGACATACATCAGTCAGGCATATCTTGCCTTTGTCTGTGGATTCTTTGTATTCTCATTTTACTAGTCAAAACACTATTTTCAGCACCGTTCTCAGGAATTAAGAAAGCTATATTTAAATAATGTTAATAAGAGTGACATAAACCTCCACGAAGGAATTAGAGAAGTCTAAGGCTACAAACTCCCTTGTACTTAGCAGGAGAAAATAGACAGTGGCAGCCTGAACTTGGAATTCTAAGGCTTTTGTTACACACCCACAATCTTTATACTTTCTACACCATTTTTTCCTTTATCACTGAAACTTCTTTTTACCCTTGTTGTTTATAATGATGAAAAAATTTTTCAAGAACCAAAATAGTCACAGAAGCAAAAAATGGATTTATGGAGTCATAAAGGTTAATGCAATTTCCATTGTTAATTAGACTTGTGGAAGGGAATTTTTACCTTTCATGTTTAATTCAGAACTATTTAAAATTCTAATTTCTACCAGAATTTGAGTTTGGGGGAGGTTTCAAGTTTGTTTATAAAAACCAAAATGACTCAGGAAGTTATTTCCAAAAAGTCATTTAATAGATTTCCTGATTGTGGTAATAACTTACAAATTAGATTTAGGCAAATTTAGTGTTTGCATGTGGGTACAATACTGACTCAGAAATCTGTCCTTCATGAAAGAGGACCCTGCCCAAATTCAGAAAGCCATTTAATGACCCTCAAAACCAATTGAAATGTCTATTAAAAAGAGTTATTAGATAGGCAAACAGCATGTTATCACTGACTCTCATAAGCAAAAGAAACAAAATGATGCACACTGTAGAAGATATTTTGTTAGTTCAGAAAAAAAGAAGCAGCCCACCACATTTCAAAAGAATTTCAGAATGATCTACCAGCCTATGGACAGAATTATTGCCAGGAAGGCGAGGATCACAGATGAAAGAACATTCAATTTGTCCAGGAGGAAGTCATTAGAACTTCTTTGGCAAGTACAATTTCAGTGTAGAGGATGGCAAGAAAGTGGTTGGGAGAAGGTCAAGATGAAAGTCAGGGGTAAGAAAGTGATTCAAACATCTCTTAGGTTTGGAATAGATTGAAGGGAAGGTTCTTAGTTGAAAACAGGGAAAAAAAGTTAATGGATTTTGGGGGAGGGAAGGATTTATTAAAAGTAAAAGAAAATTAAGGTTAAAAGAAAAAGGAGGGTTTTGGACAAAAGTTAAGGAAAAAGAATCCTGTGGGGAGAAGTTTATTTAGCCCAGAGTTCTGGAAGAGAAAAAAATGGGGATATGAAGACACAAACAAGAGGAAAGATAGGAAGGAAATAAGACAGAAAAAGACAATAGCATGTGGGAATAAAGAAAAACAAAGAAGGATGAAGAGAGACCATTCGGTGAGAATGAGGGCAGTAATGTCTTAAATGAGCACCTGAAAAAAAAGTAAGAATAAAAACTATAAAGTTTCAAGAAAGAGTTGGAAAAAGCAGTAAAAGTCCTTGTGCTAAAGTTACACACACACACACACACACACACACACACACACACACACACAAAGAGAGAGAAAGAGAGAGAGAGAGAATGCTATTGTACAAGATTACAACAAAAGTTCCAAGCGCAAAGAGCAAACTTTTATTGAAGGTGTTTGCCCAGAAGATGCATCCCCCTCATGTAGGGCAAAGCAAAACTGAAACAGGAGGATGCACTAATGACAATCCAAAGGTAGGAGTAGATAAAGCAAACATGAAGACAAAAGAACATGGCTGTTCAGGCAAGAAAAGTGGAGATCTTTATGTGGTAAGCAGATGTAAGTAAGGATTAAATTTCCCTGAAACACACAGTTGTTGTGTTCAATTTGTTTAGGGTAAAATCATTTCAAAACAAGAGGGAATTTAACCATGACATTGTTAAGACTTTTCTTTCCTATAGGTTAAA
>CM053573.1:81026162-81073868 GCA_028646485.1 Cryptoprocta ferox
CCAGAGTAATTCCCACATTCATATTGGAATTTTCCATACCTGTAGAGTGTATCTAAATATTCCTGCCTAAAACCATGCTTGTCCACCAGGTAATCAAACAGCATCCGACCATCTCTGGTTGACTGCATCTGCCTTGTAGTTTCTGGATCTTCAAACATCTTCACAATTTGTTCCGTTTCTGCCTGAAGCTGTTTCAGTTGTGCAACAACTGTGGTTCTTTTTTCTCTCAAAGCATGTGGAATATCATCAGAATAAAGATTTTTGTATACATCCATAGCGAAGTCTACCATGTTGGTATCACTAAGAAGATCCAATTTCCCTTGTAATAATTCTTTTTCATTATAGATCTCTTTTACGGAGAGAAATTCGAGCAAAGGGAAGACTAGATGCCGATCCAAAAGTGCGCGATGCGAGTGGTCAAGTCGTATTCCGCCATCTTGCCAAGGAAAAGGCTGTACTCACTAAAACTTTATTGATAGCACTGACAAACGAACAGACAGGCCCCAGTTTGAGCATGAGCAGTAGTTCAAAAAGCCAGAGGGAAAGGCTAAAATTTTTTAATTAAAAATAAAATAATTAAAAATAAATAATTTAATTAAAAATAAAATAGCCTGAAACATAGGACACAGGTGGCCAATATTCCTGTGTACTACTTTCATGATGTGTAATTTCATTTGGTGTTTCACCCACCATGTATGTCCAGCATGAGCAAAGCTGACAGGCAACTTCCTTCCCCACCACCTTCAGTATCTACTCACCTTTCTGGCTTTATGCCCATTTCAAATTTAAGGAATTTCAAAATGTCCTATAATTCAACACCTGAGTGCAAAGTAATGAAGGAATGTCTTGGAGCTCTTTCCTAACACCCAAAGATCCCAGCCTAGTGTTATCATAACTTTTGGCAATCTACCATTTCATTTTGTCATATTGAGAGGATGCTGACACCAATTTAAAAGACAATTCATTAACACTAGAATTTCATAGGTGGAGACGTAAAAAGAACATGGTCTTTGCAGAGACTGAATTCAAATCCCACCTCTATGATGCTGGGCAACTTTCCTGTCCTCCCTGAGCCTCAGTTTCATCACCTGTAAATATGGGATAATAATATTTACCTCCAGAGTTGTTGTAAATGAGATAATGTAGAAAGTATAGTTTAAAAATTGCTTGGCAGGGTGCCTGAGTGGCTCAGTCAGTTAAGCATCCAGCTCAGGTCATGATTTCATGGTTCATGGGTTCAAGCCCTGCATTGAGCTTTGTGCTGATAGCTCAGAGCCTGGATCCTGCTTCAGATTCTGCATCGCCTTCTCTCTGCCCCTCCCCAACTTGTGCAAGCATGCACTCTTTCTCTCTCTCTCTCTCTAAAATAAACAAACGTTAAAAATTTTTAAAAAATGTGTGGCATGTAGTAGTTACTCATAAATGACAATTACTCTGTTATTCACATTTCTGAGGCACGAGAATCTCACCTAGCTGTAAGTCTTTTTCTGGGTCACTCCATGAAACTGTTAATCTTTCTGAAGCCAACATAATATATTAACATCATTTGCAGAAACAGATATGGCTTACTTATTGGAATATACTTCAGTTTTCAAGGTTTAATATTAATATTATTGATAGTGTAAAATAGGTCTCCTTTATATTAAATTTAGACTATTCATTTCATTTCTTTCTCTGTTCTCAACACATTTTTATAATAATTAACTATAAAATCCCATTAAGTATTATATTTCCATATATTAGGCCCTAATTGTATTAAAAATGATTAAATACTGAACATATCGGACCTAACCAATCATCTGGTGAGTATAATGCATATTTGTAACAATGTTAAATATATATGCACGTATACATATATAATTAATATACATACATTAGCATACATATATACACATATGATATGTGCTGTGCACATATATATGTAACATTTTAACCACTTTCTCATATACTATTAGCATGCTAAAATGTCTTTTATACATTTTTACTTTAGCTTCAAACAACTTTGTGTTTAGGAAAAAAACATATTCTCAGAAGTATAGACATTTTATTTCTGTATTTTTCACTTTTATCATGTAATAATACCTAGAAACAGGCAACATGTCAAATGTCCCATCACTGATGGCTTCAAGGGGATGAATAATTTAGATCCTTGCCTAAAAACAAGAGGACTCTGGGCAAGCTCAAGCAAGTGAAGAAGAGGCACCAATAGGGAGGCCAGACACTCTGAACTCAGGAACCACCCAGACACATATCCTCAACTTCACAATGTTACCAAGAACCATTACTGTTCACAAAGCATTTATCACTTTTGATAAGCAAGAGTCACCTCTTCCTCTCCCATACCTCAGTAGCACTTGACACCTCTATTAGCACATTCGTCACTTATGTGTGACAAATGTCTCTCCAGGAGACTGCTGGAGCTCCTGAAGGGCAGGAGCCACATTGTCTTCTGGGAGATGATGTTCAATACCCTTTTGTGGAATGAATACACAGCACCAGCATCAACTGGCTACTGGGTAACCAGTAATCTCCTTCTTGCAGAATGTGTTGGTCTTTCCTCATATTCTACAGCATTTGACACCAAAGGTTCCTTCTGAAATTATATCCTCTCTTATTTTTTTATGTCACTGCCCAATCCAGGTTCTCCTCATACTTGTCTTGCCATTGATCCCTTGTCCATTTTAGCTGCCTCCTCTACGATCTCCGAGTCCCTAACTTACGGACTTGACATTTATACCTCTCTGCTCCAGGAAACAGCTTCTGTTAGACCATCTCTACTTCAAAAATCCCCTCTATGCTTATTACTCTCCAATGCACACCTCTAGCTCTAATCTCCTCACCAAGCTCTAGAATGTCTCTACTCTAAATTCAACATAGCCCCAAACACAACTCATTATATTCTCTTCAAGAAAGCCTCCTTATTTTTTGACCATGTCATCACAATTCTCTCCAGCAGTTTCCAGAGGATGTGCTATATTCTTATACTGTTGTGTAAGAAAGAGATAGATGTTCAGATAAATGTGAGGAAAATTGGGTTAAATATAATTAAAAAGGTTTCTTTTCTGTAGGACTTCACAGAACATTTAATATGCTAATGTGTTTTGGGAGTTTCCAAAATGGGGATTGAGTATATACGGTTTCCAAATATATTTGATTATGGGACTCTTACTGGAAGCTCCTCTCAAGAAGAACCTGCTTCAGTGAACCACTCATAACAAGATCTTATCCAAGTCATCCTTGACTCTCCCTTCTATGTTATTTTCTATGTCTAAGTAGTTACCAAATTCTAATAATTCTTTGAAATATCTTTCTTTTCCATTCCTGCTATTCATAACTATTTTAACTCACCTGATTTAAACGTCATATTTCACACCTGGATAATATCCTTTCTGTTAATTCCTTTTCTCCTCTAATCTCATCTACCAAACTAAACCTTCTAAACCATTTTCATTATCCATGTGGTTCTCTTGTTGTAAAAAGGAAAACAGAATAAAACCAAAAACACCTTCTGTTGTTCCCAGGATCAAGTCAAATTCAAAACCTGGAACTTATCCTATTCAGCAGCCTTATTCCTTCCATGGCTCCAGCTGAGTCTTCCATCCAACCAGGTTGATCTTGTCATAGTCTATTTAACATAGCATGCTGCTTCTCTACTTCTTTTCCCTGCTCATTTGCCCTCTCCCCACCTAAAGTGGGGTATCTTTCCTTTTTTGGCAGGCAGTTAACATGCATAAGGGATGGCAAATATAGGAATGGAAGCCATAGCTCTCCCCTCCTGTGTCCATGGCAAATTTACTAATTAACCACACCCTCTCTCTCTCTCTCCCCCTGACCTCAGTCTCTCTCTCAGAATCTTTCCCAACACAGTGCTTTAGGAAGTTACTGCTGACCAAACTATTAGAGTTGACACACAAAATAAAACTGAAAAAAATAAAATAATGGGCTTTCCAGTCATATAGATCAATTTATCATTTTATTCTCTGCATGAATTTAGACTTTTAACCTCTGTGAACTTCAGATTCTTTACCTCTGAAATGGAAATAATGCTCATCTCAGCAGTTTGTTGCGAAGGTCAAATGAGTTTACATACATAAAGGCCCACCAAAGAAGCACAGAGTAGATGACTAGTAGATGATCATCTCTTCTCTTTTCCTCCTCCTCCCCTTGTTCTCTACCTATCTAAATATTATGCAACATTCTCCAGCCCCCCTTAGCTAGCCCAGCCTATGTTGACAAACCTCCTTTTTCACTCTTCTAACTATCTGCGTTTTCATCCTAGACAATCTAGTTGTGTTGTCCACTTGTGTTGACTTAACTCTCCTTAGGCACTTAGACTTCTCATCTCCACTGACACTCCCTTCTATAACCCTGGTCAGTTCCTGATGTAGCCCTGCCTAATACCCCAGCATGGTTCATTCATATCTATTCTAAAAGTCTGCTTTAACCACAAACATCTGTTCTTCTGCCTGTGAGCTTTGACTTTCCAAGTCTATTTCCCACTCTCATGAAACTGAATCCCTCCAATCCTCCTGATTTTTTGAGTCCATCAGTCTTTTCTGGTCTGCCTTTGCTCTCCTACCAAGCCTAGGCCCCCTGGATGGTCATCCAGTGAAACACTAACCACAACCTTAGAATACTCACCTCTTGCATCTTTTGCCATTTTTTCCATGCCAAGCCCCACCCAGACTACTGTGGGCCCTTGCCTTCTAGCTGTGTGTTGCTTGGCATTGAACTCAGTGATTTGAGACCTGGAGACTCTACATTTTTCACAGAACCATGTATAACCATTCCCTACTTATTAGTTCTGTCCTTAAGCACTAGTCTGAAAGTGGTATAAAAATCATCTGGGAGCTGTTTTAAACGCAGACTCCTGAGCTCCATTCCAATTACTTTGATTGAGTCAAGCTAGTATAAAACCCAGGAATATGTACTCTAACAAGCATCTAAAGCAGGAGTGGGCAAACTATTGTCTACAAGCCAAATCTAGCTCACTGCCTATTTTTGTACTGTCCCCAAGCTAATAATGGTTTACTCTTATTTATTTTTTTTAATGTTTATTTATTTTTGAGAGAGAGAGAGAGTGGGCGGGAGAGGGAAGGGTAGAGAGAGAGGGAGACACAGGACTCGAAGTGGGTTCCAGGTTCCGCACTGTCAGCACAGAGCCAGACATGGGGCTCAAACTCATGAGCCATGAGATCACAACCTGAGCTGAAGTTGGATGCTTAACCGACTGAGCCATCCAGGCACCCCAATAATGATTTATCTTTAAATGGTTGAAGAAGGTCAAAGAAGAAAAATATTTAATAATATGAGAATATTCAACTTTTAGTGTCCATTAGTGGAGGTTTTTCCTTTTTTTAAGGACTTTATTTTTTAGAGCAGTTTTAGGCTCATAGCAAAATTGAGAGGATGGTACAAAAATTCCCATATACTCCTTGCCTACATGTATGCATAGCTTCCCCCATTTTCAACTCCCCCCCCAAATACATTTGCTACAAAAGATGAATCTACATCGACATGTTCTTATTACCCAAACTCCATAGTTTACATTAGGGTTCACTCTTGATTTTGTATATTATATGAGTTTGGACAAACATATAATGACATGTATCCATCATTGTAATATCATATAGAATATTTTCACTGCCTAACATTAATAAAGTTTTATTGAAACACAGCCGTACTCATTTGTTTAAATATTACGTATGGTTATTTTCATGATAATTCAGCTAATCTGAATAGCTGCAACAGAGACCACATGGCCCACAAAGTCTAAAATATTTACAATCTGGCACTTTAAAGAAAAAGTTTGTTGGTCCCTGACTTAAAAGATCCTGTTGTAGTATCAGAGACCTCAGTTTGAGGTATCCTTATATAACAAGGTTCACTGAAATTCCATGCTGCCTAAACTTCACTTCTTTTCTTCATGTCTTAATGACACCCTTACTCCCTACAGTTGGTGATTCAAGTATTCTTCACATTTCTCAATCCTTTCTCTACCTGGACCTCCTCACTCTCAGCAGATACCTCACCTCTCACTTACGTAAGAACACAGAGCCTATTTAATAAGTTACTTATCTCACTTCCTTTACTCCTACGTGAAACCAAAAGTACTCATAAAGCCTATGAGTACCTTCAGTGTCTGGTGGACTTGTGTTCAAATCCCAGCTCTGTAGTTACTGGCTTGTGATCCCAGGCAAGGCCTCAACCTCTGGGTTTTATCATGTAGAAACATGGCTGGCAAGCCTAGCCCAGAAGACCATTGTCAAAGTGAAGTTAAACAGCTTGGGCCTGACATAGAGTAGGCACTCAATAAATGCTTTCTTCATTCTGTCTGATTCCAAAACTTCCATCAGTCACATTTATTGAAAGTGTACTATGGTGTCAGATACTTTATATTCATTATATTATTAATTTCAACAGAAATACCAAGATAGAAGCTAAACCATACTGTCTATCCAAACATGCTCCATCAATTTTCCACTTTTCTCTTTCAGTTCTCACCTCTGATGACTTTATTCCTCTCCACATGTAGTTATACATATAAACATGCTCAATTCTCCTCTTATCCCTGCCACAATTTCATATTAAGTTGTCCTCTCACCTCCCCTGAGGTGTTCTCTCACTTTCCCTGAAACAATAAAAAAGGAAGGAAGGAAGGAAGATCCCACTCATGCCTTAAATGTCCCTCACAACTTGGTTTCTTTTGTTTTGTTCAATCTAGGAAAATAGCTCTTCCCATTTGGGAACAAATGGCTTCCAAGATTACCGAAAATTATTAACTGCCAAAAATAGATGGCATAGTCTTGGTATTTGTTCTGTGTTATATCAAATAACATTCTAAACACCAAAGATTAAACAACCACAAAGCAAATCTCTCCTTGACTGCCATAACAACTCACACTGGTGGTTTCCTTCACTTTTCTGAGAACTTCTTTTCAGTTAGTTTCACTGGCCTCTACCCTCTTCCCCATCCCTTTCTCTTGTCCTCTCTACTCTTCACGTCTACAGTTTGCTTTCTAAGACCTTGGCTTCAAGTACCAGTTGAAAATCTAAATTAATTGTCTAGCTCTAACATTCCTTAAACTTTTTCTTTAAATTTTTTATCCTTTTTCCAAACCATGGGGAAAAAGTCTATCTACATTTCAAACTCAATTAAGAACAAAACCAAAGATCCCTTAAAATTAAGGCTCTCTCCTGACTTCTCTACTTTGCCAAATCATGCCATTATTCCCTGAGACTTATACTCCTAGAATCATCTTTACTTTCTTAGTCTCCATTACCTTGGCCCCCCGCAGCTGCCTTGTGTTTATCTCAAAAAATGTTTCTCCTGTCTCCCTGTCCTCAAGTCCTCACTTCCTAATCTATCTTTGATCCATAAAGTTCCAATTCTTCCCCTAACGCTTTAGTGAAATTGCTCCTGCTAACATCACTGACATCCTCTATGTTGCAAAACCCAACAGACTCATTTTAGGTCTCCTTTTACTCTATTCCTTTGGTAATGTTTGAAACTATCCTTCTCTTTCTTTCTTAAAGGTTTACTCCCTTGATTTCTAGTTTCCTTCATATATATCCTATCTGTGTGATCTCTTATCATTGGATATTTCCTTCTATTATACAACTTACTTACATCACACACTTGACTGGGAGCTCCTTCAGATTAGGGGCCCTATGTCTGCCTAACACATAATAAGCACAAAGTAAGTATCTGTTAAATTAATGAGTGAATTAATTCTCTTTCTATTAATTGTATTCCTACTATCACCCCTCTGATTGAGCCTCTGGTTCCCTCTAACCTGGCCTATTATAGAATTTCCTAACCAGCTTCCTCACTTTCAGTTTGCTCCAAGCATTTCCAGGTGTTTGCTGCCAAGTACATTTTCCTAATGTAGCTCTCTGGATCATATCTCTATCTTATTCAAAAACCTCCCAATTGCTCACAAAATTAAGCCAAACCTATGAACTTGGAATTCAATGCCACTGAAATATCCAATGTTTCCTGCATGGTCTTCTAAAACTATTGTATAATAACCCAACACTCAACATGGCCTTTCAAGTTCCTTGTGCTTTGGTTCCCAAACTCCTTCTGTTGCAATTTTTCATCCTATAAGGTCTCCTTTCTCCATAATACCTGATTCCTCACAGTTCCTGATCCAATATGACTGAATAACTTTTGATTGTCAATATTCTAATCCACATAGTTCATACCACTTTGATAAACTATAAGATTTCTAGCCCATTGTTATCATTAGCGATTGATCTATTGAGTGACCTAGTTTACAAACTCCCTGACAGCAAGAGCCATGCATTCTTCATCTCATATTGTATTTTCACTTCATAATGTATCTTCAATAAACATATAATGAATTAATAGTTACTTAACTGTGTCATATGTATTGAAATACTTTGCATTCCATTGTTTCCCATCTAAAAATTACTCCCCTTTAATTCCCAAGTTCTACAACAGTTTTGACCCTAGCTCATCCTTCCCTTTTCCAATGAAACTGCCTGAAAGGATTGTCACAGATGCAGTCTCTATACATCCCACTCTCTTCTTAGCCCATGGCAATCTAGCTTCCTGTCATCCCTCCACCCAAAATGATCTTGCAAAACCAATCACAATCTCTGTGTTGTGAAAAACAGCATCCCCCATTTAGTCTTTAAATTACTTCAAATTTCTGTTGAAATATGATCCCAAGTTCCTATCTTGAGCCCAGAACTCACCTGAGCTCATATTAACATATCCAGTTCTGTACTAGACATCTTTACCTGAGTGTCAAACCCAGTAGAGTGCTCAATAAATGTTTGTTTAATAAAGAATACCCCCCCAGCTTGCTTTTCTTGGTTTAGATCAGTGTTTCTTAATCTATTTTATCCTTTGCCCTCTATTTAATGAACATGTAAAATGTATGCTCCCCCAGTACCAAATACATTCTAACACAGCTGCCCCTCTTCACCCAGAGGCTTTTCGGAGGCTGAAAATGACCAACTCTCTGCATGTTTCCATCAGACATCAGACTAAGATGGTTCTGTGGAGTATTCGTTTCTGATGTTTAAACTATTAAAACAGTAGTGTTTGTTTACTTTTCCAAATATAAAATTATAATATTGTGTATGTTCAATAGGCTTCTTTAAATTATATGCAGTAACCTGGAGATCCTGACAAGCCCCTTGGGGACTCGTCCCTCTCTTTCTACTGCTCATCCTCCAAGCTGACAATCCCAGTGCTAGAAGCTCTCTAAGGTAGAGTACAGTTCTAAAATTGTGTGACTTTAGGTTATAAAATATTTCAACGTTTTTGAACTCTTATGCATAGTGGCATTAAATTAAAAAAAAACTTTGAGCAGATTATAGAAAGGTATCAAAACACAAATAAAGCATTTTAAATTTTAGTTTATACATGGAATTTTCCCTTCCACTTTCTCATCTTCTCTCCTCTACCCCACCTTCACACTTCTAACCCCAATCCCTTCCATTTTTTTCTCATTTTCAATATATTAATCACAGAGTGTGCTAGCCCTATAAGAAATTTTTTTTTTCTGGAGGCAAGAAAAGTAACTTGTCTATTTTGGAATTTTTATGAGGAAATACAAGTAACCATATCCTTGGCCATGACTAGCAATCCAAAAAAGAAAAAAAAATCCAAATTACTCTGAGGAAGTCATCCAAGCAAGATTGAAAACGGTCTGCTATATGCTTAGAGGGACTTACTTCCACATCTGGTTTTCCAGCAGAAGCTGGAGGGTAAGCCTTAACTTTTCATTGTGCTCACATCTTCATTTTACTATATCCTGATAGATCCTACCTTTGAACTATTAAGATGCTAAATCACTCTGTTAGATGAAGTACTTTGCTCTTCCTTCAGTTTATTAAAAATAATAATAAATGAGGGGTTGCTGGGTGGCTCAGATGGTTAAGGGTCTGACTTCGGCTCAGGTCGTGATCTCACAGTTTGGGAGTTTGAGCCCCTGCGTCGGGTTCTGCACTGACAGCGTGGAGCCTGGAGCCTGCTTCAAGTTCTGTGTCTCCCTCGCTCTCTGCCCCTCCCCGACTCACACTCTGTCTCTCTGTCTCTTTCTCTCTCAAAAATAAATAAACATTAGAAAAAATTTAGACAGCTATGGGGTACTTTTTCATAGCTTATTTTTGTTACTATAACCATGTCTTTTCACCCGCAATGATCTAGCACATATTTAAGAGAGTTTGCGCTTCCAACAAAAGAAATCATACGTTATTAAATCTGTTCTTATAGCTGTCTCAGAGGAAGAAAAATATTACCATCTTTCATTTTAGTTTCAGAGCACTTTATAAGGAGTCTGTGAACATCAAAAGGCATTTATTGTTAGCCTTCAATTCATTCTTGAAAGACATACTCATTAAAGCTATGACAATATCAGCAATTTTGGATAGCTGGCAGATTGGATACCCTTTCCTAAAAGAAATCCAATGGCTGACAATCAAGTTCAAGGCTCCAAGAACCTTGTAACATCAACTCTTTAAGCCAAAAAGCAGAAGCAAAGACCTGAGTAACTTAAAATAAAACTTACACAGAAAATATACTAGTGTTCAGGTAAATGACCCTCTAAAAACTTTCTAAAACCTGGGATTCCAAAAGGTTTTGTAAAATACTTCTCAATTTTCACTTCATGTCTCAAACTCCAAATTATGTGTTGAACCATTATAGCTGATTCATGCATTTCTCTTTTCAAATTTCCTAAAAGGAATACACAGAAGTTGAACTGATAAAAGCCCTACTACCCAATCACGATTCAATGTATATCTACAACTCTAAACCTTTGTGATAGTTTCCATTTTTCATTATCTGTGGCCTCTTTCTAGGCATTAGCATTCTATTAACCTTTAAGTAATAATAAATATAGTATTATAAATAATATATTATATTTAATATGATATATTTATATATTATCTTATTATATAAATACAATAGATTACTATAATTTACATATTAGACAAACAATGCCAAGTTTGTCTCATATGTAAATTAAGAACATAGTTTCCTATTTCCATGTACAAAGGAATTTATGGGACACAACTGAAAAAAGGAGACTCGATTTTATTTTTAGCATTATATTACTAGGTAAATTTTTCTCTCTCCTTTATTGTTTTTCTCATTCTTAACTTCACCTTTCCCTCCATCCTTAACTTTCTATTTAAAGCCCCACACAAAGGAACATGTTACCAACTTTGCTGTGGCACCCTTGACTCATCAGCAGGGGCAGCCACAACCAAGTTTTCACTAATGAAAAATGTGTAGTGGGATTTTTTCAATTGCTACATAATCCTCACTACTATTAAGTTGCCAGGAAGGCTTTTGGGAATGTATTAAGCATGGCATTGGGCTTAGATATGCAAGTTTAGTTTTAGGAGCTGGGGCAAAACCATCTTGCTTCTGCACAATAGAGGTATAGTAATTTAAGATAGAGAAAGGGGTATCCAGAAATAGAAGAAAACATGTAGGGAAGCTGGATGGAACATAGGGGAAGAAGGGTCAAAGAGAGAAATCTCCAGTGTTGGCAAACTAAGATGGCACTTTGTAAACAAGAATGTTCAGTAGGTATGTTCAGGTGATTTGATGTGGGATATGCAAAGTAAACTCTGCACCCACCCCACCTCACCTCTCCTTCAGTTAAAAAAAAATACACTAAAATTTTACTGAATAAAATCTATTGCTCATTCACTCTTTGTGAAAGTGTACTCTATCAGAGAACCTCAGTGAAAGCTGAGGTCTGTGGCTGTGGGTTGGCATTGGACAAAAACAGAAAGATGTTCTGTACATGTAAGAGACTGAGGGACAGCTACCATCTGTGTTACCCAAGAAAAGCCCAGGCTATGATGCCCGGATTTAATCCACATAGCCACATGCTTCCTGTGTGTCTAGAGACCAGTCACTGAATCTCTCTGATCCTGCATTTTCACCACTATAAAATGAGGGTAATGATAACAGACTTTGGGGTGGTTGTGAGGATTAGAGCTAATATGTATAAAATACTCACTATATGGAAGTTACCCTTTTGATGACTTTTTTTCCATTTTTGTTGTAGCTGCTAAAAACTCTAGTCAAGTCTATGACTCAAAATAAATTTTAAAAAACATAAAACAAAAGCAAAACCTTTGAAATGTATGGCCTCCATATGTGTGTTATTTTTTTTCCTGAGTCAAACTAACTTATGTTTTCTATATTCCTAATTGTTTAGTTGTCATCTGTATCTATTGTATTGTACTACAACCTACATCAAAGCCCTTGTAAAAAGTGGTGTTACACAGAGTTTTTCTGCCTCTTATGCTCCCAGTTTCCCCATACTGAATTTTAGGAGATGATGGGAGTCTGAGAATTTTCTTCCACTTCAGATGCTGCTGCTAATTGCTTACAGTTTCATGGAGTTGTCTGACCAATAACTGGAATGACCTTGGCATTGATCAAAACCTGCCCTGTACTCTCTTGCCTTGTCCCCTATGTCAGAAAAAGGTGAGTCCAATCTGGGATTAGCAGTGGAGCATGTCTTGGAAACCTGGTCTTATGTTCTTTGTCATTATGTCATCACCATCTTAGCTGACCAGACCCAACCATCATATTCCTGCCCAAATGTCTGCCCATCCATAGGTGGCAAGAACAACCAAGCAAGGGACAGATAACATTCCCATTTGACACCTGAGGGAAGCGAAACCCAAAGATGCCAGTGATCAGCCCAGAGCCTTCATCAACACAAAACTGGAATTAAAACCAGGCCAAGCACTTTTCTGCATCCTGAACACTAGAGAATGTGACCTCTTAACACACGCTGATTAGTCAAGCAATCTATATAGCTTGTCAGTACATCAAAGCATGGGAAGATTTACTTGATCCTGCTGAAGATTATAAAAGAACAATTTGTAGATAATAGCTTCTACTGGCAGAGCTTATGCAGGGGGCAGGGCTACTCTCCCATCCTGCAAGGACCAGGACTGCACAAGCCTCATGTCCACTTTTGGGTTCTATAGCTCATCCATGAAAACACTGAAACCTCAGTACCTTTAGTGTCATAAAAAAAGGTAGTGCCTAGTTCCTAACATAAATTCCAGGGAACTTTTAATTTTACATAAAGGAAAACAAAACTTTAAAATCAATATCAGATGCTTCAGAGTCCTAACAAGTGTGTCCCTTTTTTTCTTTTCTTTCCTCTGATAACTTCTTAAGACATCACACAGATCCAGACTTCTAAACTTTCTAGAAGTGGTTTTCTGTTTGTTTGTTCATTTTTGTTTTGGCTTAGCAAAAAGTAAAGTGTATAATATACCAGTTTCTATATCTAGGAATATGGGGCCTGCAAACAAAAGATTTGAGAAGGTTCCCCTTGCCCCAGTGGTTAGGTGGGAAATATCTAGCTCTCCAGTACCCCCAAATGCAGGTGCTTACAGAATAATGCTTACACCCATGTTGAGGGAGAAAGGAAACATTTACTGCTCCACTAACAAAAGCTTTTGAACAGTTAATCATTGATAAACTGAGCAAGAAGGAACCTTAGCTGATTTTCAGGCCTAATTATCTATTCCTTAACATGTTTTTACAAATAGTCTTTACAACTACCAAGATGAAATATCTCTAGCTTTTACCCGAAGTACTCAACGATAACACAAAGAGAAATCTGGCAAAATGCTTACAAGATTGACTAGACATGAAACTAATTAGCAAAAGATTAAGTACTACTGCCCAGGTACTAACTTGGATTAGCAATAAAACAACAATGACACTCCTAAGTAATAAACTTTTTCTTTTAAGAGCTAAAAAAAAATGCAACTATTTTAATTTAACAGCAAGATTAATTTATATAAAAGGGAATGAAATCAATACTATGAGAAAAAATTTGCATGACTGGTATAATAAATTACATCTCTTAAATAAAAGATCTTTACATTGTGCTTCCCTATCAATGTAAGATTTGATACATAAGGCAATGATTACAATGGCACTGTAAAGATAATCTAGAACATCATGTCCATGCAGATATCTATCACAACAATCCAACTTGTTTTCACAGGAAGAAACCACACTTCGATCCATCAAGAAGGGAACCAGTTAGTTTTATTCTTCTCCCTCCCACCCACCCCTCAGCTTTTAATCATCTGTTGTGTAGCAACTGTTGTAAATTATGGGTAACAACAACCTTGGAACTTCAATACCAATATAAACCAATACCCCACTGCCACCTTCTTGGCAGTTTGCCATGTGTGCTATTTTAAAGTTAGGCATTAGGAGGCAGCAAATGGCTCAAAACCACAGGCAAAGATAAATGTTGTAGGAAGTTGGAAAAGAGACCTAAACTGCAAAGGCAGAGAAAACAGACTTCATCTTAAACACAAACTTCCAGGAATTTAGATTTGTTATGAGGAACAGTTAGAAGGAAAAAGGGCTCAACCCTGTAGAGAGCTTTGTGAAACTATCCTATTCCCCATTTCAGCATCTCAAAAAAAAAAAAAAAAAAAATGTTGATGGTCACCTTAAGGGTTAAACAACATAGGGTTTCATTTAATCTTGTTTTGTTTCACAGCTCTAGAAACAAAGGTCTCCTGGTTGCCTATGCGGAATTCTCAGCTCACACTTGCTTTGGCAATGCCCATGCTAATGTATATGCTGTTCAAGCCATCACAGAGGCATTAGAACTGATTCTGCCCCAGATCACTTCATTCTAAGGCATTTACATATTTAAAGCATGCACCACAGTTACTTAGAAATGCGAATGCTGCATCTACATTAAAAAAAAATACTTGTGACATATACTCTAATTCAAAGAATTATGTCTTCAGATAACACGTCTGTCTTATTTTTAGGAAGCTGAAAACAGACTTTTCATTTCCCTAGTGGGAGTAAATATCTCTAAACGAAGCATTGTTATTTTAGTTATAATGCTTGACTGAATTATAAGACGTGTAGCTTAAATTACATTAAATATTGCTTGATTGGTTTGTAATACCAAAACAACTCTTGCCTCTCTGGATATTTATTTTGAAGAAATAAGCTCATATAATTTATAGAAGAATTTTATTTCAAGCACAAATAGAAAAGTCCTTAGAAAATATGACTGTTAGGAGTCAAAACTATAAATGTGTGAAGAAGATTATGTGGTGCGTAGAACAAGAAAACTTAACATCTCCAAGGATAGTTCCCTGCAATATTTGCATTGTTTCTTAAATTGTTGTGCTAAGAATGCATACATTATGTGCCACACAATACTTAGCTATCAGAATACACAGGATAGAGCATAGCGAAAAACACATTCAATATTACCGATAGCAATATTGTGAAAAACAGTTAAATCAAACCAAAAGTAATTCCTATTAAAAAATGCAAATGCCACACAAAACCTATTTTCCTGCTAGGCATGCGTGATATTTCCAAACCCCTTCAGTAACCAAATTTCAGCTTTATTACAACTGACTATTAATGGGAATTGAAGAAAATATCACACATTACTTACTGTTTTTGAGGTTTCTCTGCCATTCTTCTGAAGTCAAAGGGCTGAAGAAGAATCACTGCCCTGAGGAAATCTAGCAGGCAAAAGAGGGAAAATAGCAAGTATTAGTTGTCTGAAATATTAACATCTTCAGGTTTTCTTGAGGCACTTCCCAAAAGATCCCAAAAGCAAAGAAGCAAAAGGAAAAGTTGGAGAAAAACATCACACACATCCCAAGCCGACTTTCTCCACAAACCCATGCAGCTCCAAACTTTAAAGTAAAGGCTCAAATTGTTGAGCATCCTGACTGAGCAAATATCCGACTTCGGTATCACGGGTTACGTACACAATTTCAGTAAGACGAAAGCATCTCCAAAATTACGGTTACTTTAATGTATTATCCAGATTTTCCCCGTTTCTCTCCCTTTCTCCCTTTTCCATTCACATTTTTCTTCCTACAAAATGCACATAGGTCTGTTCTTCCTTGTACCCCAGTCAGGCCTGGCTTTGAAATGCATTTCAATCTCTCAACACAGACTGCTTTCATTGCATTTAGAGTCCCACTAAGGCCCAGCTTTAAAAGCTACTGATTCTTTTTTTCTTTAGCCTTCCTCACAAAGGAAGGGTATTTTGTAAATTACCAGCTCGTTCAGATCAACAAAAGGTACTTTCATAGAAAGCCCCATTTGATTTTGCTCAAATTTGATTACAAGGATGGAGAAAAGGAAAGGAAGTCAAAAAGAAAAACCCCAGATGGCTTTTTCATTCATCTCAGTGAATGAGCTTTATCTGTGCCTTTTGAAACTGTAGCAGTGGAAAAGCATTTCTGTTGGCTTAAAAAACTTGACAAAAATTATTGGTTTGCCATTTCTCATGTAACAGCCATTGGGAACTGGATGAAAAGACTTTTTCATGGGATCGCCTGCTTGGATCAAAATAATGGAGATTAGGTATTTCATTATAAATTACAGTGGGAGATAGAGCAGGCTGTCATATTAATAGCAACCTGCTCATGGCCTTCAATGGTAGCTATTCTCCTAGACAAAGGACCAAGGGGGTTGTCTATTGAACTTGTACTTTAGGCCTGATCAATTTTCTATCATCAAGGCAAAAGGTGAGATGACTAACAAAGGAATTCACACATGAGTGACCTCATAAGCCTACAGATAAAACAGCTTAAAGAAGCAAAATACATCCTGAAATTATGGATGATAAACTATATAAAAAAGAAGAAGACAGAGTACGCGAGCGGGAAAGGAAAGAGCAATGGTCTATAATTCTCCTCTCTCTTCTTGGCCAAATGGACACATTAAAAGCTACTTGTTTTCAGCTGCAGATAATTGCAGCATTTGGTTTGCAGTGGTCGGCTTTAAATCCTTCAGCCCATTTTTTTTTCCCTCAGCACAGCTCCAGTCATTTCACTCACTATTAACAACGGCATTGTATTCAAGACAAAGCTTCTACCAAGAGTCACACTTGAAAATAAAAACTAAAAAGAATCACAAGCTACACGGGCTTCAAGATATTGCACAGTAGAATGTGCGTTCGTTATTTGCTTCAGGTTACCAGCCTCTCCCCTGCCTCTCCTGCACTTTCTTAGGATCTAAAGCATTTCAAAGACTAAGCTGTACCTGAGACTAAAAGACACAGAATCTTAACGAAGCATAATGAAACATGCGATTCAATGAAGATTCTTTCAGAAGAGAGTGACGATAAAATACTAATCCAAAGGACTGTGCAGGACAGGTGATTAATTTTCATCCAATCACAAGGAATAATTTAGATTCCAAATTGAAGTTGTCCAAATCACTGCAGAAACTGCTAAAATTTTCTTCTCTGTTACATCTCCATGGAATTTTCTTCAATCTTCCTTTAAAAAAATAATTGGGATTTCTGCCCTCTAGCCTCATTGTTCCTTGAATTCAGGATGATAATAGAAAATTTATGTTCCAGAGATAAAACCCAGGCTACCAAAGGTTGCTATTACCTGGAGATGCAGATACTGTGGAAGACTTTCTGCATACTACATAAAGCTAATGCAAAGTAAAAAAAAAAAAAAAAAAAAAAAAAAAAAAAAAATGTGAGCAGGATATAGTTTTACTGTGTTGCATTTTTTTAAAGCCAAAGAGTAGTATAAGATTATTAATGTAAAAGGACTTCCAACTGCCTAAAAGCTTGAGAAAATACCATAAATCTCACACATGACTGCAGTTGTCAAAATAAGGCTGTATCTGAAAGGCATTCTTGACAGGAGTAATGACCCCCAGGTCTTGGGCACAAGCAGTCTTAGTACACATTCACATATTTAGTAGTGATGACATAAGGAATCCAGTCATTTTTATGTAGTTCAATAAAACAGGATATAGTATAATCTGAGGTATATATACAAATGACTCTACGTTTGTATAAAATTGTACTTATTTTATTTTTTAGAAGAATCCTGGTTCCCTCAACTATTTTAGCTATTCAAAGAGACCCCAAATTCAAAGTTATTAAACAACATTGGTGGAAGCCAGTGTAAGGAAATCTCTTCCCATTATTAGTGTAAATGTGGATGGGTATTCATTTTCCAGAGAGTAAATGGACAGCATTCTTCAAAAGTTTGAAAGCAGGGCACCTGGATGGCTCAGGAGGTTAAGCATCAGACTCTTGATTTCGGCTCAGGTCATGATCCCAGGGTTGTGGGATTGAGCCCCATGTTGGCTCCATGCAGTTCTTAAGATTCTCTCTCCCTCTCCCCTTCTGCCCCTCTCCCCAGCTTGTGCTCTCCCTCTCTTCAAAAAAAAATTTGAAAGCCTTCATAACTCTTGACCCAGTTATTCCACCTCTAGGAATCTTCCCATTAGAAACTATCAAAAATGCAGATAAAGATTTTTTTTCCAGGAAGATACTTATACAGTGAGTCAGACAGTAACAGCATAGTGGGTAGGACTAAAAGCTCTAGAGAAAGAAGCTGAGTTCCAACTACAACCTGACCAATTTCCAGTTACAACCTTTTAACTTTGGTAATTAATCTCCCTATCTCAGTTTTTTCACCTGTCAAATGTGGATCTCAAAAGTGTGTTATGAGAATTAAATTAGTTAATATATAAAGAGCACTTAAAAAGTGAATACCACATAGTGAGTACTGAGTATTAGATATTATTATTGCTATTAATGCCCCAGATCTGGAAAATTGTTAACTAAATTGTGATAAATGCAATAGAATGCAATATGCCCATTACAGATCATGTTTCTTAATAACATACAAAAACACTCATACTAAGTAAAAATTCAGCATTCAAAAATCTCTATATTATGTAATATCAAATATATCTATATCATATTTATGTGCATTAAAAGTGGCAATAGTATTTATCCCTGAATAATGTAGAACTAGGAGGAGCCCCAAAGAACATGCAGCATTTATCTAACACAGGTAGGCTAGGCTATGGGGAAAGTCAGAATCTATACCAAAGTTCACCTTAGTGCTCAACCCTAAGATCTGGAAATGAGATGTGCTTCAACAATTGGGAAGTAAGCTTAAACTCTAAAATCCAAAAAAGTAAAATCTAAGCATAATAGATCCACAACCCGCCCCCCCCCCACCCCTGACAAAGAAGCTGTCATTATGGGGATTACCAAAGGCATCTGATGACAGGGAATCCATCAAAATGACTCAGGGATGAACTTGGGAAGATACACACATGCCAACATATATAGGACATGTGTAATACGAACAGCTTTGACTCACTTAGGGGCAAAGGACAAAGCCAAGGAATCATAAACATAAATAGTTTCAACAACAGGGCCAGAGTAGTGACCTAATCAATTGCAGCAGCAGCTAAACATTGAGACTGTAGGAAAGGACACTCAATGGGAATGTCTAGAAAAGGAAGTAAAGGCTAAAAAGTGGGCTTTAATAAAAATTGCTTTCCCTCCTCCTAGCCATAAGGAGCTAGAACCTGAAGACAGAAAGGGAGGTGTATGGAAGAGTAGAATCCCTCTCCTTTAGTCAGGTCTGAACAAGAGGACAGGGGAAGGATAGGGAAATGGGGAAGCCTAGTATTTATTTGAGCTGTGCTAGTCTTTAGTAACTAAAAGTGACTGGAAAATTACCAGAATCTCCCAAGATATTATTAAGAGTCAGGAATGTGACAGAGCATAGTTGAAGGTGAAAAAAATTCAGATTGCTCAGTACATGGCTTACATGTATATTATGCCTTTGTTGCAAGAAAAAGTGTCAAAGCGAAGGGTTAGGCTTTTCAAGAAACTTCAGTTAATAAGAAGTAATGTTTAAGAATATAAAAATGCCATACTATCCAACAATTCCACTTCTGGATATATACCCAAAAAGAACTGAAGGCAGGAACTCAGACAAATATTTGTCCACTCATGTTTAGAGCAACATTATTTACACTGGCCAAAAACTAGAAGCAACTCAAGTGTCCATAGATGAATAGATAAACAGGTTGTGGTATATTCAATGGAATGCTATTCAGCCTAAAAAGGAAATTCTGATACATGCTACAACATGGATGAATCTTGAAGATATTATGCTTAGTGAAATAAGCCAGACACAAAAGGACAAATATTGTATGATTCCACTTACATGAGGTACATAGAGTAGTCAAACTCACAGAGACAGAGAGTAAAATGGGCCAGAAGCTGGCGTAGAGGGAGAATTTGGAGTTATTGTGTCATGGGTACAGAGTGTCAGTTTTGCAAGATAGAATGCGTTCTAAAGATGGACGGTGGTGATAATTGCACAAAGTGAATGTACTTAAAGCCACTGAACTGTACACATTAAAATGGTAAATTTTATGTTATGAATATTTTACCACAATTAAAAAAATAATATGGGTAACTAAGAATATTAAAATGTTGCTTCCTAAACTCAACTCTTCTGTCTTATTATCATCTAATGGCAGGGAGAGGAGAGAGAAAAGTAAAGGAAGGGGAAGAGGAAGGGAGACAGAGTGAAAGAGAAACAGAGAGAGAGAGAAGGGAATGAGGGAAAGAGAAGGCCTGCTATGCATAGTCAGTTGTGCAATCTGTATACTTCCAGAAGCCACAGGGGGAAAAAGAGGGTAAAATCCAGCCAGAAGTTATGGTGACCAAATGGTATGTCCTGGGACTAGACTTCAACAGCTGGGAGAAAGGGTGCAATTTTGTAACTTATCCACCCAGAAAGAACATCTTTTATTAATCTGCAAAATGGCACTGTATGTGTTGACGCCTTGGAAGAGAGCCAGACTAGTATGTAGACAGATAATCATTTAGATTGAGTGGCAGAGTTGGCTATCTGCTCTTATTTTAAGTTTTATTTTTTATTTTTGAAAAATACCGTGCAAGTGGCAGAGGGGTAGAGAGAAAGGGAGAGAAAGAATCCCAAGCAGGCTTCACACTGTCAGTGCAGAGCCTGATGGAGCCCAACTCAGGGCTTGAACTCATGAACCATGAGATCATGACCTCAGCCAAAATCAAGAGTCAGATGGTTAACCAACTGAGCCCCGGTTTCATGCTCTTTATAAATGAATTGGCCACCAATTCCCCAGGATAACCTTCTGCCTGGCAGTTTCATCACAGTCCTCTTCACGTGCTCTTCCCTGCTATCAATACAACAGCATTACATTACACACCAAAGCATATGATAGGATATGAGTAAAATAATATGTAACATATAATTTGGCTTCTCTAAATGAGACAACATAAACTGACTCCAGGTCTAAAACACATTTTCTTCACTTTTCAGAACTATAGCAAACACTGTTCTTACTACCAGTTCTCTGTGGATGGTATTTAAAATTTACAATCCCAACCCTGACTTTCCGCCCAAATTAATGCCATACTTCAGGTAAAGCTACAGGACATTTTTAAACATATCCAAAATATCTCTCTGCCCCATCCCATCAAAAAACAGTTCCCCTTTCCTAACTTCTCTGATTCTGTTCACGTGCGACCCAAAGTGCCCAGACACACAACATTGGGAATATATTTGAATCCTTCCTTTCTTTTGTGCCTTACAGTCAATCATATGGGTCCATTTTCTCCTTGATACGTTATATCAGGACCTTCCAGGCCTTTCCTAAGGTCATATATAGTTCTGAATATGTAATCGTTTCTCAGTGCTCTTTAATTGATACTCTTGTCTTCTCTCTCTATGGCCACATTCAGGAAGAGCAGTAATTCCCTTGATTAACTCTCACTGTCTATCAACTTGCTCACTCATCTTTCTTGAAACTCTCCCTCTATGGCTTCTTGGACTCCAACCATTTACTTCCTTGATTCTCCAATCCCTTCCATTCCGTGTTCCTGACTCCACCAACTTCAAAGAGGGACTCTCCCTCATCCCCAAAAAACTCTTTGACTTAATCCTCTTCATACCACACATCCCTAGCCACCTCTCTCTCTTCAGGATCACCTATGATGTGTATGCTAATGACTCCCAGATGCACTCTCCAGCACTAATCCTAAAGCTAGCTCAAGTTCAAGTTGTCTTCCACAACTCTGCAGGGAATGAGGGATCAAGTGAGAGAGTGAGAGTGGGAGAGAAGGGGAGAGAGAAAGAAGGATATGGAAAAGAGAGAGAGAGAGGAGAGAGTGTGTGAGCCCAAACATGAATCCTTCCCTTTCCATAGTGGTAAAAAGCAACACTCAGTTTCTCCAACAACAAATGCCCATCCTTCCTGGTTCTTCTCTCTCAGCCTCTAATTAATTACCAAAACCTTTGAATTACATCTTACAAATTTCTCTATGGTTTCTCCCTGTCTTCCCAAGCACACTCCTATTACTTTAATTACAATTTGAAGCAGCTCTGACTTAAGCAACTATAGTAACCTTGGAACTAGGCTCCCTTCCTAATCCTCAAAATTCATCCTCTACCTCACCATTACAATACTGTTTTTAAAGGAAAATGTTTCTTTTAAAACTACCCATGTCACTACTCTGATTAAACCTTTTAATGGTACCCCATGCTATAGAGCCTTGCTAACTAAAATGCATCACCTGGAACATTGTTAGAAATGCAGAAAATTGGGGGGAAAAACAAAAAAAAAATAATAAAATAAATGCAGAAACCAAGACCCTTACTCCAGTCTACTGACTCAGAGCTACATCTAAACAAGATCTCCAGGTGATTCATATGTCCATTCACCTTTGAAAAGCACTGGTCTAAAGAAAAAAGTACTATTATAGCTTCACCCAGAGCCCTTCAAAAACTTCACAAACTGGTGCCCATCTATCTTCCCAATGTCAACTTCAGTCCCTTCCCCTCCACACCACCTTTCCTGTCACAGGGCCTCTGTATGAGCCATTCTTTGCCTTCCCTACTTCACCTGGCGATATCTGACTCATCTCTTAAGACTTAGCCAAAATGTCACATCTTCTTAAAATCTATCAAGATCAAAGTTTTATTTCAAGAGGATAAAAAAGAATAGGCAATGCTGGAATACAGTATCTGTACTAAACATAAGTATTTTTATGAAATATTTTTTTCAATTTTATGCATATAGATGCATATTGGTCATGATCTGTAGTGCATTTCTTACTACAGATAAAAAGCAAAAAATGCCTTCTCTAAGTTCAGAGGTTTTGTTGGAAGCGCCTCAGAGTTTTGCCATGTGTGCATACATCTTTATAAAATAGACTGGGTTTTATCAAAGTATATTTTTGTATGTCTGTTTCCCCATCAGACCATGGTTTCCTTCAGGGTGGGAGCTATGACTTTTCCATCTTTGAAAAATCCAAATCCTAGTACAATCAATGTTTATTGAATGAATGAGTGAATAACATCAGTGAAGAAATAAGTCCACTATTGTTGAAGAAAAGATCAGTAGTTTCTGGTGTTGAGGCAGGAAGTAACAGAGGGACAAAAGTCACACCTTTGGGAAGTGGTCAGGGACCAAGAAAAGGCTGTGAGCTTCAGCTAAACTGACTTCAATTTTGAATCCCTACTTTGTCCCTTATGACCCGTGTCACCTTGAACAACTTACCTAACTTCATAAAGTCTCAACTTTCTCCTCTGAAAAATGGTTATATTGTATATTCAATTTTCCAGGTGAGATAATGTTATATGAAGTGCTAACCACATTCTCTAGAACATAGTAAGTGCTCTGTAATTCTGTATTGGTATAAGAATTAAACATGATAATATCTACCATACATCTGTTACATTGTAGGCATTCATGAACAGTAATGATTGTAGATGGGCAATTTATTGGGATTTTTAATATGACAGAATAACCTACTGAAAATAATAAAATAATCTCATTTTACATAATAATTGTAAATAATTATAAATATTTGTATAAATTTATATAAATATTTATATGAAGAAAAAATAAAATAATTTCTTATTTTAACTTGGGAGTAAAAATGGGACTCCCAAACCCAACAGGAGAGTATCTTACTTTCTTTACTTCCTCTATAGCACATATAACTTTTAGCTATTATATAATCCTTACTTGTATATTATGTTTATTATTTAGCATTAGTTTCCTTAGCCAGAATATAGGCTATGAAGGCAGAAATACTGTCTGCTTTGGTTACTAAGCACCTAAAATAGTACCTGACAGAGAGTAGGAGTGTAAGCACTAAATAATTATTTGCTGAATAAATGAATTAACAACTAAGCCTTTATGCCCTTCAAACATAGACTCGCCTTGGTCTGAGGTGGAGTTAAGAGTCTTCTCTGGTGAAAAAGAAAAGAGCTATGTGGGACTGGCTACTGCCAAGCCCACCATACACAGGCCTTTCTTTTAAAAATCTTAAGCCTATAGATAATCATGCTAGACTATTTTCAGAAGGAAGACACAAAGGCTGTGGAATTCCATGCTGGAAGAAGAAAAGTGGCCTCATTCCCATAAGGTTAGATTCCCCAAACTGAGAGTAGAGACTGAGTTGTGGATTCTAAGAATGGCAATCATGAACCTAATGCACTTGAGGTGGCAGAACTTCAGAAGGTGTAGCCCCAGACTCTAGTAAAGGCAACGCTATCTGTCCAGCAGAGGACATCCAAAAATGCACTTGTGTTTCCTCTGAGGCTTATTAGCACAAGGAAAAAAGGCTTTCCTTTCAGAAAGGGAAAATTTTGCTTCACATTTATTTAAAATTTTTTATGTTTATTTATTTTTGAGAGCAAGAGTGAGAGAGAGCATGAGTGGGGAAGGAGCAGAGAGAGAGGGAGATACAGAATCTGAAGCAGGCTCCAGGCTCTGAGCTGTCAACACAGAGCCCTATGTGGGGCTCGAACTCATGAACCGTGAGATCATGACCTGAGCCGAAGTTGGACACTCAACCGACTGAGCCACCCGGGTGCCCCTACTTCACATTTAATTTAATGTCACACAGAGAAGATAGACAAAATGAAATGTCTTAAGAAAAGAGGCCCAAATTATTTAAACTAGGAACCAGTGAAAGAAGTAGAGATATTTAACCTGCACTAGAGGAACCCCTTGAGGATTCTACAGAAGATGCAGACACCAGACATGGACATGGACTGTGATACAAGTGTGGAGGCAGACATGGAGGTAGCTGTGGATGTAGATGTGGGCCCAGATGCAGATGCATCTTCTCTCATGGAGAAGGGCAATGGATTTGGCCTACATAGTTCCTTGGGTCAAACTGAAATGAATGAACAAAAGCTACAGAGAAAAATTTCATATCAACATTTTAAAGTTTCTAATATTAACATGGTCCAGAAATGGAATGAAATCATTTAGGGGTTGATCCCTAACACTTGTAGTGTTCAGACAGAAACTGAACTACTGTTTGGGTTGAAGGTTAAAGAGAACACAAGTATTGTTTCAGTTTATCTAGATGTGTGTCAAAAAATGCAAAGGGCCTACCTGCAAAAAAAGTTAGCCTGCCACAATTTCATGAATGGTTGTTAAATAAGAAATGCCCTTTTTAGTTTTTTCTCTGTGGTAAGGATCTCACTGGTGTCTTCTATTCTTTTCTCAAGCCCAATGAGTATCCTTGTGACTGTGGCTTTAAATTCCCCATCAGGCACGTTACTTATATCTATTTCGCTTAGATCTCTGGCTGTATAGAAGTGCTGAATCACTATGTTGTACACCTGAAACTTGTATTACACTGTAAATTAACTGGAATTTAAATAAAAACTAAAAAAAAAAATCCTACTAAGATGGAGTTTCCTTAAAAAATTAAAAATAGAAATCCACATGATCCAGTAATTCCACTATTAAGTATTAACCCAAAGAAAACAAAAACCCTAATTGGAAAATATATATGCACCCTTGTGTTCATTGCAGCATTATTTACAATAGCCAAGATACAGAAGCAACTTAAGGGTCCAATGGATAGATTAATAGATAGAGATGTGGAATGGAATTTACTCACCCATAAAAAGGAATGAGATCTCACCATTTGCAACAACATGGATGCACCTAGAGGGTATTATGCTAAGCAAAATAAGTCAGACAGAGAAAGAAAAATACCATATGATTTCACTTATATGTGTAATCTAAAAAAGCAAAACAAATAAACAAACAAACCAATGAACCAAAACAGAAGCAAGACTCATTAAATACAGAGAACAAACTGGTGGTTGCCTGAGGGGAGGAGAAGGGAGGGTGAGTGAAACAGGTGAAGGGGATTAAGAGGTACAAACTTCCAGTTATAAAATAAAAGTCATGTGATTTCGGCTCAGGTCATGATCCCAGGGTTGTAGATGGAGCCCTGAGACAGGCTCCACACTCAGTGTGGAGCCTAAGATTCTGCTTAAGATGCTCTCTCTCCTTCTGCCCATCTCTCCTGCTTGCACATGCTCACTGTCTCTCTAAAGTAAAAATAAATAAATGAATAAAAATAAAAGTCACAGGGATGGGGGTGGCTGGGTGGCTCAATCAGTTAAGTGATCAATTCTTAGTTTTGGTGCAGGTCATGATCTCATGTTTCATCTGTTTGAGCTCTGTGTCAGGCTCTGTGCTGACAGCATGGAGCCTGCTTGGGATTCTCTCTCACCCTCTCTCTCTGCCCCTCCCCCACTCTTATGCACACATGCTCTCTCTCTCTCTCTCTCAACATACATAAATACACATTTTTTAGAAAATCATATGGATGATGGGGTGCCTGGATGGTTCAGTTGGTTAAGCATCTGACTCGGTTTCAGCTCAGGTCATGATCTCATGGGTTCGTAAGTTCAAGCCCTGTGCTGTCAGCACAGAGCCTGCTTGCAATTCTCTCTCTCCCTCTGTCTCTGCCCCTCACCTCCCTCAAAATAAATAAATACAACTTTTAAAAAAATCAAAGGGATAAAAAATAGAGCATAGGGAATATAGTCAATAAGATTGTAATAACATTGTATGGTGACAAATGGTTAACTACACTTACCATGGTGAACACAGTGTAATGTGTTGAATTGTCAAATTACTATGCTGTACACCTGAAACCACTATAACATTGTATGTCAACTATACTTCAATTTAAAAAAGTTTATGTAAAAACATAAGTGCCTACTAATGATAATAACAGAACAATAAGCAAGCTTATAGATCCTCTGCAGTTCTGCTCAACTTCATCCTTAAGCAATCTTATTTAATGTTGTGTGCCTTGAACACATTTAAATGTTGACTAAGATGTTAGAAAAATATAAAGCTCCATTACTGGTACTCCATTAATAACAAATTGACTTTCAATATTTGTATTATATATGTTTAAAAAAATCTTGTCAAGGAAATAATATAAATAAAATTGAAATGGATGTGCTCTATCCACCAGAGAATAAAAACTTCAACAACTGCAGAAACATTAAATTGTAAACACTTGCCATGCTAATTAAAATCACCTTATCAACCATTAAAGTAGGTCCTATAGGATCTCTACTTGGTAGCATTTTCTTAGTCTAGTTTGGGATGCTTTGTGGATTTCAAAGTAATAAAACTGATTTCCTTGAAAATGTTACATAACTCAAACCATTTAAGTTAATTTTGCAATCAGTCTGATTTAACAAACTGTCCCAATCAAAATTCAAAACACTTCTATTTACATTAATGGCTATTAGTGATACCAATCAAGGCAGAATTATTTAAGCAATGAAACAACTTTGATATCAGAGCAAAATCAAATACATTTGGAAACACAGATAGCTATATGCTATTATAGCTGTATATACTAATCCTACCTGCATACATCTTAGAGAAAGAGTATTTACTAACAAGATTCAGGAGTTGTCAGTGCGTGCATGATCTAGCATCTGCCCATCCCTACAAAACAATCTCCCAAAGCTCTTTCTCTTGCCCGCTTGCCTCTTGACATCTTGGTAATTTTTGTTTTCTTATAATACATAAATTTATGCTAAAGCCTCCGCCTAGAATGTTCTTCCTGCAGCTCTTCTTATGTCAAACTCATTCTTATCCTACCAATTTCTTTGTATGTCCACTTCTCAGAAAACCTTTCCTGGATACCTCAGCACCCATCCTGCCCCATGTAACCTTGATGTTCTCCATCTCCCTCTCAGAATCTTTTTTTTTAATGTTTATTTATTTTTGAGAGAGGGAGACAGAGGGCAAGCAGGGGAGGGGCAGAGAGAGAGGGAGACACAGAATCCGAAACATGCTCCAGCCTCTGAGCTGTCAGCACACAGCCCAACACGGGGCTCAAACTCACGAGCCATAAGATCATGACCTGAGCCAATGTCGGATGCTTAACCAACTGAACCACCCAGGCACCCCAACCCTCTCAGAATCTTGTTTGTGGCCTTCATGGTGCCTGTCTCAACTTACAATTTACTATAGCTTTTTTTTTTTTTTATTCTGTCTTCACTAGATTATAAACTCCATGGGGAAGGAACCATGTCTGTCTCATTCACTGCTATGCCCCCAAAACTCAACGCAGGGCTGAGCACTCAGTAGAAATTCAGTATATATACACTGAATGAATGAATAAGTGAAGGAACATAACAAAACTATAGTCATTCCTCCATTTCAATGGTGGTTGAAAAATTAATGTGTGTGTGCGCACACACACATGGAAATCGTATCTGAACCTCTGTACTACAAAATGATGCTGAGAAAGTAAAATATTATTTAAATTAATTCAACCAAATTATTGGTTCTGGCAGACAATATAACTCATAAAAATGGGACACACCTCAAACTGAAAGCATTTTATTAGTTCTTCCTGGTCAAGTATAAATAGAAACACAAGTCCTATGTAGGGTTTGCCACTTATAGTCTGGGAGTCAGGTTAAAGAGATGGCAAGGCCAAGAGATGGCGAGTGCCCCTACTCTGAGAGAGACACACATGAGATGGCAGTCCTCACACTAAATGCTGATGATGATCTTGACGATGATGATAATGACGATGATGACAACGATGATAAGAGCAGTGTTTGTCAAGCACTTGCTATGTGCCAGACACTGTTCTAAGTGCTTGGCACATACTAACTCCTTTAGCTCTTACAACAACCTTACAGCTATCCCCACGTCACAGATGAGAATTTCCAAGGCTTCGTCAATTAGAGCAAGCAGTTGAAATTACAAAGATCACAAACTTAAGAGGAGTAAGAGCTGAGATTTAATCCTAGGCACTTTGATACTAGATGCCCACATTTATTTCTATTAAAGAAAAAGCCAAAATATTCTGTTTGAATATACCTCTAGACCAAGCACTCATGGTCATGTAACCAAAACTTAAACTGCCCTGACTTGCCTGAAATGCTGACTCTGGCCTGAAACAAACCTTAAGCTTTCTTCATGTCCTTACAGCACGACCTTTCAGCTTCCTACAGTCAGCTATAAACAAGTTCATTATGCAATGAAAAACAGTATGTTTTTAGTAACCAATCACAAGAGAAAACAATGTACTTACTCATTGTACTCATTGCAGTAACTACCAAAAGCCCAGCTCCAACCATTTTCTGTTAGCAATAAGCTTCTCGCTCAATAAAATGTTCATATCAAGTAAAGCTCTCTGAATTTTCTTTTGACGTTTCTAAGTACATAAAAATATTTTAAGATATCCCAAGAAGAAAGTGCACCTTATACGGTAATAAGCATAAAATGATGAAACAGGACCTACCAGGACTTTGCAGCCAGGGGGATGCTCATGCTTCTCATTGGGGAAATCCGCACTGGTTTAGCCCCAGTAACAGTTTATTTTTTTACCAAAAGGATAAGCGTAACACTTTCCTCAGTATCTCAGAAGGAGAGACAACACAGAAATAGACCAAAATAAAATGTCAGATAGCCAGAACAAAGAGTACCTGGATAAGAGAAAGGGGAAGGAGAGAAAGAAGGAAAAGACATGCACTGCCATGTGAGTCAACAAACAGAGCAGACGGCTGACATTTTGCAAAACATCTTTAGGGAAAACTAAAGCCACCTTGGTAATACTATTTATAAAGTTTTGAATTCAGAGGAATTTGAGATAAATAGGAAGTACCAGGAAATAGTATTCTATTAGTTTTCTGTGGCTACTGTCACAAATTACCACAAATTTGGTGGCTCAAAACAACAGAAATTTATTCCTGCAGTTCTGGAGGCCAGAAATATAAAATCAGTATCCCTGGACCCAAAACAAGTTGTTGGCGTAGCTGCATTCCCTCCAGAAATTCCAGCAGGATCTTGTGGCTGCCAGCATTTCTTGACTTGTGGCCACATCACTCTGATCGTCTAAGGCCAGAATGGTGAATTCTTGCTCTGTGTATATAAAACTTCTTCTGCCTCCCTTCTATAAGGATTGTTTTTCCTAATACTTTAAATTATGCTGGAAATTAAAGTCAGCACAATTACTGTAGTTTAATGCATAAAAGTTTTTTCTTAAATCAATGCTATTAATTATATCTAATTTTATTCCATAATCTGTGTTCAATCAATCTTGAAAAAAAAATCTTTGCTGTCTTTATGGAATTGTAGGTTGAAGTGCCTCTAACATACTTATGCAGGAGAAGAAAGAGAGGGCTTTTCTTTTCTACTTTATTAGAATCCCAGGAAAAATCCTCTCATAGGCCCACATAAGCAAGAATGACAGCTTGCTCTGATTGGAACAGGGAAGAAGAATCTTCAATCTACTGCCAAAAGAAGAAAGGAACGTGTGCTGGACAGATAAAAACCACAAAAGTCCACTGTACTCTATGCCAGACTACACACACCTATTATAATACAACCATCCCACACGTAAACATACATACACACAGAAAACATACGTACTCACTCCTCCCACAGAGCAACAGTCCAAAGCTGTGTCCTGTTTCTGCATGTAGCCAGAAGTACAAAATCTGAAGGTAATATAGACTTTCCTTCTTTGGATCCAGGCATATCTCTTCTTGACCTTGTACTATCTTTAGCTCAGTGTCTAGCCCAGTGGTTAAAAGCATAGGACCAATCAGACTGCCTCAGCTGAAATCACGGCTCTACCTCTTAGCGGTGTGTGGTATGGGACAAGTAACCCTACTTCTCTGTGTCTTAGTCTACTAATTTATAAAATGGGGATACTGATAGTATCTACTTCATAGAGTTGTTTTAAGCATTTAATCAGAGAAAACACATGAAACACAAAAGGCAAGCACTCAATAAGTGTTAGGTGCTGTAGTTATCATTTTAGATGCTACAGATACAACATTAAACAAAACAGCAACTCCATGGAAGTCCTTACGGAACTCCAATTCTAGCAGGGGAAATAGAAAACTTAGACAATTCAGCAAACAAAAAAATAAGACCCTGTTAATAACTTCTGATTTAGCTTTTCAAACTTAGAATGAAGTCTTTATCTCTTTTTTCACTGGCCAATATCTGGCTATTGTTGAACATTTAAAATGCGGTGAATCTCTTTACGGTGACGTGAAAGTTGTACAAAATAAATCAAGTAAAAAGAGGAAGCAGACTAGTATACGCTGTATGGCAAAAGCCCTGCTTATAGTAAATACACATACACGTTACACATACCTTTGTTTCTGCATTAAAATGGCAGAAAGGATACACAAACTGCTAATAATTGCTGGTAAGTTAGAGAATTGGGAAAGACGTTTCTTTACTTTACTAAGTAAACATGTTAATACTATTTTAATGAAAAAATGTTTATAAACTTTTAATTTAAAAGATTCTAATGGCTGGAATTGATAAAAACAATCTAAATCTATTTAATCGCGCATACTATTATGGTCCTTTCTAAGAATTAACCTTGGTTGTTGTATGTATGTATGTATGTATGTATGTTAAAACAAAATCTTCAAAGTTTACTGAGCGTGCTTCCCTCCTAAACTCAGATATCTCTTCTTCAATAATGGTAACATACTGTCCTTCATTTAAAAGACAATTGTTCGAGGTGCCTGGGTGGCTCAGTCCGGTTAAGTGTCCAACTTCGGCTCAGGTCATAGTCTCCCCGAGTCAGGCTCTGTGCTGACAGCTCAGAGCCTGAAGCCTGCTCTGGATTCTGTGTGTCCCTCTCTCTCTGCCCCTCCCCCACTTGCAGTCTGTTTCTCTCTCTCAAAAATAAATAAACATTAAAAACAGTTTCTTAAAGACAATTGTTCAACATGATACATCACATCAATAAGAGAAACGATTTGAAAAACAAGATTATTTCAGTAGATGCAGAAAAAGCATTTGACAAAGTACAACATCTATTCATGATTTAAAAAAAAAAAACCTCAACAACGTAGGTTTAAAAGGAACATACCTCAACATCATAAAGGCCATATACGAAAAACCCACAGTGAACATCATGGTCAATGGTACACCACTGAAAGCATTTCCCCTAAGATCAGGAACAACACAAGGATGTTTATTCTCACCACTTTTATTCAAAATAATTCTGGAAGTCCTAGCCACAGTAATCAGAACAAAAAAAGAAATAATTGGTAAGATGTAAAACTTTCATTATTTGCAGATGACATGATACTATATATAGCAAATCCTAAAGACTCTACCAAAACACTACTAGAAATGATAAATGAATTCAGTAAGGACATAGGATACAAAATCAATATACAGAAATCTGTTGCATTTCTATACACTAACAGTGAAGCAGCAGAAAGGGAAAGTATGAAAACAATCCCATTTACAATCAAACCAAAAACAATAAAATACTTAGGAATAAACTTAACCTAGCAGATGGAACACGTCTACTCTGAAAACTATAAAACATTGATGAAAGAAATTGAAGATGACACAAATAAAGGGAAAGGTATTCCATGCTCATAAACTGGAAAAATAAATATTGTTAAAATGTCTATACTACCCAAAGTAATCTACAGACTTAATGCAATCCTTATCAAAATGTCAATACAAGTTTCACAGAACCAGAACAAATAATATTAACTTAGTATGGAAACACAAAAGACCCCAAATAGCCAAAACAGTCCCGAAAAAAAAGGACAAAACTGGAGGGATCACAATCACAGATTTCAAGATGTACTACAAAGCTCTAGTAATCAAAACAGTATGGTACTGTGATCAATGGAACCGAATAGAAAGCCCAGAAATAAACAAACACTTATATGGTCAATTAATCTTTGACAAAGGAAACAAGAATATGCAATGGGAAAAAGACGGTCTCTTCAACAAATGGTGTTGGAGAAACTGGACGGATACATGCAAAAGAATGAAACTGGACCACTTTCTCACACCATACACAAAAATAAACTCAAAATGGATCAACGATCTAAAGGTCAAACCTGAAACCATAAAAATTCTAGAAGACAGCAGAGGCAGTAATTTCTCTGACATTGACAATGATAAGATTTTGCTAGATATGTCTCCAGAGGCAAGGGAAACAAAAACAAAACAAAACAAGCAAAACAAAAAAACTACTGGGACTACATCAAAATAAAAACTTCTGCACAATGAACAATCAACAAAACTAAAAGACAACCTACTGAATGGGAGAAGATATTTGCAAAGGACATATCCCATAACGGGTTGGCATCCAAAATATAAAGAATTTCTAAAACTCAATAGCAAAAAAAAAAAAAAATGCAATTAAAAAATGGGCAGAAGACATGAACAGACATTGTTCCCAAGAAGATATCCAGATGGCCAACAGATACATGAAAAGATGCTCAAAATCACTCATTATCAGGGAAATGTAAATCAAAACCACAATGAAATATCACCTCACACCTGCGGGAATGGATAAAGTTAAAACCACAGGGGTGCCAGTGTGGTTGTCGGTTAAGTGTCTGACTCTGGATTTTGGCTCAGGTCAATGTCTCATGCTTTGTGAGTTTGAGCCCCATATTGAGCTCTGCGTTGGCAGAGCAAAGACTGCTTGGGATTCTCTCTCTCTGCCTCGATCCCTGCCTCTCCCCTGCTCATTCCTCCCTCAAAATAAATAAATATTTTTTAAATAAAATAAAAAACACAAGAAACAACAAGTGCTGGAGAGCGTGCGGAGAAAAAGAAATACTCATGCACTGTTGGTGGGAATGCAAACTGGGGCAGCCACTGTGGGAGAGAGTAGGGAAGTTCGTCAAAAAATTAAAAACAGAATTACCTCATGATTCAGGCAATCCACTACTGGGTATTTACCCAAAGAATATGAAAGCATTAATTTGAAAAGATACATGCACCCCTATGTTTACTGTAGCATTATTGACAATAGCCAAATTATGCAAGCAGCCCAAGTATACATCAAGAGATGAGTGGATAAAGATGTGGTATATTTGTACAATGGAATATTACTCAGCCATTTATCTTGTCATTGTAAACAACATGAACAGATCAAGATGATATAATGCTAAGTGAAATAAGCCAGTCAGAGAAAGACAAATACCATGTGATTTCACTCTTAAAATCCTATGTGGAATTTAAGAAACAAAACAAATGAACAAGGGGGGAAAAAGATAAACCAAAAAACAGACTACAGAGAACAAACTATGGTTACCAGAGGGAAGATGGATGGGGGATGGATAAAATAGGTAAAGGGATTAATAGTACATTTATCGAGATGAGCACTGAGTAATGCATAGAATTGTTCAATCACTGTATTATACACCATTATACACCTGAAACTAATATAATACTGTATGTTAACTACACTGGAAATAAAATTTTTAAAAAATTATTTATACAAGCCAACAACTGGCTCTTTGGTATCCACCCAAATGAATATGGGAACTCCCTGTACTTTTTCTCCAATTTCATGTAAAACTAAAAATGCTCCAAAAACAGTCTACTTTTAAAAATTACTTTAGGTGGAGTTTTTTTTTTTTTTTTTTAGGTTTTATACATAGAGAATCACGTCTGCAAATAGTGAAAGTTTGCACATATTTCTTGCTGATTTGGATGCCTTTTATTTATTTTGTTGTTGTTATCTGGTATGTTAAGTAACAATGGTGAGAGTGAACATCCCTGTCTTGCTACTGACCTTAGAGGAAAAGCTCTCAGTTTTTAAACACTGAAGATGATATAAGCTGTGGGTTTTTCATATATAGCCTTTATGACAATGAAGAAGGTTCCCTCTATCCCTACCTTGTTGAAAGTTTTTATCAAGAATGGATGCTGGACTTTGTCAAATGCTTTTTCTGCATCTATTTAGAGGCCCATATGGTTCTTTCCCTTTCTCTTATTAATGGGTGTATCACTTTGATTGATTTGTGAATATTGAACCACCCCTATGGCCCAGGAATAAATCCCACTTGATCATGGTGAATAATTCTTTTAATGTACTGTTGGATTCAATTTGCTAGTATCTTGTTGAGAATTTTGGCATCCATGTTCATTAGGGATATTGGTCTGTAATTCTCCTTTTTAGTGGGGTCTTTGTCAGTTTTGGAACCAATGTAATGCTGGCCACGTAAAATGAATTTGGAAGTTTTCCTTCTGTTTCTAATTTTTGGAACAGTTTGAAAAGAATATGCATTAACTCTCCTTTGAAAAAATGCCAGAAGTGATACAAGAATTCAGTAAAATCCAGGATACAAAATCAATACACAGAAATCTATTGCATTTCTATACACCAATAATGAAGCAGAAAAAAGAGAAATCAAGAAATCAATCCCATTTACAATTGCACCAAAAACCATAAGATACTTAGGAATAAACCTAACCAAAAAGATAAAAGATCTGTACCTGAAAACTATAGAACGCTTATGAAAGAAATTGAAAAGGACATAAAGAGGAGGGGCCAAGATGGCTGAACAGCATGGAAGCGTTTTTTTTTTTTGCATCTCTCGTCCCTGAAATACAGCCAGATCAACACTAAACCAAGCTGCACACCTAGAAAACTGGTTTCAGGATTAACACAAAAATCTGCACAACCTGAACCACAGAACTCAGCAGGTACACAGCATGGAAAGGTGAATTGGGAGAGATAGAAGCCGAGGAGGGCAGGGAGCTATTTTTGCTTGTGAAGAGAGGACAGAGATGTGGGGTGGGGGGGGAGTATGGTAGAGCATCCCCCCTGCGTGAAAGCAGCTGGAGAGAAAAGAAAGTGTATGCAAGGAACTGAACAAAAAAAGGGAGAAAGGAGAAAGGAGAGGGTTTAAATTTCATTAAGATTCTATAAACAGGGGGAGTGCAGAGTCTGAAACTCTGTAGCACGATACCTGGCGGTGTTCTGGTGGGAAGGGCGAATCCCCAGGAGCAGAGAGTGAGGCTGAGGGGTCCTCGGGCCACCCCAGGAGAGGCAGTTCTCCTGCTGGGAGGACATTTGGTAGAGGTTGTGCGGCCATCCCACAGGCAAAGGTCCACATGTGTGGAGAACAACCACATTTGCTGGTGTTGGACCAAGGAGGATAAGGCATAAGCCTGGCGCCAGATGTGTGTTGTGACTTACCATAATCCCTACAGATCGCGTGAACTTTTTCTGAGGTGGGCTAGCACCCAGCCGCAGTATCTGGGCAACAGCAGCAGCACGGTCCCACGAATGTTCCTGGTGGTGGGCGGGCACCCAGCCATTACTCAGTGAGACCCTCCCTCAGAAGGTCTGAGCAGGTCAAAGATGCAGTCCCTCAGAAGCGAGGGATTGGGAAACACAGACACATCTGAGACAAAACACAGGAGGCAGGTGCCGCATGGCAACCTGATGGCTTGGTCACAGACAGTGTAAAACCGGGGAGAGGACGGAAGCCGGAGACAAAGAAGGGGTACGTGACTACTGGTCTGGGAGAACAGAGTTCAGACATTAGAGACTGGGTAGCTGGGTGACGCCATTTTCACCCCTCCCACTCATGAGCATACACACCTACAGGTATCACAACAATATACCCCAGTAAGTTAAGCAATGCCATCTAGTGGAGAATGGAGCCATTACATTAAGCCCCACCCAACTGGGCCAACCTTGCTCTTTTGCACTGCTGGTGGGAAAGCAAACTGGTGCAGCCACTCTGGAAAACAGTATGAAGGTTCCTCAAAAAATTAAAAATAGAACTACCTTATGCCTCAGCAATTGCACTACTAGGTATTTATACAAAGGATACAGGTGTGCTGTTTCGAAGGGGCACATGCACACCAATTTTTATAGCAACACTATCAACAATAGCCAAAGAATGGAAAGAGCCCAAATGTCCGTCGATGGATGAATGGATAAAGAGGATGTGGTATACACACACACACACACACACACACACACACACACACACACAATGGAGTATTACTCAGCAATCAAAAAGAATGAAATCTTGACATCTGAAACTACGTGGATGGAACTAGAGGGTACTATGCGAAGTGAAATTTGTCAGAGAAATACAAATATCATATGACTTCACTCATATGAGGACTTGAAGATAAAAAACAGATGAACATAAGGGAAGGGAAGCAAAAATACTATAAAAACAGTGAGGGGGACAAAACATAAGAGACCCCTTAATATGGAGAACAAACAGAGGGTTGCTGGAGGGATTGTGGGAGGGAGGATGGGCTAAATGGGTAAGGGGCATTAAGGAATCTACTCCTGAAATCATTGTTGCACTATATGCTAACTAACTTGGATGTAAATTAAAAAATAAACTATTTTTTAAAAAGAAAAAAGGACATAAAGAAATGGAAAGATATCCATGCTCATGGATTAGAAGAATAAATATTGTTAAAAGGTCTATACCACTCAAAGCAATCTACACATTTAATACAATCCCTATCAAGATACCACCAGTATTTTTCACAGAGCTAGAACAAACAATCCTAAAATTTGTATGGAACCACAAAAGACTTCAAATAGCCAAAGCAATCTTCTTTTTTAAATTTTATTTAAATCCATGTTAGTTAACATATAGTGTAATAATGGTTTCAGGACTAGAATTCAGTGATTCGTCACTTACATATAATATCCCAGTACTCATCCTAGGTATGCAGGATGGTTCAGTGCTGATCTGGCTGCATTTCATGTAGGTGAGACAGAAAAAAGACTTCCATGCTGTTCTGCCATCTTGGCTCCTCCCTGATCCAGTGCTCATCCTAACAAGTGCCCTTCTTAATGCCCACCATCCATTTAGCCCACTCCCCCATCCAACAACCCTCCAGCAATGCTGTTTGTTTTCTGTATTCAAGAGTCTCTTATGTTTCGCCTCCCTTTCTTTTTTTATCTTATTTTTCCTTCCTTTCCCTTATGTTCATCTGTTTTGCTTCTTAAATTTCACATATGAGTGAAATCATATGATATTTATCTTACTCTGACTTATTTCACTTAGCATAATACATTCTAGATCCATTCACATTGTTGCAAATGGCAAGATTTCATTCTTTTTGATCGCCAAGTAATATTCCACTGTGTATATATAAACCACATCTTCTTTATCCATTTGTCAGTTGATGGATATTTGGGCTCTTTCCATAAAATGGCTGTTGTTGATAGTGCTGCTATAAACATTGGAGTGCATGTGCTCCTTTGAATCAGCATTTTTGTATCCTTTGGATAAATACCTAGTAGTCCAAGCAATCTTGAAAATGAAAAGCAAAGCTGGAGGCATCACGATTCTGGACTTCAAGCTATATTATAAAGCTGTAATCATCAAGACAGTATGGTACTGGCACAAAAACAGACACATAGATCAATGGAACAGACTAGAAAACCCAGAAATTGAGCTATATGGTCAACTAAACTGCAACAAAGCATAAGGAATATCCAATGAAAAAAAGACAATCTCTTCAACAAATGGTGTGGGGAAAACTGAATAGCAACATGCAGAAGAATGAATGTGGACCACTTTCTTACACCATATACAAAAATAAATTCAAAATGGTTGAAAGATCTAAATGTGAGACAGGAAACCATCAAAACCCTACAGAAGAAGACAGGCAGCAAACTCTTGGGCCTCGGCCACAGCAACTTCTTACTAGACATCTCTCTGGAGGTAAGGGAAACAAAATGAAACATGAACAATTAGGACTTCATCAAGATAAAAACTTCTTTACAGCAAAGGAAGCAATCAACAAAATTAAAAGGCAATCAATGGAGCGGGAGAAGATATTTGCAAATGACATATCAGATAAAGGATTAGTATCCAAAATCTGTAAAGAACTTATCAAACTCAACACCCAAAAAACAAACAATCCAGTGAAGAAATAGAAGACATGAACAGACATTTTTTCCAAAGAATACATACAAATGGTCAATAGACACATGAAAAGATGCTCAACATCATTCTATCAGGGAAATACAAATCAAAACTACAATGAGATATCACCTCACACCTGTCAGAATGGCTAAAATTAATAACACAGAAAACAACAAATGTTGGCAAGGATGTGGAGAAAGGTAAACCCTGTTACACTATTGGTGCGAATGCAAACTAGTGCAGCCTCTCTAGAAAACAGTATGGAGGTTCCTCAAAAAGTAAAAGATAGAACTACCCTATGATGCAGCAATTGCAGTATTAGGCATTTGCCTAAAGGATCCAAAAATTCTGATTTGAAGGGGCACACGCACCCCAATGTTTATAGCAGCATTATCAACAATAGCCCAATTATGGAAAGAGTCCAGTGTCCGTCAACTGATGAATGGATAAAGAAAATCTGGTGTATATATACAATGGAATATCAGTCAGCCATCAAAAAGAATGAAATCTTGTCATTTCCAACTACATGGATGGAGCTAGAGTGTATTATACTAAGTGAAATAACTCAGAGAAAGACAAATATCATATGATTTCACTCATATGTGGAATTCAAGAAACAAAACAAATGAACATAGGGAAAGGAAGAAAAAGAAAAAAAGAGAGGGAGCAAACCATAAGAGTCTAATAATTATAGAGAACAAACTGAGGGTTGATGGAGGGAGGTGGGTGAGGGATGAGCTAAACGGATGATGGGTATTAAGGAGGGCACTTATTATGAGCACTAGGTGTTGTATGTAAGTGATGAATCACTAAATTCTACTCCTGAAATCAATATTACACTATATGTTAACAGATTAGAATGTACGTAAAAGCTTAAAAAAACATTTTAGGTATGTTTCCAATACAGATAATGGTGAATTTGTGTCCCATCTTTCCCAAGTCCACAATCACTCTCCTTCCTTGCCTGCACTATGCACACACAACCAACATATCAAGACTTATCATCAAAAGGGGGGTTTTAAAGACAACTGCACAAGAATATGAGTATGTTCTTTCCCAGGGACAGACTGAAACTAAACAGCAAATAAAATAATAATGATAAATGTGCATTTTTTTTATGGTTTCTGCCCATTTATTCTGACTTGTTTTTATTTTCAGAGAGCAAAATTGTAACTCCTTCTTTTCTCTGTAACACACCCGCACCCAGTTTGCAGATCACATACACAATGCATTTCTTAATATTGATACCTCCCTTCATACCACAAACATATGGAATTTCAGTGTTATTTTTAGACCTAAGAAATTCCAGGAACTTGAAGAAGCTGCTCCTCTATGTTTCAAGTCCTTAGCAATGTTTAAATGCAATATTGGGCATAATTTACATATCATAAAATTGTGTCAATTCAATGATTTTTAATAAATTTACAGAATTATGCAGCCATCACTACAAATATTTTCATCACCCCAAAGGGTTCCCTTATGCTCTCTCTTCCACCCTCACCTCCACACAACCACTGATTTGCTTTGTTTCTATACTTTAGCCTTTCCTAAAATGTTCATATAAATAAAATTATACATCACATGGTCTTTTGTGCCTAGCTTCTATCACTTAACACGATTTTCTTCAGATCCACTCATGTTGCAGCATATAGCAGTACTTCATTGCCTTTTATGCCTAAATAATATTCCATTGTGTAAATATACCACATTGTATTTATCCATTCGTCAGTTGATGGATTGTTCCAATGTTTGACTATTGTAAGTAATGCTGCTACAAAAATTTCGTGTACACATCTTTATGTGGACATATGTTTTCACATCTCTTGAGTAGATTCCATGAAATGAAATTGTTTGAGCTATATGGTAAACTTCTGTTTAACTTTTTAAGAAAGTACCAGACTCTTTTACAAAGTAGCTGTACAAATTCACATTCCTATCAGTTTCTTCACATCCTTGTTGACACTTCTTACTGTGGGGTTTTTTAATAGCCATTCTAGCCAGTGTAAAGAAATATCCCATTTTGGTTTCAGTTTGCATTTTCCTAATGGCTAATGATGTTGAGTACCTTTTTCATGTTTATTAAACACTTGTGTATCTTCTTTAGTGATTTATTCAAACATTTTGTTTTAATTGAGTTGCTGTATTTTATGATTTAGTTTTAAGATTTCTTTGTATATTCTGGATACAAATCCAGATAAGATACATGGTTTGAAAATATTTCTCCATTTTGTAGTTCATCTTTTCATTTTCTTACTGTCTCCTGAAGTGCAAAAGTTTTTCATGTTAGTAAAGTCTATCAGTTTATTGTTTTATTGGTCACTATTTTGGTATTGTATTTAAGCTATTTTCTTCACCAAAATTCACAAATATTTTCCCTTAGAAGTTTTATAATTTTAGCTTTTACATTTAGAACCAAATCCTTTTAAAATTAATTTTTGTGCATATGGATATACAATTTTCCTACTAACATTTGTTTAAAAGTCCTCTCCCCCATTGAATTGCCTTGGTACCTTTTTCCAAAATCAACTAACCATAAATATAAGGGTTTGGTTTTTGACTCTCAATCCTGTCCCTTTGAGGTATATGTCTACACTTATGCCAATGCCACATTGTCTTGATTATTGTAGCATTATAGCAAATTTTGACAGCAAGAAATTTAAGTCCTACATTTACTTTGTTCAGTTTCAAAATTATTGTGGCTATTTGACATCTTTTGCATTTACATATAAATTTTAAGATTAGCATGTCAAATTTCTGCAAAAAAAATGCTTTTTGGGATTTTGAATCTACAGATTAATTTAAAGAGAAATACCATAGCCACTTGTATATTAGTCTTGTATTCTACAACACTGCATATATTATTCTACAGCATTTTTTGTGCATGAATTCCTTAAGATTTCAAATCGTTTCAAATATACAAAATTTATTTCTTGTTTCTTCCTTTTAATTTGGCTGTCTTTTATTATTCTTTTCTTCCCTTTCTCCTCTCTCTCCCCATCTCTCTCTCCCTCCCTACATCTCTCTCCACTTTTTTTCCTTCTTCCTTTCCTTCCTTCTTCCATGCCTCCCTTCCTTATCTCCCTGCTTCCCTCTCTCCATTCTTCCCTCCCCTCTCCTTTCCTTCCGCTCTCCCTTTCTTCTTTTCTTCTCTTTTTTTTATTACTATGGCTAAAACCTCCAGTACAATGTTGAATAGAAGTGATAAAAGTAAACATCCTGGGCACCTGGCTGGCTCAGTCAGTTAAGTGTCCAACTCTTAATTTCAGCTCAGGTCATGATCTCACAGCCATGAGATCAAGCCCTGCCTCGGGCTCTTCACTGAGCGTGGAGTCTGCCTGGGATTCTCTCTTGCTCTCTCCTCTGCCCCTCCCCTCCTCATGCTCTTTCTCTCTCAAAATAAATATACTTTTTTAATTTTTAGAAAAAAAGTAAACATCCTTGCCTTATTCTCAAAGTTATAGAGGAAAGCACTCCATCTTTTACCATTAAATATGATTTAAGTATGAGGTTTCTTTATGTAGATACAGTTTATCAGGTGGAGGATCTTCCCTTCTATTCCTAGTTTGTTAAAGCTTTAATTATAAGTAGTCTTTGATTTGTCAAATGCCCTGTTTTTCATCTGTCGAAATGACCATGTAATTCTTTTCCTTTATTCTCTTAAGACAGTGTGTTACACTTATTCATTTTCACATGTTAAGTAAATCTTGCATCCTTAGGATAAATTCCACTTGATCATGGGATATAATCTTTTTGATAGGTTTCTGGATGTGGCTGCTAGTATTTTGTTGGGGATTTTTTAACCTATAGTTATGAAAGATATCAGTTTATAGTTTTCTTGTGGTATCTTTGGATTTGAAATCAGAGTATTATTGGCCTTGAGAATGAGGTGGGAAATGTTTCCTCTTTTTCTGTTTTCTGGAAGAGTTTCTGGAAGATTTATATAATTTCTTCCTTAAATATTGAATAGAATATACCCATGAAGCTATTTAGATCTGAGCTTTCCTCTGTGGATAGATTTTAAATTTAATTTCTATATTTGTTATAGGTCCATAAACATTTTCTTTTCTTTTATAGTCAGTTTTAGTAATTTGCTTCTTTCAAGGATTTTTTCCTTTTAATCTATATTGTCTAATTTGTTGGCATAAAATTGGTTTTCAATATCTGCAAGGTCAATAGTGGTGTCTCCTCTTACATTTCTGATTTTGGTAATTCAGCTCTTCTCAATTTTTTGCAAAGGGAGGAAAGGGTTATGCTAGCTAAAGTTTTATCAATTTTGTTGCTCTTTTCAAAAAAGCAAATTTTGCTTTCATCGAATTTTCTCCATTGTTTTCCTGTCTTCAATATTACTGATTTCTACTATAATCTTTATTACTTCTTTCTTTCTCCTATCCTTAGGTTTTAGTTACTCTTTTTTTCTAGTTTCTTAAGGTAGAATCTAATGTTATCATTTAAAACGTTTTCTTCTTTGCTAATAAAGCTTTTTACTGACATAAATTGCCCTTTAAGCACCGCTTTAGTTACAGCCCATAAATTTTGATATTTTTTTCATTCAGTTCAAAATAGTTTATTTCTCTTGCAATTTTTTCATTTGACCCACAAGTTGTTTAGAAACATTTCACAATTTATTTTAAAACATTTCAAATTTCAAAACTTTGGGGATCTTCCAAATTTCCTTAAATTGTTGGTTTTTAACTTAATTCTGTTATGGTTAAGAACACATCTTGTATAATTTTAATCATTTTAAAGTACATTGAGACTTTTAGACTAGTATAAGGTCTATCTTGAAGAATGTTCCTTATTGACTATAGATGTCAATCTGGTCAAGTTGGTTAATAAACTTGTTGTTAAAATATTCTATTTCCTTGTTGATTTTCAGCCTACTTGTTATGTCAGTTGTTGAGAACAAGACATTGAACTCCAGCTATTATTGTTAATTCTGTCAGTTTTTCCTTCATTTGTTTTAGGGTTCTATTTTAGGTGTATATATATTTATAGTTATATCTTTTTAATAAGTTGACCCTTTATTATATGAAATGCTCTTCTAGTCTTTTTTATTCTTTTTTTATTTTTTATTTTTTTTATTTTTTATTTATTTTTGAGAGACAGAGATAGACAGCGCGAGCAGGCGAGGGTCAGAGAGAGAGGGAGGCACAGAATCTGAAGCAGACTCCAGGCTCCGAGCTGTCAGCACAGAGCCCAACGCAGGGCTTGAACCCATGCACCGTGAGATCATGACCTGAGCCAAAGTCGGACACTCAACAACTGAGCCACCCAGGTGACCCCGGTCTTTTTTGTTCTAAAGCTCATTTTCTCTAATATTCATATAGCCACTCCAACACCCTTATGATTTCCAAGCATTTAACTTCAAACAATTTGTAGCTTTGAATCTAAAGTATGTGTCTTATAAATAGTATATAATTGGATCTTGGATTTTTTAAATCCAGTTTAATATTCTTTGTTTTTGGTTGGAGTATTTAATCTGTCCACATTTAGTGTAATCTTAGTTCCTTCCAAGTGCTCACAAATATGATTAAAGCTGCTATAAACATGTCTGTGCAGGTTTTTATGTGAACATGTTTCCAGTTCATTTGGGTAAATACCAAAGAGCATGATTGTTGAATTAGATAGTGAGAGTATATTTAGTTTTATAAGAAACTGCAAAACTGTCTTCCAAAGTGGTTTTAACATTCTGAATTCCCACTAGAAATAAGTAAGAGTTCCTTTTGCTCAACATACTCACTAGCATTTGGTGTTGTCAATGTTTTTTATTTTGTCCATTCTTATAGGTGTATAGTGGTAGTTCACTGCTGCTTTAATTTGCAATTCCCTGATGATATATGATGTTGACAATCTATTCAAATGCTTACTTGCCATCTGTATATCTTCTTTGGTGAAGTGTCTATTCATGTGTTTTGTCTATTTTTTAATGGAGTTGTTCACTTTGCTATTGCAGAGTTTTAAGTATTCTTTGTATATTTTAGATAAAAGTTCTTTTTATAAAAGTTTATTTTGAAAGAGAGAGAGTGCGCACGCGCCCACACAAGTGGGGGAGGGGCAGAGAGAAAGGGAGAGAGAATCCCAAGCAGGCTCCATACTGTCAGTGGAGAGCCCAATGTGGGGCTTAAAGTCATAAACTGTGAGATTATGACCTGAGGTGAGATCAAGAGTCAGACACTTAACCAACTGAGCCACCCAGGTGCCCCAATAAAAGTTCTTTATTAGATGTTTTTGCAAATATTTTCTTCAAGTCTGTGGCTTGACTTTTCATCCTCTTGACATTGTCTTTTCCAGAGCAGGAGTTTTTAATTTTATTGAAGTCTAGGTTATCAATTGTTTCTTTCATGGATCTTGCCTTTGGTATTTTACTAAAAAATCATTGCATACCCAAGGTCATAAAGGTTTTATCCTATATTATTTTCTAAGAGTTTTATAGTTTAGGAGTTTAGGTCTATGATCCATTTTGAGTTGATTTTTGCAAAAAGTCTAAGATCTGTGTCTAGATTAATTTTTTTTCCTGTGTGTCAATTCTTCCAGCACCATTTGTTGGAAAGACCATCCCTAATCCATTGTATTGCCTTTGCTCCTCTCTCAAACATCAATTGACTAGATTTATGTGGGACGATTTGTGGACTCTCTTTTCTGTTCCACTGATCTATTTGTCTGTTCTTTCACCAAAACTATGGATACTGACTTGATTACTGTAATTTTATTGTAAGTCTTGAAGTCAAGTGGTGTCAGTTCTATGGCTCTGTTTTTTTACCTCAATAATAAGTAAGCTATTCTGAGATTTTTGCCTTTCTATATAAACTTTGGAATCAGTTTTTTGATATCCACAAAATAAGTTGCTGGGAATTTGATTGGGATTGCACTAGATAAAGTGGAAAAAACTAGTCTTGAAATTATTGAGTTTCCCTATTCATAAACATGGAATATCTCTCCATTGATTTATCTCCTTGATTTCTTTCATCAGAATTTTTATTCTTTTCCTCAGATAGATCTTGTACATATTTTGTTAGATTTACATCTAAGTGTTTTATTTCTTTGAGTCCCAATGTAAATTTTTTTAAGAGAGAGAGAGCATGCAAGTGGAGGAGAGGAGCAGAGGGAAAGAGAGAATCCTAAGCAGACTCCATGCTCAGGATGGAGCCCAACACAGGGCTTGATCCCACAACCCTGGGATCGTGACCTAAGCTGAAATCAAGAGTCGGATGCTCAACCGACTAAGCCACCCACATGCCCAGATGGTAATTTGTTTTTAATATCAAATTTCACTTGGTCATTGCTGGCATACAGGAAAACAATTGACTTTTATTTTTAAGTTTTTATTCAATTCCAGTTAGTTAACATACAATGTAATATTAGTTTCAGGTGTACAATATAGCGATTCAATACCTCCATAAAACACTGATATTCATCACAAGTGCACCCAATAATCCCCAACACGTATTTAACCCATCCCCCTACTTGCCTCCCCTTTGATAACCATCAGTTTGTTCTCTATAGTTAAGAGTCTACTTCTTGCCTTTCTCTTTTCTTTTTCCCCTTTTGCTCATTTATTTTGTTTTTAAATTCTCTTATGAGTGAAATCATATGGTATTTGTCTTTCTCTGACTGACTTATTTGACTTAGCATAATACTCTTTAGCTCCATCTATGTCACTGCAAAACCCAATACCCAAAAAATTAACAATTCAGTTAAAAATGGGCAGAAGATATGAATAGTCATTATTCCAAAGAAGACATACAGATGGCCAACAGACACATGAAAATATGCTCAACATCGCTCATTATCAGGGAAGTACAAATCAAAACTATAGTGAGATATCACTTCACACCTGTCAGAATGGCTAACATCAACACAAAAAACAACAGGTGATGGCAAGGATTTGGAGAAAGGGAAATCCTCTTGCACCACTGGTGGGAATACAAACTGGTGCAGCCACTCTGGAAAACAGTATGGAGAGATTCCTCAAAAAGTAAAAAAAAAAAAAAAAAACAACTACCCTACGATCCAGTAATTGCACCACTAGGTATTGACCCAAAGGATACAAATACTAATCCAAAGAAATATGTGCACCCCAATGTTTATAGCAGCATTACTTATAATAGGCAAATTATGGAAACAGCCTAAGTATCCATTGACTGATGAATGGATAAGGAGAGTGTGGTATAGATATACAATGGTATATTACTCAGCCATAGAAAAGAATGAAATCTTGCAATTGACTTTTTTATATTAACCTTATATCCTACAATTTTACTATACTATTATTAGTTCCAGGAATTTTTTTGTTGATTCTTACAAATTTTCTACATAGATGATAATGTCCTCTATAAATAATGACAGTGCGAGTTCTTCCTTCCAAGTCAGAATACCTTTTGTTTACTTTCCTTGTCATATTAGCTAGTATGAGTATGATGTTAAAAAACAATGGTGAGAGGGGACATCCTTGCCTTTTCTCCTTTCTAAGTGAAAAATTTCAAGTTTCCCATTATTAAGTATGATGTTAGCTGTAGATATTTTGTAAATATCCTTTTTCAAGTTGAAAAGTCTCCCTTTACTCCTAGTTTTCTAAGAATTTCTATCATTAATTGGTGTTGGATTTTGTCAAATGCTTTTTCTACATTCATTGATATGATCATGTGAATTTTTTCATTTTTAGCCTATTGATGTGAGCAAGTGCATTAACTGATTTTCCAGTATTGAAGCAGCCTTTCATACCTGGAATAAATCCCACTTTGGGCATATAATTCTATTTATACATTGTTAAATTAGATTTGCTAATATTTTGTTGAGGATTTTTTGCATCCATATTCATGAAAG
>CM053573.1:81074368-81093573 GCA_028646485.1 Cryptoprocta ferox
AAGTGGCATTGATTCTTTGATTTCTCTTTTTGCTGCTCATTGGTGTATAGAAATTTCACCAATTTCTGTATGTTGATTTTATATCCTGTGACTTTGATGAATTTATGTATCAGTTCTAGCAATTTTTGGGTGGAGTCTTTCAGGTTTTCTAAATAGAGTATCATCACATCTGCAAATAGTGAAAGTTTGACTTCTTCCTTGTTGATTTGGATGCCTTTTAGTTCTTTCTGTTGTCTGATTGCTGAAACTAGAACTTCCACTACTATGTTAAATAAAAATGAGGAAAAGCTCTCAGTTTTTCCCTGTTGAAGATTATATTAGCTCTGGGTTTTTTGCATATGGCCTGTATGATGTTAAGGTATAGTTTGTTGAGGGTTTTTTTTTATCAGGAGGGGATGCTGTATCTTGTCAAATGCTTTTTATGTATCTATTGAGAGGATTATATAATTCTTATCCTTTCTTAATGTGGTTATCAAGTTGATTTATAAATATTGAACCATCCCTTCAGACCAGGAATAAATCCCACATGATTGTGGCGAATGGTACTTTTAATGTACTGTTGGATTCGATTTGTTAGTATCTTGTTGAGAATTTTTGCATCCACGTTCATTAGGAATATTGCCTGTAATTCTCCTTTTTAATAGGGTCTTTGTCTGGTTTTGGAATCAAGGTAATGTTGGCCTTGTAGAATGAGTTTGGAAGTTTTCCTTCCATTTCTATTTTTCAGAACAGTTTGAGAAGAATACATATTAACTCTTATTTAAATGTTTAGTAGAATTCCCCTGAGAAGCCATCTGGCCCCAGACTTTTGTTTGTTGGGAGATTTTTGATTACTGATTCGGCTTCTTTTCTGGTTATGAATCTGTTCAAATTTTGTTTCTTCCTGTTTTGGTTTTGGTAGTTTGTGTGTTTCTAGGAATTCTTCCAGATTACCCAATTTGTTGGCATATAATTTTTCATAATATTCTTTTATACTTATTTGTATTTCTGTGGTATTGATTGTGATCTCTCTTCTTTCATTTGTGATTTTATTTATTTGGGTCCTTTCTCTTTTCTTTTTGAGAAGTATGGCTAGGGGTTTATCAATTTTATTACTTTTGAAGAACTAGCTCCTCATTTCGTTGGTCTTTTCTACTGGTTTTGTTGTTGTTGTTTGTTTCTGTATCATTTATTTCTGGTCTAATCTTTATCATTTCCCCTCTGCTGGCTTCAGGCTTCATTGCTGTTCCTTTTCTAGCTCATGTAGGTATAAGGTTAGCTCATGTGTATTTGAAACTTTTCTTGCTTCTTGAGTTAGACCTGTATTGCTATGTACTTCCCTCTCATGAATGCTCGTGTGTCTCCCAAAGGTTTTGGACTGTTGTGTTTTCATTTTCATTTGTTTCCATGTGATTTTTTATTTCCTTTTAAGTTTCCTGGTTGACCCATTCATTTTTTAATAGGATGTTCTTTAACCTCCATGTATTTGAGGGCTTTCCAAATTTTTTATTGTGCTTGACTTCAAGTTTCATAGTGTTGTGATCTGAAAATATGTATGGTATGATCTTGATTTTTTGTACTTGTGGAAGGCTGATTTGTGACCCAGTATGTGATCTGTTCTGGAGAATGTTCCATGTGTACTTGAAAAGAATGTGTATTCTGCTGCCTTTGGATGAAATGTTCTGAATATATCTGTTAAGTTGATTTGGTACAGTGTGTCATTCAAAGCCATTGTTTCCTTGTTGATTTTCTGCTTAGATAATCTGTCCATTGCTGTAAGTGAGGTGTTAAATTTCTCTACTATTATTGTGTTCTTATTGGTGTGTTTCTTTATGTTTGTTATTAATTGATTTACATATTTGGGCTCTCTTAAGTTAGGGTCATAAATATTTGCAATTGTTAGATCCTCTGGTTGTATAGACCCCTTTATTACGATATAGTGCCCTTCTTCATCTCTTGTTATAGTCTTTATTTTAAAATCTAGTTCATCTGATATAAGTGTGGTTACTCCAGGTTTCTTTTGACATCCATTAGCATGATAAATTGTTCCCCATCCTCTCACTTTCAGTCTGTAGGTGTCTTTAGGTCTAAAGTGAGTCTCTTGTAGTCAGCGTATAGATGGGCCTTTTTTCCCCCTCTCCATTCTGATATGCTATGTCTTTTTATTGGAACATTTAGTGCATTTACATTCAGAGTGATTGTTGATAGATTTGAATTTAGTGCCAGTGTATTACTTATAAAGTCTTTGTTTCTGGAGATTTTCTTTGTTCCTTTATAGTCTTTGTTGCTTTTAGTCTTTCTTTTCCACTCAAAGAGTCCTCTTTAATATATCTTGCAGGGCTGGTTTAGTAGTCACGAAGTCCTTTAGGTTTTGTTTGTCTGGGAAACTCTTTGTCTCTCCTATTCTGAATGATAGCTTTGCTGGATAAAGTATTATTGGCTGCATATTTTCCCCATTCAGCATACTGAATATATTATGCCACTCTCTTCTGGCCTACTAAGTTTCTGTGGATAGATCTGTAGCTAACCGTATTTGTCTTCCCCTGTAGGTTAGGGATTTTTTTTTCCTTTGCTACTCTTAGGATATTTTTCCTTATCTCTGTATTTTGCAAATTTTACTACAATATGTCTTTATGTTGGCCTTCTTTTGTTGATTTTTATGGGAGTTCTCTGTGCCTCTTGGATTTAGGTGTCTGTTTCCTTCCCCCAGATGCAGGAAGTTTTCGGCTATAATTTGCTCAAATAACACTTCTGACCCTTTTTCCCTCTTTTCTTCTGAGACTCCTATGACATGAATGCTATTATGCTGTATTGAGTTGCTGAGTTCCTTGAGTCTATATTCATGAGTCAGTAGTTTTCTTTCACTCTTCTTTTTAGCTTCATTATTTTCCATAATTTTATCTTCTATATCACTTATTCATTCCTTTACTTCTTCCATCCTATAGTCATTACATCTAGTCAGTTTAGTATCTCAGTTATAGCATTTTTTTTATTTCAGCCTGAATAATTTTAGGTCTTTAAAAATTTTTTTTAAATGTTTATTTTTGAGAGAGATAGAGAGACAGAGCATGAGCAGGGTAGGGGGATGGCAGAGAGAGAGAAAGAGACACAGAGTCTGAAGCAGGTTCTAGGCCCTGAGCTGTCAGCATAGAGCCCGACGTGGGGCTCAGACTCATGAGCATGAGATCATGACCTGAACTGGTCAGATGCTTAACCAACTGAGCCACCCAGGTATCCCACTTTAGGTCTCTTATCTGTGTCTTCTCTACTTTCCTTAAGCCTAGTTAGTATCTTTATGATTATCTTTTTAAATTCTGATTCAGGCATATTACTTATATCTGTTTTGATTTGATCCCTGGCCATGACCTTTTCTTCTTTCCTTTGGGATGAATTCCTCTATCTTGGCATTTTCTCTAGCTCTCTGTCTTCTGTGTATTAGGAAAGCTGTTATATTTTTGGCTCTTGAGAGTAATGGCTATATTAAGAAGATGTCATATACTGTCCAGAGCCTGGTGCTTCAGGAAGTGTTTCTTGTGTATGTTATGTGCACTCTGCTGTTGTGTTTTGGCTGCTTTTTCCCTCATGTCAATCCTCTGCAGAGTTTCTCCTTGCCTGCAGTGGGGAGTTTTTCGACCTTGTCCAGTGTCTGGCAAGTTTTAACTAGGTGTGTTTTGGTCAGCTTGTTAAAAGAGGCTAGATCCTATTTCTACTAGAACTGAAGCTTTGCAGCACTCTATGCTCAATAGACTTAGTGCACTTGGACATTTGTGCTGGTCTTCTGGGCAAGGAGCCTGCTGCACAGGAGCCTTATTAGCCCACTTGCCTTAATAAAAAAAGCACCTGCAGAGTGCAGCGGGGAAGGGCTTTGTGTAAGTGGCTCAAGCCTCCAGTGGGAGCCTGTGCTGTTGGGCAAGGCAGGGGAAATGGTGTCAACCTACTCTCTTGTCCCTAGAGAGGGGAGTTCATGCCGGTTGCTGTTCAGGAAGCTGTCACAGAAGAGTGAACAATCTCCCCTCCCATGTCCCAGGCATTCCTCAGATACCTGCCTTCATCCTGTGTGTGTCTGAGCCATCTGCCCACCCAGTAGCACAGTACTCCCATGTTTTATTTCAGGCATGATGCCTGGGTTTCAAAAGCCCAAATTTTAGGGACCCCATGTAGCAAGGACCCACACTGGTCTTCTGGAAGTGGGTCTCGCCATACTGTGGTTGGTACCAATTTGTTCCAGAAGGTGTGTTGCACAAACTTGCAGGGACTTGGAGCTTATGGTAAAGTGCAACAAAAAGCCAGTGTCCAGGTTAGCTGCTGTCACCGCTCCTATGCTAATGAATTGGGCAGTGCAATGGCTCCCGCCAGCTCTTTTGTTCCTAGAGAGGCAGTGCTACCTCTCCCAAATGCACTCTAAGAAGGGGAACTGTCTCTCCTAGTGTGACCCAGGGGATCCTCAGACCATGCTGTCCATTCCCAGGCCTCTGCCTGCCTTCTCCACAGGAGCAATGCTATGCCTGCCAGACTCCACTCCAGTGATGGCACAGACTTCTAAAACTTGTCTTTGAGCTCCACTGCTTGTGAGAACTTGTGATAATCAGCCCCTCTCATTTTCCTAGTCAGTGGTTTTGGGGAAGTGTTTTTCTTGTGCAATCCCCTGCCCGTGATCAGGCTCTCTCCCCCTATGCAGCACTTGTGATTTATTCTTTCCCAAATTATGTCTCTGTACCTCCTACCTTCCACAATGTGGCCTTTTTCTCCCTCTAGTTGTGCAGTTTGTTCTCTCAGTCCTCAGATTGATTTCTTGGGTGTTCAAAATGATTTGATATTTATCTAGCTATGTTTGAGGGATGAAGGGTAGGGTCCCCTTACTACTCTGCCATCTTAACTCCAATTTATTTTTTTAATAACAGGACACACTTGTATCCTAGGTTATCTGTCTTATTTTTTTTACTTGATTTTTTTTCTTTGTAATCTGGAAATCTTCATTTTTAAAGATAAGTTTATTTATTTATTTATTTTTGAGAGAGAGAGAGAAAGAGAGCGAGCTGAGGAGGGGCAGAGAGAGGGAGAGAGAATCCCAAACAGGCTCTGTGCTGTCAAGTATAGAGCCAGACATGGGGAGCGAACTTATGAACCATAAGATCGTGACCTGAGCCAAAATCAAGAGTCAGATGCTTAACTGACTGAGCTACCCAGGTGCCCCTGGAAATCTTCCTGATTAAAAAAAAATTTAATGTTTCCTTATTTTTGAGAGAGATAAAGCAGGGGAGGCATAGAGGGAGAGGGGGACAGAGGATCCAAAGCTGGCTCTGTGCTGACAGCCAAGAGCCCGATGGTGGGTCAAACCCACGAACTGTGAGATGATGATCTGAATCGAAGTTGGATGCTTAACCGACTGAGCCACCCAGGCGCACCCAAAATCTTCCTCATTTTTAAAAGCTTTACCATCTGCTAGGGTTTGCTAAATTTCTGATTTTTATCTGCATATAAAGGTCAGCAAGGAAGGCCTACTGGGTGGAGTTCATTGCCAAGGGCACTTCACTGTGGCTGCAAAAACCTCTGCTCACCTTCACATTCTTTTCCACTTAATTGCTGTTTTCTGCTAGGTTTCTCAACTTCATTGTTTATGTTGCCCCTCAAATGCTGGCAGAAGACATGCAACTCCTGAGTCAAAGACAAAGGATGGTTTATTAGTTACAGAAATAGCAATAACCAGAGTATCATCATTACCTTGTGCCATTTCCCCAAACCTCAGTTCCTACAAGGCGATATGACAAATGGGCAACACCTGCACACATAGTGGGTTATATTATAGTAGAGGAATCCTATGTTTAGGGAATCCAAATCTTTTATAGTAAGCTACAAACATATTTGTCCATTGCCCCAAAGGGGGACGTAGTCTTTGTAATACTGGGCAGTAAACAAATCTGTCATTTGCTGTGGAGAGAGACACTATCTCCATCTTCCAAGATGTCCAGAACAAGAGCAGTCATTGCTTCTATTTGCAAGAAAAAAACAACACAATCAGAACCAATCCCTTAAAGCATCAACTCTCAAGGTTTATTTTATAAAGTGAGGTGACTTTCTTCTTAAGTTTCTATATTGTCCTTTCTAGTTAGCCTTAAAGCAGCTTGTGTTAATGATTTCACAGATTCTAAGTAGGCCTGCAAAGAGGAAGTCCAGGGCAATTTTACCATCCATAACAACTTTGGTCAGTGAGTTGAAGCTGATCTGAATACAGATCTGAAATAATATCATTGATCATCTCAAGTCAAGTGAGGAACAGTTTTCTAACTGGATGACTGCCATTATAGGAAAAACTGCTTGTAGGGTAAGCATAAATAATGAGCCAGTTATCCCCTTGGAAGCTCCTTAGAGCAATCTAGGGGATTCTTCCTTGGCTGGAGTGATTTCTTCCTTTTAGAGAGATTTCTTCAGTCATCTGAGGGCTACATGATCTATTAGTGACATTTCTTTAAATATTAAAAGTCTCTTGAGCCTTAGGTGCAAGTCTCTGTGTCAGAGGAAGTTAATGTTTAGCTTCCACACAAGAGATTTAGTCCTGGGGACACACATGGTATCCCTGGAAAAATAGTATTGTTTACAATTGTTCCTTCAGGTGGGAGAATGGGGCTGAAGTGTCCCCCAGAGGGATAGCTAGTGCTTTTTCATGATAGGCCAGCAATAGACTTGAATATGCCACTTTCATTTGACATATGAAGCTTGTTTGGCCTTTTGCTCTGTGTTAGTCTTTTAAGTGTAAGTTGACCCAACCTCAAGATGGGAATATCAGGTTGGAGAGTCAGAAGTTCAGTTTTGACAAGATCTTAGTGGCAAGCTAATAGTGGCTTTTCAGGAGTATACCTGGTGTCTGTGTCAAGGAGGCAAGGGGTCCAAAACCCCAGGAGGCATATATGCTTGCAGGCTGCCTCCCTTTGCCTGAGGCTCTAAGAAGCAAAATTAGGCACAGAGTCCTATAGTTCAATAGGTTCATTAGGGTAGTGGAGCTTCAAAGGTAGAGAATATGTCCCAGCTTTTTTATTCCTTTATCTCAGTTTCTGGGTGGAGTGGAGAGACAAGTTAAGGATATTTTCCTTTTTCTAGGGCTTCCAGGTTAAGTGATAAAGATACAGAGAGTCAAAACCTGTATGGTGCTAGCTGCATAGGCCTCTTCTGGCTTAAGTCTTAAGTTAAAAGTGCAGAATAAATCATTGAACATCAAGGTGAAAGAAAATATGTGCATTTGGGCCCAATGCCTCAGCCAGGAAGAAATAAAATGGTTTCATTGCCTGAAGTGTCTGTTATCTCTCCTACAGATACTAAGAAAAGAATCATCTCAGTAAAACTCCTTCTTTGGAGTGTGAAATTATGCAACAATTTTTAAAAATTTTAGAAATATATTAAATATATATACTTATATTTCAAGCAGAGAAATAACATTTCAAAAATTGCATTTAAAATTTTTTTTCTTTTTTTTTTTTTTTAACATTTATTCATTATTGAGAGAGAGAGAGATAGAGTGCGAGTAGGGGAGGGGCAGAGAGAGAGAGGGAGACGCAGAATCCGAAGCAGGCTCCAGGCTCTGAGCTGTCAGCACAGAGCCTGATGTGGGGCTGGAACCTATGAGCGGTGAGACCCTGACCTGAGCCAAAGTCAGACGCTTAACTGACTGAGCCACCCAGGTGCCCCTCAAAAATTGCATTTTGGAAATACATTAGTGAGTCTCTTGCTTTTACTAGACCTTTTAATTTCTATTAAAATAGTATTTCAGTTATAAAAGTGCTTTCATCCTTCTCCCTTTGACTTGCTCAGTAGTTTACTGGTGTGTTATTTAAATGGCTGTCAAGAAACATTTTTGGGATTATCAACCTTTCACCAGCCAAAAAGTACTCACAACCAGTTTCTGGACAAGCAGTGTTATTGTCACATTATTCCCCATGTCACTCATGTCAGAGAGGGTTTAGTATCATCAGCAGCCTCCCTGCCCCAGCTTCACTTACTTCTTTTGCTGATATCTGGTGAATCTATATCCTTAGCCATGGTTCTCATGAGATCCAGACGTTTATATCCAACTACTTACCAGACATTTATAGCAGAGCAAGTATCTCAAAAGTGGCATTTATAAAATAAAAAATAACATTTCTCCACCCCCAAACCTGCTCCTTCTTTTTTTTCTTTTCCTTCTCAAAGGCATCATGCACTCCATTACCCACATCAGAAGTTGGGTGGTCAAAGTACTTCCATGTCCAAATTCATCAGTGATTCTTGCTAGCCCTGCCTCCCGATAATCTCTCCCTTCTGTCCTTTCCTTGTTGTTCTTGTGGCTCTTCCTTAATTCACATTCTTACCTGAACTCTCTGATAAAGTGCCGGGATTGGCTGTATGATAAACTGCTGGGATTGCCTGTTCCTATTCAGTTATCCACATATTATCTATTATACCCGAGGGATCTTTTCTAAATATATTTTTGAGCATTTTATTCCCTACTTAATATTCTTCAATGACTTCATATTAGCCAAAGGATTAGATTTCAACTCTTAGCACAGAGTGACTGGCCCTTTTTCACCTTTCCAGTACCTTTCCAGTATCTTTCCAGTTTATGGGCTACTATGGTGCCTCATGTTGAACTTTTTCTGGTTAAATCAGTATACAATTTGTTTGAAATGGAGTTTGACTTGTGAGAATAGGATACTAATGTATGTTTCTCCATTTTAAATGGAGACATTTTTCCTGTTTATTTTTGTATGCATTTTTATGAAAAGTATTGCTAAGGTATAACATTATTATTTGAAATGAGTATCTTTTAATAAAATGGCAAAAATTGGGATTATCCTTCCTAAGAAATTAAAAATCTCTGATTATCAACCCTGAGGAAAGTTTAATGATTGAAGACAATTTAGTCTTGTTGAAAGTATAAAACATGATTTGATAAGGATTTATAGAAAGGATTTATGTAAAGAAATTTATAAAGTTTAGGTATGTTCTAGGATTTCTTAATTAGGACTTAACTAATTTAGATGTCCCTTACAGTTAACTTAATAAAGTCTTAATTCCTAAGTTCATGTAGAATTTTATGTGGTTCAAATTTTCAAGGTATAATGTACCTTTCAATTTTAAAAATAACTCAATTGATTCTTTCAAAATGTATTTGAATCTATGATACACTCACATGTTTCAAAATCAAAATATATAAAAACTTATACAATGAAGTCTCCCTCTACCCTGGGCTCCCTGTGTTCAGCCTTCTGTACCCCTATAGTCAGGATACCAGGAATATGTTTCTTATGGATCTTTCCAGATATACAAGTAAATACAAATACATATTCTTATTTTTATCCATTTCTAATGCAAATGGTGGTATAATACATACATGGTGTTTTGCACCCGGTGTTGACATGTTTCATAGTCACGGAAAATTCAAGAACTAAACTATAAATGGAGGGTTTCATGGAAGTATTAAAGATTTCTTGGATATGTGTTTTTAATATGCACTTATCTACTTAAGGATTATATAAGGCAAATATTGAATTTGAGGTTGGACTCTTCTAGCTCTGAGCAGGCTTCTAAGACTTTTCTTTCCCACCAACTTGCTTATATTTCTTGAATAGAGATTAACCTAATATTAGGCTACAGACAAAATTGAAAACATAAAACTACAACTAAGAACAGAAATTAATAACATAAATTTCTGGCATTAAATATGATTGACATTTATGTTGTCTATGACAGCATAGCTGTGGATATAATGAAGAATATGTATTGTAATCATGTCAGGATAACTCTTTACAAAAGTAGGCCATAATCACTCCGCCCTGCCCTTGCCACCCACCTCCATCACCCCACCAACTCCAAGCCTGTGCTACTGGCTTTTTCGAACTTTGATGTAGAGGGGCCACATTCATCCACCCAGAACTGCCCCAGGCACCCTCCTAGTCATCTGCCCTTTAGCAAGGATCTGGAATAGGTCAAAGGAATCAATCCAGGGTGGAGAAGAGCGCTCTGGATTTGGCTCTAAAATGTGGGTTCAAGTTCTGGCTCTGTCTTTTATTAGCTAGGTAACCGTGTCAATGCATTTAGCTTTTTTTTTTTCTAATTAAAGTGTAAGTTGACACACATAACATTAGTTTCAGGTGTTCAATGTAGTGATTTGATAAATTTATACATTTTGAAGCTTTTAAAAAGTTTTGTAAGACCCAATATTTTCATATGTATTTCATCTGCCAATATTTCATAAAATGTGAAAATACCTCATGGCCAGGACAATGCCATTTGAATGCTTCTGCCATCATGACTTCACTGGGATTTCTGAGGAGGAGCAGGTTTTCCAAGTAGCTGTGTAAATGTGTGTGTCCAACAGTGGGAGAAAAAGACATTTTCAGGAAAATCAGCCTAAGGATTTGTCATCAGAGTTTTGTTTTGAGGTTAGTGATTGTTCTGTTTTTGTCCTTTAGTTTTTATCTTAGGTGTGTCCTGATCACTCTAACAAACTTTTGGTTGTATTTTGGTGGCAAATTTACCTCAGTTAGTGGGTTTTGGCTTAGAATGGCCTTTTGGCAGATACTCAGAAATGTTTAGGTTGCTTCCAAAGGCTACTCTCCCTGTAAGACATAATGTAGCATGACAAACTCAGTCATCTATGTTAAAGCTTCTCAAAGTTGAGTGAGCATTGGCATCACCTGGAAGACTGTTAAAACACTGACTGCTGGGCCCCACCTCACTATTTCTGATTCATAGTATCTGGGGTGGAGGACCAAGAGTTTATATTTCTAATGGGTTCCTAGGTGATGCTGATGCTAATGCTGATGGTTTAGGGACCACATTTTAAGCATCACTGATCCAAAACCTAGGGCAGGGTTTCTTAAGGTACGTTTCAAAGAACTGCGTTGTTCAGAAACACCTGAGGCTTGGTAAGAATGCAGATCTTTGGTTTCCACCCCAACCTCAAGGAATCAGTCTCTGGTATTTGGGAGCTACAGTTTCCATCTCATTGGTGATTCTTATGCATCATCATGTGATTTAGACACAACAATTCTCAACTCTGGTTGCAAATTAGAATTATTTGAAGAGTTAAAAAGCTACCAATACTCCCCTCCCCTCACCCTTAAATTCTATTTCAAATGGTCTGGGGTGGGGCCCTAGCACCAGGAGTTTTTAAAAAGCATCCTAGGTGATTTTTTTTAATGTTTATTTGAGAGAGCATGAGTGCGTGCAAGCAAGCATGAGTGGGGGAAAGGCAGAGAGAGAGAGAGAGAGAGAATCTCAAGCAAGCTCCGTGCTAGCCCCAACATGGGGCTTGATCCCACAGTGCATCATGAGATCAAGACCTCAGATGCTTAACTGACTGAGCCACCCAGGTGCCCCACCCTGGGTGATTCTAATGTGCAACCAGGGCTGTGGACAGGAAGGGCTGAGTTCATCATTTTATGTCTTGGGGTGTTAAGAATCTGTGGGAACTGTCCTGGGTCTTCCCAGGATTCAACATTGTTGGGGGATGCAGCCCAAAGTGGTGGTAGACTTTATCTAAAGCCAAGACTGATAGTCAACAAGAACCACAGGGTAAGTTGAAAAGAACTTTGAGGAGAGGGCTTTATCTATATGTTTGTATCTGTGTTTATAAGTGATATTGCAAGCTGTGAATATAATGTTACTTTGCTAATGATATTTTGCTTAGTCTGAGATTTAATTACAGGCATTTGTCTTATTCTGTATCAACTAGTGATGTGTCTGGTAGCTCTGTTTATATATATTTAGGACTCTCATATGAAGATACAGATTTGTTTTCTATAGTTGCAGAGGGAAGAGTTAGGTGGTCAGATTTCAGCTTAATATAATAGTAGAGCTGCGTAGAGGAAGAGACTGAGTCATTGAGGATGGACAGAGATGTTGGAGAAGGAAAAGCAAATACAGGAAGTGATTGTATTTAACCCTTTAGTGACTAGGATTCTAAGTCCATGAGGATGTAGGGATCAGTAAGGGGTCAGGATATCTCTGACTAGATTCTCTTGAACTTTTTGGGATATTTAGAACCCTCTCTTAAAAACATTCTGAACTTCTAGCTGCTTCCTTAGCCTTGGAGATCTGGAGCACTTCCTGAGGGTCTTGAGACATGAAGCAAGCAGGCCTAGGAGTGTGTATTGAGTTGCAACTTCTCCAGACAGCATCTTGGAACCACTGTGGCATCTTGTCCCTGCCCAGATTTCACTAAAGCTCCAAATTTGGAACTCTGAAGCAGAGATTGTAGCATATGGCATAATGAAGTTCTCTACCTCTTTATTTTGGAGGCAGTAGTCGTGACCCAATGAGTTATATAACACAAAGTTTAGATTTTGTGATCTGGAGAAGTCACCTGTAAGCTCAGCAACCTTGTCTTGCAACTGTGCCACCAAGTCACAGGCTGTTTGAGGCCTGGTGAGATTGTGGAAATGAAGGGCTTGTGTAAATAAACATGGGGTGCTCCTCCAGGACAGATGTTCCTGTGCCTAACAAATACTATTCCAGGTATGCATTTCAAAGTAGTTAGAGTTCAGGGCCATCCACAGGGGACAAGAGGGCTCTGCGTCTGTCACATCATTATTGAATCGGTGCAAAAAGTACGTAGTGTTTTTCCTCTCTTCAGTCTCTGGGGATTTTTTCCACCATCGATTTTATACATTTGATCCTGAGAAGAATCCACACCGTTCACCTGGCAACCCTGACCACAACATATACAGTTTTTTTTTTTAATTCCAGAAAATGAGTCAACATTTTTCAATGAATGTTTCTCCCTGCTTTGTGTGTTTGCTCTAGCTGCACCCCCTTCTCACTTGACACATGCTGATTTCTCCACGTCGGTGGACTTTTCCAGGCCTCTTTACACTGGCCCTTCATGCAGTCATTTAAAGCAGTTATTCAGTTTCATTACTCTGCTCTCACAGCTATGGTAATAGCTCACTTGAAAGAGAGCCTGGTTACACTGAATTTTGTGCTCGCTTCCTAGTTCCTGGAATGACACCTCCACCCTCTCTTATCTCTGCTTCTGCTACTGTTTATCTGAGCTTGCTTTCTGTTGGCAGGAGAGCAAGTGGAACACCAAAAGCCAAATGTTCCAGGTAGAGTCATTCTGTTTAGGATAATTTTTCAATTAATGGTCTACTATTTGTAAATATCATTGGAAAGAAAATTGAGATGATTCATTTTCTCTAAAACATCTTTTGTGTTCTAAAAACATTTTATATTTCTTAGTGCTTTATAATTTTGATTGATTTTGATTGTTTATTTATAGGTTTCTTTTTCCTAAAGATAAATACAAAGCCCCTGAGCATTTCCTTTTTTTCTTTTTGTTCAGGGAGTCTCTGAAGTAGTCACACTCACATATAAATGAATGAATACCTGAAAATGATTGTCCCAGCTACAAGGCCATTGGAATTTTCTTTTTCTTCCAACTGCCTCTACTTGGTAGTACCTTCCCATCTACCACTATAGACCCCAAAGCTACTTGTGGACCTTCCCCACCCTATGGGAGGCCAGCTCCTGCTTCTAGATCTAATGTTAATGCAAACCAGGGTAGGGCTTGGTGAGGGATAGAGCCATGGTCAGTCTGACCTTAGCAAGAAAGAAAAATAGAGGAGGCACCTGATCTGCTCTTCCTGAGTACCTGCTGCTCTGGCCCTTGGAGTCTTATTCCGAGCCTCTCCTTCCACAAAGCCCTCTTCCTGGAAGCCGCTACTCCAGCGCTTGCCATAACAAGGGACATCTGGGGCTTTGAGGATCACTTTCTCCAGTAGAAGCCTTTCCTTCATTTACTGTATCCCACATGGCCTATCAGTGACACCTAAGTAGGATATATCCTTATGGATTTAGGTCTCCATGGATGGTCTTTGGGAAGTCCAGAGACCCACTGAAACCATATATCAGAATTTTTTTGAATGTGCATACATATATACAATCCTGAGAATGTATGTTCTCTTGGGGAGAGAGTCCTTAGTTTTATTAGATTCTCAGTGAGCTATATGACCCAAAGATATTTTAAAAGGTCAAGAAATAACCACTGATGTGTAGTAGATACCTTGGAGGCAGTATTTACTAGAACAGCAGATATTTATTGAGAATCTAGTGTGCCAGCTACTGTTCTAGGCTCTTGGTACATCAGTGAACAAAAAACTCTCTAAAATCCCTACCTCATGAGGATTACATTTCAGCTAGGATGAGGTCGGGGTCAAGGAGGCAGATAGCAATAGTCTGCACAACATATTATGTACTATGTTAGACGTTAAGTGCCATGGGAAAATACAGCAGAGTAAGGGAGATCAAGGGATGTAGTGAGGGAAATGGTGCTATAATTTCAGGCGGACCTCACCAAGAAAGTGATATTTAGTGAAATCTTGAAGAGGGCTATGGATATCTGATAGAAAAGTATGCCAGGCAGAGGGCACAGCTAGTGCAGTGACTCTAAGGAGTTAAGCTGGCATGTTCAGAATGGTGAAGTGGAGCAAGTGAGGAATAGTGGCAGTAAGTCAGAGGGTAATGGGTGTGTGTGTGTGTGTGTATGTGTGTGTATGTGTGCATGGGGATGCACATACATGCAAGAGGCACGGTCTTAGAGTTCTCTCTGTGCATGACTTTGGGAAACCCAAAATTGAAGAATTTTGAGCAGAAGAGAGATACAATCTGACTTAGGTTATAAGAGGATCACTTTGGCTGATGTGTTAAAGACTGTGGGGGGCAAGATCAGGAACAGAGAAACCAGGCTGCCCTGCAGTCATCTAGGAGAGCGAGAATGATGGGATGGATCAGGGTGGTTGCAACAGAATACTGGGAACTGGTCATATTTTTAGTTTATATGGAGGTAGAACCAACAAGATTTGCCAACAGTTCAGAGGTGGAATGTCAGAGAAAGAGAGGGTCAATGATGTCTAGAAGGTGTTTGAGCAACTGAAACAATAAAGTTCATGGGAAAAGCTGGGGCTTTTAAGTCAGAAAACACTTGGATCTCAGCTTTGCTACTTACTGGTTGTGTTATGACCTGGCTCATGGGCAATTAACTTAGCCTTTCTGAGTCTCAGTGTTTTCATTTGCAGATGGGGGACAATCATCCCTATATCATATGGATGGTTTGAGGAATTACTATAATATGCCTTGTATATAGTGCATTCAACAGATGCTAATCTCTTTCCCCAGTCTTCTTTTAGGAAGGATAGAAAGAAGAAGAGAGAGAGAGAAAGAGAGGATGTGGATGGGTTGTGGCCCCATCTTAGATGTTCTCTCAGTAGGATCCTGTCTTTTGGCTCCTTGTTTAAGTCTGTTGTATAATTCTGAATGATCATCCTTTTATTGGCCTTATGTTTTCTTCTGTCCAGTGCATGGGGCTACTAACTAGGGGTTCAAATTAGATATTATTTTTATTTCTTTAATACATTATTTTATTTTTATTTATATTAAAATCCTGTTTCTTATAGTGAAGAAGGATTCTTTTCTGATGCTGTCCATTCTCTATGTGTACTGTCCACAAACACCTACCTAATAGGTTTTTTTGGATTTAATGATTAGGTTATTGGAGCATTGAACATCTTATGTTATGCAGAAAAACTTGATGCATTGTTATATAGCTATTTAAGAGTGATTTACTGATATTTGGGGTAATTAGTGAAGGTTTTATGGATGGGTTGGGAATGCATTATTATTTTTTCCATTTAAGATCATGAAATCTAGTCTACTACTATTTAATTATTAGTTACTAAGCATATTTTCAGCAGTGGCTAAGTTTTGGATAATAAGAGATACTAGAATTAGAAATTCAACAATTGAGGGAGGAGTGAGTTTGAACTATTTGGATTATAGGGGTACATTTTGTTTCCTTGATTCAAAGGCCCTCACTCCCAGCCATTTTAATGTTTCTGAAATTAGAGTGTGTTTTGTAATCAATGCATACTTTTAACATGATAATATTTCTGGTAGTGTTTTTGATGTATTTCAATAAATGGTACCTCTCATCTTTATCCCAATTCAGAACCAATTGATTCTTAAATTCCACATATGAGTGAAATCATATGATATTTATCTTTCTCTGACTGACTTATTTCACCTAACATAAAACACTCTAGTTCCATTCACATTGTTGCAAATGACAAGATTGCATTCTTTTTGATCACTGAATAATATTCCATTGTATGTATATCTTCTTTAACCATTCATCACAAATTGAGGATTGCTGGAGAAGTGGTGGTGGAAGATGGGCTAGATGGGTGATGGGTGCTGAGGAGGGTACTTGTTGGGATGAGCACCAGGTATTATATAAAAGTGATGAATCCCTGGGTTCTACTGAAACCAATACTACACTGTATGTTAACTAACTTGAATTTAAATACATAAATTAAAAATAAATAAATAAATAAAAAGAACGTGTTATCTTGAAAAAAATTGAAAAGTAAGAAATGGAATATGCAAGTAGAGAGTGAATCTACTAGTTTTATTGGTGGTAGATTAGATGACATAGCTTACTTTGAGTATTGAAAGCAGTAACATCTTGCTAGGTCGATGTCTTCCATTAATCTGGGTGGAGAAAAATGGGGACTGAGATCTAGTGCTCCATGGCTATGCATAAATTAGCTTAAATAAACTGAGATATGTGATCCAATGGCTCTGGTCCTCCAACTGAGTAACTCACACCACCTCCAGGGTGAGAAGCGAGAAGGTGGTCACAATCCAGGGGTGTCACAGTTTTTGCCTCTAGCATTAGAGGTCTCACAGAATCACTCTGAGTGTCCTTAAGAGAATACGATAGTAATTCCCTTTAGATGGGGAAACAGTTTAGTGCCTTCCAGAGTCCCTAAAATTAGCCAGTTTTTGGCAAAGAAGGGAGTTAGTGGCCTTTTTAAGTCCTAATTTTTCATATTTTGAATGTCTAAAAGAAGATAGTATCTAAAAAGGCTCTGGGAGAGAAGGTGGGTATAGGGGGGTATTTGTCCTCTCTGCCCTTTTGAAAATTAGTCTCAGTGCTAAAACATATTTATTAGGAAATCATAGTCTTTTGTATGTGTGTGTTTGGGGAGGGGGTCATGGTTGAAGGGTGATGGGGAAAATACAAAGATATTTTATTATTTTTTAAATGTAAAATGAAGTTGTAAATAGGTGTGGCCTTACTTATATTTAATTATTTTTATTATTTTTATTTTTTTGAAGTGGTGTTTTAAAAACAAAATTTAGAGAGGGGCGCCTGGGAGACTCAGTTGGTTAAGCGTCTGACTTGGCTCAAGTCATGATCTCACAGTTCATGAGTTCAAGTCCTACGTTGGGTTCTGTGCTGACAGCTCAGAGTCTGGAGCCTGCTTCGAATTCTGTGTTTCCCTCTCTGCCCCTCCCCTGTTTGTTCTCTATCTCTTTCTCTCTCAAAAATGAATAAACATTAAAAAAATTAGATAAATTTTAGAGAGAGAGAGAGAGAGAGCTTTCAAGTGGGGGAGAGGGGCAGAGAGAGAGAGGGACAGAGAGAGAGAATCTTAAGCAGGCTCCCATCTCAGTGCAGAGCCCTATGCAGGGCTTGATACTACAACCCTGGGATCATGACCTGAGCCAAAATCAGGAGTCAGGTGCTAAACCAACTGAGCCACTCAGGCTCCCCTAATTCTTTTTAAAATAGGAAATAATATTCCAACAGTACAAAAAAGAATAAAAATAAGTCTTTGCTTTTCCTTCAAAGTGCCCTTCTGAGAGACAACCATTATTGCCAGGTTTTTATGAATGCTCCCAGAAATATTTATGCATAATAAATATTTTGTTTTGTACAAATGATTAATGTTAAAGATGCTTCTAGAGAAATAAATTGGATGGTCTTTATTAACCTTATAGTTTATAATATATGAACTCAGTATCAACTCTACTATTTGGTACCTGACTATAGGAAAAACCCTTTTTATTAGGCATACAATTACGAAAGTGATGACCTAAAATCTGTTAAAAAGAATCCAATATAATGGTTATTGAAAGTGGCATCAGAGAAGGGGGGGGGGGCATCATTTGTACTAATGTGTTTCAAAGTGTATGTTTCAGATTTGTTTTTCCTACAGTGTCTCTGCGATACATGCTTCCATGGTTACCAGGTAATAGACATAACGGAAAGAAAAATGTGTAGAGAACAGAAATGGAATTGTTATTGCAGATTTCCTCTACAGAGGAACATCCATTGTCATCACCATTCCCTTAGGGCAGTTTGGAAACTCAAAGGCCCTGGATATAAAAGGTAGATATATGCTTATTGGGTAGCTGGCACTTTTCTAAGTATGTGTCCTTATCTACTTAGGAATTACACTGTCTTCTAAAAACTGAATTTAGAAGGTAAGCAGTGAGTTAATGTATAAGTAATAACATTTGGTGCATTTGCAAAGGTATACATTCTGGCAGAAGGGCTGTGAGAATGGGGTACAAAGGCCATTAAATTAAAACAAAAATTTAGACCCTGTTCTTAAGATTAAGTCAAGATGAAAGTTATACAACTCTGTACTTTAAATATTCTTAGGTTTCAGGAAAAAAAAAAGATTTCCCAACCATAACAACCAAAAGCAGGTGCGGTAGGAAGGCAGCCTGGAGAAATAGAAAACACTGCACTTGGAATAGATGTGAGTTGTTTTCCCAGCTTTCCTTCCACAGGTATGTCTTTGATGTTAACCACATATTATACCTCTGCAGATGTAAGGTTTTTTATCTGTCAGACTGAGCTTCCAAATCCAACATTCTATCGTGTTAGGAAAGGATTTCAAATAATTTATTCTCTCCTCATCTCATTAAAATCTGTGAATTTTGCATTGAGATTCTTGTCTGATAATTTAAATTATTGTATGTCTCTCAAAATACTTAACAGCTGGGTATTTTTACTAGTATTAGGTCTTATTTGGTAGCACAATCAGATAATCACAACTAACAGCAACTGAAAGCTTTTGGTGACCCACTGAAATAATGGCAATTATACAGATTTCTTATATATTATATATTTTCTTTATCTTTTTTACTTATTGCTTCCCTTATAAACCAGCCACGGACTGAGATTAAACTGAGATTTTAGGAATTAGTTTAGGAATAATTTATTATTGTTGAATACCTTTAAAAGATGATTTAACTATATTTAAATTTAGTGAAATATAACAAAATACAGAAAAGAGCACAAATCAAGAGTTTAGAGTTCAATGAATTATTCTGAGGTGACCATGCACATGTAATCATTAACCAGGTTAAGAGCTGGAACATTACCAGTGCCCCCAGAAGCT